>JASJET010000268.1:0-1200000 GCA_034092305.1 Diaprepes abbreviatus | reverse complement strand
AGAAGCTTTAAAAGTGTCTTAGGTATCTGTAAAAAATTCATAGTTCAACAATTATAACGCTAACAATTTATTTTAAGGGTGTATATACACTAATGTTAATAAAAGAAATTTTCTGGTTATTCTAAAATTCACTATGCATTTTTAAGGGCACCCAGCTCTCAGAAATTTTAAGACAAGCTTTAAAAGTGTTTTAGGTATCTGTAAAAATTCATAGATCAACAATTATCACGCTAACCCTTTATTTTAAGGGTGTACATTCACTGACGCTAAAAGAAGAAGTTTTCTTGTAATTTTAAAATTCACTATGCATTTTTAAGGCCATCCAGCACGCAGAGATTTTAAGAGAAGCTTTAAAAGTGTTTCAGGTATCTGTAAAAAATTCATAGATCAACAATTATTACGCTAACCATTTATCTTAAGGGTGTATTTCCACTGACGTTAAAAAAAGAAATTTTCTTGTTATTTTAAAAGTCAATATGCATTTTTAAGGCCACCCAGCACTCAGGGATTTTAAGAAATTGACGTTAAAAAAAGAAATTTTCTTGTTATTTTAAAATTCATTATGCATTTTTAAGGCCATCCAGCACTCAGGGATTTTAAGAGAAACTTTAAAAGTGTTTCAGGTATCCGTAAAAAATTCATAGTTCAGCTGTCGAAAGCATAACCTGAAATGCACCATTTTATGCAGAAAATGAGCAAATTTTAATAATAAATTTATGAACATTAAAAATTAATAAACAGTAATAAATAATTGTTGATATTTAGTGAATTTATTTTAATATATATATATATATATATATATATATATATATATATATATATATATATATATATATATATATATATATATATATATGATTTCATCACTACAACGGCATAATGTGGATATATTCACTGCTATTGCATCTCACAGGGAGGAGTCCGTGAAAGCCGCATAAACATATATATATAAATATTTACTTAATATCAACCATTCAATATTTTGTTTTAAAAAAATATAGCTTGTTTGGGACATCAAAAAATATACTCTCTTTCGAATTTTAATCAAATCTAATTATTTTTGTGGAATGTAGATTTTTTTATTACGGACCATTTTTAACTTTTTTCGGTAGGTAGTATAATTTTGCAGGAAATCGCAAAAAAAAACTTTTTTCAGTCCTAAATTTCCACCTCATTTCACCCCAGTAACTTGCTAGTATTTCGGATTATCTTTCTCCATTTTTCCTAATATTTTTTGAATTTTTCCGTTATCAGAATACTGCACAGAATTACTATTTTTTTAGGTTATATCAGAGTTACGATGAGTGAACTATAACCAAGATCTTTAAGACGAGCAGTTAAAGAAGAAATTTTAGAGTTATTAAGTATTTTTCCCGTAAAATGTATAAAATATAATAGTATGAATTTAGTTCATACAAGTAATTATAAAGGAAATAAAACCCATTATTAACGTTAAGACATTAACTTCAGATTAGCTTGTGGTAAGTAATAATTTTTGAACTGACTCTCAGATGGATTTTTTCAATTTGTCGAACATCTATTCAACTAAAAATTTCTTTCGGTTCTAAAAAAAACTTGTTTTGGTGCTTATTTTAACATTTCAAAATCTATTTTTTTAAAACAAAATAAGAAATTAAAATAAATAATCTTCAAAATTCCAATCACAGCCGAACAGAGATAAAAAAGTCTTAAGAAATAGCTTGAAACTGTCATCTTATATTTATGATATTGTGTAAGAATTTAGAAATAGGAAATTTAAATGTCAAACAAAAATTAATTAATTAATTTCAACTTGACAGATAGAGACTTGTTTGCCAAAAATGTTTTCAACATATTCTTTCGTTTCTTTCAATGTAATTTTACTTTTTATTTCATCAATGATAAAAATAAGTCACTGTAATAATAGACGTTAGAGATATAAATAAATTTTAACATATGTTACAACATATCAACGGAAAACTTAAGTGAAAGTTTCATTCAACTGGTTCCGTAGTGTAGCGGTTATCACGTCTGCTTTACACGCAGAAGGTCCCCGGTTCGATCCCGGGCGGAACCATAATTTAAGATTTTTTAACATTATAAAAAGCAACTCGTGAATTTAGAAATTAAATTAGCAGTTTTTCTTAAATGTGAATTTCTTTTTAATTTGAGCATAGAGGATAATTAAGAGCTGCTAGTTTATATTATTTTCGTTTTATTCTGAATAAGAAATAATATGAATCTGCTCTTCAACCTATATATAACATCGTCTAATAATGTTTTGATATATTTCATATCATAAAAACAATAACAACTGATGACCTCTCTACGCTTTCGTAAGAAACATCAAGGGAACAAATTTTACTTAATTTTCTACATTTATTTTATAGATCTTCTGAGTTTAATACCCCTTTAGTATTCTAATATTTGAAATCAAAAAATATTTTTCTATGATTTTCTAGAATATATTCGCGAAAGAAAGTAGAAGACTTTAGAACCTATGGAGGCTGGAAGTCAAGGAGAAGCGCCGATGAGGCTGTTGAAATTTGGCCAGACTGATATAGTAGAAATTGAAAATAGAGTAATTTTTCAGGAAAAAAAATGTATACTTTATGTCATATGTAACACAATATTTCTGAAACTAAAGCACCGATTGTAATCCATATTGCGAGCATAGAGGATTCAATTAAAAGTGACTGTAAAAATTTTTGGAAATATGTAAGTACTAGGAACAGGAACTTTGAGGTGCCGCAGGTTGTATCGTATCGCTCTGAATTTACTGAGGATGCTTTCCAGGTAGCCAAGTATTTTTCTGAGTTTTTTGCCTCTGTATACTGTGATAAAGAATGTGATAGTTATAATATGGAAAATATTAAGTGTGTTGAAGTTGTGATATTAATGCTGTGGATGTTTATAATGCGATAAATAATCTGGATAACAATCTCTCTGTTGGGCCAGATCATTTTTCAGTGTTATTTTTGAAGAATTGTTGTTGTATTCTTGCGCATATTTTGGGACTCTTATTTAATCTTTCTGTTTCCAGTGGTAAATACCCAGATATTTGGAAACTGTCATATGTCACACCAATTTTCAAGAATGGAGATAAATCTTTAGTGACTAACTATCGTGCTATTAGTAAAATATCATTGATTGCCAAAATTTTTGAATCAATAATTGACTCCAAGATTAAGCCTTGTTTCCGGAATGTTATAGCTGAGTTCCAGCATGGTTTTGTAGAGGGGCGTTCGACGGTATCTAACTTGCTTATCTATGAGCAATATCTGGTAGGGGCTTTGGAGGGAGTGTATCAGGTGGATTCAATATACACAGATTTCTCAAAGGCATTCGATCGTGTTAACCACACTCTACTGGTAAATAAATTACAACAGTATGGTATTTCTGGAAGTCTGTTAAGTTGGTTCCAAAGTTATCTGTCAAATCGAAGACAAATAGTAAAGATTAAGGGTTACACTTCTGAGGAGGTTTTGGTCACATCAGGTGTGCCACAGGGTTCCCATCTAGCTCCACTCCTCTTTAATTTGTATATTAATGACATAGGTAATTTTGTTACTGATTCTAAATTTTTATTATATGCTGATGATCTCAAAATGTATAGAGTGATTAATAAGTTAAGTGACTGCGAGGAATTGCAAGAGGATCTAAGGAGATTGAATGAATGGTGCAGAATGAATGGTATGGAGCTGAATACGGATAAGTGTAAAGTAATGAAGTTCTACAGGAAGAAAAATTTTATACAATATGACTACATGATCGGTGACAGTCTCTTGGAGCATATGAATTTCATAAAGAATCTTGGAGTATTCTTTGATAAAGATTTGAATTTTAATTATCACGTTAATTACGTAACTAACAAAGCTTTGAAACTGTTAGGCTTCATTAAGAGATCACTGACTGATTTTTCTAATGTCGAGTGTTTTAGAATGTTGTATTGCGCATATATAAGATCAATTCTCGAATATGCTTGTCCCATTTGGTCCCCATATTACCAAACTTATATTGATCAAATTGAAAAAGTTCAGAGAAAATTTCTGTGGTTTGTAGGCTATAGGTTGGGTATTTTGAATGAGGATATTGTTTATGATGAGATATTGCAACTCCTAAGACTTCCCTCTTTACAGGATAGAAGAAGCTTTATTGATGTTTGTACATTGTTTAAGATAATAAACTGCCATATTGATTGTTCCGAATTACTGGATGCAATCTCTTTGCATGTTCCGCCGAGAGTTCTGCGTGGGGGTGATCTATTTCATGTTCCGTTCCATAGAACAAATTACGGTGTTTCGTCTGCTATCACTAGATGTTGCATTAATGCTAACAAAGTGGCTAGGGAGACCGACATTGATTTCTTTTTTGATGGGTTGTGGTCTTTTAAGGGAAAGGTTAAAAAATATCTATTTTAGCATTCTCATCGGTATTTTAAAATTGTGTTAGGGCTTAAGTGGTTATATATAGTTTTACTTTTAATTTTCATTTTTATTATATTGATTAATGTTGGTGGTGTACCCATTGACTTGTATTATTTTAAGTAATTTTACTGTTTTTCATGTAATTTTAATTATTTGTAAAATGGCTGGTCCGTTAATATACATTATTATTATTATTATTATTATTAATTGTAAATTTATTTTCTTCTAAATTATTAACAAATACATAAAAAGATTAAAGCTTACTTTTAGATAAAGCGACTTTTTCTTTAGGGCCTTTATAAAAACTCAACAGTATCACGTTTCAAAATAACATGTTAAAATAAATCTTCGGAGTTCTTTTGGTTAACATTACGTATGAGAAGAAGAAAATAACAGTATCTATTTTCACGAAATAAGACATGCATAATATCATAGATGGCGCCCCGTACAACTTATAGCAAAACTGTGAACAAAATTGGATTATTAGCCTTAAGAAGAAATTTCTTCAAAGATATTTAGGGAAATTAAAACTTTGACTTCCTATATCTTGATCACACTTAAGTTTTGGACTAAGGTAGTGCTCCCCCCCCCCCCCCCAATAAGCATAATTTTACTATTTGTAGGGAGATATTGAAATTATCATAGTGTATGGAGACACAAGAAAAAATATATCCAAATTTAGTTACAGATTAAAAAAAAAGTTAAAAATAGATTATGGAAACTCGAATTATAAATACTGAAAGGTTGAGAAAGATTAGATTACGGTAAGCTTGGCTAAATCATAATATTTTAACCTAGGAAACTTATTTATGCTCTGTGTACCATTCATTACTTATGAGGCTATCTTCTCTTTCGAAAAGCTTCAAATAATATTATCCAAAACAATATTTTTAAATATATACGTACACTTAGATTGCACACAATAGTGTTTGAGCAATATTCATTCTGCATCATAATTACCTCGTTAGTATGCTTCAACAAGTTAATATTTGTCAATCCGTGTAAATATGTTCAAATAAGCTGGAGGTGATAACGTTGCGATCAGGGAAATCAGATACCACCTGGCCACTGCTAATTAATAGCAAGTACTTGCACGTGCGATTCATTTACAGGTTATTCCACAGAAAATATACGCTGTCAAACAAATGTTTGAATACTTATATCTGTATTTAATAGCAAATCTCTAATTGAAACAATTTTTTGTTATTATTCATTGAGTTTACGTACATCTTTCTTTAATAAAAAATTTGTAGACAGAAATGGAAACACTCTACACAATATAAGTAATATTTTTTAAAGAACTGTCCTCTTAAAATTATATAATTGAGTTGAGTTCATGGTCAGAGAGTTCGTCGAGAAATCGTTGATTTTTTTCAATTCGTAAACAAAACAAGGGACAAGATTCCAAGATCGATACCCGAGAACATAAACAGATGAACTTCAACAATATCGCAGTCGATACTCTGATGAAAAGTTGATAACGTTCAAGAATGAAGCTATTTGATGAAATGGGAGAAAAATCTAAATCCTCATTAACGACAAAACGGTAAGAGCCAGAGATGCAAGTTTAACAAAAAAAAGCCTGTATATACGCTAAGACATTCACGGGTTACCTTAAGTGAAACGAATAGCGAAAGCATTGACCAAATCATTCCATTCTCGATGTTTTGATTGATACTATTAGATTAAATTACCATGTATATATACTAAAAAAAAATGGTAACCGGTTCCGTAGTGTAGCGGTTATCACGTCTGCTTTACACGCAGAAGGTCCCCGGTTCGATCCCGGGCGGAACCATAATTTTTTATAAATTTCGGGAGTTTTGAAACGACTTAATTTTCTTAACTAGTTGGAAATTTTTTAAGTCAATATTTCTTTTACTACGTAAAAAATAATGCGACATAAAATGATTAATTCAGTTTAAAATTAAATAGGAAATTTTTTTTATTCAACTAAGCAAGATTTAAGGTAGTTCACTCGTGAAACGGCTTTTCTTAGGAATGTGATCGAATTTAAATATATAGTTTACAAAAGTGTCTTTTATTTAATAAAAAACGAAATTTTTTAATCGTCTGTGAGACGAAATATTAACAATTAAAAAATGCATAATTAACAGGCTGGAGGTCACTACATGCCAATACATTTTGAAATATCTCAAAAACGGTTTTTACCATATTTTTTAAAAACTAATGCAACGTATATCCAAAAATTATGAATTTTTTAGAAAAAACCGGAATTTCTTGACCGTTTTGTTTAGAAAATACAGATGTTTTAAATAAAAATAATTTGAAAACATCTGACGCGTAGTGGGGTACAGTGATCACAACTTCGCAACCTTGTTATCGTCATATTCAATGCGCGATAATTTAAACCTAAGTTAGTTAGGTTAGTTCTTCAGAATGTAACATTCGTTTAAATATATTTCTTGATATTCTTATTTATTTTCTCACACTATATGAACGTTACTATACACACGTTTACTCAACAGACCATTCAATATAAACGTTTGTGGCGCTGCCCAGGCGCGGATCCAAGGGGGGGCGGTGGGGGCGATCACCCCCCCCCCCCAAGAGCTTTGAGTTTAGGAAAATGGACCCGATTTTTCCTCTTATACTATAGTTTATTCAAGAACTAGAGAGAGTAATAAATCATTTTTTACCCTTTTTCTCTTCGCAAATTACTTGTGTTCTTTAGTCCGGTGTTTTTAGCAAAATTTGTTAGACACATATATTTTTCATAGGAATGGGTTACAAATTTTATAATCAAAAATACCGGTCTATAATAATAGACTAAAACATAGGATTATTCTTTCAAAAAATTCTAAGTTATAATTTAAATACTTACAAAATATTCATTGTCAAAAACACAAAAAGGTAAACATATATAAAAAAATAAATTCGTCTAAATAATAATAAAATATTTTTGGGGCTATCGAACATTTTATTATTAATTAAAAACATTTTTAGGGTATTTGACGTTTCAGTTTATTTATTTCTTAAACCATCTGCAGAATTACAATTAAACACTAAAAAGGGATTCAAATGTAATTACTTTTTTTATGTTGTAATTAAAATTAGACCTACTTATTATTATTTCTATTGTACTGATATCTTAATTTAATTTACTTTATTATATGGAAATACGATAGCCCCAAAAAAATAAGATAAACATGTTAATTCTACACGCTTAAGAAAAAGACACAAACACAATAATAAAATAATAAAAAACTTAGGGCTAATTAAAATTAAATATATATAAAATTAAAGAGTGGGACCCACTAAAATAAAAATATATAAAAAAATAAAAAAACATATAAACAACATTAAACAATAAAATACAACAAAAACAAAAATTTAAATAATAAAATATGTTTACACTAGTAAACATTACGTATCTAATTCCTAATCAAAGTCAGTGAAACTATCTTCGCTAAAATTAATTATAATTGGTTCCTCTATCTCACCGATTATGAGATCGAGTTCTCACATTTTGTTTTATTCTTTTATTATATGGATTTTTCCCAATTTTCCGCTGTAACTTTATTCAAAAAAATCTTTCAAAAGTTTAGTTAAATTACTAATTTTATTAATTGTGTTATTTCTAGCAACTCTACCTTTTACTTGAGAGAGATATTTACTTCTCCAACGGACAGTTTCCGGACGATTTATAAGAACAGATTTTCTATCTGGTTTTTCCCAGCAAAAATTAAGTTCTAATCTCTTCTTCCAACGAGGTTTTTCGTTTGCCTGTGATCGAATGTGGCTTGGGAGTACTAACAATTCCAGTCGTTTTTTCTCCTTCAGTATTCGGTACATAGTAGATTTTCCAACCCCTGTCATGTTGGAACATATCTCAATAGAGCTTTTAACATTATTATCTAGATATTGATATCTTAAGGCATCATAAACATTCATCGTACTAAGTTTTTCGTTAAGGAAAAAATGCCCTGGTTTAACGATTTTGGAATAAATATAGAGGTGAAAGCCATATCTTTTGGGTATCTCACTAATCTCAAATAATATATAAAAACAAGCGCAAACAAGATAAATCACTAAGAAAA
The DNA here is from genome assembly GCA_034092305.1 of Diaprepes abbreviatus. NCBI lineage: Eukaryota > Metazoa > Arthropoda > Insecta > Coleoptera > Curculionidae > Diaprepes > Diaprepes abbreviatus. The sequence continues at coordinate 1,191,533 of JASJET010000268.1, read as the reverse complement.
AACTGTAAGTTGTACTTTGCTCACTGACAGAAATTAAATTAAACTATCAGATATTCTATGTTGCAGTAAATTTATAAAATATATTTAAATATAATGAAATATAATTAGATTTACGACAGTTCTCAGTTACCTGCGGCACTGGAGCAGGTACGTTAGAGGTTTCGGTAACAGTTTTATTACTCTCTCTAGTTCTTGAATAGAGTATAGGAGTCTGTATGCTTGCGATCCCCCCTCCCCTCCCAAAAGCTTTGAGTTCAAGAAAATAGAACCCAGTCGGCCTTTTATATTAGGAATGAGTATGTTGCTTGCACTCCCCCCCCCCCCCGTTGACAACTTGTTTTTCTTGCCATACTGTACTTTTGTGATATCACCGCCCCCCCCCCCCCCCAAAGAGAGAGGCTGAATCCGCCCCTGGCGCTGCCAGATTTATTATATTTAAAGTTATTACTGTATAAGAATGTGTCTGTATATTGAAAGTTAACGAGTGTTGAGTACAGCCTCGTACAAAAACAAAATTCTTTAGGCCTGACAATCTTTAATTTTTGGTACTTATTTAAAGGCTACACTTTTGTCTACGACTGTCGCTAGTAAAAACTACCTTAATATTTTTATGTATAAATATTTTGAAGACAATTTTGACAGATGGTTAAATTAATTCCTGATGGTAGAGAAGTGGAAGTTCGAAAAACACCGCTCGCTCCACCCAGAATATCAGTAGCAATCTTTCTTAATTTCTATTGAATTTTTGCGTATCCTTCAGCATCTGATTGCACGCTCCGTGCTCCATTAGTTTCAAAATATTGGTCCAGACTCCGCCAGCCAAGTAGCTGAACATGTCTGGAAGCAGTGACCAGTAAATAAATTAGTAATCGAATAAATTTAGCAATTATTTTTGGTAGCTTACCAGAAATATTCAAATCAAACGATTAAATACCACATTTTCCGTAATTATATTTAACAAAAAATCGGTTGTATTTTACATTTAATGGAAGCCAATTAAGATATTTTCTGAGTATTTCTACAAAACTACAAATTCATATACGACGTTTCTTCTGTAGTCGGAATAATAACTCAAAACTATGACTGTTCGTCCACATCTTTGAAGCATAGAAAGGTTAACTCACCCTTTCGACTTGACAATGATCATACCAACCCTAAAAGTCCTTGTCACCAGAAAAAAAAGCCTATCAGTTTCTAATACAGGGAATCAACTTTTTTACACATAATTATTGAACCACCAGGTATATTTCAATTTTTTAAATTACTATCCAAGAAAATGTTGTGAGTTACTCAAGCTACAGGGGCGGACTAACGGTGACACTCATGACCCCATTTTTTTGCGCCTAATATGATAAGAACTTTGGACAACGTTTGTTACATACCTTTAATTATTGGCTAAAAATTAAGTACTCTTAATTCATGTCACTAATCCTAACCATTTTTGAAAAAATGTCATTTTATTTAAACTGTTAGTCCCCTAACTTCAGTCGGGTTGAATATAAAAAAAAAGAATTTCCCCCTGTCACCATAGTTTCAATAAAAAGTTAAACCAACTGCGTAGGTAAAAACTTTGTAAGATGGTTCAACATTGGCTCTGTGAAGTCTGATACACTGGTGGCCACGACGGATTGAAGACTGCTGCGCCCGTCACATTAACTCAGCATTGTTCCTTATTCGTTCCTACTATCGACAGGAGTGAAATGCACTAAAGTTTTGAGGTGTCCCCACAAGTAAAAATCCAATAGCGTTAGGTCGGGAGATCGAGGTCAGGCAATAAATCCTCCAGTTCCTATTCAAAGGTTTGGATAGACGTCTTTCAGATGCCCCCGCACACCAACGCTGAAATGAGGTGGTGTCCCATCGTGCATATAATAATGTTACCTTATTAAATGATATCGCCTATCATTCTCCCTTAGACATTGGTCAATATCTGTCGTGATATAACCTCCTGGCTTCCAAAGCATTGCAAAATGCATGACCATACAAACTGCCCACAGTATAAAAGCTTTCATAATCTTCTTTCTTTCGAAATAAGCCAGACCAAATTTTTCATTCGTATGCTCTACATTGACTTTTCTGGGTATTATGAATGACAATGCATTTTGGGTGGTCTCTTCAATTTTATTAGGTGTTTTCACAGCGATCATTTTTAACCTAATTCCTCAGCATTTCTTACTAATATTTGTCAGAAATTATCGTTGCTGATGAATTTCCTCCTTTTTATATTATTTTACAATTATGTTTACCAAATTTACGAATTCCTTCTTGGCCTTTGTTTATAAGAACCCTGAACCTCGTTTAGATGTATAAAATTTCAAATAAATTATTATTTTCGAGAAAACCAGAGTATTTTTAGAGTGTTTCCAGTCGTTTAAAACTTCAATTATTCATTAAAATAGTCTACAAAATCAAAAAGAATTTGAAACTGACCTAAATACTCTCCAGCTGTAAACAACTTATTGTCTCAATTTTAATGGGCTAATTATTTTATCTAATAAGTCAATACTCGTATGGATAACTGGTTTCGATATGTCTAAAAACGATAATGTCACTAGCAGGCGGTAACCTGAAACCACCTGACGAATTCTCATAATTATTGTCGTAAAAGCGATTATAGAAGTACATTTAATTGATAAACTTGTTTTGTACGACGTTATGTAATTACACGACAAACATTATTTGTTAATGTTAAAATAATATATACTTTGTCTTGAAAAGGTGAATGACACAGCGTAAAGAAAATGCCACAAATTCACGTCATAAGTTCTGTATATAGTAATGATATATCTATGAAAAAACGAAAGAATATACCGAGAAATGTTCAAAATTTGGTCAAGATACATCTTTTTTTATCAAGACGCAGGGCTGTTGTGGCACGCATGATTTTTATGATAAGTTTTTTAATGTATTCATATTTAATACGAAGCCAAATTTAAGAGAAAGATCACCCAAACAAAAGGAAATGTGGGAGCGAAAGGACAAGGAAGTAGACTCATACTAGTAACCCACTCCTAAAAAACAAGAAGTCAGATAACTACAATACACTTGTGGAAAACAAATTGTTATATCAAAAGATGAAAGTCTTTAGCGATCTAGTTTCTTCACTCCTACCTAGATTTTTTGACAACGGCGGAACTGTGAATAATGAACACGATAAAAGATTTAATCAAGGCATTGAGGAAGCCAAAAACATACCATGAAAAGTAACATGCTGATAGATTATTGCAATGTCTGCAGTCATGAAAGCTCATTTACAAAGTAAGATTAACCGAAAAAAGAACACAAGCAACACAACTTATACCAATAAAAGATGGAAAATATGAGGAAGTACTAACAAAAGGAGGGGGCGACCTTATAAACAACATCGCCAGCAATTTTTATAGAACGGGAATTAATCTATATTGAACTTACAACTCTTAAAAAAATCAATAAAACAATTGAAAAATGGACGAGCAGAAGACATCCCCCGACTGAAGTAATCAAATAATGGGAAACAAAAAGACTTCCTTATATATATCTATATATATATCTATATATATATATATATATATATATATATATATATATATATATATATATATATATATATATATGTTATGTCGGATATTCTCACGGGTGTGATGTGTAATCGAAGATTTTCGGGCATCCCGTGTATGTGCTGAGTCCCTCTCAGGACTGTAAGGCAGCTGACGTTTCGGTGAAATCTCATTCACCATTTTCAAACCTTCGACCATATATATATATATATATATATATATATATATATATATATATATATATATATATATATATATATATGTACAGTACGAAGAGCCGACTATATGAATGAATAATTCTGCTCGATATACTAGAACAAGAATATAGGAACAATACGGATAGGTAGAACTTGCTGTGACAATGAACAACAGATAGAAAAAAGATCACCGAAGAACCAAAAAACTCACCTTATATTTATACCTCTACATAAAATATACCACACAATCCCTACTGTTAGCTACACTCTTAAAAAAAAACCCTAAAATTTAAGGTACATTCATTAATTTAATTTAATGAATTTGTACCTTAAATGGTGAATAACTTACATACATGTACTTTGAAATTAAAGCTTTGTACATTAAATTTAATTGAATGTTACCGTAAATTTTAATAAAGTTACTGAAATTATTGGAATTAACATTAAATGAATTTAAGAAACGATTTATGAAATTTGCTTCCAGCACACTACCTTAAAAATCATGTACAGTGTATTGAAACCATTACAGGAAACCAACACTTCTCCCTTTTAATTACAGCTCTAAAAAACTTTTATGCTGAACTAAGGTAGTACTGCTGTTTATCTCCCACTATTTTCAAGAGCTATATGACAAATACTCTGAAACAATGGAAGAAAAAATGCACAAAACAAGAAATTGATATTGAAGAGACCTGTTTATATACCCTTCTATTTTCCGAACAACAATGAGGATTAAAACTCAATACATAGAAGACCAGAAGCATAAATCTCAAACTTACAGTTGGAACAGGATATGATTGAAATGTGCTCTTATTACATACACAATTCATTCAAAAAGTTCAAGAAATATTTTTTTACAAATGGAAAGAAGAGTTTAGAAAAAAAATTTATATAGTTTTCAACATAAACCCCGCCTCTTTGTCTACAAATTTTGATGCGTTCGTATTGCCGCTTCCTGCACAGATGTTGAGTTCCTCTGACAAGGTTTCAACCGTAATTCGCAGATTACGAGATAGTACGACGCGCACACATTCGACATTCCCATCGGTAGTAGAAATTAAAGGGCGCCCCTCTCGTGGATCGTCTACCAGAGACTGTCAACCGTTCTTGAACCACGAATACCACTTGAAAAACTTCCTCCTTACCATAAGCAATAATTCGATTATTTCCGAAACACTTTTACTCAATTTGAAATAAAATTTGATTGCGGCGAGTTGCTCCATAGCGGAAATTGTGACGCAGTGGCAAAAACACGTTGTTACAGCGCTCACATCTCAACTGTGAGTAATTAAGGCATAATGATACATAGTTCTGCCGTCGGATAATAGATAGCGGTAGTTGTAAATTTTATAAAAAATTAGTCCCGGAACTTTTTGAATGAACTGTATATACTTGAGTGTAATCTTTGGCACAAACGAGAAGGATGACAAGAAAATTATAAAATCAAGAACTCAAAAAAGAAAAATGATTAACTATCTAAATGGGATACTGTGGAGAAGTTAAATATCTTACATATCTTTGAAACTCAAATTAAAAATACCCTATTGTTGCTGAGAATAACAAAAGCTATCTCGTAGCAGTCAAGATGGGCATGTTCAGGAGAGCACTTTATATATCCAGGAGAGAGAAAATTTACCAAATACAGTGATAATACAACAAATGGGAATATTTGGAAAAATAACCGCAGATGTTGATCGAAAATAGTAGATATGTACGGTCATGATCATATTTCATATATTTTCACATGTTCGGTCCACTGAATTTTGTCAAAAAATTAATTTTATATCATTTAAATTTGTTGTACAGTGTAATTTGTTATGTGATATGTTTATGACAAAATTATTTGAATATTAGGAAAAATTTCAACACCTGACAACACCGCTCTAATCACCTAATTATTACTACATAACTAGTTAATACTTGTCATAGAGTTTGTCCCCATATAAATGGGTTCTAACATGCCTTAAAGCGATAACGTCATGAGCAGCCGGCCACCTGATGACTGCTGTTAATTAATTGCTGATTAGTTCCCTGTACGATTAATAAGCTGCCTTTAATGGTTATTATGTAATTGTACTACAAATAATTGTAAATTCTGTCATAATTATAGACTTATATTTATACGAAAAATGTAAGCTGATTTCTGGTAATTGTGTGACCTCTTCCTTTTTTTGGTATTTAAAGGGGTTTTGGGAAAATCCACACATGTCGCGGGAAAATTTTGAAAAAAACATTTTTTTGAGTTAAAAATTGAATGGCTAGACGAAAATTGTGTCTAGAGATTTATGGAACTAGTTAATACTCATATAACAGGGTATCTTTGCTAAAATAAGGATATCGTCTACTATACAACTTTGCGTCTACCAATCTTCTCCGAACTGTTTGTCGGCGGAATTCCAAGAATCGTTTTGAGAAATTCTTTTATACACCTAGAAGTCCATATGGTTGTTTTTCTTTTGATGCATTACTAGTCGTCATTTAAAAGGTTATGTTTGGAATGTTAGCAAGTCATTATGATACAAGTCTTCGAAATGCTGCACCTCTCTCTAGATTTGGAACTAACGTATTCTAGGCTTCACAGCACTTAGAGTTCTGCCTGGCTCAGCCCGTTTGACGGTATTTTCAGATCTCGATTTCGTGGCCAAAAATGGTGGAATCAAAGGTCAGTGTTTCGAATATTTTTCATTCGGCAACTGTGAGGGGACTTTTGTGCGTTAAAATTCCAGGTGGCAAGGTTCTAGGGTTATTACTTGAAGCAGGGAATCAGTTCAAAAGTTCACCCTCGAGGTGCTGCGTGTCTAGCGCGTGAGCATTTTTGTGAAATGTGTATTTCAATAATTGTTGATTGTTTGTGTAAAATTTCTTTTCAACGTTGTTTGTCGAGATACGTGGAATATATATTAAACATTTCAATAAGGAAGATGTGACATTTTTCAGTTATGAATTCACGATCAAATATTATCCTGTAAAATAATTTTCTATGTCCTGTTGCAAATATGCTGGCGATGTTACGACATAAGTACGAGCTGATTTTCGACCACTAAAAATTTCTTAAGGCGTGTTTCGTCCTGACACCGGTGGCGGACTCGTCAATGGGTTCCACCAATGCCTTTCCCAGACAACCTTTGTTTAAGTACTTAATTATTTTTGGATGTTATATTTAAAGTCATTTCTTGACGGGATCTATAGATAAGATCTTGCTCCTATAGGCGGTTGTTCATACCACAATCCCTTGAAAAATTTTCGTGTAGACTTAAAGTATAAAGTACCGCGGAGTACAGCCGTGAGTTTGTATATTCCGTATAGAGGAAGCAATAAGCGTTAATTTTACGCAAAAATTTACTGCTGATGTTGTATTCGCGAGAAATTTCAACGCTTGGCGGTTTGAAGTTTAAGGTCGGTTCAGGAATACGGGAAAAGTTTATACCTGGTTTACTCAATCTCCTTTTCATGGGAATTATGTCAATGACGTATTATCAAAATTATCTCTTTCCCTCTTAGGGTAAATGCAAATTATTGCTCTCAAAACAATGAAATATGTATTTAAGTGTTGTTTTACATGTTTCAGGATTAGATCAACTATGGCGAAATACACTGAAATCTTGTTTTCAAGAAAAGATATATTTCTTATCATCGAAGATCTCGGAAACGTTCAGCTCGCAACCAAATTCGAAGCCGTCGAGTAAACCAAGCTAACGAAAGAAGTAACTTATATCACTTTAATCACGCTGAAAATAAGTATAAATAACACAGGCCAACAAAAAAATGTTTGTAAAAACTTCTTAAATCAATCTGCCTTAATTATATGTATTTTTGGGTGCTGAAACCGTATTTGGTATCAGTATCATATGACATCGATTATATATTTCAAAAAATAGGGAAAATTTGATATTAGAAATTAAAAATCGTATTTTTTTTTTAATAAGTTACAATTTTTACTCACACTAATATTAAATTACATCAATGCGAATATTAGGTGCTTATTTTTCTGTGTTTCCTCTCCCTATTCTCTGTAAAGTTTCTTGCATAGCTTTTTCAACGATGTGATGCATTTTGATGTTGTCTGTGAAGTGACCAACAGTAATCATCCATCATGTTGATATTCCATCGTCCCTGGTATCGTTTCTCCATCTCTTTTATGTCCTGATGAAACCACTCCCCTTGCTTTTCACTCACATCACCTAGGTTTCTAGGAACATAATCCAGATGGTTGTGCAAGAAGCGGACTTTAAGGCTCATCAGACAACCAAGATTTTTTAACTTGTCTATCATATAAGCTAAGTTCATGAGGGCTGTCACATTGCCCAAAAACTTAGTCACAACTTCTTTAAATGATATCCAAGCCACCTTTGGAATCGAATATCAATTTACGAATATCAGGCCCAACGGAAATCCCTTGTTTCAATTCACCTTCTGATAAATGAGGAAATCTGTACACAAATATATAAAACAATTACTATAAAACATGAAAACCTTGTAAATCCCATTTGTTGACCAAGGAGCATGGAGAAAACCTTTAAATCTCCATACAGCATCCAATCATAAGCTGTATAGTTAATTATTTGTAAAATTATATTTAGATTTTCGTAAGTTTCCTTCATATAGACTGAATGAGTAACAGGTAATGAAGCATAAGTATTCCATTATGGAATAATACACCTTTTAAACTAGTTTTTGATGGGTCTATGAAAAGTCCCCAATCTTCCTTCTCGTGTTCAATGCCAAATTCACTCATTAGACTGTAAATATCATGGCAGTAAACCAAATCCTCTTCCTGCTAAAAAATTGAACAAACTGTTCATCTCTTGTTTTATATTGGTAAATACACGTTCTAGATTCCAATAAATGTTTTTCTTTTAGCTTGGAACCCAAATCTGTCACTAAATCATTTAACTCAGCTTGTGTAAACAACTGTGGTTTTAAATTTTCTGGAGAATATTGGAACTCATCATCTCTCGGTTCACTTTCATTAAATTCGGGACTAGACTGTAAAATATCATGAATAAACTCAGGTGACACAGGGACAGGAAAACAATTACTTTCTTATTTTTAAAGTTAATTCGAGAAACATCTATGGTGCAAAAATAATAATCATTTGAAAGATTTTTTTGCTCTTTTCATTGCATTGCAAATTTAAAAGCTTTCTTCTCTTTCTTATATAATTTCCTCGGGTCCTCGACACAAACATAACAAACTCTGTGAGGAACCCAACATTTGTCTTGATTACTGATTTCTACACCAAAATATGCAAAGTAAACTTTTGTTACAAAGTCAGTAATGTTCGTTGGATGTGTTTTAATTATAAAGTCACCCGATTTAGCCATATTTGTGTGAATAAAAAGCACATAGGTTAATCACTGCAATGCGAGTTTATATTAACTGGAAGAAAAACAGCTGTTTACACAGCAGTTTTTTCAGAACTACCAACCTAATAACATTTGATTTTATTGCCAACCTTATAACACTAAAATGTATTGCCGACTTAATAATAATTTAAATGAATAAAAATATTTTTTAAACGTTTTGAATAATAAAATTTATTTTTATTTAATATTAAAATCTGAGAAATTGGTGGGTAAAACTTTACTTTATTATTATTATATTCGTAATCACCACACCAAATAAGACAGGAATTGAATTTATGAAAAGGTTTTTCCATCGTTGGCATGTGTAATTAATCTACATAATGCACAGCGTACTTTATTGGAATATTTAAACCTTAGAAAATAGATTTGTACACTGAACCTAAACCTGAAGAATCTGTAATTGCTGTGAAGACCTCCACGTCTAAGGATTCACAGCCCAAAAAGGGTCGTACGTCAATGAATTTTACGGAGGGAAGTGATCGTACAAAGAAGTAAAAGGCTACCCATTTTACGGACACTCATCCAACTTGACAGCTTGCATTTTTTATTTGGTTTGCAAGGTATATTTTTTTTGAAAATCACTTCTCGGACTTCATGAGGTACCATTTCGATAGAAAACTTCATTACCTATAACTTTTCTTTAGACATTTACCTGCAAAAAATGTATAGTTTTCGAATAAAACTGAAAAGTGTCCAAATCTACCTTAATTTTAAAAACACACGCCTTAATTTGATAGCACTTAGTGATTTTGTCATATTTAAAAGTCAGTTGAACGTATGAAACAATGAAAACACTTTAATATTTTAATTCTTTTACCCTCTTTTTTTTCGACATAGTTACACGCCTAAAACTAAACTCTGGACTTTTCCATATTTGCAGGATGATTAAGTCATCTGCGTAAGCTATGGTACAGAAATGTTCATTGTTAAGGTAACTAATAAGACTACCAAAGAGTATATTATCCCTTCCTATGTGCAGCTCGTTTTCACCTATCCCCGAATTTTAAAGGCATTTACACTAACTTTTATGATCCTTTTTGGGAACATATAATTCCTGCTACTGGTTCTGTGAACATTCTTATTGTTCAGAAACATTTTTGAAAACGTCGTTTTGTCAAAAGCCTATGAAATGAACGAGTTTTTTTTAATTATTGAATGGTTCAAATTATACATTACGCTATTTATGTCAGTAAAATACATTTTCTTGATTTTTACGATTTTATGCGCATAAATAAAACAAATACACTTAATCTATGAAATCCTTTTTATCCGTATACTATATAATAATACACGAAGTCGTTTAAACACTATAAACGGTTAATTAAATAACTGAAAGGAAAAACAAACACAATAAATCCTAAATTAGCATTAAATAAGATAATAAAGATAAATTATGAGCAACTGAAATGGAATCCATGTATAATTAATTAAGAAATCGGCGATACATAACATTTACAATCGCCAGCTACTATAATATAGTAAAAGTGAATGATTTCATTCATGATTTTTGATATATTAAGGTCATTATATGTACAGTTATGTAAAAGAAAAAAATCTGGTAACTGGTTCCGTAGTGTAGCGGTTATCACGTCTGCTTTACACGCAGAAGGTCCCCGGTTCGATCCCGGGCGGAACCATACTTTTTGCATAGTTTTAATTTTAACTATTTATGGCACAAATAAGGTTGGGATTGTAAGTGAAAGGGATGAAGTGGTGGATTTCATAAACATTGCTGTAGAGTAGTGTTTTCCAATTAAAATAAGATGTGGAATATTTTCAAGTTATTCAGTCTATTTCTGCTCTTTGCCTTCGTAAAATTGTAGTGGAAAAATTTAGATTTACAAACAAATGCGGTGCATCTTTAGAAAATTCTGGATATTTATGTTAATCTTCCACGAAAGTAAAAGAAGAATGTTCTTTAAATTTTTGCCGTAGTTGGTCATCTGGACATACACAAATTCCTCAAAATCCATCATAAAAGAGTTGGCAAGCTTTTCTTGAACCTAAAGGCAATTTTGGACTTTCATGTTTCATCAAGGAAAATTTCTTCATCAGTGTCAGTTGATTATCACGAACAAAGTTTGAAAGAAGTGGAAAACTACGAAATTCGTAGATCGCTAATATGCCACTATTAATTAATCTGATTCATATAAATCTGAACTCTATACCTGATATTTTATTACTTCTTGAAATTATTTGACAGAACACTAAATACTGGACCACGGGACACTAGTGTTCTGCGGAACACCATTTAGGGAATACACCAAATTGGTTTATTTTGACCACAAATTGCAAGTATACAAACGGACAAAAATGGAAAGGAACCAGGCTTTTCTGATCATCCCGTATATTTATAAGAGTTAATTATTATGACATAATAATTAAATGCTTATTTTAAGCAAACACAACAAGTTGTGTTAGTCCTTGAACAAAAAGCCTGTTTGTAGACAATGAAATTTCATATCAAAATGGTACTTTCTGAATTCCCATTTTTCAACTAAATACACCCCAAAAACCAAATAAAAATGCAAAAAAATATGATTTTTTTTTTAATTTTTTCCCCGCAACTTTTCTTCAAGTAAAGTTAGGTATAAGCATTGCTTCATAAAAAAGAAAACTAACATCACATCTGTTAGAATGAGCTGCAGAAATCTGTAGATGAAAAATAACTCAAACTTTGCTACTTTTCTCCATATTAGCAAAATTTTACTATTTTTATGTATTTTTTTAGAGTGTATTTCTTTGAAAAGTTACTTTTTTAGACTTCCATATCGACAGGAAATTTCATTACCTAAAACTTTTCTATGGGTATCTACGAAAAATACATAGTTTTCGAGTAAAACTCAAAAAACTTAACAGTGGACAAACTATCATAATCTCAAAAACGCGCTCATTAATTTGATAGCACTTGTGATTTTGTCACATTTGGAGGTCCACTGAACATATGAAATAATGAAAATAATCTAATATTTTAGTTCCTTTTATCCCCCTTTTTTTCGTCATAAACAAAAGCCAGCCTATCAATAGTTTTTAAGATATTGTAATAACCACGAGCACGTTTATCTTCTAGTTTTTTATGTTTCCCCTCAACATGACATTTTAAACAAAACCGGCTTTGAAACCGATTAAGTGAGACAACATTTCTTCCTCGTATTACCACCAAATAAAATTTTATAAATTATTTAGCATTAACTGGATAGAACTAATTTTTTAGGGTTAGTCGAGTATTTCCGCTAGCTCTATTTACCAGTATCCTAGAGAGAAAATATATTTCCGGAAGGCGACGAACTTGGCACTTTAATACATCGGAGACTTGGAGCAAGCTAACCTTTAGTAAAATGTGGCATACACGTAAACTGGGTCGTAAATTTAAAGACCCTATTCACGGACGTACACAAAAGGATCTTAGTTGGCTTTTAAAAAAGGAAAACCTCTCGCAAGTTGCCTTTATACCCTACAAAATTCATACAAAATATATTTATAATATGTTTAAATTTTTACTTGTATTCAAAATATATACTAGTTCTTTGTTATGTTTACATATTCTACAAGTACTTCTTTTGTTATACTTATTATTGTGTATTGTCATAATGTAACCCTGAGTGATCTTAAAAGTTATATCTAACTTTTTTTTTAGTTTCTTCTTTTTAGTCCATCATAGTAAATCCGCTTAAGTAAATTAATTTTAGATTCCTAATTTACGCCCATCATTACCCCTTTCCAAAAAATTTAAGATAGTATGACTTATTTCATCCAGCATATGTCTGAAGGAATTAATGTTAGATCCCAATTTTGAAATAATCCAAAAAAAAAATATTTTTAAATTGTAGTTTATGCAACAAAATATCAATTTTGGACAAAATCGGAAATTTTTAGTCTCTCATATTGTATCCGCCATACTTAACTTTAGAAAATAACTTTAGATTCGTAATCTAGGACCCTGAAAATCCACTATTAACAAATTTGAATAATGTAAAATTTTGGATATATATATATATATATATATATATATATATATATATATATATATTTGAAACTCTTAATTCATCTTCTCGAAAACCTTCCAATACCAATTTTGATCAAAATCGAGAGATGTTAAATTGTTTGTTCGCCATATTCGATCTATCATATTGATTTTTTCAAAAATAATTTTAAATTCAAACTTTATACCCTCAAAAACCATTCGTATCAATTTTGGTCAAAATCGGCAAATATGAAATTTTTAATCCGCAACATTGAATCCGTCATATCGATTTTACTAAAATAATTTTAAATTCGTAATTTACTCCTCCAAAAAGCTCCCAGTACCAGTTTTGAACAAAATCAAAAAATGTCAAATTTTTAGTACGCTATATTGATTTTTTTAAGCGCAAGCCCACAAACTCCCCTAAATCAGTTCTGGAAAAAAGAGACAACATAATTTGTTTCATCAGCCATATTACACGCGCCATTTTGGATTTTACTGAATTAATTTCAAACCAAATGGTATGGAATCTTCCTGAAAAAATTCATTCAAATTCGTGGAACCGTTCCGTATATACAACTCGGTGGGTAAATGAAGTAAAATGCGAATAGTAAATGCAAAACTGCACTCCATCATATCCTTCCTGTGTTGGAGGTTGCACAGTTTGAAGAAATTTCGATGAAACACAATTAATCCCATTCCACCATCATCGAGATGATGGCCTATCTGTACCACCATAGGGAGAAGAAAGTCAAGACTTACCCTCCCAGTACAGTGATCGGCAGATGCACATGTTTCGTCTCTTATTAGACTCATCAGGGTACCGACATGCACAGGACAGATCGGAAGGAAGCATGCAACACTGAACGCGGCTTCGCCGACCTCCCGCCGGATGAGGTAGATATGTTTATGCGGCTTTCACGGATTCCTCCGTGTGAGATGCAATCGCAGTGGATATATTCATATTATGCTGTTGCTACAACAGGATATGATGGAGCAAAGTTTTGCATTCACCGTTCGCATTTTACTTCATATATATATATATATATATATATATATATATATATATATATATATATATATATATATATATATATATATATATATATATATATATATATATATCTTCTTCTTCTTTCTCAGCCCATTGACGTCCACTCCTGGATATAAGCAGGATGAAGAATGGATTAAATCAACAACGGACAAGAACTTACAAACGAGAAAAATGAAGACCCAATACCAGGTAACATAATGACGTCCAGGGTATTGCAGTACGGTAGATGACATTAGCAATGGGTAGACAGAAATCAATTGGGGAGGACCTCTATGTATGTACCAATAAATGGAAAAATCCTTATAGTGATCGTTAAAACCAATTATGAAAGGGATAGAAAAATGAATTTCTTCGAATTTTTTAGTTAAATAATAGTTTTAATTTGTTTAACGCGTTATTTTATTTATATAATAATATAAAAAGAATTACTGCTCCCAAAATTAACAGTTCCCTAATTATTACCAGAACTTACTTTGTGTTTTTATACCTTTAAAATGAAAATCAAATCAAGCACGTTGTCCCATTGGCCGAATTATCAAACATGAACATATCAATTGGAAAACACCGCAGGGCGTTTGTGCTAGTTTGTAATGTGGCGAATTAAATTTCGAATGGGTTAATTGTAAATATGATCACAATTTTATTGATTTTGCTCATGGAAAGTGTAAAAATTAAACTGTGCAATTTCCATTTAAAAATTATGTGAAATTTATAAAATCCTTTATTTTTCCAGGTCTTAATAGAATAAAAAATACAAAAAAATAGAGTTTCAAAACTTCTAACGTTTTCATTGTTATTTAAGAAGGAACATTTTTCGAAAGTACGAACATTCAAGAATATTCTCGAAAAATTTCTTGAAGATACTTTATCCTTTATATATTTTTGAGAGCAATATTGAATGGATCTCCGAAAATTTGACTGAACGTGCGCAGCCTTGATCCTTTCTACCGCTACTGTTCGGGAGCTTCCAGAGAATTCAGAATCCAGCAACGAAATGGTAGATCACAGGAATAAGAGCTTTACGAAGAGACAGAATGCATCGCTGATTTTTTATACAAAAAAGTTTAAACGCCTTTTCTTTGCATGAGGAGGTTTTTGTAAAATAATTGGACTGATCCTCCTCAAATTTTAACCACGTATTCTACTACATATTTGCATTTTTCTGGCATGAAACATACAAGAAAAGACCTTCGTTTCTACAGCTTTGTTTAAACATTCGTCATTACGTTATTTCTGAATAAGAAATTCATAATTTTAATAATGGCGGTAGCCATAAGCCTACTGATAATGAAACCATTTTGTTTTTTTTGTTTGAAACGAACCAGCACAGCTAAACCCCTAACGCCAGCGACTTATCTTTTGAAACTTCATGTTAAAGTACAATTCTTTCTTTTAAATCACATATAGAATTAATCAAAAAAGTTTTTCAGACACGTCATTATAGCCCGAAAAGAATTATGTACATTGACATCTATAATAGGAATCGCTAAAAAAATTGCAAAATTGAACTTTTTTTCAAGAGTCCAAGATGGAATTCCAGCTTAAAGTTTTTACTTAGTTCCGTGCAGTAGCACTTTTAATATTAGTTCAACATTTATAAAGACTAAAGCAGGCAACAGATTTTTGTCATCTTACCAACAGCGTTGCCCAACAGCATCAAGAGCAATGACCAGTAAATTGTGAGGTGAATGAAAGAAACCCAGCGGATGGGTCAGTACCTATGATCAATATGAGCAGAGTAGAAAGCATATTAGGGAAAAATTTACTTCTATGCTTGGGATATTAATACTAACTAATATTGTCACGGTTCAAATTTCAATCGAAGTTTACTATGACTAATTCAATTAATTTTAAGATTTTTTTTTTGCAAATACTCACGTTATGGTCAGATACAATATTTTTCTTGTTAAGTAACTCTCATGAATTCTCTGAATAAAAAATGGTTTGCTTTATTTGTTAGTTAGTTGCATTTTTGGTTTTCTATAAATCTCTGTAGTTCTACTTCCTACCTCAATTTCCGAAGTATGGTTTTATATTACATTTAAATATCACTGTTTGACCCCTATTTATGTTGTTTCGCTTGGCATTGACTGTGGGTGGCTGTATTTATCTATATTGTTGTTGAATTTTGCTGCTACCTTTTTCCAGATAAATTTCAGTTTTCTTGCCTACTAATCGAGGGTAATCCTTGCTTCCATCCTTTTGTATGGCTGTTTTCTTGAAATGCCTTTGATCAGTTTCGTAGACTTTGCTTTGTATATGGTATTGTTATTTGGTTAGGTTTTGTCTGTGACTTTCAAATATAACAGAAGTTCTTCATGAAAATGTTGCTTTTTGCATTATCCCCTATTGAACTGTTTTGATCTTATTATTTATATCCATTATGGAGCCATCTTCATGTCTTAATTAATTTTCTTCATCGTGTAGTTTAATTTTTACCCCTATCAACGTTTTTTCTCTCAATTACTGTCGTTATAAACCTCCGTCACATATTGAGGAATTTCTTAATTTGTCCTTTTGTCAGGGTATCATAAATTTCTGGTTCGTAATTTGCACACCGTCGTCCGTTTGGAGCTACATCTAGTCTTCAGGGTCCCTGAGCTTCAAGAAAATCGATAACTCAGTATGTGGCAGGTAATTTATTTTTTTCTTAATCTGCGTCGATAATGGCCGACAGGAAATGAATTTCTGCAATTTAAAAATAACTAATGTGAACCGAAATTGTTAGTTATTAATGAATTGGCTTATTTAACAAATTTATTTCAGCCGACTGTTGTTGTCCAGGATCACAGGGTCATTTTGAGATCTTTCATATAAGTCGAGTCCACTTACCTTGGTTTTTCACTTTTTCTTTTGGAAACAACATTCTTTGGGATTTTGGGGTGAAAAATAGTTTAAATTATTCCAGTAATTAAATTTGTTTAGTTTGTTGTTCAGTTATCTTATTTTTTACCCATTTTGCCTGTTTGCTATTTAAGAACAAAGGTTTTTTTTTCTTCTTCGCGTTATTCTAATTCGTTTTTCTTTTGATTGTTCCTTTTGGTATAAACTTTTAGTTGTCAATTTGTGAGTACTGTGTAATTATTACCTACACACCGCTATACGGTTGAATAGTATTACAGCCTGATTTATACGAGACCACCATATATTTTTCCCCATTTTAAATGTTGATAATATAAATAATTTTGTAAATTAAAGTTTCTTTAATTTTTTCTCTTTCTTTTGTAAGGGGTGGACAATTTTTCGGTGTTCTATCCCATGATCATGGAATATATAGGGTTTGCATTATGTTTTGGGTCCAGTAAGTACTATAGCTCGTACATATCAAATTTGATTTGACCCTTTTAGAGAGAATAACATATATTCATTAATACCTATTGCAATTATTTTACCCTCGCATATTTTCCATTTATATTTTTTGCTTTAATATATTTCACAGTTTAATAATTATGAAGTATTAAGTAAGTTTCATAACTCTAAATTAAACGGTAATAACAAAGTTGAAAATATGTAATTATTTGGACTGAGAATTTTATGTATAGCAAATCAAAATATTCAATTATTCGAATAAAGTTTTTTTTATTATTTATTAACATGTTTATTTGACCCACATGCTCACTTGCGTATATACAGGGAGTCCCACGACGAACTGCCGCGATTAATTCCTCGGAAACTAATCTTGGGAAAATTTTTGAAATTTGGCAGTATACTAAAGTCGATGAAGGCAATTCGGTTAAAATATTTTCAAGATGGTGGTATTTCTGGTTATATTGGAAGTTGATATCTTCTTGCTTATTTTAAATGGAACACCCTATATGTTATTTCATTTTTAGATTCTATGCAAAATTGTAGATATATTTATTTTGTAATGTCCTATACCTAAGTCTAACTGTTTTTGACATATTCTAAATTTTATGTCAAAAGTGGCGTTTGCAGGACTAAACATTATTATCAATTTCTCCTATATTATTTAGGTGCAATTTGTTTCCTTCTAGAAAAGGTCTACTTTAGTAAACTGTGTTGATATTTTGATAATAAATAAATACATGGTGATCAAAAATTAACATTAAATATTAACTTAAAAAAAAAATCACTACAAGTCAATTTTTTTAAACGGAAACCCCCTATTTTTATAATGTTTTCCTATTTACAGTTAAAAATAAGAGTGATTTTGTATAAGGTTGTCGATTCCAAAAATTGTCAGTTTTTTAAATATTGGTACTTCAACACTTTTGTATTGAAAAATGCTAAACAGCTTACCAGAGAAATAACTTATTTCAATGAATAAAAAGAAATTTTGAATTTTCACTCTAAATTTCCAAAAATTTTTTGCATATTTGAGTTAGTTCGTTATGGGTGGCCGCCCTAACTGAATCTAGAGATAAAGTTTCGAACGCGTCCCTTACCCTTGCCATACAGTCCTCCATTGTTCTCACTGGGTTACAATAAACGATGTTTTTTATCGATATCCATATAAAATAATCTAAAACAGTTAAATCAAGAGAACGAGGAGACCCCAGGAAAGGTTCATTGATTGCAATCCATTTGTCGTAAAATATTGCTTGTAAGAAGTTGGTAACTGGAACGACTCTGTGTGCTGGGGCGCCACCGTGCTGGTAAAAAGTTGCTTGTGTTCTGCCAGCGGTAAATTGCTTAAATAATGATTGTCTAACTCTTCTAAAATATTTAAATATATTTCTTGTATAAAAGTTAACATATAATTTAAAATGGAGACATAATTTGCTTTGAATTACTAATGAATAACCATTTGAATTTTTTTCATAAAAATGTCTTCTTCTTCTTCTTCTTCTTCTTCTTCTAGATAGAACCAAGTTCTGTTATCTACACAACGCCTCATCGATCCTCGTTTGAGGTCGAAATCCAGCTGTCTCTCTATCTTTTGGGAGACCGTCCAGGCGGCCGTTTGGTGTTTGGTTTCTCTCTCATCACGGTTTTAGCTAGTCTGTCATAGTTCATTTGTTCCACGTGATCTCTCCACTGCCTACGACGGTTTCGAACCCACTTCACAACATCCCCCACTCCGCTGTCCTCGCGTATTTTTGCGTTTCTTATTCTCTCTTAAACTTGTTCCCGTGATCACTCTCAGCATTTTCATTTCTGTGGTTTTACTATTCCATCATTTCTTACAGCACAAAATCCGTTAAATTGCCAGGTTTCTTGAACATTCCGAAATTTTACTGCCTGAAAATTTGAATTACCAAAAATTGGAACTGTATCTGTTAAAAAGACGATTTTTCGTAAATTTTGCTTCATTATGTTGTCCAAAAATCGAGGGTCGTCTTGTATCATCGTTAATATAAATTTACAAAATTGAACTCTTTTTGGCAAATTAGTATCTCTTAGGTATTGAACCAAACATTTTAAATTGGGGTGGAAATCGTGTTTCAACAGAATTCAATTGAGCTCTATGAGATTCCTGTTTGAAGAGCCACTTATCTTAATGATGTTGTATATGCCACAAAATATCCTAGAATTGCAGTTTCAGTATTTTCATCATTAAGAATAGGTTTCCTTTTATGTATTTTTGCCTTAACGGTGCCAAAATTTTTGAAATTTTGAAAACTATCGAATTTCAAATATTTCCCAATCTCTATTCCGAGAAATCGATTGAGGCAATTCGTTGTGAGACACATTGTATTTTCAAATTTCATTTATCCAAATATCTATAGGAGTATAGTATTTCCTAACGACATCTTGGAAGGTTTCTGCATTCAGCCTAGCTTATGATGCAGTGGCGCCCTGAACAACCCACCCCTACTCTCCGGTATAGAGGTTAGCGTGGCATATTTGCTCTCTGGCGAAGCTATTAAGTGGATTCTTTTTTTTTTTCTTTATTCCTTATTTTGGTAATACTCTTATTATTTAATTTCTTCTCATTGAACTGTGAGGTTTTGACGTAAACTACCAGCGTAGCAGTATTTTCAATATTTTTTGCATATAAATTTCTTTTTACAATTTGCTTCCATTAACACAACAATCAACACCACCACCGCCAATGCTTATTGTTCTTAGCTTCTGATATGAATTGTTTTATCTCTTGCGAAAAATACACTAGAAATATATCTTCTCTAACACTCCTAACGTATTTTTCCGAACGTCATCTCGCAAATACCAAACAACGGTGTGTTTTAATATTATAAATTTATTAATTTTCATCCTAGGTTTATTTCGCTTCCTCAAAATAAATCATATGGTAGACGCCCGGTATATATTCTATGCTGCATATTCAGGAATCTCAATTCCCGGATTGCGGACTAGTGGAACAGTGGAAGCGACAGCAAGTGCGTATTCTGCTCCGGGCCACAAGCAAATTTCTTGTCCACCCTGGGCAATGTCACACCCGTGGTTGGGCAAGGACAAACTGCAATAACAATTGTAATTTCCGTAAGGATTACAATATTACTTTTAAATAGAACTTATAAAGAAGAATGTAATATATATATATATATATATATATATATATATATATATATATAACTATCGTTCGGAGAAACGATTAATAAACTGTGAGGATTTTAAAATGTTACAAAGCGATATAGGGAAAACGACTTGGAAAATTTTAATGAAAGACTAAAGTAATAAAGCGATATGACGTCAAATTTTAAGATATTTGTGACTCCCTCTCCAAATGTTTAATGGTGAGTGGCAAATTTGAAATATTAAATGGAAAGGTATTTATTTTTCTCGAAATTTTTGTATGGTTATGATTTTTTTGAGAAAATATTGATATCTTTCAGAAGTTATTAAGTATATCGAAAAAAGAGGGGTATATTTCTATGTTCAATTGATCTCCATATATGACAAAATCACAAAGTGCTACCAAATTAAATGGTGAATTTTTGAGAATCATAATTTTTCAGTTGTTTGCGTTATACTCGAAAACTATGCATTTTTCGTAAATAGATGGCTATAAAACAGTTGTAGGTAATGAAATTTCTTATCGAAGTAGCAAGACTGGGCACCATTTTAACGGGCGTGATGTTAGTTTTGTTTCTAAGGGGGCAATGTCTATACATAAATTTACTTACAAAAAAGTTTTAGGACGAAATTTGAAAAAAAAAAGAGAGCAAAAATACCGAGGAAAGTAGCAAAGTTTGAGACATCACATCTAGGTTAATTTTTATCGCATAGACTTCTGCAGGAGCTCATTTTAACAGGAACACCGTCAGTTTTCTTTCCCATGAAGCAATGCTCATACCTAACTTCACCGGGAAAAAAGTTATGGGGGGGGGGGGGATTAAAAACAAATTTTTGCATTCTTTTGCTTTTTTTATTTCGTTTTTGGGATGTGTTTTTTTTTAAATGACTGTTTTAGTGTTCGTGAGGTACTATTCCGATAGGAAATTTCATGACCTTTGGTAGCACTTTGTTATTTTGTTATATTTAGAGGTCAATTGAACGTATTAGTTCCTTTCTCAAGTATATGTCAGTAGCCTAAATGATACCTTAAATGTATATAGCTCGTTCCATTGATAATTATTTATGTAATGCTTGTATCAACTTATGATCCTTAATGCCATGTTTGGAGATGGAATGGTCATGGGGGCCGTGTAAACTGTCCTGCGTGGCATCGCAATTTAACCCCCTTAATTTTTATTTATAAAAAACAAACATGGCTATATCGCCAACCCCATCAACAAATGTAAAATACCGAATTCGACAGGCATATACATAAGTTACTAGCAAAATGCTGAATCACGTGAACAACTCTTGTCAAAAAATAATCCACAAATATTTAGAAGTAAATGAAGATCATTCTCATCACCTTTTAAAGCTCTAGAGTTGTTAATTAATGATATGTAGTATTATATTTACACATTTTTTCTCTAAAAGATTCACAAGCAGAAATTAGTCTAAGCGACCAGATACCAGAAAATATTTTTGTAACTGGTTGGCATACTGAAAATGTTCTCCTTCTTCGATGACAAAAGTGTACAAAGCAACTATAAAAGAGCCTATTTTGTGCTGAATTAAGGGTATAGTTTCGTTCAACCTTGTTTTTAATTTGTCGATCAATCAAGCGAAACAAGAACAATAGCGTTAAAGTATGGCATTACATATTTTGTTCTAATGATGATGATAAATAACTCCAAACATAAATTATTGCTTCAGTAATAATGTCCCTGATGTTGGTTTTCTCCAGTGGGACCAAACCTCCTGGTTAATATCGTAACATTTCCTACCATGTTTGTTTGAAGGTTGTAAACAATGTTGAAGATTGACTAAAATGTGTTTGTCGGACTTGCGTTGTCTTTATTTTTGTTTGTTTATACGACCTTTCGATTAGGTTATATCTTTAATCGTCATCAAGTATAAACTAAATTCATTCAGTTTAGTTTATATTTGGTAACAATTAGAGATATAACCTAATCGGAATGAATAAACAAACAAAAATAAAGACAATGCAAGTCCGACAACCCCATTTTAGCCCTTTCCTATCACGTTCAACACATTTGTAAGTTACTGTAAATCAGGGTTACCCTCAATCATCAGATTTTATTAAACTGCTCTCATTATGTTAAATACCGTGATCATAGATCTAGTAACTTCGTAATAACGTCGGGTGTTGCTCAAGGATCCGTTTTAGGTCCTTTACTTTTTCACGTTTTTATTTAACTACTTTAGGTAGACGATTTAAAGATATTACGGGACATACGGAATCTTCCGATTGCTTGAGCCACGTTTGACTGCAGACTCACACTTGTCAATCATATTAATGATACAGTATCGAGATCTTACCGAACATTGTGCTTTCTAGTGAGATCTAGTCATGAATTTTAGTCGCTCCAGGTCATAAGCACGTTATATTATTCTCTTGTACGAAACAAATTAGAATTTTGGCAACTGATTTGGTCGCAAGAGTTCATCTTCATAGATATCTGTTGGACTTCCATTGTCTTTATTTTCGTTGAATATCACGGCGTTTCGGCTAGCCGTTTTCAAGTGAAATTAAATAAATCCCTTAGCTACATGACTATTTATACTAAAAGTAAATGCAGTAGAGTGTGACTGAAATGGATGCAGTCATGCCTGCTATGCAAAATCCCATTTTTATGCTGCATTTAGTTTTAGTTTACAATTATTAAGAAGTGGTTTCCACACTTCTCTTATATCTAAAGATGGTTTACTAAAACAATTCTGGTTCTGATGTATAACGGCGGCTTCTTTGAATTTCCGTTTTCTCCAATGTTGTTCTCGGTGTAGAATTTTAGCTTCAGATCATTTTACGTGGTATCCATGAGTCCAGGCATGGTTGGCGGCACCAGATTTTTTTGTTTCTCCTCGATATGTGCTATTTTGGTGTTCTTTGATCCTTACGTCAACAGGTCTCTTTGTTTCGCCAATGTAGGAATTGCCACATTCACATGGTATCTGATATACACAGTTCTTCATGTCTCTTTGAGTTGTTGGTTTGACCCTAGTGAGCCGACTTCACAGAGAGTTATTTGAATTGAAAACAACGTTGATTTTATATCGTTTTCCTATCTTTCTAACATTTTCTGAAATGCCTTTAACATAGGGGATGTTCAATACTGATTTTCGTTCTTTATTCGTTGTCGATATTGTCCTATTCTGCGTTGTTCAAGAAATTGATCCACTAGATATACTGGGTATTCGTTGGCTGTCAGATCATTTTTAATGTAATCGATCTCTTTCATCAAGTTCTCGTTGGGGTTGCAGAGAGTTAATGCTCTATCTACGAGATTTCTTATAATTCCTTGTTTGGTGTTGTTGAAACGTCCTGATATTCAACAAAAATAAAGACAATGGAAGTCCAACAGATATCTACTACTTCGCAAGAAACATCATTGTCTGTGACCTTCAATCAAACAGTTATCTTCATGTTCCAGGGATAACTAAATCTCCAGTATTTTTCTATTTGCCGAAACCAAGAACTAATGTATTACAATTCTCCCCATTATACTCGATGTGTTTCCTTTATGATCGCCTGAAAGACAAATTTTCATATATTTTACTGCAATTGTTCTTTTGTCAAATCGTTTATTTACAATTATCTATAACTAATTTATAGACCATGTTATACTTATTATACGGTATGTATTATGTATATAATTTTAGAATTTATGCAACTCAGTTCTTTTTTCTGTCTAATAATAGGGACTCTGTTCCTGTAGGGCAGTGTAAATAAATAAATAAATAAATAAATAAATAAAACAAGTCTTACTTGGAAATGAATTTCATTATATTATCACAACAAATACAAAATTTCCTGATTTGGATCAAATTACACATCAAATTCTTCTTCATATGCTCTGTTACCTATAATAGAACTTCTATGACATCAATTAATTCAGGATTAATTTCAGGCAATTTAGCCCTAGTTATACCCGATCTTTTTTACGCAGCAGAAAGAGACCCCAAAAAATTTACGAATAAAAAAATTGCATGTACTATTTTCTAGCAAAAATATACAAATAATGGGTCATCGTTCCCGTGATTCACATTGTTAAAGTTTTTAATTTGTCAAAAAATAATGGTTCCGCCCGGGATCGAACCGGGGACCTTCTGCGTGTAAAGCAGACGTGATAACCGCTACACTACGGAACCAATTAACTTTTACTATTTTCGAGAGCAAACTCCACTGCTCGATATATTCACGTAACATCTAAAATAAACAATTTAGTAGTGCATGACCTCGATTTATTTTAAGATAACGTATACTCAAGTTCACACAACTTTTACCCGAGAATTTACACCTTTGCACATTGATTGTTTAGTATGAAACTATGATTGAAGAAAAAAATAAATATAGAAGGTAATTATATATATTTCTTATAACCGAATCTCCTAAAATCGAAATTATCCGATTTAAAGAGATTAAAAATATATGTGTGGTCGAAAAGCCTATGGCGAGGGGACCGAGTTGTATATGCAGAAAACAAACTGTTTTTATATATTTTTTCCGTTTTCTTAGCCTGAAAGGAAAATAACATATAGATAACAATACTAATTTTTGTTGCTAAACATTAAAATAAATAACAATTTTTACAGTATTTCGAAAATTTAACTTTTGTGTGATGTTACTCGTTGTTCTTCTACTTCGGGAGAACTTCTAAAATGCATCCAGTAATGACTCGCTATCTCTAGTATCTTTAGTTCATTCCTGCAATGCATATTTTATTGATGGCGTTTTTAAAACTCTTTATTAGACCCAGTTTTATATGTAAAAGCGACAGCAAAGTCTCCCTGGAATCAACTTATGGCTTATTTTGTATATTTTTTGGCCCCAACGAATGCCTAATAAGTCATTCCTTCTTCTTGAAATGTTCTGGTTTTGCTCGGCAATTCTAATAAGTAACTTTGTGTAACATTGCTATATGCAATCCAAGTTAAAGTGCAACAACTTTCAAATCGCGTCAGAACTGCCACGTTACTCAGATTTTACGCAACTCAAAAAATGGTTCATATTTTTATAGTTTTCCTTCATATACGATCAAAAGAAGTTAAAGCTCGAGGGTTTCAAACTAAACTTTGAACTATTTCGATTAAATCAAAAACTACTACTAACTCATTTACATTGCTGTAAAAAACCAACTCAGTGCCAGTTTCAAAGAATGGGATCAACTCTTTCCAGTAACTACAGAAAATAGATATTAACACATTTTGTTTCGTTTCCACTGCTTAAGTCCTAAACCCAATATCTCTGCTTAACTTTTTGCAGATTAAGTCTTTTAATTCAGCTTAAGTTATCATGTGTCGCTGGAAATTTGAAACATGTATCTATATAACTTATCATTTCGATAACAGATTTTCTTTATTTCAAATAGCATCATTATTCTGGTATTTTACCATCAATATGAATTTGTTTTTCGATCTGTAAGGAATGGTAAATTATATTTATCTATATGTAATCAGTAAATCGTTTATATCATAAATCCTAAACCAAGACACGTTCACGTAGATCTCTAGCATTTTTTCAAATGTAAAAACAAGTAAATAGTTATGTATATTTGAATCACGCAATATTTAGATATTTTATTAGATATATGTTGCAAATGGCAATTAACATAAACTCAATTCTTGATCTTGTAGAAACTTTTTATCCAAAGCCTTTATATTAAGAAATTTAGGAGTCGCTGTTAAGTGACATTTCGCAAACATAAGGACATTACCTGGCACAAATAAGTGTTGTATATTATAATCTCTTTTTTCGTTTTTAAAATCTGAATCGCAAGAATATGGTTCTAGGAGTTTTAGAGCAGGAAGGTCATCATTATGTGGAACAGATGATATTGTTTGTTTGCAGGTCATAGACAATGATGTTTCTTGCGAAAAAAGTTATCTCTAGCCGTTTTCAAGTGAAACTAAATAAATCCCTTAACTACATGACTATTTATACTAAAAGTAAATGCAGTAGAGTGTGACTGAGATGGGTACAGTCATGACAAAATCATATTTTTTTTATGCTGCATTTAGTTTTAGTTTACAATTTATTACTAAAACTAAATGCAGCATAAAAAAAAATAAATAAAAAAAAATATGATTTTGTCATAGCAGGCATGACTGCACCCATCTCAGTCACACTCTATTGCATTTACTTTTAGTATAAATAGTCATGTAGCTAAGGGATTTATTTAGTTTCACTTGAAAACGGCTAGAGATAACTACTAGCCGAAACGTCGTGATTTTCAACGAAAATAAAGACAATGGAAGTCCAACAGATATCTACTATTTCGCACAGATGATATTGCTGATGGTGTATAAAATTAGGATAATTGAAGACTGATTCCTTAATTTTTGAAATGCCAGTTCTTTGTCCCACTGGAGGAATAATGCCGAAATAGCAATCATTAATGTGATTTGATGATTTCTCTTCACACTATCGGAACGGTAAAATGCATCGATTTTTTTTTAGTTTAATAGGTTTTGGAGACCTGAAGTACAATTATTGCAATGTATGGGGCCGTCCATAAATCTCGTGATCATCTTGAGGGGGCGGAGAGAAAGGGTTTTAAAAGCAATTAATATAATTTATCGAAGACTATACAAACCTCTTCCCCTCGTTTCAACTTTTGTTACATTCTTGTATTCAGAATTAAACGGACACACATAACCTATGGATCATCAAAAATTTGGGCGATTTATAAAGTTATTATTAATAATTGAAGCCCTAGTTGTCATTTTTATAGATTTAATCTCTGCAATGGACTTGTGGAACAAATCAACTCTACTACTTGTATTTATTTAAGAATATAATCCTTCTTCGTCGACAATTTCATAAAAATGTGTTGCACTGTAAATGTAAAAACCCTGGAAGTACATAAAAACTTTGAAAGTTTGAATGATCGAGGGTATTCATTAAAGTATTTGGCTAAATCAGATCAACTCAATATTTGCCGAAATATAATAATATATAATATATTACCACTAAATAAGAAAGTTACGATAATTTTCTACATCCATGTATTTGTTGAATCAATAAGCTACAGGCAACTTGTCTGGATTTCAAATACCAAAATTTGACTTTCTAATACCCTATCACAAAATAAAGCAATTAAATTTAATTTAATTTAAAATTAATTAAAGAAATTGAACTTACACCTATTTAAAGAGGAACACCACATACATACATATCAAATCATATTCAAAGATATTAACACAAAACAATACACAAAACCATCTCCATTCTGATGTTGGTTTGCTTTTATCCACTCAGATATTCTCATACAAAACGAATATATATTTATAATAGATTTTTATTTCTAAAGGTTAAAAATTAAATAACTTTGAACAGTTATTCATAATATGCCTCTGCGAAGCCGTATATAATGCCACAGAAAAGGAAAGACCTCCATTGTGAACAGACCTGGTATGAACATTGTGCATAATCGGATTTTTATATTTATCTTCATAAATTTTAGAATATTTTTAAAATACAATTGTCTGAAGGTCAACTTGCTCAAATAGTAAATCCGATGGGAACCTCCTTGATTTATTTAAGAATATTTTTATTATATACTTTTAAGTAACAGTTAAAGGGTAAAGAATGCTACCACATGTACTGCTCCAAACATTCAAACCATATGTGAGGACTGATGCAATTAAAGCTTGGTAAATCATTCTCAGTAGTTTCATAGACAGGAATTCCCTCAGTTGGTAGAACTTATACATAGTCTTTCGAAGTTTTTTAGTGATATAGTTTACGTGAGGATCATATCTAAGATTCCTGTCAATGAACACCCCCAAGTCCTTGTCAGTCACTGCCACAGACTCAATACATTCGCACTGTTTCTCACCCATAACACATTCATAATCATGTACTAAAAGATTAGGATATAGAGTATTAACTCTATTATTCATAGAAAAGGCTATGTGGACAGTTTTGCTGACATTACTAGTTAGAAGATTCTGATCCATCCACAATCGTACCCTCGAAATGTAATCCTCTGCTCTCTGAAATGTCTCCTGCCAAGAATTATATATATATATATATATATATATATATATATATATATATATATATATATATATATATATATAGAGAGAGAGAGAGAGAGAGAGAGAGAGAGAGAGAGAGAACAGGAGAGGACTGAATACTGTACCCTGCGGTATAACATACTCCACACTACCTGTTTTACTTAATGTTTGACTTATTCTTACTTTCTGTGTTCGATTAGTTATGTATGACTCAAACAGGTCATACACGACATTTCGAATCCCAATACTTCCAAGATTGTTCAGTAATTTTTGGTGCGCCACAGTGTCAAATGCACGAGCCAAATCAACAAATATTCTCAAGGTCTTGAACTTGGTATTAAACTCACGAATTATATAATCCGTTACATGCACTATTGCATTCTCTGTGCCTACTCCCGACCGAAATGCATACTGAGAAGGAGACAAAATTTTATTTTCTTTCAAAAAATCATCCATTCTGAGTTTAATACACTTCTCAAAAAATCGGCTGATCGAACCAGTCATAGTAATAGGCCGACAGTTCTTATTTAATTTATCCTCTGATTTATAAATTGGAAGGATAACAGCCGTTTTTTAAATTGCAGAATATGTTCCCTTCGCAAATATCGAATTTATTAAATGTAAAAGATGCTTAATAAGGTTAATAGGATTATCTTTCAATATTTTAGGAGAGATATTATCATCACCAGCCGCCGCTTTAGTGTTTGAAGAATTTATTATGTTAATTAGCTCGCTCTCAGTTATAGAAATCAAAAACATGGAATTCGAAATAAGTTTATTAAAGAAGTTGTAATTGTTTGTTTTGATAAAATACTCATTAAAGCTATATATCTCCTTGTGTCCGACTTTGAGATAAATCTATCCCAGTAGTTGTAGCCTCTAGCACTTCAAAAATACAGCAGTTACTAAATTTGCACAGGGATTATTTCTGAAATACATTATGGAATTGATCAACACTGCCTATGAAAACTAATTCAAAATTAAGAAAAGTATGTTCAGTACAAAAACATGCCTTTTCTAGATTTAAAAAGTTCAAAGAGACACAATAAAACTGTTTCTGAATAATAAAGAAGTTAAAACGCAAAAGCAATCTTAGATATGCATCCATGCGTTTTGTCTCAAGCGATTTCGGGATATTCTCCAGCCCTTCGCGAGCCGCAAAAATCAATAGAGTTGCCACCCGCGTTCCTCCACAATTCTGCTGGGCTGCCGCCAGCGGCATCGATGACCGCCGACCGCAGGAAAACGCACGATGTGCAGAGAAATGCTTAAGATTCCCACGAGGTGCATATAGCGTAGGCATCTATCTATATGCACTTCACGTTATTCGAGTGACCTGCTTGTAATAATACGAAGAGTTTTAAAGTTTCAGTATCTTTATTACAGTTTGTATCTCAAAAATAAAGAAAGCTACTTATTTCTATATGTTTGTTTGAAGGTTGTAGACAATGTTGAAGATTGACTAAAAATGTGATTGTCAGACTTGCATTGTCTTTATTTATTTTTACTTTTTACGTTTCGATTAGGCTAAATCTCTAATTGTTATCAAGTATAAACCGAATGTTTTGTCTTAAGGCTACTAGCTGATATAGGGACTGTGTCCGTTGAAGCGTAAAGTTTCGCCTCACTGTACACAGCTCAATGATATGATGTTACAAAGTAGTGGTTGCCAAAGATTAGGTATCTCAACACTGGGTTTTTTGAAGATTGCATTATTATTTTTAATGTAAGCTGCTTCTATAAATTTTCCTTTTCTTCATATTGGGATTCATATACCGGGTGTCAACGAATCTATTAGACAAGTCATAATTTCTAGAGTATTATGTGTATCAAAATGAGAATTGGTACAGGTAAATGGTATGTGAAGGGGAGAGTTTTCGCATATTTTCACGGCCGGTTTTGAATTTTTAAATAGAACACCCTGTATATTTTAACATTTTTGGATTTCTGAGACAATTCTAGATCAGAATGTGACATTTTAAAAACTTTTTACGTCTACTTCATTTTTTTAGAGCCACTTTTAAAATTGCATCTAGGTGGCCATGATCGGACGCAAACTAATCTAATGGCCTTAGGTAATGTCAAAAAAATACAATCGCAAAGTTTTAGTGACTAGTATGAAAGACAGGAATAAGACAAGTTGACAAAATTACGTTTTCATTTCTAACTATTAATTTTCAAATGGCGACCCCTTTTTGAAAAAAGCATTCTTTGACGAATCTAACGGTACTAATTTATTTGCGATTGGATTAGACATAAGAACAGAAATTAAATATTATTAAGCAAAATACTGGATAATTTATTTACTTATGACAAGTCCGCCATGGACAGCCATGATGCATAATAATTTGCAACTGTTTTTATCAAGTGTTCTTTGGGAAACAAAGCACTCACTTAAGTAGATAATGACAGTGACATACGCTCTAAGAACAGACGTAAAAGTTTCTTAATTTTCGTTAAGTTTAGTTTAAATTTTCGTTAAAATAATGTATACTCAAAGTGAAAAAGTGGATATGTTATTAATATTTGGAGAGTGTCATAGAAATTCAAGGAATGCTGCCGAGTTGTATGCTCATAGATATCCGAATCGGCAACATCCAGCCCATCAGTATTTTCGGTATGTCGAGACTCGTTTTAGGCAAATAGGAAATCAAGAGGCGGAACAGAGGTTTATCATAAATGAAGAGACTGAGATTAACGTACTTGCTATGGTTGAGGTTGATAAAACAGTTTCGTTAAGAAAAATTAGTCAAGAACTGCAGATAAGTTATGAATCAGCAAGAAAAATACTGAAAAAGCATGGATATCGAGCATTTAAATATCAGTTACATCAACATTTGTATTCTGAGGATGGCGATGGACGGGTAGTGTTTTATGATTGGTTGCTTCAAAATCATAGAGTTAACTCAAATTTTATCGATTTTATTCTATTTTCCGACGAATCCCGATTTACAAATAATGGTATGTTCAATAAGCAAAATACTCGGTACTAGGCCCAACAAAAGCAACATGAAATGAGAGAGGGCAATTTTCAAGAAAGATTTGGCGTCAATGTCTGGGCTGGTATCGTTGGAAACAGAATAATTAGGCCAATATTGTTTCAAGGTCAGTTAACAGGGGTTAGATACTTAGGTTTTCTTCAAAATGAAATCGAAAATCATCTCAATGATATACCTTTAGCAGTTTTACGGCGAATTTACTTTCAACAAGATGGAGCACCGCCTCACAATACTAGAGAAGTTCTTAATTATTTAATAGAGCATTTTAATAATCGAATTATTGCAACCAATGGTCCGGTACGGGGGCCAGCCCGCTCACCGGATCTTACTGTGCTCGATTTCTTTGTCTGGGGATATGTTAAAGAAAGGGTTTACTGTGGAGCAGCCCCAGCTACTCTTGAAATATTAGAAGAAAGAATTTTACGGGCATTTAGAAGTATAACGCCCCAAATGCTACAAAACGTGTTGAGAGAAACAATTGAACGAGCTGAAATGTGTCGTGAAAAAGAAGGAATGCACTTTGAACATTTACTACACTAAACTTTTTAACAAATTCAGCTACTGTACTTTCAAATATTTTAAGTGCGTCGTCTAAGTTATTAGTTTATTTTGTTAGTTTTTTGTTCATTTTGTTAAATTTTTAATCCAATTCCTGTCTTTCATACTAGTCACTAAAACTTTGCGATTGTACATCACCTAAGGCCGTTAGATTAGTTTGCGTCCGATCATGGCCACCTAGATGCAATTTTAAAAGTGGCTCTAAAAAAACGAAGTAGACGTAAAAAGTTTTTAAAATGTCACATTCTGATTTAGAATTATCTCAGAAATCCAAAGATGTTAAAATATACAGGGTGTTCTATTTAAGAATTCAAAACCGGGGCCATTTCCGATGAAACCGGAAGTGACCGGAAAGTGGAAAATATGCGAAAACTCTCCTCTTCACATAACATTTACCTGTACCAATTCTCATTTTGATACACATAATACTCTAGAAATTATGACTTGTCTAATAGATTCGTTGACACCCGGTATATTGCCGCAGCTTTAGACCATTTTATATGGTGTTCACATGGAACTTTGTAAACACATTCTTTCTTATCGGTAGCGCCTTATACAAATGTCTACTATTTAAACTAGTTCGTAATACCCGCCTTAGCCTCCTGACAAATTTAATTGTCAATTCGACCTTCATAGTACGATAGTCAATTCGTTTAGCGTGTTTCATACCTAGGTATTTGTATGTTTGTTTTGCTTCCAATGCAGCTATAGTTTCACCGTCCTGCATCTCAAATACTCCCGGTTGTATCTTTTCTTTAACGATATTCAAAATGAGGTACTAGTCAAGTCCAAGCTGCTTTCCGATATCCCCGGAGAACTCCTCCACAATTTTGTGCATTTGCTTCAACTGGTTTTTGGTAGCAGCCATCAGTTTAAGATCATCCATAAAAGATGATTCAATCTTATTACCTCTTCGTTGTTATTTCTAATACTAAAGCCGTATCTGGTGGAGTTCAACCGGTGTAACAGTGGGTTCATTGCAAGGCAGAACCACAATGGGCTTAGTGAATCGTCCTGAAATATTCCCCTTCGTATTGGGATTATATCAGTCTCGATGGTATCGCTGGATGGCACTTGCAATTGGATCCTAGTTTTCCAGGTTGACATGACGCATTCTAGAAAGGAAATAAAAAGAATATCGACCCTATACATTCTCAATATAGTTTTGAGGCCTTCTTATAGTCCACGTAAGCAGCAAAGAGCCTTCTTAGGTTGTGACAGGCTTGGTTCCAATGACAGAGTCAACAATCAATTGTTCCTTGCATCCCATTGCTCCTCTGGTGCATCCTCTCTGTTGAGGTGAGAGGATGTTCACAATATGTATGGACGCGTTGGGTCAAGCAGAAGGTGATAGTGTGGGTAGGCAGGTGATTGGCCTAAACTGAGCTGGGTCATGTGTGTTATGTTGGTCCTCTGGTAGGAGATACGTAATACCTTCTGTCATAAACAATCGAATTTTTGCTGGGTTTAGAAACAAATTATTAATAAGATTACTCAGTTGAAGGTGTATATTTTATTATCATTAATTCATTATTTCACATATATCATAGATCTATATGTTATAACATTTCGGAAATCAAGACCCACGATGGTAATGTCATGTCTAAAAAAATTAAACCTGCAAACTTGTTTCTTGATCATTTTGAAAATATAGACAAAAAATTGGATAACAAAATTGAAGCAAACAACAATATTAAACCGTCTATAAAAACAAACCTATCAAATTATTTTATACTTCTTCCCACGGACGTTAGTAAAGTTAAGGAAATGATCAACAGTCTAAAGAACAGCAAGGCTCCTGGGATTGACAATTTAAAGTGTGAGATATTAAAGCCGATTATCAACGAAATTTCCTTTCCCTTGGTGCATGTTTTCAATCTAGTTTTGAAAAATGAGCAGTATCCGGATGCCTTTAAAATGGCTTCAAGAAAAACCAGAGTTTATAAGTGGTGACCATCTAAACGTCGACCACTTTCCTTGATTTCAATTTGTAACTAAAATATTTGAAAAACTCTTAAAAATTCGAATTTTTGGTTGTCTTAAAAATACACCGTATTATCTGGCTTTAAGGAGGGTCGACCTACACATGATGCAATAGCCCAGTTGAAAACTAAAGTCAGTCAATTTAGGAACGCAAAACAACCGGCATGTTGCGTCTTGACCTAGCTAAGGCTTTTGATACTATTAATCACAAATTTTTACTATACATATTGGAAAGGATCAGCTTTACCGTAGGTACCTCCTATGCACTTACGAGAAGTTATTTAAGTAACAAGAAACAATTTATAAAAATTTTTTTGTAACACGTTAAAAATAGAATGTGGAGTGCCTCAGGATACCGTCTTAGAGCCGGTTCTTTTTAATATATACCTGAACGATCTGTTCTTACTAGATGTTTGTTTTGCTGATGACATTGCAATATTATAGTGTGATACGAGTTGGAATTCTTTAAAAAATAAAATTAAAAATGATTCTAAAAAAATAAACAGCTGGTTTAATAGTCGCTTACTTACAGTAAACGTTGAGAAAACGCATTTTATTTCTTTCGTTTCACATTCTAGAAATATTCCTTTAATATTAAATGTAGTGACGACACTGAAATTGAAATGAAGCGTGTCCACAAAATAAATTATTTAGAAAACATAACTAATTGCAACCTTAATTGTACTGAACAAATAAATAATGTGGTCAGAAAAGTAAGGTTTATTTAATATGAAATTAAACATTTATCAAAAATTTTAACATGTACCTCTAAACAATTTATTCATATATCAGAATTAATACATGTTAGTCAAGAATTTAACACAAGATATATGTAGTAGTTAGTCAAATGTTGTACCGCGGACGGAAAAATCCATTTTGCAAAGAAATTTTTTTTACTTAAGACAAAGATTATTTAATTGTATTCCTTTTGAAGTTAAAACTGTGTATAGTTTTGCCCTTTTTAGGAAAAAGCTTTTAACAATGGAGTTCTTCGATATCAAGAAAGCAAATTAATGGATTTTTTATTATATTTTTGATTGATTTTAAAAATTGTCGACTTTGTGTACCAAAAGTTCCTGATTTATTTTTTTTTATCATTTAAAACGTGTGACGCATGTTGTTAGCGAATTTACATATATAATATATGTCTATATGTAATTTTTATTTTTAATCCTTTCTGTATTTTTAATGCAAATGGGATTATTAGTTTGGGACAAGAAAATATTTAAAAAACCAAACCCATCTAGGGTGATAGCACCAATTATGAACAAGAACCAGTGATGGACATCTTTTCTAAATAAACCGAAATAATAACCAAATGCAAAAGAATTTGGGGGATGGTAACACTGGATTATAAGTAGTAGGGGGTCAGTTGTCTCACTAACAAATCAAAATGTCAAGATCGAGCACTTTCTTCAAGATGGCAGCCTAAATATAAGTGAAGTATGAGCTACGTCCGAAAAATCCGGTTTTATTATGATAATCGTTAAGAGAGTAAGTATATATTTTCGTGAATTACTTCATTATGTTATTTGATAATTAAGTTTGATATTATTTTATATTGAATATTGGGAACTAAGAATATATTTTGTCATAATATTAAATAGAAACATAACCTAAAATCTCTGTTTCTTACAATGTTTATTACTGAATCGAGTACAGACCAAATTACCAATGATGGACAAACGATGTTCTAAATCTAAAAAAAAAGCAATAGACCAGGATGACACAACTTCCGAAGATACATATTTAGAAATAACATATGCTGAGAGTGAAAAGAGTAGTTATAATGAAAAAGAGGATGGCATTACCGAAGATAACGGAGAAAGGGCAAAAGTAGATGAGTGTAAACAGCGGAAAAGAGCTGGACTCGCGCATGAAAAAAGGGAGATCAAAAGACCTCGCGAAAACAAGAGTGAAGAAAATTCTGAAGATGAATCGCTAAACATGCTAAAAATTAAAA
The DNA here is from genome assembly GCA_034092305.1 of Diaprepes abbreviatus. Taxonomy (NCBI): domain Eukaryota; kingdom Metazoa; phylum Arthropoda; class Insecta; order Coleoptera; family Curculionidae; genus Diaprepes; species Diaprepes abbreviatus. Next base: position 1,155,453 of record JASJET010000268.1, on the reverse strand, counting down.
CGTTACCTTCAAAATATAAAGCCATTGTTCGACCCGGACAGTTTCTCATAGTAAAATATGAAGACGAGTTTTTCCGGGCAGAACAGAAGCCGTTGATAAAGACCAGTATGATATTAGCACTATGGTACTATCAACAGGCAATTCTTTTAGATGGCCTGACAAACCTGATAAAATATGGTATAAAAACACGATCTAATAGAAGTTATAAGTGAACCTTTGCTTCTGAATAAAAGAGGTTTCTATAAAGTTAAGGAAATGGAGAAATACTTACCTGATTTATACAGTATTTAATTACGTAGGCACACTTCCTTTTGTGATTTTTAGTATTTTTAATTCACAGATCTCTGAAGATCTCATTAATACCTAATATTTTGTTTGTAAGAAATAGCAATTTAATTTTATAAGAATTTACTTAGTTTTTGTTATTTTGCTCATTTTGTTTTTAGTTTTATAATGTTTTTTTTTTTATATTAAATGGATAAATACTTTAATGATACTGAGACTGTAAATGATAAATTTATGAGACTATTACTTCGATGCCACAGTTTATATGAGAATAAGTGTTTTTTTTTTCAGAAATATTTTAATTGGGGATGATTATCGCAAATAATGTGAGTTCAAATAAAATTCAAATAAAAGCTAATTTATGATTAATAAGTGCCTATTCTTTTTAAATATACCTATCATTTACGTACCTACCTAAATTTGTAATTGAATGCTTTTTAGAAAAAGCCAGGTTACTGCCAATGAATGGGTTTCTTTCATTGAAATTGTCGATAACTGGTTGATCATTACTGGGATTTAGGTGTTCATTAATGGTGATTTTGAACTTTCTACATTTTTAAGTAAAATAACATATTTATATACAACTATTTAAAGTTCAACTTAAAGATTCGTCTTCTCATATTATCTCTAAATTCATTTACCACTATACAGTATCTGTACACATAAAAACACCAATTTTATTTTATAAAACGGAAAAAGGTATCCTTAACAGGTCCATAATTGGTGCCGTCACCCTATACCGTCGTCTTTAGTAGGAATGTATTATTTATTTGTCGTTTTGAAGCTAATTTTACAAACTGTATGATAATATTAAGATAAATACTCTGTTCATAAATAAGCCTTTTTTGATCATCATCTTTGTCACTGTTCTGTATAAGTAAAAGGTACAATCTTGTATTGCCGGTTATAGAAAAAAAAAGTTTTAACATTGTATAAGACACTTAAAGAGTTGTTTTCTGTCTGTTTCCAGACGTCCATATTTCTAAATAGATCTGAACTTTTAAGTTAGTAGATTCAAGATTTGCAAAGGAAATTTTATAGGTATATAAATAGGGATAGGATAAGAGTTTTAATGGAGTTGTATAGTTGTATTTGAATATACTGAAAATATTAAGAAATAGTAACAAGATAGTTGTGTTTGAGCTGTGTTAAGAAGTAATTAATATAAGTATTGGAAGTATTAGTGAGAGGTGTTGTGTTTTATTCTGCGAACCCCAGGTGAGTAAGCAATTGTTAAAGAGCCAAAATCGTAAAAGTTTGAAAAAAGAAAAGATACATGGAAAAGTTTAAAATAAAAATAATTAAAAAAATGTTTTTATAAAATATTACATAGTGTCGTTGTACTGTGATATTGCTCTACGGGCTGCCACTGATTAAAAATGATTTTATTCTGTTCACGGGAATAATCCACTTATTGACGCTTGTTTGGCAATATTTCCACTGAAAATAAAATATCGCTGTGTATCATAAAAACTATTTTATTAGCTGAATATTACATTCATGTAATTATTTTTTATAATGCGAATAATGCCACCAATTACTGAAACACAATAACAAAATAATAATCTTCTATATAGATTGTTTAGTTTCAAATACGACTATAAACACAAAAATACATCACTTTAAAAAAATTGCATTGATTTTACAAAAACTCTAAAATAAATAAATTGATTGCAGGAATTCCCGTTTTAAAAATAACGTTAAGCAATAAAATCATTTTCGAATTTTAAAACATTTATGAGTTATTCTGCCCCGACTCGCCAATAAAATAAACAATAATAATTAAAATCCCGGATATATGGATTATAAAAATAAAAATAGTTCCATTGATTTTATATAATTTTATATTATCAACGGCTGATCGTAATAACGGTTGCCTTTAAATCCTGCTTATAAATACACGTGTTGCAGTCATTTTGTGAATAAAACTAATTATGCGTGAATGTTTTCATGCTCGGTGGGTTTCATACCAACGAACTATTTCTAGATATGACTGACTATAAAATACTACAAAGTTTATATTTTAACAAGTATATAAGGACGAAATAATTTGTTTTTGATATAAATGTCATCTGTCCAGTTATTTCCACGACCCTCACAACTACTACCTCCTCGATGCATTATGCAATCCCCTCCAAAAATAACGCCCTGTGTGAGATTGCAACTTTGTTCAACAATTCTTTGATAGACGTAGTTTCGTCCATCTCTTTTCCATCTACATATATTGCTTCATTCATACACGGAGTTGCATATAGTTGTACGTTTGCTGAATGTGATTTCAGCACTATAACGGCATAATGTGGATATATCCACTGTTATTGCATCTCACACGGAGGAATCCGTGAAAGCCGCATAAACATATATACGCCATCGGGCGGGAGGTCGGCGAAGCCGCGTTCAGTGTTGCATGCTTCCTTTCGATCTGTTCTTTGCACAGATAGGTGCATGTCGGTACCGTGATGAGTCTAGTAGAGATGAAACATGTACCTCTGCCGTATCACTGTGGCGGGGAGGGTAAGTTTTGACTTTTTGTCTTCTGTAGCAATTTGTTCAAACTGTGCAACCTCTAACACGAAAAGGATATGGTTGGAACGAAGTTTGCATTTACTGTTCGCATTTTGCTTCATTCATACACGGAGTTGCATATAGTTGTACGTTTGCTGAATGTGATTTCAGCACTACAACGGCATAATGTATATATATCCACTGTTATTGCATCTCACACGGAGGAATCCGTGAAAGTCGCATAAACATATATATATATATATATATATATATATATATATATATATATATATATATATATAATCAACGCACAGCCGAAACTGCTGGATCTAGAAACATGAAATTTTGCATAAGGTTTCCTTAAATGATGTCAGAGAGCATTAACAAAGGATTTTTGGAAATTCATCCCCTAAAAGGGTAAAATAGGAGATGAAATTTAATACGAAAATTCTTTATTTTAGTAGTTAGAAATATAAGAATTAGTATTATAGGCTTATGATTAGAAAAAAATGTTGACTAATATCATTCTTTTTTAAAAATTCATCTTTTAAGGGAGTAAAATAGGGAATGACAGTTTGTATGAAAGTTCTTCATTTTGGTAGTTAGAAGTGTTAAAATTAGTTTATGGTCTTATGGTTTGAAAAAAATGTTTACTCTCTCATTTTTCTTTAATAATTCATCTTTTCATGGATTAAGATAGGGGGTGAAGGTTTGTATGAAAGTTCTTCATTTCTGAAGTTAGAAATCTAAAAATTTATATACAGGCTGATTCTGCTAGAAATTTATCGATCAGTTGTGGGAAAACAATAATTAGGAAGAACCTAAAAATTTGCCAGTGTACTAACGTGCATGGGGAACAGCAGGCTAAAATATTTCTAAGATGGCGGCACTTCCGGTTATACCGGAAGTAGATGTCAACTTGATTATTTTAAATGAAATACTCTATATATTATTGCATTTTTTATTTCTACGTAAAATTCTAGACATATTTCCTATATAATGTGCTATACTTACGTCCCACTGTTTTGAACATATTTAAATTTTTATTTCAAAAATTACGTTTGCGGACCAAAACTTTTAAGTTTTCTTATTAGTTGGTCATGACGGCCAGGCGTGGCAAAAATAAAACAGTCAAACCCTACAGAACTGTCACTATTTCTTGCCATTTGACATTCATTAATAATAATCTTGCTGGGGCGATTAAATTACACGCACGAAGATTATTTAAACTTATTTGTTATTTATGGAAAATGTCATAGAGTTATCTAAAGAACATGAGATATATTTGCGATCCAATATCCGCAGAAACAGAAACCAACACCACCAACCGTTAGAAGGATTATAAAAACTTCAAGAACTTGGGATCCTTAAAAGCAAAAAGAAATAGAAATTAACCCATTGTTAATAATGAAAATATTGAAACTACAATTTTAGGATAATTCGCAGCATATGCGACAATATCTAAAAGGCAAATAGTATTAGAGACTAGATTATCTCAAACATAAGTTTTAAGGATCCCGATGTATATTCCAAAGTACAACATTTAAAAGACACTGATTTTCCACGGAGACTCCTGTCCATTTATTGTACTTCGGCCACAAGAAAATGCTGGTTTTTTGGATAATATTATATGGTAACACGAAGCCAAATTTACAAAAAATGGATCGTTTAATCGACCAAATTCCCACTAATTGAGCGACTCAAACGTACATCTATTTAGAGAATTAAATTTTCAAGGGTCTTGGCAGTTTAACGTGTATTGTGCTATAAGAAATGACGGCGTCGTCGCCCCAGAATTATACCAAGATAATCTGAATGGTAAGTTAACCATTTTTGAAAACTTCTAGATACAAAATCCGTTTTTTAACTTATACATGAGCGCTACTTCTACATCTTAAGAAATTTGGAAGTGAACTATTTAGACAACTTGCCGCTGGCTGATCATAGAAATCAACATGATGGGGCGCCACTACATAATAGTCATTTAGTTAACAATCATCTGCAAAACTTGTTTTATGATCAATGGATAGCTAAAAATGGACCACATCTTTGGCCACCTCGCTCCCCCGACCTAACAGTACTTGATTTTTTATTTGGGGGCAAACAAAAATAAAGTATACAACACCGCATTAACCACTATGGAAGATTGCATGCAGCGCGTCAGAATAGCATTTGAAGAACTAAGTCTGCAGTCAATAAGAAGAGCCACCCATGAAGACTTCCTGCTAAGGTGCGAAAAATGTTTGGAAGTTCAAGGGAGTCAAATTGAACATTTACTCTAATAATTGTTGTAACTTTATTTTATTAACAACTAGTTTATTTCTATTCCCTTTAGCTTTTATAGATCCAAAGTTCTTGAAGTTTTTTATAATGTTTTTAACAGTTGGCAGTGTTGGTTTCTGTTTCTTCGGATATCGGATAGCGAACGTATCGCATGTTCTTGAATTAACTCAATTACATTCTCCATAAATAATAATTAAATTTAAATAATCTTCGTATTAATGTATGTCAAATCGCAAGAAATAGTGACAATTCTATAGGGTTCAATTATTTTATTTTCACCACGCCTTGCCGTCATGGCCAACTAATAAAAAAACTTAAAACTGTATAGCATTTTTACAATAGAAAAATGTTGAATTGCCAATATTTTGAAAACTACAAATTTTTAGAATAGATAACCTTATACAAAGTTAGCCTTATTTTTAATGCCTAATATGATAAAATTGTAAAAATAGGTGCTTTCTATTTGAAAAAATTGACTTATGACGATTTTTTAAATATAATTTTTATTCTTCTTTTTTGACCACTCTGTACTAATAATTTTCAAAATATCATAAAAAGACTACTAAAGTCGATCTTCGTTTACGAGAAAACTCACCCAAATTAAATAATAAAGACTTCCTTATAGGAAAAATTTATAGTTAAGTTTTGGTCCGAAAAGGTCATTTTTGACATAAAAATTTAAATATGTCCAAAACGGTGAACTTAAGAATAGAACATTATATATGAAATACGTCTAGAATTTTACGTAGAAATCAAAAATGCAATAATACATAGAGTATTCCATTTAAAATAAGCAAGTTGACATCTACTTCCGGTATAACGAGAAGTGCCGCCATCTTGAACATATTTTAACCGGCTGTCTCCTATTCATGTTAGTACATTATCAAATTTTCAGATTCTTCCTAATTATAGTTTTCCCACAATCGATCGATAAATTTCCTAGAGAATCACCCTGTATTTCTCGGAGAATCACCCTGTAGAGGCATAAGGTTGGAGGGGGGGGGGGGGGAATAGGAAATGAAAGTTACTCATTTTAGTAATAAAAATTAGTTTAGGCTTATGATTAGAAAAAAAAAGTTTTTTGAAGTTAGAAATCTAAAAATTTTCGCTTTTAGATTAATCTTTCTCGGAGTTGAGTAACAACATGAAGACAGTAATGTTGATTAATTGTTTGACCGTCAAGAACCCAGTGAGGGTACACAATCCCGTGAATATCGAAAAAACAATCATCACACAACACAGGTATCGATCATTCGCATTTGGCGCACGCGTACTTTTTCGATGGAAGTATCAGTTTTATTACTTTATGACCACACCTCGTATTACAAAGTGTGGACGCTAGGTGAGCTGTTTTTGAAAAAAAAAATTAAAAAAGTTTATAATATTCAATAAAAAAATCTACCAATAAAAAGATTTAATTTAAAAAATGTCAATAAACAAGAATACGATAAAAAAAAAACACGAAAAAGGTTATGATATATCAATAAAAAAATGTAAATGACATTTTGATGAAGTGTATGATATAACTTAAAAACATCTGAAACAATATCTTAAAAAATTCTCTTTGGTAATAAAAATTCTCGCTGATCGTCCTCATTGCCTACACGAAAAGGTCATATGCCTTTATAAAAATTAAAGCTTTCTACGAAATTTAAAATTTTTCTCTTGTACCATTACGAATTTTAAAACACGTACCTAATAACTTTTTATTAGTTACTTCCCATAAAACATGAGAAAAAGCCAAATTATTTCGTTCGTAATCGTCATAAGTTGACAAAAATTCTCCTTCATTATATTTCGTCCTTCGTCCCACGGTCTTATTATATTACTTAATCAAATTATACAACGTTAAATTACGAGTAATAATGACTCTCATTTTTTACATTAATGATTTTATTTTTATTACAACTTCTAATTACAATAAACTGCGTCATTCGGTAAAAGTCATGTAAACCGGCTTGTTCTTAAGAGTTTCATTCATAAATAAATTAGCGGTTATTCAATCGTTGTATATTGCTGTGACGTAGAGTGGTGTAAAAATATAATTTTAGCAAGTGGTTCCGTAGTGTAGCGGTTATCACGTCTGCTTTACACGCAGAAGGTCCCCGGTTCGATCCCGGGCGGAACCAAGACTTTTTTTGTGATGGAAAAATTAAAACAAGGTTTAAACAATTGGCTGGTATATTTGTCGGAAGTCTGGAGGATCTAAATCAAATAAATTATATTTATTGTGCAATATTATAAACTTTAATTGGAATTAATAAATGAATTTTTAAATGAATGAATGAAGGGTTAAACAGAAAAATACATATACACATACATATTAAAAACTCGTAGAAAATAGACCTAAAACTCCACAAACTGATATATACTATCAAGTGCATACTGCACACTGCGTTACAATATTAATATTCCATTTAATCCTAGATCAAATTTCTGAAAAAAATTTTAAACCGTCTGTGTAATAATTTTGAAATAAAGTGACACTCACAGTCAGTCTCACTCCTTTCTTTATAGCTATGAGATAGTGTTTTGGTGTAGTCACACGCAGCGTCTTGGCCTTCGAACATACCCCTATAGAAGTAGCATAACTTCAGAACTAGGGCCCGGTTGTTTGAACGCTGAATAACGTAATAATATTTTTATTTATATTTGAAAAAGTGTTGATAAACAGTAGATATTTAATTTCTTGGTACAGACATACCGATTTTATGCTATCCTTTTCTAATTGCATTATTTAAACGAGTATCATCGGTACGTCCTTCGAACATACCCCTAGGTACGTCAATTCTGAAAACAAAGTATGAATATATGGTTGCCTAAATTTTTATTATTGTTATTTTCAATATGTAAACAATATCTAACAATATTTACCGATAAAAATATGTTTTTAAATCCTCTTTTTGTTAATATTAATTGTAAACTTCGCATTTATAGTAATTTCTAACACTTAAAAACACCGAAAAAGTCACGACAAGCAATTAAACTGAAAGACAAGATAAGTAAATATGTTTATGTCTGTCAAACATCAAAAAAGCGTCTCCCCCACCGACCATAAACAGCCCTCAAACAAATCTATTGTTGTTTAAATCTAGGGTATGATCGAAGGTCTTGGCACTCCTTATAAGAGAACTGAGACCTCGTTTTTAGTTTACGAACATTTCAGTAGATGGCGCTAGTATGCCAATAAGGCAAATCCTTTATTTACCAATTTGTTAGCTGAAAGATAATTTTGTTTAAGAAAACCGATTGATGGCGATAATCTGTGAAATTTATTTCCTTGTCTTTGTATTTAAACAAGTCTTAGATGATTAAGTTGTTGACCTTTTCAGTGTATAATTATTGTGCACTGTTCTTATAAGTCATAGTGAATAAACTGGTGAGTAAATTTTATTCTCGATTAAGGTTCTACTCGTCGAAACGATATATATATATATATATATATATATATATATATATATATATATATATATACGTCATTAAAAAGTGGGGTTCATTTCGCTTTGTAAAAAAGAGGTTTTATTATCCTATTTCGCTTTATCTGTTTCTAGGCGATAGCCCACGCGATTCTATAGGACCTGCAGTATGCATACTAAGTCTATGTTGACCAGTAGCCTGACCTAACCTAGTATTGATGTAGAAGATCACACATTTCGAAATCTATCTTGAATATTTCTGAATTACTTATTATAAAATGTTTTCATTTGAAAATTTGGCAACGTCGACAAAATAGAAAAGTAAGCAACCCACTTTTCCGAATCGTTCAGGGTTCAGTAATGCTTTTAATTTTAAAAAGTGCATTATTACGTAGCTCTTTTGCACCTAAAACGCGAACTGGGTGAAATATACACGCCGGAATCGGATATATTTGCAAAGGAACTTGGGCCATAAAACTTCAGAATGGTTTCTGCATAATTGAATAGCTTTTTTAGTTTGTGCTTTCCGAATTGAGTTATATTTCGTTTGCAATTGCTCAAAATTAACTACGTATTATTATTGTAAATGTAAAGGTCAAGGTTTTGGCTCTTGGTCAATTTTAAGAAAGATTTCATATGAAATTTATGAAGTTATTAGTTAAAGGATAAAGGTCAATGGCCATGTGGGAAACCATATAATATTTTTAAAATAATTTTGTTCCTAAATCTTTTTACACATTTATTATTTCTAAATACAATTACAAAGTTGTTCTATAATTTAATGCTCGTCATTTAACCAACATTTCATAACACGGCGTATATATATATATATATATATATATATATATATATATATATATATAAAGGAAAAACTCAACTAAAATGAGAGGTTTAAGACACTTTTGAGGGGCTGCAGTCAAAGGGATGGTTGGTGGTCAGAAACGGAAACTCTTTTTTGTTAGTCTAGCTTATGATAAATTTTATTCCCTTCATCAGGACTTCTACAAAAGAAAAAATAACCTTTAATTATATTCATATAAAATAAAAATAAAGAAAAAAGACCTACCAAAGTGAGTATATATGAAAAGCCAGGTTTTGTTAAACAGATACAGACATTAGCATGTAACACTAAAATCACATAATATGAAAAGAGATATTTTAAAAGGCAAAAATTCTTTAATTTAATTAAGAAACCAATTTTTAGCTCGTAGACGTCGTTGAAACGCCATTTTAAATTTATGAATGAAATTGAGAATTTGACACTTTTCTTGTACGGGCTGGAAGAGATCCTTACTAAAATTGGTACAAATAAAAAAATTGTTTTGGTGGGGGACTTTAATGTCCATTTCAACACAATCCAGGGTTACATTCCGCAACTCTGTGATCTTTTGCACAGTTTTGGCTTCAAGCAAACCATAAATAAGCCAACTACAAAAAAATCATGCTTGGACAATATTTTCATAAACTGCTGCACTGAAGATTTTATATCTGATGTGATTGATGTAAGTATTTCTGATCATTTGGGACAGGAAGTTAAGTTAGTTGTTGAGGTCGGTAGCAGGGTTGCCCTGGAAAGGAAGGTGTGCAGACCTATCACTCAGGCCGGTATGCTTAATTTCCATAATAGGGTTGTGGAGTGTGAGTTTGAATTTGTAAATTACAGTAATCTTGACATAACTGCTAAATTTGTTAAATTTTTAAATTTTTTGCAAACTGCGTACCCACACTCTTTCCCTGAAAAAACATATAGGGTGAGATCAGACCAGGGAAATAAAATCAGCTGGTTTGATGACTCTCTGAGGGCAATGAGGGATAACCTTCAGTTTCTTGATAAATGACCATTCAAGTAGCCAAAATAAAAGCTAATGATAATCTAATTAATACCTCTAATAATCCTTCTAAAACCATATGGCAGATTATTAATGCAAAAACAAACAAAAATAATAAATTAAATTTAAGCCACAGCTGTACCATAACTCCAGATAATTTTAATAAATTTTTTTGTAATATTGCCCACGAAACAATACTTTCAATACGACGTTTCTCAAAAAGATCCAGTCGATTTCATGTCTTGTTTGATGGTGGGGGGCGCTCCCTTTGTTTTTGGGGCTGTGTCCTTCATTGAGGTCAGGGACATCATGGCCCAATTAAAAAATAAAAATAGCTCAGATATCTTTGGTTTGAATGTCAAACTTATAAAAGGCATACAGAATGTTATCATCTCCCCTTTGACAACTCTTATTAATCAATGTTTTAGAGAAAATACCTTCCCAGATATATTGAAAATTGCCCAAGTCATTCCCATCTTCAAGAAGGGAGACTCTGAGTCACCGGGCAACTACAGACCGATTTCTTTGTTACCCATCATCTCAAAGATGTTTGAAAAATGTATATTATTTGAAGGAAACAACCTCTTTACTCCCTGTCAGTTTGGTTTCAGGAGTGACAGTAATACCACAATGGAGATTCTGGACCCTGTTTCCTACATCTCAAATTCCTTTAACAAAATGGAGTATACGGGTGCCTTATTTTGTGATTTAAGTATGACATTTGACTGTGTTATGCATCAAATACTTTTTCAAAAACTCAAAAAATACAATTTTTCTAATGCAAGTGTTTCTTTCTTGGAATCATATCTGAAGAATAGGATGCAGATTGTTAGGGTTGCCGGGGTGTCGTCTGGACAGGGTGAGCTTAACATAGGTGTTCCACAGGGCTCTGTCTTGAGACCCATCCTGTTTTAAATCTATATCAATGACTTACCTCTTGTTGGACCAACAGCAAAGTTTACCTTGTTTGCGGATGACACCACGGTTGCTATGTCGACAAATTTGCTAAAAAATACTTTGTCAGAGGTCGACAGGGTGCAGAGAAATATTGAGGAGTGGTTTTGTGCAAACAGACTACTTCTCAATAAAAGCAAAACCACTAAAATGGTGTTCTCAATCAGAAATATAGAGGAGATAAATGAGAAGCCAAATGTCAAGTTTTTGGGGGTGCAGATGGATGAGGGGCTTCGTTGGCACAGTCCCCAACTGTTCTCAAACTGGCAGAGTTAAGGTGTGCCCTTTGACGAGTGAGTGTGGTTGGTGAGTACTGAGTAAGCTTATTTGCTGACCATATTCTCTTGTTTCTAGGGTCTGAGCCCTGAGGATGGTCTAAGTTAGACCGAAACCATTTGGCCGATAGTAATAATTTAAGAAATGTACATTGAAATACAAAATCCGTCTATTTCTTGATGTAAAATGTAGGACACGATCTATTGAGATGTTTGCTATACTAACAAGCTCTCGTACTTTCAATCGGCGGTCATGAAATATGACATTGTGAATTTTTATGACAATTTCGTCAGTTGTAGCGGTTTTTGGGCATCCCGAGAGCTGATTATCTTGAATTGATGTACGACCACGATTAAATTCAGCAGCCCATTTTTTACTGTCGAAAACGAAGGTGAAGAATCCTTTAAAGTAGAATCTAACTCATTTTTAATGTCTCTAGGAGTTATTATACTGAGCTTCCTCAGCGAAACGTTAAGAAAATAAAAATAAGTATTTTAATAGAATGGTTTAAAAAAATATATATATATATATATATATATATATATATATATATATATATATATATATATATATAACTGTTTAAATTGCACTTAATTTCACAATTTCTTCTTTATTTGATTCATATTAATATCTCTTTTAGTTCATGAGATACTGTTTGTGTGTCTCCGTCACATTTTTCTCTAGTTAAAGTTATTACATGTTAAGGCTTCTTACGTGAAGTAAAAAAGCGGTTAACTACGAGCTGACAGTTTTTAACAACCGATGTCGCCACTCTCATTATCCTGTAATACTTTTCAGAAATAAAGCATAAAATAGCACATAATATTTGAAACAATTTTCTCGACTAGATTAGACAAATATTTGAAAAATATTTTAGCAACCCTAATAAATTTAACGAATACAATTTTAGGAGGTATTATAAAATTGTTTGCTACGCTGATTTATATTACTTTTCGTTATGCCCCAGATTTTTAATAAAAAGCTTTGCATCACAGATAAACGTTGGCTTCATATTAAAATCCGTTTAAACTTTTAAATAAAATATTATCTGAATTAAAAAAAGGAGACGTTTTTCCCGTTCCCGGCGTATTCCTGCAAATGCGGCTTAGCCTATTCCCGATTTGAATAGTACAAATTACGGCTCGGCTGCTGCAAGCGTTCCTATCTTTGCCACGCATATGAAAGCCCTTGTAATTCAAAGATGACAAAATCACGTCCTAGACGTGGCTTGACGATGATAAATAATAATGCGGGTTTGACAGAGATGAAAGAAAATGTTAGAAAAGGAAGGAATATTTATGTTGGAAAATATAGTCTGTAAAGAATGGAATTAGGGTGGTGTCGCCTTAAGAATGGATTCACAATTAAATTTCGGTAATTCAAAAATTAAATCGAAGAGGTTTGTAAAATTTCTGAATAGGTGTTTTTAAAAATGTTTGAAACTTGCTTCCTGTTTTGTCTTATTAGGCCAGCGGAATTAGCATCTGGAAAAAATTTATTGTTAGTAGACTTTTTATTACGTAAAACCCTTTAGAATCATAATAGTAATTATGTGGTAGCTTATGTCTCATTTTCTTTTTTGGAAAAATTTTTTATTTAACAATTAAGATGTGAAAAAACAGTTTTTTCGAGTTCTAGAAAAAGCTATTGTTTTTCAGTAAAAAAGTTTCAAACAAAAGTGATGCGCATTAAAAATACCTATAAAATGAGCTAAAGCCCATCCAAATCGGATAATTTGTTTGTTAGTTATTGCAAAAAACCTGCTAAAATGGCTGTTTTTTCAATTGTTAATAAACAATAGAAAAAATATTGCATTAACTTTATACTACACCGAAAGGAGCCTCTTGTTGCATACAACAAGTATACAAAATTTCAAGTTAAAATATTTAATAGTTTTTTGCAATTTGTTTGTAACATTGTATGTTTTTTTTTTTTGATTGTTTATTCTCAGCGATCTAGGGATCGTACAGTGATGTGCGGGTGCGCAAATGAAAGCTCGAGACCTGTACTAACAATAACAAAAAGAACCAAATTAATTGTTGATTTTAAATTGTTGAAACAGATAAACAAAATTGTGGTTGATTTTTTCGTCTTCGACAATTGTTGATATCGAAATACCGATAAGTGAACATGATAGGTGAGATTTTGGAGAATATTAAGTAGGAACTCATAGGGAGATTGTAAAACTATTGTATGCAGCAGTATTCAACTCAATTATTTCGAAAAATGTTGATGTTGCAATAGTTTAAAGTTGTACCTACTCCACTGACTCAGAAATTGGGCAGTGGAGTAGGGGGAGGCGTTCTTTCAGCCTGCGATGCGGGGAACACAACGTAACTCGGACTCGCACATTCGTTTCACCGGAAAAATTAGAATAATGTCGGCAAATATTGGTTGTAGAATCTTTTTTTTTTTTAATTTGTAGTTTCTCGGTGAGATATGAACAATGGATGACATGTTGTTGAACAAAGCAACAAATGTTACAGTGGTCAACAGTATACTACTAATTAGGAATATTAAAAATCAGAATGTGCCATTAATATTTATGGAGTTATAGCATAAAACAAATTGTTACTGTCGTTTGCCGCCATATTATTGGTTGCACAAGAAAAACACATATTAACTTTTTGGTTTATTTTATTGTACGAACATTTTTCACATACAAAATTTTTTGCTACCATACATATTTTTTGCTTAAATCTATACAAAATATTTATTCCGTTCTCCGTTTCTTAGACATCGACGGCCTGTTACTTTCGAAATACTTGTCGGTTTCATTATTATTAAAATTATCATCACCAATAACACTCTCATCGTCATCATTTTGATTACTCTCATCATCATTATTACCATAATCATAATTATTTTCTCCCCTATTACTTTCATCGTCTTTGAAAGTAATATTACAATAATTCTCGATTGGATAATTGCCTACAATATAATCGTCAAAGGTACTTTATTCTGCATCTCGAAAAATAATAATGCTATTAATAAATGTTGCGTCCAAACGATTCCCATAATACTGTCAACAACTCGAGTGATACCAAAGAACCTCCTACAGAACATCAAGGGACTGGGCCTTAGTGAGCATCTGTATAAGCCGATGCAGAAAGCATTTCTCCTAGCAACCGCGCGAACCGTCCGAAAGTTCGTAGGAAATACAGCAGACAACGTCACCTAGAACCCGATAACATGGAAAGGGTTCCCACAGAGCTTCATACTTTTGGTGTCTTTGTATGCCTGGTATGAGTGAATAATCCCTGGAGGGAGTGCGAAACCGTTTGGCTTGTAAATCATAATAAAATATGGCTATTTGTTTCATGCTATATCTTGATAAATATTAATGGTACATTAAAAATCAATCTCTTTTTTCTATTCCTAATTAATAGTATACTGTTGACCATTATAACAATTTTTCCGCAATTAAAAAAGCACGTAAGTGTGGTAAAATTATAATTATGCATAAAATATATCAAAGTGCAACAATTTGTTTATTACTATGTTTAACAATAATTTGACTACAAAAACATATCACCCATTGTTCGAATTTGAAGCGTTTGAATCACGTTATTTTCCGCGTGCCGCAGACTTAAAGAACGCCCCCCTCCACTGCTCACTTTCTGGCCCTCTGAATAGGTGCAAATTTAAACTATTGCTACATCAACAATTTTGAAATTATTGAGTTGAAAACTGTTGCATACAATAGTTTAACCATATCCCTATGAGCTCCTACTTAAATAATTTCTTAATGTTAATAAACAACTCTGCAGAGATTTTTTGAAAAAAAAAACTCTATCTCAGCTTCTAGTGGTCGTACACAATTTTTTTTTCAAAATATGCGTCAAAATCTTAGCTATCGCGTCCACTTATCAGCATTTCGATATCAACAATTGTCGAAAAGTTATTCTATTTGTTTATAACGAAAAAACGAACTCCAATTTTGTTTATCTGTTTCAACAATTTAAGATCGACAATTCATTTCGTTCTTTTTTGTTATTGTTAGTATGAGTCTCGAGCTTTCATTTGTATACTCGCAGTTCGCTGTACGACCTCTAGATCGCTGAGAATAAACAATCAAAAACTAAAATAAAAAGTTATAAACAAATTCACTGTACCAAAAACCTATTAAACATTTTTATTTGAAATTTAATATATTTATCGTATGCAGTAAGACGCTCCTTTACTTACAGTATAAAGTTAATGCAATATATTTTTCTATTGTTCATAAAAAATTGAAAAAACAGCCATTTTAGCAGGTTTTTTTGCAATAACTAACGAATAAATTATCCGATTCGGATGGGCCTTATCTCATTTTATAGATATTTTTAAAGCGCATAACTTCTGTTTGAAACTTTTTTACTGAAAAATAATTGCTTTTCCTAGAACTTGAAAAAACTGTTTTTTCACATCTTAATTGTTAAATAAAAAAATTTTCCCAAAAAAGAAAATGAGACATAAGATACTACATGATTACTATTATCATTCTGAAGGTTTCTATGTAATAAAAACTCTACTAACAATAAATTTTAAAATCACCTCATATGAGGCTAAATCCGCCGGTCTATATCTCAAAACTTAATTTTCCAATCTTTAAAAACAAAGCGTGATGATTGGACGTTATTTCTCCTTTTAGGGTTTGGTGGTCACTAAGAAACTTCCGTTCGCCTGAATGTAACATTTTTCCTTCTTTTGCAATGAAACTTTATAGACATGGGAAGCATAGGAGTTTTTTTTTAAATGCAAGTTTGTAGCGGCTTTTATACCAGCTTCATTCATATATAAAGTTGCTTTATTTGTTCTCAGCATTTTACTTTTTTACGGTTATTACAATCATCGACAAAATTGGCAAATATTAGTAAATTTTCATTTTTTAAAGTCAGCGATTCTCAATCTATGGGGCGCCTCTCATTAGGGAGGTGCTATGCAACAAAACAATATTGAACTTATTATGGTGTATCGAGACCAAAGAAAAATTTAATAAAATAAATTTAACTAACACTACAAAGAAAACTTAAAAGGGAGTAGTTAAAACTGGTATGAAAACTCGGATCGAAAATACTTAAAAGTTGAGGAACGCTGATTGAATAGGTATTTTTAAAATGTTTGAAACTTGCTTTCTGTTTTGTCTTATCTCAAAACTTAGTTTTCCAATCTTTAAAAACAAAACGTGATGATTGGACGTTATTTCTCCTTTTAGGGTTTGGTGGTCACTAAGAAACTTCCTTCCGCCTGAATGTAACATTTTTCCTTCTTTTGCAATGAAACTTTGTAGACATGGGAAGCGTAGGTGTTTTTTTTTAATGCAAGTTTGCAGCGGCTTTTATACCCGCCTCATTCATATATAAAGTTGCTTTAATTGTTCTCAGCATTTTACTGTTTCACGGTTATTACAATCATTGACAAAATTGGCAAATATTAGTAAATTTTCATTTTTTAAAGTCAGCGATTCTCAATCTAAAGGGCGCATCTCGTTTGGGAGGTGCTGTGTAACAAAACAATATTGAACTTATGATGGTGTAGCGAGACCAAAGAAAAATTTAATAAAACAAATTTAACTAAAACTACAAAGAAAACTCACAAGCAGGTAGTTAAAACTGGTATGAAAACAGATCGAAAATAATTAATGGTTGAGGAACGCTGACTGAATAGGTATTTCTAAAATGTTTGAAACTTGCTTCCTGTTTTGTCTTATCTCAAAACTTAATTTTCCAATCTTTAAAAACAAAGCGTGATGATTGGACGTTATTTCTCCTTTTAGGGTTTAGTGGTCACAAAGAAACTTCCGTCCGCCAGAATGTAACATTTTTCCTTCTTTTGCAATGATACTTTGTAGACATGGGTAGCATAGGAGTTTTTTTTTAAATGCAAGTTTGTAGCGGCTTTTATACGCGCTTCATTCATATATAAAATTGCTTTATTTGTTCTCAGCATTTTACTTTTTCATGGTTATTACAATCATTGACAAAATTGGCAAATATTAGTAAATTTTCATTTTTTAAAGTCAGCGATTCTCAATCTATGGAGCGCATCTCGTTTAGGAAGTGCTATGCAACAAAACAATATTGAACTTATGATGGTGTAACGAGACCAAAGAAAAATTTAATAAAATAAATTTAACTAAAACTATAAAGTAAACTCAAAAGGGAATAGTTAAAACTGGTATGAAAACTGGGATCGAATATACTTAAATGTTGAGGAATGCTGACTGAATAGGTATTTTTAAAATGTTTGAAACTTGCTTCCTGTTTTGTCTTATCTCAAAACTTAGTTTTCCAATCTTTAAAAACAAAACGTGATGATTGGGCGTTATTTTTCCTTTTAGGGTTTGGTGGTCACTAAGAAACTTCCGTCCACCTGAATGTAACATTTTTCTTTCTTTTGCAATGAAACTTTGTAGACATGGGAAGCGTAGGAGTTTTTTTTAAATGCAAGTTTGTAGCGGCTTTTCTACCCGCCTCATTCATATATAAAGTTGCTTTAATTGTTCTCAGCATTTTACTGTTTCACGGTTATTACAATCATTGACAAAATTGGCAAATATTAGTAAATTTTCATTTTTTAAAGTCAGCGATTCTCAATCTAAAGGGCGCATCTCGTTTGGGAGGTGCTGTGTAACAAAACAATATTGAACTTATGATGGTGTAGCGAGACCAAAGAAAAATTTAATAAAACAAATTTAACTAAAACTACAAAGAAAACTCACAAGCAGGTAGTTAAAACTGGTATGAAAACAGATCGAAAATAATTAATGGTTGAGGAACGCTGACTGAATAGGTATTTCTAAAATGTTTGAAACTTGCTTCCTGTTTTGTCTTATCTCAAAACTTAATTTTCCAATCTTTAAAAACAAAGCGTGATGATTGGACGTTATTTCTCCTTTTAGGGTTTAGTGGTCACAAAGAAACTTCCGTCCGCCAGAATGTAACATTTTTCCTTCTTTTGCAATGATACTTTGTAGACATGGGTAGCATAGGAGTTTTTTTTTAAATGCAAGTTTGTAGCGGCTTTTATACGCGCTTCATTCATATATAAAATTGCTTTATTTGTTCTCAGCATTTTACTTTTTCATGGTTATTACAATCATTGACAAAATTGGCAAATATTAGTAAATTTTCATTTTTTAAAGTCAGCGATTCTCAATCTATGGAGCGCATCTCGTTTAGGAAGTGCTATGCAACAAAACAATATTGAACTTATGATGGTGTAACGAGACCAAAGAAAAATTTAATAAAATAAATTTAACTAAAACTATAAAGTAAACTCAAAAGGGAATAGTTAAAACTGGTATGAAAACTGGGATCGAATATACTTAAATGTTGAGGAATGCTGACTGAATAGGTATTTTTAAAATGTTTGAAACTTGCTTCCTGTTTTGTCTTATTTCAAAACTTAGTTTTCCAATCTTTAAAAACAAAACGTGATGATTGGACGTTATTTCTCCTTTTAGGGTTTGGTGGTCACTAAGAAACTTCCGTCCGCCTGAATGTAACATTTTTCCTTCTTTTGCAATGAAACTTTGTAGACATGGGAAGCGTAGGAGTTTTTTTTTAAATGCAAGTTTGTAGCGGCTTTTATACCCGCTTTATTCATATATAAAGTTGCTTTAATTTTTCTCAGCATTTTACTGTTTCACGGTTATTACAATCATTGATAAAATTGGCAAATATTAGTAAATTTTCATTTTTTAAAGTCAGCGATTCTCAATCTATGGGGCGCCTCTCATTAGGGAGGTGCTATGCAACAAAACAATATTGAACTTATTATGGTGTATCGAGACCAAAGAAAAATTTAATAAAATAAATTTAACTAAAACTATAAAGAAAACTCAAAAGGGAATAGTTAAAACTGGTATGAAAACTCGGATCGAATATACTTAAAAGTTAAGGAACGCTGACTGAATAGGTATTTTTAAAATGTTTGAAACTTGCTTCCTGTTTTGTCTTATCTCAAAACTTAGTTTTCCAATCTTTAAAAACAAAACGTGATGATTGGGCGTTATTTTTCCTTTTAGGGTTTGGTGGTCACTAAGAAACTTCCGTCCGCCTGAATGTAACATTTTTCCTTCTTTTGTAATGAAACTTTGTAGACATGGGAAGCGTAGGAGTTTTTTTTAAATGCAAGTTTGTAGCGGCTTTATACCCGCCTCATTCATATATAAAGTTGCTTTAATTGTTCTCAGCATTTTACTTTTTCACGATTGTTATACTCATGGACAAAATTGGCGAATATTAATAAATTTTCATTTTTTTCTAAGTCAGCAATTCTCAATTTGTGGGGCTCGTCCCCTTTGGGAAGCGCTGTGTAACAAAAGTTTTATCGCGACATTAAGCTTATAATGATGTATCGAGACCAAAGAAAAAATTAATAAATTAATTTAACTAAAACTACAAAGAAAACTCAAAAGGGGTAGTTAAAACTGGTATGAAAACTAGGATCGAAAATACTTAAAGGTTGAGGAACGCTGACTTAGATCATTTAAACATTTTGTACAAAGAGAAATAGTTTCTTTCTTATATGTATTCTCCTTTCAAGCAGAGAAATGGAAAGAATATATCGATGATGGCTACGGAAAACATTTGGATTAAAATTACGGCGAATATAACTCCTCCAGAATACCTTCTGATCAAAAGATTCATTGAAAGCAATACACATATTCCAACGCTTCCTCCAATTTTGAAAATACTTCATAAGTCAAAAGACTTTTCGCGAACTGGGAATAGGAAAAAGTCACAAGGAGAAATATTGGGTTCGGAACAGTATGAACGTTGTTTTTTGTTATATAGTCTCGTACAAGATGAGATGTATGAGTCGGTGCATTGTCGTGGTGAAGAAACCAAGAGTTGTTCCTCCACAATTCTGGCCTCTTGCGATGAAAATTTTCCTCAGACTCTTTAATACGCTCACGTAATACTGTCTGGCCTGGCGGTAGAAATTCGGAGTGGACCACATCACGACAATAAAAAAAACGATCAATAAAACCTTGATTTTGCATCAACTCTGTCGTGGTTTTTTGGGTTTTTGGCTCGTTTAAGAAGCGCCATTTCAATGATTGTTGGTTATTTTCGATGTCATATTCACAGATCTATGTCTCGTCACCGGTAATGATATCGACGACAATATTTTGGTGAAAAGAAAGCATTTCTTTAACGACATCAATCTGATGCGAGTTCTGCAACAAATTCAGCATTCTCGGCACAAGCCACGCTTCAACTCGTCTCATGCCCAAAATCTCGTGCATAACGCTCTGCACCGATCCGAACGAGACTCCAAGATCAGCTGTTATCTCTCTGATGCTCACACGACGATCTGCGAGGACAATTTTCTTAACTTTTTCGACGTTTTTGTCAATCACACTGTTGGATGAACAACCGGAACCAGGCAAATCATCAACGGCAGCACGACCCGCTTTAAACTCTTTGTACCACTCGTACGCTTGTGTTTTCGACATTGCCGAGTCCCCGTGAGCTATCGTTAATATATTCAACCCTTCCGCACATAATATTTTTAAAAGCACAAAATTTCGAACAAACTCTTTGCTACTAAATTCGACAGAACACAACAAACACTATCACCCACAAACTGCCGACAGATCGCGCTCAATCAGATATTTGAGCACCCGATGACAGATATACCAACCCAGAAAAAAGAATTGACAATATCTCAAGCGCGGTTTGTTTAAATGGGAAATTCCGAATACTTTTTCAGCATAAGGTAAGTGCGACAAAAAAAATCTTTTGAGACAAAAAACGCGAAGAAAATCACACCGCTTACTGTGTCAGCGCAAAAAATCCTTCTTAAAAATTGTGCGAAGAAGAAAAGCCTCCTTAAATAGGCGCCGTGAAAATAATCTCTCCTAGACAATGAGAGGCGAAGAAAATCCTCTCGCTTGTAGTAAAAACGAAAAAAATTCCTTTCTGGGCAAATTACGTGGAATTAAATAGCTTGCATTCTAACTTACTATTTTGATAAGAATGTGATGCTATATGCTACGATACTTTTTAATCAAGAAATTGATTTTCTTATATTAATTATTTTATTCATTTTAAATGCTTTACAACAATTCTAATTAAAATGCGGGTTGTTCAAATTACTTTTATATACGCGACTTATAATACAGCTATTCTTTTGTCATTATTACTTTCAGTTCTATCACTTGAAGTAATCGTGATCACTTTGACGTAATGACAAGTAAATGCATATTCAAAAGAACGTAAGTTATCAGTTTCACTTTTTTCACTTTGATCAGTGATAATTTAATCTAAAGAATACAACCAATATTGACAAATAATTAGTAAATGTTAAAAAATTTAAAAATAGCATAAACTTGTTTTCAGTGTACCGCCTAGCTACGGTCCGTTACGACGGGGCTTCCTTAAATATGAATACAACGACAAAAAAATGTACCTAAATATTTTTTTCATCCTATTTTATAGAGAGCCCGATTAGACTTCTTGCCTAATAATATAATATGGTTACAATGTTCATTTCATTCATTCATTTTAGCCTAGTTTTTATCCTTCCAAAACTGGATATAGGCCTCCCCTATTTGTTTCCAGATCTCTCTATTCGGGCTCTTCTTTGCCACATCAAGCCGACAAGTCCGACTATGTCATCCTTCCATCTCATCTATGACCTGCCTTTGGATCTTTTCCCTTCATATGGGCGCCATTTTCCAATTTCTGAATTCCAACGGTTGTCTTTTATTCGTTCGTTATGGCCTGCCCATTTCCATTTTAGTGATGCTGCTCTTTCTATAGCGTCAACTGCGTTGGTTTTTCTTCTTATCCACTTATTTCGTTTTTTATCTCTGAGTAATATTCCTAACATGTCGTTCCATAGCCCTTTGAGTTTTGCGGATTCTGTCCAAATTCGATTTTGTAAAGGTCCACGTCTGCGCTCCGTATGTTAGAACCGGCAATATACAACAATCAAATACTTTGGTTCTTAAGTATAAGGGAATTTTCTGATTTTTCAAAACATAGGAGAGTTTTCCGAACGCCGTCCATCCCAATCGAGTTCTTCGTGTTATTTCGGCTGTCTGATTGTCCTTACTCGCTCTTATGGCCTGGCCTAAGTATATATATATATATATATATATATATATATATATATATATATATATATATATATATATATATATATATATATATATATATTCATTCACCTGTTGTATTTCGGTTGCATTTACTGTTATAACTTATTGTTCGTCTGAGTTTGACATTACTTTTGTTTTTCTAAGATTCTAAGATTCATCTTTAATCCTCGTTGGAGCGATGTTTCATGGAGGTCGTTTATCATTGATGCAGCTTTTCCCAGTCGGATGCGATCAAGAGTATATCATCTGCATATCTCAGATGATTTAGGAATCTACCATTAATGTTTATCCCTTTATTTTCCCAATTTAATGATTTGAACAAGTCGTCCAGGGCCATTGTAAATAATTTGGGCGAGATTGTATCTCCCTGTCTTACTCCTCTTTTGATTGGGATGAGGTTCGTCTTTAGCTCGTCATCAAGTTGTACTGTCATCGTTGCGTCTAGATAGACATTATGCAATAGATTTTTGTATCTCGAGTCTATTCTGCTATTTACCAGAGTTTCTTCAACAGCCCATAGTTCTACGCTGTCGAAAGCCTTCTCGTAGTCAACAAAGGCCATGTACAGAGGCAGATTATACATGTTGGTTTTTTTCTATTAATATTTTTAGTGTATGCAGGTGGTCGCATGTTCTATATCCCCTTCTGAATCCTGCTTGTTGAACAGGTTAATATGTGTCGAAATTGTTCGTCAATCTGCTAGTTATGATTTTCACGAAGGTTTTGTATAACTGGGAGAGAAGGGATATAGGCCTATAATTATCCAGAGTCGCCGGATCGCCTTTTTTTTTACAATGTACTATAATATAATCATTGAAGTTGAATAGTGTAACTGAAAAAAAAACAATGTTTTTGAACGGCCATATAAAGACCATAATTTAGAGATTATAATACAGTTCTAGAATATTACACAATAGAAAAATCCTCACTTGTTTTATGGTGGGGAACTCTGTAAGCCTATAGGGTTTTGGGGTAATTTAAGAGAGATTTTTTACACCGCCCTTACTGTTGTAGGATTATTTAAACGGCACTAAGAAAAAGGAATTTTCTTCACTGCACTTATCGTTGGGCAATTTTCTTCCATGTCTTTTTCAAGAAGAAATTTTTCTCCACACATAATTTTGTTGTGATTTTCTTCTTAGCCACCATCGATATAGAAACAGTTTATTTCCTGCAAAGGCAACTCCGGTCCTCTCCATACGTGTTCCAACCACCTTCTGATCTCGTCAGTGGAGCTGTAACGAACCGAGAGTAACATTCGCAGGAAATATCTGATATATAAAATGTAAATTCTGAGACATGTTAGCAGAATATTAAAAACCTGCTGACTTCGATGTCAAACTAAAAAATATCGCCAGTCAAATGACATTTATGACGCGGAATTTATATTTTATATGGCAGTTATTTCCTGTGAATGTTGCTCTCGATTCGATACAGCTCCATTGACGAGACCATAAAGTGGTCGAAACGCGTATGAAGGGAGGACCAGGGCGGTATTTGCAGGAAATAAACTGTGTCTATATGTAGACAACAATTTATACCCAGCAGATGGTTTTATTTTATTTCTTACTGAAATTTTCATTATTAAAAGGAATAGTTAATTTTTAAAATTTCAAATAAAAATAAGTTTTAATGAAAAAAGTAATGCTAAATGTTACGAAAATATTTACCTTTAACGTTATGGGGATTGCAAATACTAATATTTTAGTCAAATAAAAGCATTAGGGGTTATTAGCTTACACGGTATTCAACCTTCCTAACCAGGATATACTTTTGGGGATATTAATTATTAAAAAATAACTTACTGATGTTATGCTCCTTGTTTTTTATACTATAGTCCCAGAGAATCCATATATATGCACCTACCTGAAAAATAGAAAATAACCTTTGAAAAATTTAAAGCTTAACCTTTTCTATTATAAAAAACGGGAAGTAAGAATAAAATGTTTGTTGCAGGAAGAAATATGTAAATATTAATAACATATTCAGTTTAACTATAGCTCGCGGACTAACACCGACATGCGAGCACCTCCAATCCGGCCTACCAAAATTTATTTTGATTATATTGTAGAGTTTACAATGGAAGTAATCATACATAACTTAGCCGCGACGTTAGAAATCTAAAAACGAAAAAAAAATGTTTTTCATCTACAATAATTTTTTTTTCAGGAATCGGAAATGATGAATCTAAATTACTATATGGAAAATACACTTTCATCAGTAACAAAAATGTAACATTAGTTTTTCTGCTGGAATGTGTTCATTTTGGCGTCCTATAAAACATATCTCGACGGTAACTCTGAAAAACCTGTGCAAAAAAAATGGCGGACCAAAAATGGTCATGATTTTCGGTTTTTTGAGTTTATCTCGAAAAGTAAAAGTTACATCGAAAAATGTTTCAAACAATAGTATAGGTGGCGTCACTAGTTATCGAGATCTTTATTTTTTTTCGAAAAAATTTACGGTTTTTGTTTTTTCAAAAAAAAAAAACATTTATTAACAAATTACCGATTTAAAATTTAACTTAAATATGGGTGTTATCATTCTGAAAAGTATGTCAAACCCGGAATCTGTGAGTTTTCTATTTTCCGAGAAATTCGATGTCAAAGTTGAAAATTCAACCTCAATTTTCCGCTTTCCTAATTAAGATACAACGCTCAATTTTAATGAAAATTGTTTGTATTCTTTTATATTTTAAAGATCTATTAAAAAAAATTTCAATCCTGGGCCGAGAAATTTTGCAAAAAGCAATTTTTGCACCAAAAAAATTACGATAACTTTTCACCGGATGGAGATAAAAATTTTTTAATTCGTGCATTGGATTTAGATTTATCATTTCCGATCTCAAAAAAAATTTTAATTTTGGATGAAAAAAACGTTTTTTTTTTTTCAAAAATTCATAATGGCGTGGCAAATGAATATTAAGGGCTCAAATTTGCAGCAGATGCTTTTTAATACTTGTACTTCACCTGCGAATTTTTTGGATCCAAGAAATGCACTTCCATACGATCTGTGAACCTTCAAAAATAGCTGCTGCAGCTGCTATTTTCGATTAGATTCGGCCCGATTTTCGAGGGTTCACAGATCGTATGGAAGTGTATTTCTTGGATCCCAAAATCCACAGGTAAAGTGCAAGTATCAAAAAGCATCTTCTGCAAATTTGAGCCCTTAATATTCATTTGCCACGCCATTATGACTTTTTGAAAAAAAAGAAAACGTTTTTCATCCAAAATTAAAAAAAAAATTTTTTGCGATCGGAAATGATACATCTAAATCCAATGCATATTAAATAAAAACTACCAATTATGTCATACAACATTCTTTACTTTCATAAATAACAAAACATAAACTATAAATATTGAATTTTATAAGCTGTACTCTTAAAATCTAAGAAGAAAAAGAAGTTATAGGACATCTTTTGACTTAAAAGAACACTGTTGATCATATATAAGCTGTACTGTAATGTAATAATTTGTAAATTAAGAATATAAAGGCACATTACAGTTTATGATTATAAAATTTTTATAAAAAAATTGAACCGACTTCTAAAAGTGCGCTAAAAAGTGAAAAATAACCATAAATTTTTATATGAAATTGAACTATTTGAAGTCAGCGCCAAACTAATACCTGACAAAATGTGATTTGCATAAACAGATTAAAAATACTTTATTTGTATTTGCTTTCCTACCATAATTTGTATATATTAGTAGTTATTTATTTCGTGTACAAATAATTTGGCGCCGACTTCAAAAAGTTCAATTTCATATAAAAATTTATGGTTATTTTTCACTTTTTAGCGCACTTTTAGAAGTCGGTTCAATTTTTTTATAAAAATTTTATTTTTCTATCTTTAGTTTTAGAATTCATTAAGATATCCATAAATTATTTGAACTAAGTACTAATCGAGATTAGTGTATCTCGCAATGATTCCGAGGTGACAAAAAAGTACCCATTTTATCCAAAGTTGTAAATCACCCTAAAATGAACCACTAAAAATTCTTTAGTTCTTAGAGTTTTCCAAATACCAATCAAATTGGGTCAATCGAATATTTAGTCTGTCATTGAAAATGCACTATCTTAAATTTCAAATTAATTTTAGATATGAAATATAGGCCCCAAAACCTTCCAATATCGATATTTAAAGAAAATAAATTAACTTTTATCCACCATATTAGATACGCCGTATTGAATTTTTTTAAAATAATTTTAGATTCGTCATATGTGACCTCGAAAACTCTCCCGTACCAATTTTGGTGAAAATCAGACAAAATTGATTTTTTTTGTCCGCCATATTAAGTTTTTTAAAAATAATTTCAGATTATTTATGTGAAGCCCCGAAGACTTCCCCATACCAATTTTGGAGAAAATCGGACTAAATTAAATTTTTTTGTCCGCCATGTTGGATCCGCCATTTTGAATTTTTTAAAAATAATTTCAGATTCGGTGGGTACAACCCCGAAGATTCCTCCATACCAATTTTGGAGAAAATCGGACAAAATTATTTTTTTTGGCCTCCATATTGTAAGCGCCATCTTGGATTTTACTGCACCAATTTCATCTAAAAAAATATGGGACTACCAGCAACTTCTTTTACATAACGTAAAAAATTTTATTCAAATCGGTGCAGCCGTTCCGGAGTAATCGGTGTACATACATAAAAAAAAAATACATAGTCGACGAATTGAGAACCTTCTTCTTTTAGAAGTCGGTTAAAAAGAATTCTTAAGAATCAGACATTAACTTCACCAAATATATGCAGATCTGAATGAAATTTTGATCTTACATTTAATTTACCATTTTCTCAAAGAATTCTAAGAATTATCTTGTCTCATTATTTCATCTTTGTGACGGTCATTAACATCAGGACCATGTTTGCTTTTGAAAATTTTTTTGGGGTATGTTCAGCAGTTGTAGCACCTTCTGTGTGTTCTGATGTGTCGACAACATTACTCACTGATTCATGAATAGTAGGGTTTATTTCAGGCCTATGGCCCATTACTTCGTCCATTAGTTGAAAGTATTCTCAAAATTTTCTTGCAGAGCCACTTCGTGCACATTTTATTTTTATGTTTTTGTATGTACGTATTAAAGATTTCCACAGATTTTCGATATTTATAGCAGTATAATGTTTGCTTGATTTATTGTTCATTTCAATGGTTAGTTTATTCCACACGTTTTTTCATTGAAATCTCGAACAATTTTTCATATTGTCTTACAAGATCAATAAGAAGAAGTATGTCTTCATAACTAAACATTTTACCTTGTTGGGACTCATTTTGTTCAGTGTTCAGCGCCAAACGGGACCGCGCATGCATGTAAGCGGCCGAAAGTCATTTGTTTATAGCCAAAATAAACAATTAAGACGTAATTTTTTCGTATGGCGTTTGAGTGTAGCTTGTAGATGTTGATCCAAGCTTTCGATTGCTGTCAAGAAATTGAAAAAAGTTCATTTATTATTAGCAATCAAGAATCGAAAAAATCACATTTTTTTAATTGTTTAACATCAATTATCTAGGAAACTAAGCATCGAACGTAAAAGTTAGTAAGAACCTTTTTTGCATGAAATCACTCAAAGAATACGGCCCAGTGGTTTTGCGAAAATTGCAATTTTAAAGGTTTAAACAATTATTTGTTTATAACAAACTTATCCCCAACCGAATGAACTTGCACCCTAAAAATTATTGTTCAGAGACCCAAAAGATATACAAAAAAATTGGGTGGGTCCATATAAATTAAAGGGGTCACTGCGTACCCCCTGGCTCCTGCACTATTTGCTGACAATCAGATAGGTGACAAATTTTATATGGCAATAGTAAAACTGTTCTCATAATTCATTGTACGAGTTTCTAATACTAAATGCGTTATATATTGCAATATTCTAAATTTGCTGACGTAATTAATTTTATAAGTATCACTTTGCCAATGTCCGTCATTAAACATGCACTACGTTAGTGCAGCGGTAATTTTCAGATAAAAGTTCAATTAAGTGCTTACATAAGACGACAAACAATACGCCTGTTTATTTTTTCCGTATAGATACACATAGAAGCAATTTTTATTATCCTATCTAGTCTAACTACTTCCGTCAATTAACAATAAACAATTGCTTTTCCCATTACCTCATTTTTTTTCTATGCAGCGCATACACAATGGTTGTCTGTTTCAAATAACTTTGCATGTTTGTTGTGTCAATATAAGTGGATTAAAATATTGTTTTAATGTCATCGTGGAAGAACGGAAACAAGGAAATTTAAATAATTTTCCTATAATTGTTTGATAATTAATTTCTTGAAGTAAAAATGTACATAACATATATATTTTTGCATACAGAAGTCGAAACCTCCACATCTTCGGAGTAGCTATTTATTTTTCGATAAATGAGAAAAAAACTAATATGGTTTTCCATTACTTACGGCTTCTTTGGTCAATTCTACAGATGTTGTATGAATCGGCTCGCACCTTTTATGGTTCCGGTTTCATATATCAAACGAATACTTCATGTGGTTTTGTCATATTTTCTTTCTTTCTCTTTTGTCTACATTAATACTTTAGAACTCTGGATCATAGATTCACGTCCACCCACAAACACCGTACAGTATATACAATATATACACATTATAAAAAGTCCGACAACGTTTCACCTTTTATTTAGGGCATTTTCAAAACTTTTTTTATTTATTTATTTTCATTATCTTAAAAAAAAATTTACATAATTCAAAACATTTACATATAGAAGATATCCACAATTTAAAAAACAAAAACTTGAAAATACTATCAACATTCTTACCACGCACTCAAAAATCGAAAAAACGCACATATTAAATTTGTGTTTAAGAGGATATTCAATTTTTGGTATTTATTAACAGGATCGAATATATAATATTTTTGTTTAAATTAGGCTGGTGTAAATGTGGCTCAAAATTTCTATATCCGTTCTGTCATTAACGATGTTTTTATCAGTTTTAATTTTTATCATTTCCTTTATCTGCAATTTTTGGCAATTTATCTTTTTGTTCTTAATTATGGTTTTGTTATAATCAACAGTATGTTTTTCGTCCTGTGTGTGTTTGTTTAGCGCTGTTGCGGCGTTTTTTGTACAAGGATGTCCATTCAATTTGTTATTTAGTAATTGTCTATATATTCCTTGGGACAATATGTGCAAGCGATCGAATATACTACATTTAATGTATTCGTGAGAGGAGCTTTACTTTTTAAAATAATGAAAAGTCTATTTAATTTATTTACTACTTTTTCTAAAATGTGTTTTATTTTTTCTGAGAGCTCATTAGTGTAAGGTAATGCTATCAGGGGCGGATCCAGCCTCTCTCCTTGGGGGGGGCGGTGATATCACAAAAGTGCAGTATGGCAAACGAAAGCAAGTTGTCTCCGGGGGGGGGGGGGGGGGTCACCAGCAACATTCCCATTTCTAGTGTAAAAGGCAGGGACAGGGCTATTTTTTTGAATTTGAAGCTCTTGGACAGGGGGGGGGGCGATCATAAGAAAAAACAAGTTTCCGACAGGGGATGGGAAGATGCGATCAACATACACATTCCTCGTATAAGAGGCAGAAACGGGTCTATTTTCCTGAGTTCAAAGTTCCTGGGCGCAAAAAAAAACAAGTTGTCAACTGGGGGGGGGGGGGGTTGCCAGCAGCATACACATTCCTAATATAAAAGGCAAAATCGGTTCTATGTTCCTGAACTCAAAGCCCTTGGGAAGGGGAGGGGCGATCGCAAGCATCCACATTCCTATACTCTATTCAAGAACTATAGAGAGTAATAAATCTGTTACCGAAACCTCCAACGTACCTGCTTCAGTGCCGCCGGTAACTGAGAAAATCTAATTCTATTTAATTATATTTAAATATTATAAGCTTTTATAAATTTACTGCAACAATAAAATTTCTGATAATTCAATTTAATTTCTGTCAGTGAGCAAAGTACACCTTACAGTGTGTCTTTAGTGATTTATTTTGTTTGTGCTTGTTTTCATATATTATTTGAGATTAGTGAGATACCCAAAAGATGGAGGGCATTTTTTCCTCAACGAAAAACTTATTACAATGAATGTTTATGATGCCTTAAGATATTAATATCTAAATAATAATGTTAAAAGCTCTGATGAGATATATTCCAATATAACAGGAGTTCGAAAATCTATCATGTACCGAACACTGACGGAGAAAAAAACGACTGGAATTGTTAGTAATTCCAAGCTATATTCGATCATAGGCAGACGAAAAACCTCGTTGGAAGAAGAGATGTAAGCTGTAATAAAAGGAGTTGTACATACATTTTATTATGAGAAGCAGATCTCAACCGTCGACAAAATTCTAACCAAAATCAATGAAGATCGGGATTTGCCTGAAATTAAAAGAACTGAGCTCTGGAATTTGCTCAGAGAACTTAATTTTTGTTGGGAAAAACCAGATAGGAAATCTGTTCTTATAGATCATCCGGAAAATGTCCGTTGGTGAAGGAAATATCTCTCTCAAATAAAAGGTAGAGTTGCTGGAAATAACACAACTTACAAAATTAATAATGTAACTGGACTTTTGAAAGATTTTTTTGGATAAAGTACTGCAGATAATTGCGAAAAATCCATATAATAAAAGAATAAAAGAAAATGTGGAAACTCGATCTCATGATCGGTTAGATAGGAATCAATTATAATTAATTTGAGCGAAGATAGCTTCACTGACTTTGATGACGAATAAGATACGTTATGTTTACCAGCGTTAACACACAATTTATTATTTAAATTTTCTGTAACATATAAAAATTAATGACATTTGAATCCATTTTTAGTGTTTAATTGTAATTCTGTAGATGGTTTAAGAAATAAATAAACTGGAACGTCAAATATCCCAAAAATGTTTTTAATTAATAATTAATTGACCAATAGCCCCAAAAAAATTTTAATATTATATTGACGAATTTATTTTTTTTATATATGTTTAACTTCTTGTATTTTTGATAATGGGTATTTTGTAAGTATTTAAATTATAACTTAGCATTTCTTGAGAGAAAAAGGCTACGTTTTAATCTGAATGTGCCTAAAACGGTTTCTATGCCAAAATTAAAAATAATAAAACTACAGTTGTGATTTGTGTTAAATATGTCGAAATTCTCTATATTTTCTAATATATGTGAATTATTAAAAAATCATAAGAAATAAAATAATACTATAAAAACTTTTTATTTTAAGTTTATTACTGAAATAATACTCTATGCCTTAAATACAGGGTGTCTCAAAAGAAAGTTCACATTTAAAAAATCGATTTAAAAAAAAGTCAGGACTTTATTGAAAAAATGTTTATTACATATTAAACTACATTGTTTGGGAATTTATTTTTTAAAAATGATATCGTCCAAATGTAATCCGTTGCGCTCACGGCATTCATTTAATCGAGCACTAAAATTGCCCATGACGTCTCGGCAGGTATTCTCAGTGATGTCTGCCATTTCGTTGCGGATATTTTCTTTTAATTGTGCCAGGGAAGTCGGTTTGTTGGCGTAAACTTTTGATTTGACATAACCCCATAGGAAAAAGTCCATAGGTGATAAATCAGGACTGCGTGGAGGCCAACTTATGTCCCCTTTCTTTGAGATCAATTTGCCAGGAAAAATTTCACGCACTCGTGGCAGAGACATGTTGGACGTGTGTGAAAATGCTCCGTCTTGCTGGAACCATGTTCTTTGGTTATAGCCAGGAAAATTTTGCAGTTCAGGCACAAAGAAGTCGTCTAACATCTCCACATACCGCTCTGAAGTCATTGTTACTGTGCGTTCCCTTTCATCTTCAAAAAAGTACGGGCCGATAATTCCTCGCGCCGACATCGCAGCCCATACAGTCACTTTCGGCGAATGTAGAGGTTTCTGATATTTGTGTTTTGGATTGTTTGCACTCCAATAGTGGCAATTTTGCTTGTTTACATGACCATTAAGATGAAAATGGGCTTCATCCGAAAAGAAGATGTTGGTAAACGTTGAAAAGCGTTCTGTCATCTGGTTTACGAAGTCAAGCCTCTGACCAGCATCCTGAGGCTTTAATTCTTGCACCAACTGAATTTTATAGGGGTTCAGCTTTAAATCTTTGTGTAAAATGCAGAATAATGATGACCTATGCACATTTAAAGCAACAGCACGCTTACGAATCGAAACGTTTGGGTCGTCACGAACAGACTGAATAACACTCTCTACGTTTTCGACCGTTCTCGAAGACTTCGGACGCCCGGATTTTGGTTTATCTAGTGTTGAACCGGTCTCTTCAAACTTCTGGACCCATTTTCCAATAAGCCGAGCGCTTGGCCCATCATTTAAGTGACGAATATGTCGAAAATTGCAGAATTTTCTACGCGCTACAGTCGCCGAATTACCGTTTTTGTAAAACTCACGTACGCACAAAGCACGGTCCGCTCCCGAGAAACGTTCCATAGCGACTAAATTCCCAAGAGCCAGGCTACCGATTGACATACCCAAAACAAATGTGTACTTTCTTTTGAGACACCCTGTATTTCGTGATAAAATAGACCTCCTTTTGACGCCTTCCGATGCCTATGACAAGGATTTTTTTAACACTTCACACATCCAAATATCTATTGCTATCTAACCCAAATAGTCCATTATTATAGACCAGTATTTTTGATTATAAAATTTCTAACCCATTCTTATGAAAAATATATGTGTCTAACAGATTTTGCCAAAGACACCGGACTAAAGAACACAGGTAGTTTGCGAAGAAAAAAAAAGGTAAAAAATGAAAAACTCTCCCTAGTTCTTGAATAAACTATAGTATAAGAGGCAAAATCGGGTCTATTTTCCTGAACTCCAAGCTCTTGGGGGGGGCGATCGCCCCCACCGCCCCCCCCTTGGATCCGCGCCTGAATGCTATATATTTTTGCTTTTCAATGTTTCTTGTTATTAGATTATCATAAAATTTATATGTTCGTTTATTAATTATTTCGATGGTAGTCTTTTCATTGAAATTATTATTTATTTATGTCTATTTCACTTTATACAGTAGTCTTGGTCGGAATTTTGGAGATGTTAGAGAGACAAGGCGATCAGAGAGACTAATACTATTTTTTATGAGTTTTTG
Source organism: Diaprepes abbreviatus (assembly GCA_034092305.1). NCBI lineage: Eukaryota > Metazoa > Arthropoda > Insecta > Coleoptera > Curculionidae > Diaprepes > Diaprepes abbreviatus. Next base: position 1,121,710 of record JASJET010000268.1, on the reverse strand, counting down.
AGTGATTTGAGAAACAGTTTAGATACCTACCCGACCAAGTTGGTTCGATATTACGATTCATTCAAAATTTTATTTTTTTCTGCGAACATTTTTGAAGATAAAAAACATAAATAAAAATTTTTTATAATTGCCCTAAATAGAGGGCGAAACGTCAAATATTGGATTTTTTATTATGTAAAGAACCTAAACCGAAGAAAAAATAAAATAAAGATATAGGATATAACCTATGGTTCAAGAATCTGGTATATATATATATATATATATATATATATATATATATATAAGGTTATTTTTCAAGTTCTGTACTATTGTATTTATTTTGTATTCATTCTTTTTTGTAGGTTAATGGAACCTGAACACTCCTGCAGCAAAAAAACTCCTCCCGGATCTCCCGATAGCGTCTACGAGTCCTTTTGGGTTACCCCGATGAACTCTCTTACGAGAGGCTGATTTTCTGACGGTTTCACTGCGAGATTCCATAATAGGAACCAGGGCTGCTATTCTATAAAAGTAAACGAAAGAGAATGTCATAATAAGGACCTTCCATCTTTGTTCAGTCTATAGTAATACATAAGTATGTCACTATCTTAAAAGAGATAAGGAAAGGAAATGTCAAAAATATGCTTACAGAATCGGGCCTCAGATTCCCTTTCGCCGGATGAATGTGTTCATTATTAATATTTATAATAAGAAAATCTACACCACATCGACATCGGCGTTGTCCTAGGGCTTAGGATCGATATATATATATATATATATATATATATATATATATATATATATATATATATATATGTGTTTATGTGGCTTTCACGAATTCTCCCGTGTGAGATGCAATAGCAGTGGATATATCCACATTATGCCGTTGTAGTGCTGAAATCACATTCAGCAAACGTACAACTATATGCAGCTCCGTATAGGAATGAAGTAAAATGCGAATAGTAAATGCAAACTTCGTTCCAACCATATCCTTTCCGTGTTAGAGGTTGCACAGTTTGCCATCCGGCGGGAGGTCGGCGAAGCCGCGTTCAGTATTTGCATGCTTCCTTCCGATCTGTCCTTTGCACAGCCAGGTGCATGTCGGTACCCTGATGAGTCTAGTAGAGACGAAATATGTACCTCTGCCGTATCACTGTGGCGGGGAGGGTAAGTTTTGACTTTCTTTCTCGGTATAGTGGTACAGGTAGGCCATTATCTCGATGGTGGTGGAATAGGATGAATTGTGTTCCTTAGCAATTTATTCAAACTGTGCAATCTCTAACACGGAAAGGATATGGTTGGAACGAAGTCTGCATTTACTATTCGCATTTTACTTCATATATATATATATATATATATATATATATATATATATATATATATATATATATCTTCCGGAACAGCGGCCCCATTTGAATGAAATTTTAGTTTTATGAAGTTGTTGTAGTGTTTCTAGATCACTTTAGTTGAAATAGGTTCAGTACAAGATAGCGTTGATAATACGACGAGCAAAAAAAATGATTTTATCCGATTTTCTCTAAAATTGGAATAAGGGAGTTTTCGCGGTCGCATATAACGAATCTAAAATTATAATTAAAAAATTCAATAACGCGGATTGAAATGAAACATCTCTTAATATTTTCAAAAATTTATATTGAGGGGTGTAAGTTACGAAGTTAAAATTATTTAAACAAAAATCCATAAGACGGATTAAAAATTTTACGTCTCTCGATTTTTTTCAAAATTTTTATTGACAGGTTTCTGAAGTGTCAATAATAAATTTTAAATCCTTAAAACTAAGTGTAGCAGATACAATATGGGGAGTAAAAACTGAATATGGGGGTTTCGTATATTACGGGTCATAAATTCATATCTTTGAACTCAACATGCTGGGCAAGATATGTTGGACTAAATATTTAGATGTCCTATGTCCTTTAAATCGTAAGTGGGGTATTTTGGAGGGCCTAGATTACAAATCTAAAATTAATTTCTAAATATTCAAAATAGCGGCTTTACTATGGCAGTATAAATATTTGTTTAGTACAACTCCATTCAAAACATGTATTTAGAGAATTCTCAACATTACAGAATTTTTTGTTGTTCAATTTGGAGTGGTTTACAACTTTGGATGAATACTTTTTTGCAACCCATCTCGCTTATTGTTAATATTTAATTCAAGTAATCTATGAATAAATAAAAAATTGTGCCGACATCTAGAAAGTCGTTAAAAAGGGAAAATTACATGAAATTAAAATTTTTAAAGTCGTCGATAAATTATAACTAAATAAAACAAATAAGTAGTAACACGAGACAGAAATAAGCAAATCAAAATAAAGTTCTTCTCTATTTTTGTGTGCAGGGATGGATCCAAAGGGGGGGGGGGCAACCGCTCATCCTCCAAGAGCTCTGAATTCAGAAAAAATAGACTGACCTGCCCACTGCATTAGAAACGTGGATTTCACTGACAACTTCCCTTTTGGTAGCTTCGACTTCGGTCACATTATTTCTCCACCTCCTCTCCGAAAGAGAAAGGCTGGATTCGTCCCTGTTTGTATCACATTTTGTCAAGTATTAAGTAATAATTTATTGCCGATTTCAAAAATTTCCTATGAAAATTTATATTGTTATTCTTCGCTTTTTCAGAAGTAGATTTAATTTTGTTGTAAAAAATTTATTAACAAAACTGTACATGGTAAATTTCAAAACTGCATGTTAAAAAAACACTTCCTCTAACTTATCCGTTTTGTTACGAATAATCTCAATGTTGACTTTATACTAAAACAATTAAACTAGCAAGCAATCCTAATACACGTACAAGCTGTTGACTTAACAGTAAATGCCAAAACACGGCATAACATTTACAAAACAAACGAGCCGAACCACAGTTAAAATAACTTAACCGAAAACCATTATGTCCGCCGGTAAGTATGTAATATAATGTAATGGTTAATGTTCATGTCATCATGTCCGTTAAACTGAGATGATCTTCCTGCTATTTATTTTTCTTCTTCTATGTAAAAATGCAAGTCACATTTACAAGAATAATAATAAAATAGAAAAAAAATATTTTGATATTCATTTCTCACAATCACGAAATTCATATGGGTGCCTGCTTGTTAAACCACGTTAATTTTGAGGTCCAGTTAAAGTTGAGCTTTAACAATTTATCATAACTCTGTCCAAATACTCATACTTTGAAAAGAGTACGGTTTTGTGTACTTGTTATCCTAAAAATAAGGTATAAATAAACGTTTTTTAAACTAACAAAATGGTAGTTTAGGTTAGTTCTATTTCAAAATATGTGAAGCGCAGACTTTTGCCAAAAAGACTGAGTGAAGCAGATTCGTTAAGCTTGACCTAGTTGTCATTAAAATTAGATTTTCTAGCACTTCGTGAAGTTACCCTTCCCGAAAGTTCAAATTTGAGACACCATCTATAGCTTAAAACTGATAAAATGGTAATTCTGGGAAGACTTAGCCTCTACAGACAAACTATTCAGGTTATTCATGTAAAACTAAAGATTCTTATACTAAACTATCAAATTTACTTGAATAAATACATACGGGAGCTGTAAAATAATACAACAACAACCTTGTTCGTTAAAGAAAATTGTAATTTCCTTTAAAATATTAGTTAATACATTCCTATTTACAAATTCAAACAATACAGCTACTTATCCGTACGTAAGTACTAGTTCTCGGGCTGCAGTCACCAACAGAAAGTCTCGGGCAAATGGAATACTTGAAAACAGCACAGTTCTTGGATGACTCACTATTGCTGAGGATCCATTGTAGGATCATGCAATTATTTTGTGGTCAAAAGGAAATACACGAAACGCATTCGCCAACCAACGTATTTAATGTCAGAGAAGTATATAGTATCTCTATTAATGGTGACAAACCGTCAAAAACATGGGATAAGCCTTGCATAAAAACAAGGAAGAAGAAACTATGATAAAGCTTTAAAACATTGCTTGAATAAATAATTTCAATGCTTTAAATGCAAATAACTGCGATAAAAGTAGCATAAAGACTAAAAATGCCTTAATTCTTTAAATGCTGGATAAAAACTTTGAACTACTTTAATTCCTTGTAAAAACTTGAAACTACTTAAATGCTGGCCCCTGAAACAAAAGAGAAACATCGGGGTCAATAATCTAATTTGTTAGATTATGGCTTGTAAAAATTTTAATTTATTAAACTCATCGATCAAAATGAAAAATATAGAATGCAGTTACTTGATTTTGGTGTGGATTGATCAAATTAAATAAAGCAGCACACAGATGATAACTGATTTTATTCATTAACAATTCTACACGACTGAGAACGGCCAGATGCAAAGAAAATGGCTAAATTCGCTAAAATGTAAAAACTAAACTTGTGAAAAAGCATTTTTTAAAAGATTTTTAAAATCATGTTTTATTTATTGGAAAAATATTCGACACGACCTATTTCCAAAATTGAATATTATCTACTTAAAACTGCAACAATAATTCCCTGACACGAAAATCGACAAAGGATACGGATATAGAATCCAGCAAAATTGCAACTCGAATTAAAACGCATACAATCTCTTGCGAAATGCTAAAATTACATAAAACCACACTCATTTTGAAGGCTTGTTAAATATGTTTTATTATACAAGAGGTTTTTTTTTGCTTCATCATTTCGTTTTGTCACAAATTTGTCAATCTTATTTATAATTATTAATTTATTTTATTACCACACCAACATTAATTTATTTAACACTGAGTGAAGAAAGGAATCTTAGTACTTCTTTTCGTAAAAACGTAATTAACATGAAACTTGTCATCGTTCCTTTTATTACTAAAATGCCTAAGCCCGCTTGGCACGAATGATCAGTCTCACATTTGCAGGTTTACAAATGCGTGGAGTACAGGGCACAACATCGAATTAGTACAAGTATAAGAACAAGGGATTACTCACATCTTCTTCTTATTATTATTATTTTAAAACAACGTCTGTATTTTCAAAGTTGGAGTCTAGGTTGTGACTTCGATGTCCAGCTTTCACATCAACGTTTAGGAGGTCTGCAGATGATCGGTTTGTTCTCTTTTGTAAGTTTTGCAAGTCGATTATCAGCCATTCTATCAATGTAATCTCTTCAAGCTCTTCTTCTTGCTCTGTACCATTTTACCACGTCTTGAATATCACATAGGGACCTGATATCACTATTTCTCAATCTGTCTTTAAGCGTTCTGCCCGTAATGGTTCTTAGTGTCTTCATCTCTATTGTTCTTAGCAGTTGTTTTGTAGCAACTGTTTTTGCTCGCGTTTTTGTGACGTAGGTCATAATAGGTTTAATACAGGTCTTGTAGATTCGCATTTTGTTTTCAATATTCTCTACATTACATCCAGGAGAAAGCCTGATACCATAGCTACTGTTATTGCTTGTTTCTATTTCTTGTAATATTCACGCCTAGGTATTTGAATTCCATGACCTGTTCCACGCTTTTATTATAGATCGCTAACTTACATCTTCCAGGTTCTCTTGATATTGTCAAAGACCGCGTTTTTTGGACAGAGATGATCATATTTAATTCCTTTTCTGTTGTTTCGAATCTATATAGTAACTATTGTAAATTTTCCTCATCTTTCGGTATTATCACCGCGTCATCAGCATTTAAATATAAATTCCTTTTTGCTCATTTTATATCATCTCCCTCTTCTCTCTTATATCTTGTAGTTTGGTATTTGTAACTGTGTAGAATAATTCGATATAAGGTAAAGGTCCATTCACACATACACCACTTCATTGAGAAATCGTTATTTAATACAAAGATACATATATGATTCACTGTGGATTCACGGAATGAAAATCTACATCATTACATAAACCACTTTAAAACTGTTAACCATTCAAAGTAGGTAATATAAGTTATAGTATATGGCATAGTTAGACAAATCGCTTTATACTGAAGGTATTAAAAAGTTGGAAAGTCGTTGATCTCAATACACAGAATTACAAGACCGCGAAAAACTTGTATTTTCTTTGTCAGGTCGAGAACTTTTTGAATGACTCCCGTAAGTGTCAGTAACAATTACCGTTTTTTTAATCACTTAAGTAACAAAAAAATAAATTTTAGCAAAAAAGGTTAAATCTTATGATATCTGTAACACTTCTTAGAACTAATTATTCAATAAATTTAAGTGAAACAAAGAGTCATTTATGAAAATGTCATTTAGAAAACAATACGGTAATGGTGCCTGAACACTTTACAAAATTTTATTGCGAATGTTAAGTATTGTTATACACCTTTTTGTAATTTTCCGTAAGGACGTTGTTTATAATAAATAACCTTTGACGGAAATGTTTTCGGAGAAATATTACGAAATTATAAAATGCGAGGCAATATTACAGCATATAGTATTATTATACTTTGACAATGAGAATTCTTACTTGAATATCGTTAACCCATAGAAGATGTTAAATAATAAATACCAGTTGTTCAATAGGTTTTGTCGTATTAGGTTCATTGTTTAATTTTTCTTAAGATGTCACTACTGTTTGATGAGCCCATGTGAAGTATCATGTAGATCTGTCAACTTATTCGTATATTTACAGCTGTTCAAAGTTGACGTGTCATAATATTTTTTTTGCAATGGAAAGAAGTGAATATCGTGCAGTGATAAAAGTTTTATTTTTGGATTATGTAGTGTATAAGGACTCTTCATCTTCAAAGAGAACAGTAGAAAGGTTGGTTGTTGAATTTAAACGTGGGCGTACAAGTTTGAAGACGATCAACGTGAAGGACGTCCAAAAAGTACATTAACATCTAAAATCACAGCACAACTACCGGATAGGGTTTTGTAAGATCATCGATTAACCGAGAGAAATTTAGTAGAAGCCCTGGGGATCTCATTAGGCAACGTGAGCAATATTTTGACTGAAGTTTTGGGTTTCAGAAAGTTGTGTGCACAATGGGTGCCGCATTTGCTAACAATGGATAAAAAACACATTCGAATGCAATTTTCTCAGCAACATTTGGAGCATTTTAGAAAGAATAAAAGGAGTTTTTTGCGTCGTTTCATCACTATGGATAAGACTTAGGTATACCACTATGAAACTAAATCAAAACAAGAAGTTAAGAAGTGGTGTGAACCCTAGACCTCGGCTCCGAAGCGAGTTAGGGTCCAGAAATCAGTCAAGAAAGTGTTAACATCAGTTTTTTGAGATGCAAAAGAAATTTTGTCCGTGTATTACGTCCAAACTGGTTCAACAATAAACTCAGATTATTACTGTAAAGTGTTAGACCAGCTGGATGTAAAAATTCGTGAAAAAAGACTTGGTTTACATAAGAAAAAATCATTCCTCATCAAGACAATGCACACTCTCACACAGTTCAAAAATCCATCGCGAAATTCAGTCAATTAAAGTATGAATTATTTTAACATTCACCCTGTCTGCCAGATTTAGCTCCCTCTGACTTCTGGGTGTTCTCACATCTCAAAAATTTATGCGTGGGAAACAATTTTCATCTAACGAAGAGGTAAAATCAGCCGTGAAAGCGTATTTCGACATGCTACCGTTTCTCAGTTAAGCGCGGGAGTCCGTAAATCACTGGAACAAGTGTACTGAAGTTCAGAGAGATTATATTAATTAATATAATGTATTTTAAACCATAAAATCGCATTTTTCTGATCGGACGACAAAACTTATTGTTACGAATTATTAGGAGAAACTTATTGGTATGCCCTCGTATACAAATATTCCGACGCGATGAGTCATCGTTATTAGAACGTGCCGAAAAGAATATTATTTCGATAAGTCATATTTCCAGATAGATCTTAACTTTTATGTTAGTAAGTTCTAGATTTATATAGAAATTCTTTAGTTATATAAATAGAGATAAGAAAAGAGTTCTCACTTCGACTGACTGACCTCTCCGCTTTGCAACTGCTTATATACCCAAATACGGCTTCTACATTTTTAGAGAATATTCGAGAATTTTCTATTCAATTCCATAATATTCACAATAATGGCGTTTGTCATTTGTTTGTATACAGGAGCTATTCAGTACAAAACAGACATAAAAGTCGATTCAAATGGATTTAAATGGCTATCTCCCCTATTTTAAGCCCTAGAGGTTGAGACTTCTTATTAGGGGGGGGGTCATCTCCGGAGATCTCAATGCGGTGTTGCCAAGTTGTGCAAAATTACCCTTACTTGGGGAAAGGTATTGTTAAAACAATACAAATATACCACGTGCATTCTTGCGTTTGCATTGATAATATATAGGGAGCCATGACATCACGTATCTCTAAAACTTGAACTAATATTAAAAGATGAGTTTAGTTTCGATTTTAGCACACCAAAAATGGTAAGGTTTAGTCGATTTTATTTTAGACACATTTTGACTGTCGTCAAGTGTTATTTGAACATACATTGCTACCACTAGCAATAAAATTGAGTACACGTTCCAGTCTCTTTAAGAAAATGATGTTTTCGTAACAAAAAACATAAATATGATTCAACTGTAGACCTTGCAAAACGATGAGCCTGAAATTGTAGAACAGTAGGTAGTGATAAAGCAGTTCTTGTTTACAATTGTTTCTTCAATGTAGGTGGAACATGTATTTAGTACATTTGGTTTTGTGCACTCCAATTTAAGAAATAGATTGAAGATCGAAAAAGATGAAAAATAGGTATTTCTATTTAAAACTGAAAATGCAAATGAGAAATTATAAATTTACGATTCAAGTTGTATTTTATATTTATATTTTTTAGCTGCTGTGAGTTTTAAAGATTTTAGAAACTAAATTATTTGAATTTATCTCTTTTTATATTCTTAAGTGTTGCATTGTAGCTATTAAGTACTTTGAGAATTTTTTTTTTGGAAGTTGTTTGAAATACTATAAAATATTTTTATTTTTTTATTTAAATCATGATTTTAATGAAGATTTAAATCATTTGATTAAAATCAACCCAACCCTGGTTTGAAGTAAGAATGCAATTACATCTTCTAAAAAATTAATGGCAGTGAATTTTTCTTATTTTAAAATTTATTTGTGTTACCTAAAATGTTTTAGAACTTTTTTACCGACAGGATATCTAAATGTAAAAACATTGTCCAGCAAACAATTTTTCCAACTGTCAAATATTCAAATAAATGCGCCTTTAAAACAAACTTTAAATAGAAATTTGAATTTTAAATTGTAAAACATTTATTTCTGTCATTTATCATCATCTTTTTTTATCACTAGACGAATATGTTTAGAGGTAATTGGTATTGATCGTGACGTTCTCTCGATAAATTAATACATTATTTATCACAACGACTGGCCTATTTCATATTCAATTTGTATTATTTAAATTAGTGGATGGGATGATATATTATTCGTTATAAATAATTTTGTATTTAAGTGGATAAATGTTTAAATTAATAACCTGACGGTTCTACCGTGTGTATTATCAACAAAAAAGAAATACATATTTATGAATTTAAATGCACATTAATAAAATATTATGTTTACACATTGTTATTTAATTCAGAAGCTATATTTTTTTATTTCTTATTTGGGTCAGAACTTGAAACTTTTCATATTTACACAAAAATTTGTTTGTACCGGATCACAGTCGTAATCCATTGAAAACTACATTTAAATTACCAGTGAAGAAAATTCGAGTAAAAATTTAAACTGCAAATAGTCAAAACGACATCAAGGAAACCAATTCTGATGTATACCTCCGAATTCGATAAGATTAAAACAAATTATTCTCTATCAAAATATAATGGACAGACCTACTAGCAATTCGAACGAGTGTAACCTTGACTTTGCCACCTCTTGACAGCTACTAATTCTCTAACCTTTGGGAACCTAAAGGCCCGTGTTTTTTTCTCAATTCGCCCCCACCTCTCCCCCTGAGTCCGCGCCTACTAATGGGTACACGACAATTGACGACCTGCATGACATGACAAAAACAGTTCAAGTCCAAATGCGATATTTTAAATCTTACAAGAAATATAACGCAACAGAAGTATAGTCCGGAACAACACATAAAACATAAACCAATTTAGTAGAAGTTACTAATATTTTTCGAAGAATTATACATAATAAAAATTAATAAATAAGTGTACATAAGTAACAAAATTTAAACCACAAAAGATAAGCTCATGCGAATACTATACAGAAAACTTCTCGTAAATATAAAACCAAAATTTCATATTCCAGCAAAGCAAATCACTTAATACGGAATTAAAAATTGCTTGCAGTTTCGGCAATTTCTAAAGTCTTCAAAAAATTGTTATTTTCAAAATTAAAATCATCAAAATTGTTTATGTTACAGTTAAACAGTAGCCAGGATCGACACAGTGTGCGGCCTGCCCCAAGTTGCCTCTTTACAGCCCTTGGGACGGGGTGGAAAAATAGCGTCAATCCAGCGTAGTGTAAATGCACAACTACACTAATAGTTTTGCAGCATATTGGTCGACCATTTTCCATAACTGAACTGGACAATGGAAGTCAATGGAAACAGGGGTGGATCTAGCGGGGGGGGGGGGGTGATTCCCCCAGAGCTCACAATTCAGAAAAATTTTCTCGCCCCTACCTATTGCCTTAGGAACGTCAATGCTGCTGACCCCTCTCCCCCTGTTGACAACTAACTTTAGCTTATCATACTGTACTTTTGTGATCTCCCCCACCCCTAAAGAGACAGGCCAGATCCGCCCTTGGTGGTAACCAATGTATATACACTTCTTGCCAAAAAGTATGTAAAAGTTGAATTAATTCCGACCGATCAGGTGGTTTTTTGCATTAATTTTCCCTTAAAATCTTGATGGTGGAGTTCTTCTGAGTACTCGAACACTGCAAGGTGGCCAGAAGGAGGAAAGCAAACCAAGGACAGCTAAGAAAGGAAACAGGAAGAGGGAAAAAGAAAAGAGGCCTGTAACAAAAAAAATGGCTTAGAAAAGATGCAGTTTTTGGCCTAGGTTCAGTTTATTTTAATTTTCTAAATACATTGATAATTATAGAACTTAAGATAAGAAATAAAAGCAGAACTTACCAAGGTTTCTGTGTGGCCTTTTAAGATGAGAAGAGAAAACTGGAAACTGGGATTATTCCCAGCGGAAACCAAAGCCAACTAGGCACAAACTAAATATGTCACCTAAATTTGATTCGGGACTTAGAAATTTCGAACTTAAAAAAAAATAACAAAATGCTAAAACAACATCCTTCAATACAGTACTGCAAAGGAATGTCGCTTCTTATCAATTATTTTTTTTTCCTTTCAAAAAGCTATGCAGCAAACTGGCGGGAAAATTCTAGGATCTTTATTTGACACAGATAAATTATTTTAATCAGATTTGTCTATCTATCAATTATTTATAAACAAATCAAGAGAGCCCTTTGGAATCTAATATCCAGTTGAGTACTGGGTATTTCGGAAAGAAACAATTTTCCCAACTGTATCCAGTAAAATCCGTGAAATAGCCTAATTTTACCAGGCTTCAAGGCTATTCTGTTATATGTGGAACGTAAATATTATTTTAATTTTAAAAATAAACATAATTATCATTTTAGTATTTGTAAAAATGACTAAGGTAAGTATTTAGTGCCAAATCGATATTAAATTATATTAATTAAAAAAAAATATGTATCCATTTAAATATTTTCTTTTAAATTACTTCTATATTTTATAGCTTTGATAAATTTGATTCACACAACGCGTAAGAAGCTTCGCTTCGGTCGGGTGTCTCATGCCATGTCATTCTTTTTTGGTAAAAAGAGGTTTTTGGGGATGATAAAATAACTTTAAAAGGAATGGTATCAAAATTTTTTCTCAAGTGGCAAAGAATGAAAATAGTATATTTCTTAAATGCTGTCGATTTTTCTAGGGTGGGCAAAGATTTTGTAGGGTAGGCAGTGCCCACCTTTGCTCCCGCCTAACTACGTTCATTTTCTTTATTACGCATAGCATAAATAAACGTATAATTTGAAATACTTTTGGGTACCGGAGAAGTCTTACGAAAAAAAATAGGAATTATAAAAAAATACTCATTATACAGTAAATCACAAATGTAAACTTAATGATTTTAATAAAGAACAACACTTGGAAATCTTTGCTTTAATTAACGAACCCAAAAATAATATAAAAGCGGAGGAAAAGGTAAGTAAAAAAGAAATTATTTTTAATTTAAATTTTGCATGGATTTTAACTGAGGAAAATAAAACCGTAAAAGAGCTTTTGGTCATTTTAACGCTTGTATATACAATTTATTCTTGAGTCGGATCAATTTGAAATTGGAAATCATGCGATTTATTTTCCTCCTATACACCAATAATAACTTCTAAACTATAAATACAAAAGGAAAATTGATTGACAGGCGATTTAATAACATTTTATCAAAATTTTATTATGTATGACGGAAGTTCCAGATATAATATTTATAAACCTTCTTATCTACCGTTTAAACCTTTATATAATCAATATATCAATGAAACGATAGTATTTGCAACAAATTTACTTCCTCACATTACTTTTATCCCAAGATGTTTATATTGTATATGGCAGGTTGATCATAAAACATGTGGGGAATCTTATCAAGTTGTACACACAAGACGTAACGACAAACCTCTCAAGTAAACATAAGCTGGAATTTAACGATTAAGTTGTCCCCGACTTATATCTCTCTTTAATCTACAACGAGAAGAAGATTATGAACTACGGCCTGTTGTGAATAAAAATAGCCTGTTTGTGTGACAATTTTTGATAATTGAAGTACTAGTTTATAGACACGTAGTATTGACATATACATTAATATTGATTCCTGCGATAACTATTATTATATAATTCAATATTACAAATGTAACGACGTTAGAAGAGGTAAAAAATAACAGCAGAGAAATTAAGTATTAACAATAATATTATTTATTAAGTATTTCGGAGATTATCACTTTAATTCAAGAATAAAGAAGATATAACATAGAACATAGAATAAAGAAGATATAACATAGAATATAGAATATAGAAGCTATGAAAGAAAAAAAAGGAAATTTATTATGTTCACTGCTGCAACTAATGTGCCACGATCTTCATGGCTTGTAACCTAATATTTAAAAGAGGGAAGCAAATAAAATCATTCAAAAAATACAAATAATTAAATGTAATCTGGATGATCTCCAATATAATTCCATTATATTTCTCTATCGAATAAAATTAGCAATTAAACTTGCAGTGAAAGCCTGCATTAATGATGCTGCCAAAAAAGCGCTGAATATTGAATAAACCCCAAAAGAAAGACTGTCCCTGGTGGAATCAGCAATTTAAAATCCTTGTAGAACAGATCCTACAATCAGTGGAGTATAGGGAATAATATATCTAAATAAGTAAAGAGCTGTATTAGAAACACAAAAGTAAATAAAACCTATCAAGTTATCAAGATACATTGGGAATAAGTCTTATCGATATACAATAGTGTAAAAGCTGTTAATCAACACTCTTGAACGAAGACAGCATACAGTTTCAGGAAAGTAAGACACGAGGCAACTTTGAAGCAGTAGTAGCACAAGAAATAAAATTCCAGTAGAAGTAAAGGGAAGTGTGATAAAATTAAAGAGTGGAACGACTCCTGGTCCAGGAAATGTTAGCAATCAGTTATTAAAAGAAGTCTTCAAGGCCCTAAGTTTTAGCAATCATTTTCATCAAATTCCTTAATGGTGATAATCCATCGATGGAATGGAAAAAGGCAGTTATATCCTCTATCTACTAGAAAAGAAGCCGGAAGGATTGTAAAAACTATAGAGGCATTGACGTATTAGGTATATGGTTAGACTTTATGATCATGTGTTCAAACATAGGACTGAGGAACAATTTAGAGGATCCAAAGGTTAGATTGGCTTTAGGACTAGTCGATCATGTATAGACGGCATTTTTGCAAATCAGCAACATGTTGAAAAACGCATAGAGCGAGGAAGAATGGCTCATCTAACTCTTGCCGATTTCGGAAAGACGTACAACACGGTGCCATTAGATAAGTTGTGATTATGGATGGAAAATAATGGTGCCTCAAAACATTTTGTCGATACAATTAAAGCCTTATATTGCGGATGCTCCAGTGCGATAAAAATTGGCAATGTACTAGCGCAACAATTGAAATTAGCAAGGGAATACGACTGGGTTGTTCATTGGCTTCTCTATTATTCATGATATCCTTGGAAAAGGTTTTAATAGCATGGAGAAGGAAATGCTGTCTAATGAGAATTTCCATAGATAATGACATGGAATGGAGATTGAAAATCAACACAAGAAAGACGAAATATGATAGTGCTGACGATCAGCATGACTTAGATACTGAGAATGTTACTGTCAAGCATAATTCCTCTTTAAAGTACCCAAGTGTAACTATGACTTCAAATAGGAAGAACTCAAAAGATATAAAAAAAATAGGACAAGACAAAGTAAGTGGTAATTTCGGCAACTAAACTCGATAAAACAAAAAAATCTAACCAGACAAGAGTAGAAAGTATTGGTATATATAGGTCAAAAGTATGAGAAATAAGAAAACAAGACAAGGACCAGTTGCTATCATTAAAAATGAATTTTTGGAGACAAAGCGCTAAGATCTGAATAGAGAAAAGAGAGAATGTCCGAAAAGTTGGAAGATGGATGTCAAAGAAGAAATGCGATCAAGAAATCTTCAAAAGTGTGACTGGATAGATCGTAAACTGTGGAGGCTGACAAGCGAGAATTGGCACCATCTGTCAGTAACTCGCAATATATAGCAAGTTTCGTGTATTAAGTTTTGAATATTCCTTTTTTAATTTACCGTCGTGCCATCACATGTCGGTTTTATACATCATTGTTGTTTTGTGTTGTTCTTGTATTATTGCGTGATCCATCGAGATGTCGCCACTGTGTCTTATTTACTATTTTTCAACTGTAAAATCGGTTTATAGGACACAGATGCGAGATGATGGTTTATACCGAACGCAATAGTTGATAAGTCCCATATTAGGACGAAACAGCGCTGTCGTTATTTTTCGGACCCGGAGCTTTTCTATTATTTTGGAGATCTTCGCACTTCTTAACATGAGAGTAATATTTATCAACGGTCTTTATGTTCGCATAGCTGAGAATTTCCTATTTTATATTAAAATTACACGGACGAAAACTTTTTTCATATTTGTTGGCTCAAAAAATACGGAACAACTCTCTTGAGGAGATCACTGGTTCTTTTTTAATTTACCGTCGCGGTTTTATATAACAAGATTGTTGGTTTGTGTTTCTCTTATGTTCTTTTTGTGTATGGGATTATGGCTTTGTTTCTTGTTTGATCTTGGTCTTTGTTATTTGTTTAGGTTTTCTCTTGTCTTTTATGGCTTTCTTTATGTCTGATTGTGAGAAACCATTCCGTTCTAGAGCTGTTGAAATGTGTCTTACTTCATCTTGTTTTGTGTCGAGTTCTGATAGTCGGAGAGATATTAGTGTGTTGACTACTGCCTGCTTTTGAGAAGAATGATGATGTGACTCTGCATTGAGATATAGGTCAGCATGTGTGGGTTTCCGAAATACGCTAAAACCTAGGGTGTTGTTAGGTTTTCTAGTTAATAGCAGATCCAAAAAAGGAAGTTTCTTTTCTTGCTCGATTTCTAGCGTGAATTGGATTCTATGGTGGATATTATTCAGGTATATGAGGAAATCATCCACATAGCGTTTCCAAAATTTCGGTTTTAAGAGTGCTTTTTGCAGTGCCTCTTATTCGAAATATATCATGAAAAGGTTGGCTATAACTGGTGAAAGTGAGGACCCCATAGCTGCGCCATCTGTTTGCCAAAAAATGCAAAGTCACTTATTGTTAGTAATGAATAACAAAAAAGTAGTTGATTAGATGATGGAAAAAAGTAAATAGGAAGCTTTTGACTCCGAGAATGCATTCAGAAATTTATTAACTGCAATTTTGGAAAAAAAAAATAATATTTTGGGCCAATAAAAGAAAGATAGAAAGATGGAAGAAACTTCGAGAACATCGACTTAATATCCAGTGCCCAACGTGGAATGTATTTTACTTGAAAAATAAACACTTAAACTACTTACAAGCAAATTATAATGAAGCAAAAAATTTATTATTGCAGTGCTGCACTCAATATTTTAAGAAGAATCCTAGGCCACACTACCATGTCTGCGGTTTTATTTAAATAAAAAAAATTGTTCTACTCTGTCCTTAGAGAACCGCTTGTAGTAATATCAGAGTTTCTTCAGAGCACTACATGCCCAGTAATTTGCATTTCTAGGAAACCTGGTAAAAACTCGAAAGAAGTAAGTTCAATATGATATGTCGTTAAACCAAAAATTATCAAGCTTGTTTAGTAATAAAAATCTTACTGGGATTTTTAATTTTATAGATTATTAGACTACAACAAACTTCGGCCATAGCTCTTGATATTTTCTTGCTCAAAAACTCGTGTAAGATTAATAAAAGTAAAATCAAATCTCTCATGTAGAACAAGTTAGACAAGGGACTACTTCATCACTGATATTTTATTGTGGTGCATGCAGGTATACCGCAAAGTTTTGCATTTAGCCTTTTCAAGTAAATGCAAGCAGATGACGGAAGGACTCTTACTTATCCCTTGAGAACAAGAATGTAAATAATTCTAAAATATTGCAGGCTTTTAAACATGTCATACTGGCTCGAATTTCCTAGGTAAGCACGTTAATGAATGTTATTCGAGTCAACCGTTGAAGTAAACATCTTGTATTGATTACGGGGAGCTTAGTTGGTGGTTAAGAAGCTAGGCTCATTGTTCAATTTGACGATTCTGATAAGCAATACGGCCAACGTTTTCATCAATCAATTCAAACTGGAAAATGATATCTATTAATACTAAAAGTACAAACTAAGACATCTTTGTTGCAATCATATAATAATTAAATAAAGAATCTCACACGAAATCAATACAAAAAACCAGCTGCAAATTCATGAATAAATACCTTTTTAGGTGTAAATTAAAAGTCTCAATGGACACGCACCCTAAAAATTGCTAGTTTGGAAAATATATGATAGGTAAAAGTTTCTACAAATGCTTTAGGCGACCTAGGCGTGAACGTGATAGGTTTCTGATCCAGTTTGTATATATATATATATATATATATATATATATATATATATATATATATATATATATGCATATATATATATATATATGCATATATATATGCATATATATATGCATATATATATATATATATATATATATATATATATATATATATATATATATATATATATATATATATATATATATATATATATACACCAATTAAAGCTGGCAGCAACGTGAATTGGTAAACAAGTATTTGAAAACGTTATGGACATAGTTGACTATTAGTATAATAGTATTTCAAATTTGAAAATATAAGATAGCGAATTCAAGATGGCGGTCAAAAGGTTTTATCGCACAATGAAAACGGATCCCGAGAGGTTTTCAAGGTGGCCGAATACGAATCCGTATTCAAAATTTGAAAATTAAAGATGGGAGAAACAAGATGGCGGCCAAAAAGTTCGACATTTGATTATATTTACGAAACATAGTGAAAACGGCTCCCAGGAAGTTTTCAGTATTGCTGATACTGAATCCAAAGTCAGAATTTGAAAATTGTAAATAGTAGATCCAAGATGGCGGCCAGAAAGATCAAAATTTAGAATTGAGATATTTGTTTCTGATTTAAATACTATTATTAATTTTAATCTAAAGGAATGTTTCCCTTAATATTGAACTTAAATTTGGTCAAACAGACATTTAAAAATTATTGCTAATTAAATATATAATAAGTGTGGTAAATGGTAAATTCTTTACAAGGGGAAAAAGTGACTTTTTCACTAATTTTACTTTAGAGATTATAGTAGATCAAAGAATGTTAAGTATATTAACAATTTTATTACAGATTTATTCGGATATTTTTAATAAATAAAAAAAAATTGTAATCTATTTGCAGATTAATGATCAACTTTAAGTCCACACAACTTTGCACGATATAAACGTATCGAGTTCTTAAACCCCTTAAATTAATTTTCTTGATCTATACCAGATTCGTCATCAGCAATCCTAAAAACCTCATAAATGACATTCTTGTCATGTTTCGTCTACAAAATCAAATTTCGATTTTTCCGGCAACCATCTTGGATCTGCCACCTTATATTTTCAAATCTTGATTTCGGATTGAGGATCAGCAACGTCGAAAATCTCTTGAGATCTGTTTGCATCATATTTTGTCAACAAAATCAAATTTCTAACTTTTTAGTCGCAATCTCGTATGAGGCATCTTTAATTTTCAAAATTTTACCTCCGCTTTATGTACAGCGACCTCTTGGGACCCATTTTCATTGTACTTCGTCGACAAAATCAAATTTTAAAATTTTTGGGCTAATATCTTGGATCCCCTATCTTAATTTTGTTTTCAAAACATTATAACACTAACAAACAATCATCCATAACATTTTCAAATGCTTATTCACAAATTTACATTTATTTTTATTTAATATAATTGCTTTATCTACTACTACAGGTTTCACCAGACATTTTAAACCTAAAATCAATTATTTATCTCAAAAATTGAAACGGGCAAAAGCGTGGCTAATTTAATATATATATATATATATATATATATATATATATATATATATATAGTTGACAAATATTATTCTCATGTTAAAAAGTCCGGGTCCAAAAAATGACGAATGCAATGGCTTGATGAGTCCCATACTAGGACGAAACAGCGCTGTCGTCATTTTTCGGACTCGCAGTTTTTCCATCATCTTGAAGTTCTCCGCACTTTTTAACATGAGAGTAATATTTATCAACTGTCTTTGTCCCCATAGCCGAAAATTTCCTATTTTACTTTAAAATTACACGGATGATAACTTTTCTCTTTATATATATATATATATATATATATATATATATATATATATATATATATATATATATATATATAGTAGGCATGTGTAATTTATATACTACCATAAAATATTTAAATGACTTATCAAGGTTGAAATTGTAAGCAATTAATTATGTTTATTTTTTCCTTTTAAGTCTACTTTGGACTTTATTCGGACATCAAAGTAACGAATAATTATAAATAACCTTTTCCAAGACAGGCTGCACAATTCTACCATCTTAATAAACTTTAATTGATAATAGTGCTTCGCTGTTCTGTCACGTTCGAATGCACAGTGGTTGAAATGTATTACACTCCAAGGAAAAAGGTGGAAAATGGTTTTAGTGAAGTTGAAGGTATTAATGCATGTATATGCATCAAGAAATTTTATTATTAATACGCATAATACAAGGCTACAACTCAGTTGTGACTACGTTTTTAGTACACCTTGAATTTATGAATGATTTAATTAGTAGGCTTATTGTATTTCATTCGTTTTAACAAAAATATTTTGATTTAAGAAATGGCAGAAAGAAAGCAATTTCTTATTTTTGTTTTCATTTAATATAATTAAAAATAATAAATAGTCTTCTTCTCCTTTATTTAGCAATTTATATCCGCCTGCATCATTTTCTTCCATATTTCTCTGTTCCATCCATCGTCTTTCAGCCACGCTTCTAATGTCATCAGAAAACATATGGTATGATTGGTCTTCCTTGTTTTCGTTTTTTACCCCACGGTTTCCATTCGGTTGTCCTCTTTGTTGTCCATTCTGTTAATATTTTCATCTCCACCTCGATTTTTTAATCCATTCACATACAATTTTCATCCTCGTTCTTTCCCTTGTCCATGTTATGGTTTTTTTTTATCCTTTAATTTAATGTTGAGTGTCTTTCTTTCTATGTTATGCTATATTATTTGGAGATTCCGCATCATTCTTGCAGTAACTGCTTATATTTCTGTGACGTATAATAAGACTGAGATTACGGATTATTCTATAACTCGTATTTTCATTTTTATAAATTCCTTATTAGTGTTTCACAATATATTGTTAAGTCTCCCGAAAGAGATTTATTATTTCTTATTCTACGATTAAGGTCATCTGTTTGCATGCACTGTTGAATCTTATTTCCTGGCCAAGGTATATATACTTAACTGTTTCTACTATCGTACCACCTAATTGGATATCCCTGATGTTCTACTGGGATTTTAGTCTTCAGTATTACATAATCTGTATATGTCAAATTGTTCAATTAATCCTTTATTCTTACAATTTAGGTTCTTGAAAATATCTTCCATCTTGTTTTATGCCTTTCTGCAGTTTCACTTTTTTAATGTTTTTATGTAATCTACTTGTAGCCTCTTTTAATATTGTTATGATTTTATCTCTTTAAAATCGCTTATAACATCTTTCATTAATACTCCCCATACTATAATAACTACTTCTTAACACAGCTAAATCAAAACTATCTAATTACTACTTCTTAATAACTTCACCATTCAAATACGACTATACAACTATCTTAAAACTCATATCCTATCGCCTATTTATGTACCTATAGAAACTCCTAGAAATAACAAGGAATATACTAACATAAAAGTTGAGACCTATCTCGAAATATGACTCATCGGTAGCATCGAAATATTATTTATAATACAAAGACGTATCAAAAAGTTATTTTAGTCCTTTGTTACAATATATTTTCTAACAACTCCTTGTGTCTTAAATCTATTCTACAGTTCTGACGTGAATTCATAATAGCCCAAGCTATAAATATATATTAAGAAAATAAAACGGAAGATGAATGAACAAAAAAAGAAAAAATTTTTCGAAACTCTAATGAGATCTGGACGCAAATTAATGGCCTACTTGGAAAGGGAAACTTGGGCCAGTCGAGCTCTATACTTGTTGATGATCATCTTAATGAGAATCCGACGGACACGGATGAAAATATTGAAAAAGTGGGATTCAATCTAACTATCGGTAGCTATTAAAAATAAAGGATGGGGTAAATTTGACATAACAATTTTAACATGCAAAAAAGTAATCGAAAATGGTGCCTAAAATTCTGAATAGACCAAAAAAAAAGCTCGCGAAAATATTTGTACTGACACTTTGAATGCCCTTGAAAATGGCATATATATATATATATATATATATATATATATATATATATATATATATATATATATATATATATATATATATATATATATATATATATATAATGGTATTTTTTCATCTTCTGTGACCGTAAAGTTACAGCTCTTATATCCTGTAAAATATTTAACAAGCAATTTTGCAGAACTTCGTACTTGGTTATGCCACTGTACTGACTTTCATTGATTTTACTACTCTAGTAACACACACCACTGCCTATTTGACACTTGACATATATCATCACAAAATGGCGAAATAGTGTGGTCTTTATTGTGTTTGTAAATATAATTAAAAAGTTTTAATGGAAGGTTCTTTCCCTGTTTTTCATATATTTGCTTGTTTTATATTCAACCCACATTGGTCAGTTTGTGATTAATTTTGTAGAGATGTGATGAAGAAGGGAAAAATAAATTCTCGAAAGCTTGACAGAATCAAACTTTATTAACAGACTGCATCCCCTGATTCTAAATATTTTTTCTTAACTAGTCAGTTACGACGATTTCCCACCTTTATGTGTGTATATATATATATATATATATATATATATATATATATATATATATATATATATATATAATCATTAGATCTGTTTTAACTCAATTTACTATAGAGATCTAATACTTTTAGAAGGACATTTCAAAATTTCGTGTCAGACTGCTAATGAGTATAAGATCAACAATTAAAAACAGTGGTTCAATTATATAGCATTGTTAGTGAAAAATGGGAAATAATTTTGTTGAAATTAAAAGGGTTAAAAATATATGTCGATAGTCGCTTGCAAATAATAAGCAAGCAGACCATTTTTTTATTGATATTTGAGGGAAATATTTTATGTTACTGAAATTTAAAGAAATGTAAATTTCGTGGTAAGCTAATTAGTAGTTTTTCGATAGTTTGATAGTTTTCATAACGCTATAGGTAAGACAGAATTTATAATTATTCCCGATAAAAGAATAAAGAGAAGTATATTATAGATATTATTTTTTCGTGAGAAGAATCCTACAAAATGTCGTGAAGAAAACATTCTTAAAGAAAATTTGCAATTGCCTTATATTATTTGACATCAATTTCTTGTACGGAAAATTCTATCTAACCAGTTTTACGAAGCAGTAAGATTTGTATTTGTATATTTGCTAGTTTCAATATTCTTTTTATTGTCAATTTATAACTTTCAAAACTTCAAAAGAAAAATGCAAACCTACATTTTACAAAATATTTGAATGTTGAATAGAACTTCTCTTCCAGCTAATTCTTTTACTTTACTCTCTCTTTAACGTCATATGTCCTAATGCTGTCTTGGTCTCCCTTAATGGTATGCGCTCGATCATTTCTATCAAGCTTATTTTTCTTCTTATTTTCTTGTTTTGTAGTTGGTCTCTGAGACTAACTACAAAGAAATTCTTTCACTTAATTTAAGGACATTTTTTAAAAATAGGAATACAAATTAACCATTTTCAATACCAAATTCCGTCCAACATCATATGCTTTATAAAAAAAATTTTGCCTGAAAACAACAATATTTCGAACCACTGTAAAATACGCAAAATATTTTAGTACGAAATTTATCTATTTTTAGTAGCACTAATTATTTACTTAATCAAACAGAAGTGCGTAACATATAAATAATGGGTTTAAATAAGCTCGAATCTTTAACTACTATGGCTGTTTATTTCGCCTTAAACACAAACAAAATACTACTGATCCAGTAATTTAGCCAAACGATAGGTAAGAAATGCTCTAAATAAATATACCAACGGTACAACAAACTATGGTCTAATGATTATTTCTTAACATATTTTTACTATTTTGCAGAGCGATAATAGGCTAATAAATCTTGTAGTCTTGAAGTAGGGGAGACCAAGCGGGGATTTTGGGATTTATGCAAGCTCGGCAGAATACTAGAAAGGAAGAAAGTTTGTACCCTGTTATGAACTATCAACCTGTTATGAACCTTAAATATAGGGGGGTGCGTCTAGGGCAGCCGATCAGATTAGTAAAAAAAAAATCGATCCTTATAGTAACTCGAGCTCGTCAGATTAAGACAAGGTAAGTTAATTACATGCAGAAAAGTGTACATTTCAACATTCTGACGATTTTAGCGTGACATAAGAAAATGACCGAGTGACAAAACTGCAAAAAAAACGTTACCTGGATATATTCGAGAGCGGTTTAATTTTTTTTTTTTATTGTAATGGAAATCATGTAAGGATCACGAAAATAATATAATCTGACGATTTTCGCAAGCCCAAAAAGTTAATTTCATCAATCAAGTGTAGTACGTGCAGGTGCTGAGAATAATGTATTTCCCACTCCGCGCCTCTCTCCCCTTCTCACTCTTTCTCTATTTCTCACTCTCTCGCACCGTCCCCACACTACTTTCTGCCGCCATGATGTTATTCCAGCTGATCACAACAACACCTTTGTGCTCTTAGATATATAATGTTTGTTTATTGTATTTTCAAAAAGTTTAGTGACTTAAATACAGTAAGTTTTATATGTATTACTACAATGAGTGCTAATAGTGATAAAAGAGTGAACTGTGTATTTTGTGGTCAAGAAATACATGAAAAATTAATAAAATTTAAACCAGAAACATTAAAAAAATGCATGGTGATTTTGGAATATCGCCTAATCAAGCCGGTTTGAAGAAAATCATACAGCACCTACACTGAAATTGAAATTTTAGAGGAAACATCATTAAATGACGGCTATCACGCGCAGTGTTATTATGACGCTTGTAACTTGCCCCCATGCCAATCAGAGCTACGGCAACAATTATTACGAACGCAATATATCGCATGCTTGTGGAGGAATGCCCACTTTCGAATCGTCACTGAGATGTCACCAAGAGATTTCGAGTGGAAAAATGTGGATGGAAAGTTGGAGATGACTTGATTCGTAGGAAATCAACTCCCAGAAGCATATGAAGATATTGTCATAACACCTGACATTTTAGGGAATACTCCAGATTCAGGTATATTTTCTTTTTAAAATACTAATAATATCATGAAATAAATTAAATATTGTTAAATATCATAACCATTTCTGATTACAGATACGCAAGATGTAGATGAAAATGACCAAAGTGATTTATTCGAACTCCCGATTCCACTGATGACGATGAAGTAATCTTCTTTTTGAATTTTTTTTTCATTCAACATTCTTCTAATAAATACATGATAAAATTGTACATGTATATATTTTTCTATGACATCATATATTATTTGCTGTTCATTGAAATTATTACGTTCATTAATAAAAAAAATTAGACTGTCAGATTTAAAAAATTCCTCCACACAATTGTCAGATTATAGGTCTACACGATAAGAGCATCATGCTGAACCGACTGTATATAAATCTGACGCGCTCGAGTATTTCAAGGTCAGGTTTTTTTTTACACTTTTAAAAATCAGCTATGAGTTTTAGTTGCGTCAAAATCGTCAGTCTTTCTATTATGACATCTTTAAGGGTTTATTTAACATTCTCCTTGAATATCTGACGCGCTCGAATAACTTTTTTTTCCTAATTTTTTCCACCCCTTCGTGTGACTACCCCCATCTAGCAAGCCGTCAGATTAACATCCCTCCGTTACCAAAAACAGGTTGCGCGTATGCATTGTTAATGTCTGGCGCGCTTGAGTATGTGACTAATTTTTTTACATTTTTGAAAATTTATACTCGCTTCCCCACCAGTATTGGGGCGTACATCATATAAACTTTTTTTCTATTTAGCACCTAATCTTCACAATCCAATAGGTCCCGACAACGCTCGAGTAACTACTCATTTAGCCTCTTGGGCTCCCCTACTACGACAATTCACAAACAATGAAATATTGGATCGACAAGAAAGTATTCTTCATTGTCACACATAGAAAGCGTTGTAATTGATTTGAAGGACATCTGTCAGTGTTATAGTTTTTTTCTTTTGGCATCTGATATCAGTTACATTTAGGTTACTTTAGAAGCACCTTGTGAGTAGTTTTATTTGTAGCTGTTAGTTTAGGGTAAGTTTTAACATGGAGGGCAGAAAAAAACCTGCTGATACTTCTAAAGAGATATGGGAAGTTTAGGTTTAGTTTTTTACTGATAAAAACCAAAAATTGTATGAACGGCTACATTCTGAAGCTGCAAAAGATAGTGATGAATAAAATAGAAAATATGGAACTGATTAAAGTTTATGAGTAATTCTTTGCATAAAAAAGAAGTTTATTTTCCCTCTTGCCGACCTGATAGAAATACAGAAGATATTGAATTGTCATAAATCATAACGTAGAGATGAAAAATTCGCTATCAGGGCTTTATAACTATATCATTAAAAGTGTTTCAGGAAAATGATAATTGGAGAATAATACCTAATTCGTATTTAATTTTAGCAGAATTATATTGGCGTTAAACTCAATTATGACTATTCTTCCCTCAAAGGTATTGTTTATTTTGACCCCGGGATATCCCTCCGTGGTATTATTAAGCTTCCTTTCCTTAACATGCATTAAATTAAGGTAATAATTTGGAACAGTAAAATTTCTCAATTATTTTTTGCATATTCCATATTTTTGACAAACTTGAAGTTTTTTTTAACGGTCTGATATAGTTTTTCTAAAAAAAAATATACTTTCCACATTTCAGACCTATTTAGTGATATCCAAGTTTATATTTAATGATCTTTTTAATAAAGTTTACCCAAACAATGTGAAAAAACGAACATTTTCACCTGAACGATTTTCCGTATTTTTCTTTTAAGTAAACAATAAAAATAAACAAACAGATTTGATTTTTCGAGCACAAACACTTGAAAGTTTATTATTCAAATTGAATATCTTGTATACTGCGATGTTGCCACGTATACAGTTATTAATTAAATTGCATTAATTCATACAATGTAAAGGATATTTTTTATAGAGGTATAGAACTTTTAAATGGAATAAAACAAAGATGAATTTTTTAAACTGACATGAAATTTACTTTATTCGAAAGATAACCTTCTGGCATTATAATTTAAATATGACTTCTGGCATATGACCGCCACGGCTGGCTCGGACGTAGTCTAATCTGGAGGTCCAGTTTTCGATGACTTTTTCCAACATTTGTGGCCGTATATCGGCAATAACGCGACGAATGTTGTCCTCCAAATGATCAATCGTTTCGGGCTTATCGGCGTAGACTAGCGACATCACATATCCCCACAGAAAATAGTCTAGCGGCGTTAAGTCGCACGATCTTGGAGGCCAATTCACGGGTCCGAAACGTAAAACTATGCGGTTACCAAACGTTTCCTTCAATAAATTAATTATGGCACGAGCTGTGTGACATGTTGTGTCGTCTTGTTGAAACCACAGCTCCTGCACATCATAGTTGTTCAATTGATGAACGAAAAAGTCAGTAATCATGATTCTATAGCGGTCACCATTGACTGTAACGTTCTGACCAGCATCGTTTTTAAAGAAGTACGGACCAGTGATTCCACCAGCCCATAAAGCACATCAAACAGTCAGTTTTTCTGGATGTAACGGTGTCTCAACATACACTTGAGGATTATCATCACTCCAAATACAGCAGTTTTGTTTATTGACGTATCCATTCAAACAAAAGTGAGCTTTATCGCTAAACAAAATTCGCTTATGAAAATCGGGATCAACAGCAGTCTTGTTTTGGGCCCATTCACCGAATCTACGCCTTGCTAGGTGATCGTGTGGCTTCAATTCTTGCACGAGTTGGATTTTGAAAGCACACAAACCAAGATCTTTCCGCAAAATCTTCCATAAAGTGAATGGACACATATCCAATTCCTGTGCACGATGGCGGATAGATTGATTCGGGTCTTCCTCTACGCTACGCTCTACAGCAGCAATGACTTCTTCTGTACGCACTGTACGACGTCTCTGTGGATGCGTATTATCATTTAGAGTAAACGTGGTGCGAAAACGTTCCATAGTTAATCGAATTAATTGCTCTGATGGACGATTATGTTAACCGTAAAATGGACGTAGTGCGCGATACGTATTTCAAACAGAACCATGATTTTCAAAATAAATTTGAATAATTTGGAAGAGTTGTTCAGGCGTCAGTCTATTCATGTTGAAATGCCAAATCAAACTAAACATAAATCACTTGACAGCTAACAAAATGGCAGCCAGTTAAAAAAGTGTTGTCAACTTAAAGTTCTATACCCCTATAAAAAACACCCTTTAGTATAAAATGTACATATAAAGCTTCATAATGGCCTGTGACATAATATGTATTAATTTTTACTGAAGTTATAGTATACTACATTTTTCCTAACTTAATTAAGATACTTTCTAATAATATATTACTTCACTGCATCATTTTTTAAGTTATATTCTTAGATATTATGGGTATAGCAATGTTTCGCACTTCTTACGGTAGGTATTAAGGCTAGAATCTCTTATGTTAATTACAAAATGTTGCTTTACTGCAAAATTTCTGAGCGATGGAAAACCTTCCATCAAAATAGAGTAGGCCTATTATACTCACCTTAGCTTTACAACCACTCTGTTAACTTAGCCTCCTGGATAAATTTGTACAGGTCTACTAAAGAGTGAGTGTGTTCGATTCCAGGTTTGATGACCCGAAGGTTTGTTGTCGCCTTCTCTCTAGTGAGTCACAGTCACATAGATATGCTTTACCGTTTCATCGGTTTGGTCACAGTCTGCAGCCGAGAACTCCGCTGTACAGTTTCATTGTATTCAGATGTACTTTATCGGTCATGTGTCCCGTCATTATACCTCTAATAGACGTCATCTCTCCGAAACTATTTACGGTAAATTTGGAATATGTCTTTAAAAAACTAAATTGGGATGAGAAAGGTTTGCGAGTCGACGGTTCTTATCTTAGTCATTTTCGTTTCGCCGACGATGTTGTTGTCATGTCTAGCAACCCAGAAGAGCTAAAACAAATGCTTCAAGATTTCAATGAAGAGGCGAGAAAAGTGGGATTTAAGATGAACTTGGGGAAAACTAAGTTAATGAGCCCTGACGCAAATGTACAAATAGAGATTCAAAATGAAATCAAAGAGAATGTCCAAGAGTACATCTATTTAGGCCACGTCAAGAAACTGGGCAAAGAAAATTAAACAGCGGAAATAACAAGGAGAATAGGGCTGGCATGGGCTACCTTTGGAAAGTTGCAGTACGTATTAAGAGATAGAAACACACCAATCAACCTTAAACGGAAAGTGTATAACACGTGTGTCTTGCCTGTTGCTACTTACAGCATGGAAACGATAACACTAACCAAACAAAACGCAAATAGGCTCCTAGTCACTCAACGCTCCATGGAGAGACAAATGTTAGGAATCTCGTTACGGGATAAAATACGAAATCAAGTAAAAAGATCAAGAATCAAAGTAGTTGACGTCATTGAACGCATCTCACGACTAAAGTGGCAATGGACGGGGCACATAGACAACAGCTCGATAGGTGGACGAGTAAATTACTACAATGGCGACCGCGAGAAACGAACCGAAATAGTGGCAGGCCACAACGCAGATGGGTAGATGATATAAGACAGTTTGCTGGAAAAGACTGGCTCCAGAAGGCGAGAGACAGATCCCAGTGGAGGACCATCGGAGAGGCTTATGTCCAGGAGTGGACATCAATGGGCTGAGGAAGAAGAAACAAGAAGTCCTTAATTGAATTCTGCTCATTTCTGGTCAGGGTTCCCAATAACTATGTAGTGGTTTTTGTGCTCGTTTTTGATCTATTGTTTAACTGCTTCCTGGGCTGCACACCTCGGCTCTCCAAAAGCCGGTTCTAGACCATATATTGAGATGATGAGCCATCTTTCGCTTTTTATCTCATCTGCACATTGTAAAATTGTATACATTTTTGCCTGGAACACTGTTGGGTATTTTCCCAAGGGAAGGGTTATTTCTTCCCTCGGTTGTAATCCATATATTCCAGCTCCGGTACCCTTACTGGTTTTGAATGTTTGATGTTTCCGATTTTACTCTTTTACTTGTCATTCGATCTTCTATTATGACCTCGAACGGTATACTGTACAGGTAGCCCGAGGTTATATGCTCCGTATTCATTTTCAACTCTGGGCTCCTGATTTTGTTCCATATAGTTTTGTGCCCAGTCAACGGCATTTGTTTTTGGCGTTGAATAATATAGCTGACGAAGCCCCATTATCGCCTTTCTCTGAATCACTAAGTATAGCAGAGGTAGATTCAGAATACGTTCCATTGCCGATTACATGGCCCCCGTAATGCTCAATAGGCGACTCTCTGTATACCGCTTAGCTTTGTCATGGTTGTCATATGCATTATCTTGGACCATCAGAACAAGGCAACATATGTGATGGGGTGTTTCCGATTTCCTTGTTATGTTCTTTAAGTCAGCCTGGATTTTTTATTTTCCTGGAAAATGATATTGTGTTTCCTTATAGGATGATGGGACAGAGGTCCTTTATCTTTCCCCATTTTGTGAAGGGGATAAGGACAACAGTCTTTTGGGAACTTAAATTAAGTCATTCCTGTCCTGCCAATCTTTCTACAACCCTGAGAGCCCGCTCCATTCTGTCTCTTACAGTCGTATTAAATTTACCTTGGGTTAAGATTATCAAGTCATCTGCATATCCTAGTACAGAGTGACCCTCTCTGCTCAGGATTCGCAAGAGCCCATCCATCACTAAGTTCCAAACATTTGGGAAAGAACTTCCCCCTGTGGACACCCCCCAGTCACCAGTGCCATCAACGTTTCTCCAAGCAGTTTTTCATCCACCTGCAGGTCTCTTCTAAATTTACGTTCCTTATTGCAGTGATAGTAGTTAGAAAACGATTTACAAGATATTCTAAAGATTTGTATTATCGTTTTCCTTTCCCAAAGCCTTTTCTCCATACACTGTACGAACTCGAGCTAACCTGGTTTACACTTATTATTATTTGAGGAAGGGCATATTGAAGAAAAAAAAACATTATGCATATTTTTGTATTTAGGATATTACCTTTCTAAGTAAATATGAGGAAAATGAGACCCACGACAACCAAAATGTCAAGACTCAAATTCCATCTTAATGTACAAACGTCACTCATCTTTAATTACTATTAACCTATTTCCAAAAATGAATCCGTTCATAATGTAAGGTAAGATTTTATGGTAAATTTAATAAATAAAGTGAATAACTGAAATGTGAATTCATGATCGGTTAACATCCGGCAATAATGCAAGCTTTTTCTCGCCACGACAAGGGTTTGTTTACTTTCCTTTTTGTCGTTTTCTACAATATTTAACAAAATATTGTGTAGTTTTATATAAAATGTGCCATATTTCAAAATGTGTACATGTGTTTTAGTGGAAGAAGCATAATATACAAGAATAGGTTTGAAAAACCGGCATGAAAGTGCAAAATTTTGGCGCCCAAAACAGGGCTATTTAAAAAATCTGCCTGATTATTATTCCGAAGACTACTCAAAAAGAAATTTTAAAACAGAAGAATATTTAATTATGTCTTCAAATTTATACGATTTTCAAATGAAAAACACCTACTAAATTCTTGTTTTATTACGGGCTTTGAGAATTGTAAGGTGGCAGATATACATAGAATAAAAAGTCAAATATAATTAAAGCTGATGTACACCAACGCAATATCTGGAAATCCAATCGAATGACCTGGATATACACGTAGGCATGGATATAAATGATAAAGCAAGGGTAAAGTCTATATATATGAAATCCACTTTGTTCGGCTCTTTTATTTCTTTGCAGATTAATGCTGAGAAGCAACCTACGTCAAATAAAACACAGATAATTTTAGCTTATTAAAATGTAAGTCATAAATTATCAAATTGTGAGAACTTTATCGAACACGGCCAACACGCGATATTAGCGTAAGGTCACGTGATACTTAGAGTATATGCTAAGTATATAAATTTTATTGACTTACTTTCTATTCTATTCTTAATTTGTGCTAAAGCAATTAATATATTTTTTAAAAGCGTTTATCCCAACTGCATAATTATTTTAGCACACATGTGTTCTTAAGACTTCTATTCCGGGAGCTCAGTGAGTTTTCGTAGCTGAAAGAGTCTTTTAGTTGTATTTTGAACCCCTGATTATGAATATCGAGGGTGGATTTTCAAAAAATTGCCAGGTAATTTGTTATAAAAAAAATATATTTTTTTTTGGAAAATATAAGATATTTTCGTATTACTCGGTTAATTATAAGCAAAAAGTGTCTTTTGTAATATTTTCGTCTAACGCGTAGTTTTTAAGTTAAAAATATCTAAATATTTGAAACAGAATGAGTAACTTTTAATTATATGAATATTTTCAAATTCTGTACAAGCTGAGATTAACCCCAGTGCGTATATGTAATGTTTTTACTATTTTCTAACGCTATAAAGAAATAGCATTTCATCATTTATAAGATACGTGCCATCATGAATGAAGAAAAGTGGAAATCTACCTACAGGCGCTCACCTAATGTACATAATCCATTATACGTTTCGCTAATTATTGGATTAATACTATTTTTATTCATTCCGAATATTTCAGGTATGAGTCTGCAATTTGGGTCGCCGGTTACTTATTTTGTGCCAGGTATTTTTCCATTTGTTGAGTTGGTGAATCTACTGCACTTACTATGGGTCTTATCGGTGTTCCTTCTTTGTGGATTTTTGGTAGTCCACATAGTTTGGGACATCTACTTGCTTTTTCCCGAGGAACGATGCGCTTGTCGATTTCATCTCCTAATTTGGCGGAAAAACACCAGTACACATTCCACAACCTTCGATACAATATATATATATATATATATATATATATATATATATATATATATATATATATATATATATATATATATATATATTAAAATGCCTTTAGAGTATCAATGCAACGATCAGCAAAAGCCATAAAGGATTATGTGTACTAGGTGAGCACCTATAAGTAGATTTCCAATTTCCTCAATACACGGCGACGCGTATGTATAACTGATGAACGGCTATTTATTTGTAGCGTTAAAGAGCAATAAAAGCATTACATTTTCGCATTGCGATTAATCCCAGCTTGCAGTTCTTGACTTAAACTATTAATGGCTGGAGAGAGAAATATCCCATATTTTCAAAAATATTTTAGAATTATGACCACAAACAAACAAAATTCTACAAAGATATTTCAAGTGCTTTTCTAAATACTGCTGGTTTAGCACACACTGTATATACTTTAATCTGCCCATAAATCATTTCTACTCATTTAAATGTACAAATTTAATCAGTAGTCTAAATTGACGGGACCCTTCTTTTTCGTAAGTCTGACGCTTCAGCTTCATCAACGTTATTACAAGTTTACCCCTTTCAGTGATCAACACAAATATTGTACTCATTTTATTTATTAACATCTTTAACCATCTCCTTTACTGAGGCAAGCAAGCCATTTAGCTTAGAGTATACACTTAATCACCAGATTAATAATGTTTAAAAACTGGGTTAAGCATAAAGCGAGAATTACAAATATTTTGGAAAATTACTATTACGTTAAGAATAAGATTTCTGGAATTTAAAGGATAATTGTCTTGTTTTATGAGAGGATTTTGTTTAAGTGCTTTCTGAAGATCTGCGAAGTTGCTGAAGACAAAGGACAGTTTCAATTTAAATTATAGCTAAAACACTTAAATTAAAATTACTTAAGAAACGATTTCCTTTAAAACTAATCTTTATTATCTTTTGATGAGTAAAAACTGCGTAATAGCTTTAATATATTGCTTTTAGTATAATCACAGGCTTATTTGTATTGTACTTTATTTAAAATTTATTGTTGTTACGCGTGAAACAAAAAGCGAAGTAGAAATAATGTCGAATTTTTAGAAGGAGCAAAAACACATATTGTTATCAGTTTATTAACATTTATTCATCTTTTAGCGCTCCTTATCTTCTAAAGCAAAATGGAATATCACTTATTAACTCCACCAACTGTCGTTTTCTGAAATTAAAAGATATGAAGCTAAAATTTAGCCTAATAATAACTATACTAATATTTCTGTATTAAGATTCAAATGTAAATACCTTCGTGCAACAACATCGGGACAGATGCAATCCAAATACGAAGGGGAATAGTTCAGGATGATTTAATAAGTCCATTACGATTCTGTTTTGAAATGACCCCGCTATCATTCCACCAGATACGGCTTCAATATTAGGAACAATTGCGGTGATATAATTAAATCATCTTTTGTATATGAATGACCTTAAATTAATAGCTGCCACCATAAATCAGCTGGAATAAATGCTCTAAATCGTGGAAGAGTTCTCCGCGATCAGGAACGGTATTCGGTCCTAATAAATGCAGCATCTTCGACATAGCTAGAGGAAAGATGCAATTGAAAGCATCTGAGATGCAGGACGGTTAAACAATTAATATAATGGAGGTAGAACAGATATTTAAGTAATAGAGTATGAAAGAGGTACAAGAAAACCTAAAGAATAAAAATCTATTTAGAATACTCTATATATACCCATTCTCTGCCTTCAGCTCCTATTTTGGAATGGTGAAATTGATCGCTATAAAAATTCGGCAACGCAAAGTCAGAATACTTTTGAAAAATTCACACAGACATCATCCTTGTAGTGCTACTTAACTGACAAAACTACCAAGGTACCAAAAAGGAAGATAATTGGTGGATATTAATGAGCAATTCGATCAACAAACAAAATAAACTAAAGCTCGTATTTTCACAGATTAACAGACAATATACCAGGCAGACAACTGAACGCTGCTACTTTTGAACCAGTTTCTCATCACCAAACAGACCAAGAGAAGCTTCATGTTTGGCTGCAGGAACCCCTTCCTGGATGATATACCAATTCCGAACAACCAATGCATTAACCTTATCGGGGTGCAAGAAAAAACATTACTCTATCTCGAAGATCATCAACCAAGAGTTAACAAAGCAGTAAAGGTAACTTTTACTTACGATATAAATAAACTGTGAGTCTATGACTTTAAAAATAAAGATTCCCAAATGGTTAGTATGATGTGACCTTAAATGTGAAGGTCAAAGCCGCCAGTTTTTCAATCTTTCCTTGATGTTATTTATTATTTCTACTATGGAATTCAGAGATTCTATCTATAAAGCAATCTGAATGTCAAAATGACCTTTAAAAATCGAAGGTTAAGGTCAAAGTCGCAATTGGGTCGGCCACTAGGTAATCATCAATCTTTATCCGGATAATTTTATTGATCAATGAATGGATGAATGAATCGATTATCAATACCTAGGCCTCGTCAGGCCCTTTACATCCCACCATAACTACAGATTATTCGAGAACAATCGCCTCTGCGAATTCAAGCAGAAACCACAATTGAAATGCTTCCGGTAACAAAATTGTATCTCCGAAATATCTCACTGCGTTGAGTGCTGAGGACATAATCAATAGTTTCATCCTCCTCCAGACACCATCTGCATGTCGGGTCATCCTCGACACCAATCTTGTGAAAATGGCCCCTCAAGTGACTATGTCCTGTTAGCAGTCCCACCATAATTCGCAGCTCTTTCCTTCCTAAGGAGAGAAGCTCCCTAGTAAGCCAAGCGCTAGATCCACTTATATGTTACTTGGCATACATCCACGATTCAGTAAATTTACTTTCCAGTAACAATTTTAGTCCCCTTTTGCCAACGGCAATTGGGACAGATGGAATTGATAGGGGTCCATATGGTTCAATTGCGAACCCTATCTGTGCCTGGCGGTCTGCTTGTGCATTCCCGTGTATACCCGACTAACCTAGGACCCATACGAGTCTGATTGTGCAGCCGTTCCTTGCACACAGAAACCAATCGCGAAGTTACGATAATGGACTTCAGTGCCATTATCGCAACCCTACCGTCTCAGCATATGTTTATTACCCTATTATTGCTTACGTTTCTCTCAAAGAGATTGTCACACTGCAGAATAGCACAAAGTTCCGCTGTTAAGATCGTCGCACGTTGTCCGAGGAAGTAGAATTCTCTAACTCCCGTGCTCCTGTCGAACACTCCGACTCTAGCTCTTTTATCTTGTCGAGATCCATCTGTAAACCACCAGGATCCATTTCTCGGAAGATTTTGTTCCTCCCCTCAATCCTTCCTACTTGGAAAAAGTATTTCACGAGAATGGTTGGATTTCCAGCGCAGCGTCATGAAATCTCTTTGCATAGGGAGAGATAGACATCTCTCCACCATGCTTTCCCAGACACCTAAGTAGCCGGCCGTTCCAGTTTCGAGATGTCCTAGGAACTGAGACGGTATGTAGTCTTCAAGACCTCGTTCTTTAAGTGAAGAAGAAGTAGGTTCACCAGGATCTCCAGAGCCCCAATAGAGGCAGTCCTCATCGCACTAATTATTTCCACACAAACCATTATTGATCAAACCTGCTTACTTGAGATTCAAATTTAACACACGTATCCTTCAAATGACCTCAAAATAATAATCTAATAGTTAGAACCTCAAAATATTTTTCTGTGCATTTCGGAGAGACTAAGTTTGATAACATTTTTTCTGACATTAATGCCGAGCTGAATGGTCTTAATCCCTAAAAAGGTCCAGGCCCTGATGGCGTTCATTCAATGCTACTGAAAAACTGCTCATTCATTCTGGCTCGCCCACTTCATCACATTGTCAATGAGTCTCTTCGGCGGGGTATTTTTCCTTAATTTTGGAAAACGAGTTTTGTGGTTCCTATTCACAATGCTGGAAGCAGAGCTAGTAGACTTATCAGCATAATTAATACTATTCCGAAAATCTTCGAAAAGCTGGTTAATGCCTTTCTCACCTCTATTTTTAAGTCTGCTATCATTGAAGAGCAGATTGGTTTCTGTGCTGGCAGGAACACTGAAGTGAATCTGGTCTCTTATGTAGGAGGTTTGTCTGAGGCCTTAACAAGCGGATACGAGGTCCACTCGATGTATACTGACTTCTCGAAGGCCTTTGATACGGTGCCTCATGGAATCCTGCTGGATAACTTTCGGGGGCTGGTTGTCTCTGGTCTACTTTGGCTGGATTGAGACTTATCTGAGTGACCGTCGTCAGGTAGGGTGGGTAAATGATTTTGTATCTTCTAAGATATCAGTGTTTTCAAGGGTCCCTCAATGATCCCACATCGGTCCATTATTGTTCAGCTTATTCATTAATGGTGTATCCATCTGTTTTGAGTCAAGCAGGATCTTGCTCTCTGCGGATGACATGAAGGTGCATAAGGTCATCGACAGTTACAGTGATTGCTTGGAGCTTCAGGGAGATTTTGATGGATTTGTTTCCTGGTGCAGAGTGAATAGGATGGGTAGGCCACTAACTTTCGTTGATTCTGTGCGGGACCTAGGAATCCTATCTGATTCCACCTTTTCATTTGTTCCTCACATTGCTGACATTGTTAGTAAGTCCCTGAGGATGTTAGCTTTTATTAAACGTCATGCTAAGGAGCTTTCCACTATGAAGTCCCTTAAAATTCTCTTTGTACTCCGAGCTGAATTTGCCCCACCTTGCTAACAGAAGAAAAAGTGGAGACTTACAACTTCTCTTTAAAATTATAAACAGTATCACAGATTACCCACGCCTGCTGTCGAGTGTTGGTCTGAGAGTCGCTCCCAGGAGTAATCGTGCTTCCCATATATTTCACTGGCCATTTTACAGAACAAATTATGCAGGCCATTCTTTCATACCAAGGTCGGCGGGATATTCTAATGGGCTGGGTGACTTCAATTACTTTGATAAGAACTTGAGCATTTTAAAAGAAGGTTTTTGGAATTGATTGTCGATTAATGTTTGGTGTTTTTGCTGTTACAGATTGACAGGTGTACACTTTTTTTTCTTTTGCTATACTATTATGGATTGCACATTGTTATGTTTGATTCTAGCTTTGTAATTAATTTATGATAAAATAGACAGTGTTGTCCGTCGATAAATTAATAAATAAAAATCATAATGAATTAATTTTGTATTTAGTCATCTAGGTTATCATTTAAAAGGGTTAGTTTAGGAAATTCTGCTTTTATTTCTGAGACTGTTGAAGCTAAAAGTTGGCAATACATGCATAATTCCAAAAAAGTGCAGCAACGTCTTTTGTACATATAGCTTTCTAAATATTTATACTAGTCTATTACCAACAATGGTTCTGTAACCACTCCAAATATAAAATACAAATCAAGACCTGAATTTCAAGTATATGAAATTTAAAAATAAGTTTAAGTCATAAATTCCCGATGAGCTTTTAAATATTTTATTCATTAATATTTTCGAAAGTTATAAGAGCATCCAGATAACTTATGAACGAGCCATTAAGCCTCAAGTATGACTTTAATAGCCAAATTTCAAGAATCTTTACGCCTGAGCAAAATTATTAAGCAAAAATTAAATTTATTTTGTGAAATAATAATTAAATGAAGAGTAATTGTTCTGGAATTTAAAGGATAATTCTAGCTTTTGTTTTACGAGAGGATTTTAGTTTAAGTACTTTCGGTGCATTTACAAGGTTGATAAAGACAAAGGAAATTTTTCAGTTTAATTATGATAACCCACATAACTCTAACAAAGTAGTTTTGTTTGAATAATAAAAAATATTATTTCGGTTTTTAACTTTAAGGAATGTAACTCCTGAATATAAGAGATGATTCAAAATTCCGAGATAGATGGCGACTCTAATAACATATCTTTAAATAATACGTGTAAAAATTTGATGACATTTGGAAAATAAGTCATCGAGATATTGAAGTTATATTGAAGCACCTTTTGATATTTTCAAAAAAACAAGTTTCAAACATTAATTAAACACTATTATTTAATGCGAAAAACAAACCGTTAAAACTTAAGGATGACTTGAAAAATGTCATAAGCAATCTGCTCCGTTAAAAGCGACCAGTTGTCGGACAAATCTGGGCCCCCAAATGAGGCTGTTATGCGGGAAAATAAAAAGAAATCCAATAAATCGTTTTGAACGACGACAAAGTGAGAATGCGTGAGATAGCTGACGTTGTAAAGATATCAATAAATTGTGTACATTAAATTTTACACGAGTATGTGGGTATGCGAGAGCTCTATTAGAAATGGTTACCACGTTTGCTCAGAGTTGACTAAAAAACAATAACATGTTGATGATTCAAAGCGGAGTTTGGAGCTGTTTACGCGAAATAAAGATGATTTTCTCATGCGGTATGGGACAATGAATGAAACATGGATCCGTTACTATACTCCGGAGTCAAATTGACAGTCAACTGAGTGGACAATGAAGGATGAAAGCCAATCGGCTGGCAAGGTCCGTATTTTGGAATTCGCCTGATATAATAATCATCGTTTATTTTGAAAAAGGAAAAATCATCAATAGAGAATATGATATGGTGTTACTGATGCATTTGAAGAAAGAAATCGCGAAAAAAACGTCAAATGAAGAAAAAAAAGGTGCTCTTTCCCCATATCAATGCACAATGCCGTAAGTCAATCACAAAAATGGCAAAAGTGCTTGAATTACAGTTCGAATTTCTTTCGCATTCACCGTATTCTCAACATTTGACCTCAGCGACTACTACCTGTGCACAAACCTCAACAAATGCTCGCCAGAAAGACATATGGCTCCAATGAAAAAGTGATGCTGAAAGTTAAAGCGTATTTTGATGGGTTCGACAAATCGTTTTATAAAAGAAACATAGAAATGGTAGAGCGGAGCTGAAATGATAGTACCATTTTAGAAGCGACTATACTGATGAATATCTCTCTCTCTCTCTCTCTCTTGAGCAGCCCAATGTAGTCCACTCCTAGACATAGGCATCCTCTAGTCTCTTCCATTTCAACCTATTTTCTGCAATCCGGTGCCAATTTATACCTGCTTTCCTCTTTATTTCGTTTATTCATCTTCTTGGGGGTCTTCTGATACTTCTTTTAGACAACCTAGATCTCCACTGCAATATATGTTTTGTCCATCTTGTATAGTCTTGCCTAGCGACGTGTCCTACCCCGGTCCATTTCAAAGTAGAAATGCGTTTTATCATATCCTCCACTTTTCTGTGTCGTCTTACTTCTTCGTTCCTTATTCGGCCACGTAGTGATATTCTCAGTATAATTCTTTCTATTACTCGCTGAGTAGTATGCAGTTTATTGGCTACTTTAACTGTTAGTGTGGTTGTTTCCATTCCATAGATCATTACTGGGAGATCGCACGAGTCAAATACCGTTCTTTTCAAATTAATGTAAACATCAGACTTTTTAGAAACGTATCAAAATCTTCCAACAGCTGCTCATGACATTCTAATTCTTCCATTTATTTCCACCTGTTCGTCTTCTTTCCCAAGTCTAATTAAATGGCCCAAATACACATACTCCTCGACTCTTTGTATTTCCTTGTTTCTTACATAAAGGAGCGTATCTTCTGGAGACATTATTTCGGTTATTGCTAAGTTCATGCTTAATCCAACTTTCTCTGAAGCATTTTTCAACTCCGAGAGAATTTCCTGTAGCTTGTCTAGATCTTTACTTATTAATACCACGTAATGCGTGAAACGTAAATGGCTGAGATATCTACCAACGATGCTAATGTCCTTATGTTCCCAGTTTAGTTGTTTAAAGTAAAGAGTTTAGGGGAAATCGTATCTCCTGGTCGCACCCCTCGACCAATATTTATCTTCTGTGTTTCTAGGTCCTCTGTTATCTTTACTTACAGTGTAGCCTTATTGTAAATATATTTCAGATGATTTTTTGTATCTGGAGTCAATCCTTGGATTGTCTATTGCTTGAAATATGGCCCATAGTTCGACAGAGTCAAAGGCCTTGCTAAAATCAGTAAATGCTAGCTGGATTTGAAAATTATATTCTGTGCATTTTTCGATTAGTAATTTGATGTTCTTTATCTGTTCTGTTGTACTAAAGCCCTTTCGAAACTCAGCTTGTTCTGGAAGTTGATTGATAAATAAAGTCTAAAAAATTTGTGTTTCATATATTAGTTTCGGAACTTTTCCAACCACATACATGTATCAAAAATATTTGAAAACATCGAAAAAGCATAAATTAGAATTTTGCTGTAAACAAACACCTTATTGTGCTAATGGATCGAAAAAAATTAAATATACCGGAATTGAAGACTGTATTGCATGACTATGATTAGTCTTTTCCTCTTCCAAGGGAGGAAATATCAAGTTAAAGTTGCCAGATTTTTTTAAGAAAAGTTAATTAGGAAGAAAACCTTTCAAATTTTCCTTTGTTATTTTGCCAGCAAACATTGTTTTTCCACAAAAATTGTCTTCCGATCTATTCAATTAAATTTTGCCACTTCCACTCAAACACCGTTTTTAATTTAATCATTTATTAATAAAATACATTGCTTTTGAATTTGACGACTTAACGCCCAATTTTATAAATAGAAGTAGACTGTCTTAAAAGAAATAAGGTGCTAACATTTTTTAAACATTAAACGAAATACAGTAAGTTCTATTGCACCGTTTACATTTTATCTTGATGAATTTAGATATAAATAACATTGTTGTCCGTTTCGTTTATGACAGAAACCGTTAACTTCAATTTATTTTATGAAGGAATATTTACTATTTTAAAATTACTTTCCACTTATTCTATATTTTTGCAGGTGCGGTTAAAAATATTGTTTTAAGGGGTCTGTGAATAGCTAGGCCTTCTTGTTTCGCGTTATGTCCCTCCGTCTGTCTGTATATCATTCATAGCTTTATAACTATATAATTCCTTATCTCCATGAGGACATTTCGCTGTAACATTCTTTCAGTTCATCCAAAAAAGGACTTTAACTAAAATTGTGAACAAAATTAGGGTAGTTCTTTCTATGTGCAAAGTAGGTATAAAAAAACGTTTCCCAATCGATTAGGGTATCGTTGAATAGATTTTAGAAAAGGCAATTAAATAGATAATATAACATTTTTGATTTAATAGCATTATTCGCAAAATATAATCCTCCATAATCCGTTTAAAAGGTCCACCTTTCTTCCAACAGTAAATGTTAAAAACCTGAAACAATTTAGCATAATAGCAATAAAAATTGTTACCGTTAAGTTACATCCACTAATTTCCCAGATATAAAAACTGTGTTCAAAATATAGGGGTGCGACTATTTGAAACAGACACTGGTGACAAAGACAAAGTAAAAATCCAATACAGGCAACGCCATCTCCCGACATTCCACGCAATCTAAACAGAGTGAGGTTTGATTTCTAACTAGAATAGAGTACGCCTGTGGTAAGGCCTTTTCAGTTGGTTTCTCATATACAAGGTGTGTAAAAGTCTGTACAAAATGTTAAGAAAAATTCCCAAAGATAAAATGGAGGATCTATATCAATTTACCTCAGTCCAAAAGTGGGTAGTTTCCGAAATACAGGATATCAAATTTATAATGTTTCTAAACTTTTTTGTAAATATTTATATATTTTAATATTAGCTTAATTGCACTAAATTTGGTACTTGGGTTTTTTTAAGATAAGAAAGTAAGATCTGATTAAAATTTAGTTGTACCACCGTGTCCCATTTTCGACACTTTTTGGGGGTATTGGAGTTATTATCAAAGATAAAAACACCTACGTAACAAAAATATTTCATAAATAATAACAACTTGACAAAACTGTAAAGTTTTAGACATCTGCCTTTTGTTTCTTATCAATTGGCCGTGGCCTATTGTTACAAATAAAGTAAATTATAAAAAATATACAATTCTAACCATGTAATAGACACATTACATATTTTTGAAAAACCTAAATTATACTTAATCAATATCTAAAATAATATACAGGATGTCCTATTTAAAAAATCATAAGTTCGGTTAATATCTTACAAACTAAATTTTTTAGTGAACGCGCCACTGAACTTTTATTTTAATTTTAGGGTTCTTATTTTTCTACGTTCTTATTATTCTCCTAATTCTACTTCTACTTCCTTTTACGTAATACTTTTACGGACTTGTTTTCTCTGGTTCCTTATTTCGTCTCCTTACCGGAAATTACTGTCTGGATCGACGTTTATTCAAGTATCTCTGAACACTTGGGTGGTAATTGCGCTAGTGTTGTGTTATGTACAAACCTTTTAGAAACAACCTGTATATATGAATATCTTGCATAAATAATAATTTATACAAAAATAGTCCTAAAATAGGGTGTAAATATTTAAAAGTTAGAGTTTTTAGCCACTGTGTAAAACATGAACTATCCTAGTACTAAATGCTTCTATTTTTAGTACGAGTAATTATTTGTCTCATTAAATGGAACGATACAATTTATAAATAACCGATTTCAATGCACTTGCTTGCGTCTTTAAACAGCCTTTTGGCGATATAATTTGGCACCAATACAGAGCTTTCACTGATTTTGGTCGTTAATGTTTTTGAAATTAATAAAAATATCCAGGTAAGGTATAAAATACATCAAGAATCTATGCATTTAGGTTATTCTTTTACATTATTCCTAAATTTAAAATAAGGATTTTTCCATGCAAAATGAAAGGTAAAAAATTGTATTTTCTCGAAATGAAAGGTTACAATTTTTAATGTAGATATTTTTCACAAAAATCAAAATTCGAAGATCAAGAACATTTTCACCTTAAAAATAGACGATCAGGATTGAAACCTTCCACATTTTGGATAGACTATATCTAGTTAAAACATACTACCTTGGAATTAAAGCTTATTTTTTAAGTTCTAAAAATGCATTCACAACTCGCTGCTTCAATTCTTTCAAAATTGAAATAAGTCTTAGAATGATTAAGTCATCACGAAAACGTTTATTACACAAAATAAGCTCAACAGCTTTTACTCCCAACTTTCTTTTTTAGGAAAATAACAAATGTTGCTTTACTTTTGACGCATTACTGTTTTTTCTGTTTTCAAACGTTTACGCTAATATCAGCTCATTTGTCATCATTCTTCGAAATACTTATTGATGCACTACCAAACGGATTTTTCTAAAACTTTCAACTTCAAATTTTAGATCTTTTACTTAATTTCCTGAGGTCCTACGAAAATGTCCTCTTCGATTTTAGCATCACTTATTCTGGTAAATTTCAAACACACAAAAATTCATTTCCATTGCCTCCATTGCTTTCACCAAATCTTTTGTAAGGCTTAATTTGATTTGGAATTGCGGAAGAAATACATTAGAAGGCTTTACAAGTGATAAATGCTTCATATTTCTTTGTATATGAACTAGAGATTTTTGACCAGGCCATACTTTCTTATTATAGTGATTCATTTTTTCCATACTATCCCATTCGCATAAAAAGCATCAGAATTTATTATCACCCAACTGCAGTCCAAATAGTAAGACAATAACTTTTAAATTGACAGAGATTTTAAAATAATACACATTATATTGCAACAAGTTCCATTCATATTAGGACCGTGTGCTAGAGGAACAGAACGAGTGCATTACCATTATGGAGTAAAACCATTTTTAAACTCATTTTGGAAGAGTTGATAAACAAATGCCACTGGGATCAAATTCTATTTTTAACATGCTCATAATTGAATCCACATCTAC
Source organism: Diaprepes abbreviatus (assembly GCA_034092305.1). Taxonomy (NCBI): domain Eukaryota; kingdom Metazoa; phylum Arthropoda; class Insecta; order Coleoptera; family Curculionidae; genus Diaprepes; species Diaprepes abbreviatus. The sequence continues at coordinate 1,078,211 of JASJET010000268.1, read as the reverse complement.
AGTCTCCATCCTGATAAAAAAAAACTTTTAAAATATTCATCATGATTTCGGAAATGGCATATTTTAGTTTCAAGATATATCAAGTTATATCTTTTCAAACGATATCGTGACAGTTCTGCCTGCTTTTTGACAAATCACAAGCCAGGTTATTTGGGTCTTTTTGAGTTATTAAATGTGGCTTAACTTGAGTTTCTTTAAAATCAGAATCAAGTGGAAAGTGGAAAATTATGAACCGTCAATCTGAAACAACATAGATCGAACTGGTATAGGATAGGTAAACTGTTATTATGAGAGACTAGTGTTATTACTTAAGATAAATTAGGATATTTAACAATGTGTTTGGTCTTTAAATTTATGCATTATATTAGAGTAAGGCAAAAATAGCAGTCCAAAATATGAACTCAAGTCTCAGTCAGGCGCGGATCCAGGAAGGGGCGATGAGGGCGATCGCCGCCGCCACAAGGGGTTCAAATTCAGAACAATAGACGCACCGTATCTCTTCAATAGCTCGCTATCACTTACTCTACTGTGTGAGCTTTAAATTCAGAAAAATAGATTCGCCTCTGCCTATTACAGTAAAAACGTGAATGTGGTTGGCATCCCCTGCCCTCCGGTCTATAACTCGCTTTCGCTTGCCATTCGTAGTGTCTGGTGCCGGGTCCATGCACACCTACTCCAGTTCCCTCCATTCTTTTGGAGCCATCTGTATACCATATAATGGATTCCTTGCTGAATTTTTCAATGGTGTTTCTGTGTCATTCGCTCTTGTGACTCAACTTTGTGCAGAATTTTTCATAAAGTTGAATTTCTTTTTCATTTCATCTTGGGGCATGTCCCAGATTTGTTGATTTCTGGATAAGAGATTGAACCTTCGCTTTATGACCTCATCTCTCATCATCCTATGAATCGTCCTCTTCGCCATGTTCTCTATAAATATATGTAGAGGTGTGAGGTTTCGGATTACTTCCATGGCGGCCGTTGGGCAGGTTTTCCTTGCCCCGGTTATACATACATGGCTCTTTTGCTGCAAATAACTGGCCTATATGTGATAATTTGTCTCACTATTGCAGTGTACATTCACTGCAGAATTTTTAGGTTTGTACCTCATCTTTTTTCCGCAAAATTTCGGCAAAACATCAAGGCTTTTGTAGCCTTGTTTATTACTTCTTTTTCATGTTCATTCCAGAGGAGTTTCTTATCTAGGGTCAGTCCCAGATATTTAACCTCTAACTTCCACTCAATAACATTCCCATACATTTTGATTGTTTGCAGATTGAGGTTTCTTTTCTTTGTGAAGGCCACTAGGGTGGTTCTCTAGTGTATTCAAGCCCTCTTTGAATTACGTCACAGAGGGTATTCTCGAATTTTCCTCTTGCGATCACGACCACCACAAAATATACCGAGGTCAGTCAGATCACAGTGGAGAGGCTAGTCCCCCCTAAGGACATCCTCTGGTGGTACAGAGGACCATAGTATTCTGTCCTATGTCTCTCTCTACTATTCTCGTGGAGAGAAGTCGTGCTATCCATATGGATGTCATTTCGTCCATTACAGAGGCGTCGAATGCTTTTTTGATTGCCTCATGTGGAGTGTTGTCAAAAGCCCCTTCTATATTAAGGAAGGCACATATTACAGTTTCCTTCCTGTTCAGTGCTTCTTGAATCTCATCTGTCAATTGTATCAGTGCGGTTTCTGTAGACCTACCCGCTTGATACGCCTGTTGATGACGATGCAGTGACGCCTATTCAAGAATTTCTATTCAAATATAATTATCTACTGATTTCACCATCATTTTTAAAATAAACGATGTGAGACTAATGGGTAGCAGGGATTTAGGGTATGTAGTGTCCTTTTTCCCCACTTTCGGGATAAAGGTGACTCTGGCCCTTCGCCATATCTCTGGTATATAGCCCAGTTTCAGGCTACTTTGACTGATGCGTACTATGTGTGGTAAAATCTCTTCCTACCCTCGCTGGAGTAGGGCCGGGATTATTCCTACAACTCCTGGGATTTTAAATGGTTGAAAGGTGTTCATTGCCCATTTTAAACGACCGCTACTGCATATGTGTCTGGTCCTTGCTGTAGTTTCTCTGGTAGGTTGTTATAGGTTGTAAGTTTCTCGGTGTAGCTCTGCCAGAGTCCTCCGTCACGCTTAGCCATATTAACAGGTCTGCGCGTTTCGGATCTTAGCTCTTAGATCTTAGGGTGATTTCACTCAGGTGCATCCCTACAATTTTTTCTTGTTTGTAAGGGGCAGCTCGATTCATAAGCTCCAAGTATTGCCTCATTTACTTCTTTCAAGTCACTTTCCAGATAAAGGTGCTTGAAACACAATAAGTGCAACTTCGTAATGAGTTGGTAGTGAAAACACGATTATTTGATAGAGTTTGTGTGGCATAAGCTTTGTTAGTCAGTGTATTTTTAAAATACACTCTAAGTTACATAGGATATGATATATTTTGAATATGGAGATTTGTATAACTTTCAAAAGTTTGATCCACTTTTTTCTAATAGTGTAGGTTTTTCTTACAAATATTTTATATTTATTGAATATGTTCTCTTAAAAAGTTTTTATGCAAAATTTAGTGGAAAAATTGTCTTTGTGGATATAAATCAAAAATGGTCGACAATTCTATAAGAATTAGTCAAGAATAATAAACCTGAAATCAATATTTCCAAGCACCATATGTTGGTACTCAGTCGTTCTCATTTTAGAACATTTATTTATTGATCCAATTAAATAGAACGATACAATATATAAATAGCTAACTTTGACGTATTGTTAGTTTTTGCAGTTACACTTGGCACTAACATAGATCTTTTAAAAGCTAAAAAGAGCAGGAAATATCATACTAAAACAAATAAAGTTCGTCTCTTATAAAGTAAATTATCACCTAGTCAGACTAATTGTAAAAAATTGGATCTCATCCAAGTCTAGCTGTCCCAATTGCCCTTGGTAAAAGGGAATCCAAATTGTTGCATGAAAGCAAATTTATTGAACTGGGAAGAGGAGCTTCTGGAATAAGGTATGCCAAGGAACATATAATTGGACCTAATACACGGCTTACGAGAGAGCATTCTTCTTAGGAAGGAAAGGCTAAATTGTAGTGGGACTGTTGACAGAACATTGTCATTTAAGGGGGAATCTTCATAAGATTGTTGTCTAGATGACACGACCTGCAGGTGGTGTCTGGAAGAAGATGAACCTATTGATAATGTTCTCAGAAAGTGCCTAGCTTTTAACGGACTAAAACGGCCATTTCAAAGATACACTTTTGTCACTAGAGGTCATTAGACAAGTTCAATTAACGAAGGTGCTTGGATTCGTAAAAGTGATTAGCCTCGAATAAACTGGATCTATGGTTGGCTGTAAAGGGCTCAACGAGGCCTAGGCATTGATGACCAATTATCAGCACCTTTTGTTCATTCATTTTTGCACCCCAAAAATCCATAATACAAATTTTTGGTCCAAATCGAGAGACGTAAAATTTTTAATCCGCCAAAATAAGATCCATCATAATGACTTTTTTAGAAATAATTTTAAGTTCCTTATATATGATCCCGAAAAAACTCATACCAATTTTGGATAAAAAATATGACAAATCTGCCATATTATAAGCGCCATCTTGGATTTTTTTTAATCCAAGTTCGTCCAAAATGATGTGAGATCACCGCAGCAACATCCTGAACATAACGCCAAGCATATCGTTCAAATCGGTACCACCGTTCCAGAGTAATCGACTTACATACATAAAAAAAAATACATATCGTTCGAATTTAGAACCTCATTCTGATGGTTAAATATGTTATTCCATTGTCACCCCAAATACAAAATAACCAAGCGTCGTTTTACAACTTATTTCTAAATGAGATACTTTCTCTATCTTTCTTTTCCTTCATTGTTGTTTCCTTAATATTTTTTAAAAGTAAGAAGAAAATCAAGATACGTTAAACCAAGACTAGCAACCATTTTCCTCAAAGTATGGACTACATTATCAGATTAATAACGTTTAAAACCGGGGTAAATTTTAAGCGGGAATTTAAAACATTTTGAGAAATGATGATTAAAGATAAGATTTTTAGAATGTAAGGCTAATTGTATTTGGTTTTATGGGGAGTAATTTGTTTAAGGCCTTCCTCTAGATTTACGAAATAAACTGAAAATAAAGGGTAGTTGGAGTAGAAATTTAGAAAAGCGTCTATTAAAGTGTCTAGTATTTTAACCAAAGTTTCTTATAAATAAAATTAAAGCTGAGTTTTATCAATAATCTAAAGTTTATTTTCTATTAAAATTTTAATTATTATAAGCATACAAACATATACAGGGTTAGTCACCATATACGGCACGGCATATTGCGGCCAAAATACAGGGGTCTAATATAGTAACTTTTTAAAATTATTTTCATATTATACAGGTTGTCCCAAGAGCTCTGAAAGTATCAAAGTTGTGTTTTTTTAAATGGAAAATCCTGTATATTATTGCATTTTAGATTCTTCGATCAAAATAAGTGCCTATTTTAATAAGATTTATAATACCGGAACCTTTGAGGGTTTTTAAATAATTTTGACAAAATCTAACCTAATTTTCATGTTTCAAATCTTTAAGAAGTATTTCAGTTATGTACTCGAAATTTACAGTGAATATTTTATATTCCAATTAGAATAAACTTGCTATATTATACAAGGTATTCAAAAATTTAAACTTATCAAATAAGAACTTTAAGTGAGTATAACTTGATTAATTTAAATAGAACCCTATACTTTTTATCATACCAGAAAATGTACCGTTTAAATACCTATCGAATGGTGTAAGGGTGTTCTATAGCTAAGTCTTCGCGTTTTCACAGAATACGCCAAATAATCGTTTTCTGCATCATTTTGTGTTTTTTGAATAGATTTTCTAATGTATCTAGTTGCCTATGGCATAAAGAAACGTCAAATAATTCATATCATCTATCAGTTTAGTTTGCAAAGCCTGGCGCTATAATAGCGGTATTATTATTTGTAAATGTGAAACTTCATTTATTGAATTGAATTATTTGAATATTGCTGTGTTATTGCTTTTTCAAAATGAAGATTTATCTAAGCGTATTAATATGATTTTTATCCTTGGAGGATATCATCAAAATTGTTTGTTGGCTTTTCAAATCTATGCTCAAAGGTTTCTTAAAAGAAACCATCCTAAACCAGCCGTTTTTGTGAGACTATTAAACCAGTTTCGGGAAAGTGGAAGTGTCAGTTATAAAAAACCTGTTATAAGAAAATCTGTCACCGAGGATGAACAAAATGATTTACTGTACTTGGTTCAGTGATCGAAAATCCCAATATTAGTCAGAATCATATATCCGAAAATACCAACATTAGCCAAGCAAGTGTTTCAAGGATTCTTAACAAATACAGATTTCATCCTTATGAAATTCAGCTTTGTCGAGAGCTTTACGAAAATGATTTTAACAACCGAACTGAATTTTGCTTGTGGATGTTAGATAAAATTGCAGAAAATGAACATTTTTTTGATAATGTATTGTTTAGTGATGAAAATACTTTTCATAACAATGGTTTCGCGAATAGATACAACTTCCATTATTATTCTAATTCAAATCCGCATGAATATAGAGGTATGAGAGACCAGAATAGGTGGTCGGATAATGTGTGGGGAGGAATACTGGGTCCATACTTAATTGGACCCTACTTGTTTGAAGGACCTTTAAACGGTTTAATGTTTTGCGATTTTCTTTTACACCAAATTCCAGTGTTATTAGAAGATGTCCTTTTAAATATTAGAACAACTATGTGGCTTCAACTGGATAGAGCTCCGCCTCATTATCGGCAATTTTTAAATGTCAACTTTCGAAATAGGTGGATTGAAAAGACGGATTTCAAAATTGACCCCCGAGATCTCCGGACTTAACTCCATCACATTTCTTTTTATGGAGATACATAAAAGAAATTATGATGTCATAACATCCTGGAAGTAATTAAAGACTTAAACAGCAGAAATACAACGAAAATTAAAGTAGGCAACAAGACATCGAACCAAATTTCAATATCTACCGGCATAAGGCAAGGAGACAGCCTCAGTCCAATTCTATTCAATGTCATTATGGACGAAATTATTAGAGAGGTGAAAGAGGCCGGTAGAGGATATAGAATGGGAAAAGAAGAACTAAAGATAATTTGCTATACCGATGATGCAGTACTGATATCGGAAAACGAAGACAACCTCCAACGGCTCCTGTACAAGTTTGAAAAGACCGCTGAAAAATTTAACATGACAATCTCCATAGGAAAAACCCAATCTCTCACCATCAGTAAAGAACCAAGACGATGTAAGCTCGCTGTACACAATCAAAGCATCGAACAGGTCATGTCATTTAAATACCTGGGAGCAAACATCACCAGCAATAGAAACTTAAAAGCAGAAGTTCAAGAACAAACAACTAAAGCTGCCGTCATGTCAGAATACCTACGTGATATTATATGGAGAAATAAACATATGACGACACAAAGTAAGATCAGAATATATAAGACCTGCATACGACCCATAATGACTTATGCCATCGAAACAAGAGCAGACACATCAGCAACCAAAAGACTACTCCGGACAACTGAGATGAGAACGCTAAGAAGTATCACGGGTCATACATTACGCGACAGACTAAGAAACGATGACCGAGTGGCAAAAATTGCAAAAGAAGGAAACTCCTCAAGGCTTCCTGGTCGACCGCCTAAAAGATGGAAAGAGAGCTGGATATCGGTGTCACAGGAACAAGAATAAACGAGATGCATTGACAGTCAATACAGGACAAAGTCCTATACTAAGAATAAGAAGAATTATCTACAATGAGCCCCCGACAACACCATAAGATATATAAATACGCATAAGACATGTTTTTCAAACTGTAACCCCGCAAATGTTGTCCAGAGTTAGCAGTGGTTTCGAAAACAGAATGTGTAAGTGTTTGGAAATGGATAGTCGACATTTCGAACATCTACTATAAATATTTTGCTTCAGTTTTATGCTATCATCAATACGTTATTACTATTATTGCCATTATAGACTGTTGGCCGACTATAAATGGCATTCCGAGTTTCTGAACATTTGTAAAGATATTCCTGATTATTATTCTTATAGTTGTAAATTACCTGTCATTTCCAAATGCCACAGACAACTAGGTACATCAGAAAATCTATTCAAAAAACACAAAATGGTGCAAAAAACGATTATTTGGCGTATTCTGTGAAAACGCGAAGACTTGGCTAGAGAACATCTTTCACAATTCGATAGGTATTCAAAAGCTATATTTTCTGGTAAGTTAAAAACTATAGTGTTCTATTTAAATTAATCAAGTTATAGCCACTTAAAGTTCTTATTTGATTAGTTTTAATTTTTGGACACCCTGTATAAAATAGCAAGTTTATTATAATCGGGATATAAAATATAATTTATTGTTACAGTTCACTGTAAATTTCGAATACATAACTGAAATACTTCTTAAGTATTTGAAACATGAAAATTAGGTTAGATTTTGTCAAAATTCAAATTATTTAAAAACCGTTAAGGTTTAGGTACTACAGACCTTATTAAAATAGGCACTTATTTTGATCGAAGAATCCAAAAATGCAATAATATACAGGGGGGTTTCATTTGAAAAATACAACTTTGATACTTTCAGAGCTTTTGAGATACCCTGTATAATACGAAAATAATTTTAAAAAGAAACTGTATTAGACTCCCATATATCCCAAAAGAAAAACTTATTGAAATTCACGTATTTTGGCTGCAATATTCCGTGCCGTATAGGGTAAATAACCCTGTATTTAAGAAGCAGTACTAAAATACTAAAGACGAGGTGTAATATCTGGTATCTATTATTCTTATATAAAGAACAAGGTAAGGTCCATACATGCTCACGACTCAGGGTGTTTTCGTAGACGATCTCGATGTTTGAATACACCAAGGTTTTTTTTTACCGAATTGCCCCCATTGATTTTAGTAACCCGACAAATTTAAAAAAATTTTCAAAGTATATTTTCCAAGAAATTGACCGCAGTAGTTCGTCATTAGACACACTGTATAAGTCACACTAATATACTTATTGTCGTTAACTATTTCGGACGTGTACAAAAAGGGAGGTTAATTTAAAACAAAATCAAATATGTAATCGTACAGAAAAAGTGTTTAACATTGTTATATATCATATTTACTCCGTTCCTACTGCAAAGTAGTGGCTGATAAATAAAACTGATAAAAGAAAACAACTTATTTTCCCACATTTACGTTTTTAGCGAATTATTATGAAAATAGTAACTTGATTTTCCCATTACATATTTAATATTCTAATGAAATAGTACAACTGAATAGAGTTGCAAAAAGTAATTAATACTAAATACCGCAACCACCTCGTTATATTCCCATTGCCATTGCATTGTCTAAATATGCAATTATTTGTGTTTTTCAGCAAATGAATTTTATACCATCACCCACATATTACGGGTGATTTGTTGTTATTAATGTTGCAACAATAGAACCGTTTTATGCACCGCTGTAATTTATTTATCATTTCCTCTCGTATGTAGGATCAAACGCAATATATGCAACAACTGTTCATTATTGTGTACCTTTTTTTTAACAAGTATAGAATTTAAACAAGTAAATTTTCTATTTTTAGTTGACTATCGTTAAACAAATGAGGAACAAAATTTTTCGGCGCTTTGGATAAGTTGAAAAGTCATAGTTTTTGAGTTTAGACCGTCTCAAATTGACATTATTATTCAACGCTTTATCTACGATTGCACGAGGCATCTTCAGGAATTTACTCCACGAGATTAGAACACTGACCACGGAAGAGCAACTGCCCGGTATTAATATCCGACTAGTGCTCGGCGAAATGTGATCCAGCGTTACAATCGATTTCCACTGATGCTAGCACCTTAGTTTATTTTACATTAATGGTCTGACCTGAACAATGCTGCTGTTCAGTTAGTGCAGATCAAGGTTCAACCGATTTAAATCATTTGATTTAAATCAGGATTTCAATCAACGATTTAATTCACATGATTTTTTAAATTTTAATCCATGATTTGAATCAAAAGAAAATCGAAACTAAAAATATAGGTGTAAACATTTTTTAATAAAAAATAAACATAAAACATTACAAAATAATCAATAAGAAAACATTTCTTAAAACAGGTAGGTCATTTAATAATAATATCACACATTTTCAATTCATACCTGAAAAAATGTGACTCGCATAAACAAATTAAAAATACTTTATTTGTAATTGCTTTCTTACCATAATTTGTATATATTAGTAATTATTTATTTCGTTTAAAAATAATTTGGCGCCGACTTAAAAAATATCAATTTCATGTAAAAATTTATAGTTATATTTCACTTTTTAGCGCCCCTTTAGAAGTCGGTTCAATTTTTTTTTATTAAAATTTTATTTTTCGATTTTTAGTTTTGCTTTTATTAAGATATCTATAAATTATTTGAATTAAGTACTAATCGAGATTAGTGTACCTCGCAATGACTCCAAGGAGGCATAAAAGTACCCATTTTATCCAAAGTTGTAAATCACCCTTAAATGAAACACTAAAAATTCTTTCTTAGAGTTCTCCAAATACCAATGAAATTGTTTCAAACAATTATTTAGTCTGTCATAGTAAATCCACTATCTTAAATTTCAAATTAATTTTGGATTGGTAAAACCCCAAAACCTGCCAATAACGATATTTTAAGAACTTGACGTAAATTTCTTAGTCCGATATATTTTATACTGCATATTGAGTTTGTATACGCACCAAGGACCCCGCAATATCAATTTTAGACAAAATCGGGATATGTAAAATATTCAGTCCCTCATATTGTATCTTATCAACCTAATAGTCGTAAAAAATTAAGTTCATATTCGTAATACACGACCCCGGAAATCCCCTAATACCAAATCTGAAAAAAGGCGAATAAGGTAAAATTTTCAATCCAGCATAATGAATCCGTCATATTGAATTTCAAAAAAATAGTTTTAACGTCTTAATCTAATCTAAATCTAAACCTTTCAAAGTCTCCTAGTACCAATTTTGGATGAAATTCAGTCATATTGCATCTGATATATTAGAATTTCTTAAAATAATTTTATATTCGCTATTTACATCCTCAAGAACGATTCAGTCCCACATTTGAACAAAATCGAAAAATGTAAAATTTTTAGTCCGCTAATTGCATTCGCCATATTGAATCCTGGAAAAATACTATTAAATTCATAATTTACACCCTCAAGAACCCCCTGTATCAGTTTTGGAGAAAATCGAAAAACGTTAAATTTTTAGGACGCCATATTGAATCCGCCAGATTAAGTTTTTCAAAAAATATTTTAAATTCGTAATTAACACTAACAAAAATCCCTCATTATTGATTTTAGATAAAATCGAGAGATGTAAAATCTTGAATCTGCCACCTTCGATCCGTCATATTTAATTTTTTTAAATAATGTCGGATTCGTAAGTGCGATCACAAAAACACCCCCATATCAATTTTGGAAAAGATCGGACAAAATTAATGTTTTATCCACCATATTGGATACGCCATATTGAATTTTTTAAAAATAATTTCAGATTCGTTATGTGCGACCCCGAATACTCCCCCATACCAATTTTGAAGAAAATCGGATAAAATTGATTATTTCGTCCGCCATATTGGATCCGTCATATTGAATTTTTTGAAAATAATTTTAGATTCGTCATCTGCGACCCCAAATACTCCCCCGTACCAATTTTGGAGAAAATTGGACAAAACTGACTTTTTGGCTGCCATATTGGATCAGGCCATATTGATTTTTTTTTAAATATTTTGGATCTATTATGTGCGACCCCGAAAACTCCCTCACACTAATTTTGATTTTTAAAAAAATAATTGCAGATTCGTTATGTACGACTCCGAAAATTCTCCCATATTAATTTTGGAGAAAATCAGACAGAATTAATTTTTTTTTGGCCGCCATATTGTGAGCGCCATCTTGGATTTTACTGCACCAATTTCGTCCAAAAAAATCTGGGACTACTGCAGCAACTTCTTGAACATAACCTAAAAAAATTTCATTCAAATCGGTGCAGCTGTTTCGGAGTAATCGGTGAACATACATAAAAAAAATACATAGTCGACGAGTAGAGAAACTCCTTCTTTTAGAAGTGGGTTAATAAACCAGTTCTTGATGACAAAACTAGTCTTGCGGAGATCCAACAAACAAAATCGAAAATAACCTCACTTCAGAAGAAAAGAAAGCCATTAAACTAAGCAGCTCCACGATTCCACGCCTCTGACTGCCTAAAATACGTAAGAAAAATGTACCTCTACATTCAATTGTCAGCGCCATAGACTCACCAACGTACAAAATGTATTAATATCTGGCCGGCCAAACGTTTATATTCGTTTACAGAAAAAACTGAATCCTTTGTTAAAAACTCTGGACATTTTGTCCAAAGATTAAAAGTTATGTACATAAACTGAACTACTGTTTTCATTTTTTTTAGCTTGTTAGTTACTAAAGTCCCTCGTCAGTATTTAGAAGTATTAAAAGTTTCACTACTGAAAGGCTTACGCTTGACCTTTTTTAATGAGAAATATAAAACAATTAAATCTCTTAAACCTTTTAATATTTCAAACGGAAAAAGGTCATTCTTTTATCAAAAGTGGAACATTAAAAAATAAAAACACCGGAAAATCTAAAAATTAAACAACGTGACCACGCCAAACAAGCATATCCATTCCCAAGTACAAAGAATTAAATGCGGAGTTACAACTCGCGTTAACTTTGTGGTATTAGTTACAAAAGGGACGGGTTTTACTTTTTTGTAATTATGGAGAATTTCAACTCAACAGTGGCGGATCAACGTACAAGAAAAATCGAATAAAACTATGATGCGTGAAAACATTTCAAATTTATTAATTTCCTTTAAAAAAAAAGATACAGCTGAAACACAGAGTCTGTTTTCTTGTATATTTGAAATATCATCTCTTCTAAATTGTTTACCTTAATGTTAGAGAATAATTTTTAGAAATTCTTATGAGGAAACAAAGGTATAAATATAGATGGTCATCATGAAGATCCATCCATATAAAGCAGGTTATTGAGTGCCATAACATTAATCTTTATTCCTTGTTTTATATTTGCCAAATCTTGTTCAAATATAAAAGGGCGAATCAGATATTAACGAGACTTTTACTCCTGTGCACGTAAATTTAATGGAAATTGACAGGTACTACCAGAGACCATTATAGGAATGCCTGAAGTGGGGAGAGCCAGTTGGTCGCCGGTTTGGACCACATCAGCAGTAGCTATATCAGTATTGAAGCAACAAGTCTAGTATTTCACTGAGCAATGCATTTTAATAAATCTCTTGCTCCTGAAGACGTCAAACTAACTGAAATTCTTCCAAGATTGACTACACAGTTCGGAAATCAAACAGGAGTTCAAGGTAGAACGTAAACGGGCTGAAAATGAGAAACATGGTTGTCGATCCCAGACCAGTTTTACAGAGAAAAACATTTAAAAGATTCGTAACACAAAATCCATACACTCACAAAATACCAAAACAATATACCTGACAACCTACGATCAGCGCTCACACCACACTACAGTAAGCCACCACATCTTTACGGACTTCCAAAAATTCATAAAGCGAACGTACCATTGAGGCCAATAACCAGCTCCAGAGGATCCCCAACAAATGCACTGGCGAAGTTTATCTTAAAAATCATACAACCTTTAGAAGGTAAGACAAACACATATGTTAAAAATTCTATACATTTCGTGAACATTATTAGTAGCATCAATCTAGAGCCAGTTGACAGACTAATAAGCTTTGATGCGGAAAGTCTGTATACTAATGTACCATTAGTATCACTAGACATAATCAAGACTAGACTTTCAAATGATACTAGTTTATCAGATCGAACCACGTTACCACTGGACGGGATGATGGACCTTTTGGAGTGTTGCCTGCGTAGTGCTTACTTTCAAGTAAAGGACAAGTTCTACGCTCAGATCGACGGGCTTCCGATGGGTTCTTCACTCTCTCCAGTCATCGCCAATATATATATATATATATATATATATATATATATATATATATATATGGAATGGTTCGAAACTCATGCCATAGAAACGGCAACAGTAAAACCGAAAGTCTGGTTGAGATATGTCGATGATACTTTCATCGTTTGGAAGGGCAATGATCAAGAACTTAATAATTTCCTGAAACATCTGAATGCCATTCGACCTACAATTAAGTATACCATGGAAAAAGAGGTAAATGATCAATTGCTTTTCCTAGATGTCATGGTGAACCGTTCAAACGAAACTATTAAAACTTTAGTATACAGAAAGCCAACACATACTGGACAATATCTTAATCATAGTTCTAATCATTCTGTTGTAACAAAAAGAGGAATTATACGCAACCTCTATAATCGCGCTATATCTATATGCAATAATGCCCAATCATTGGAAAAAGAAGTAGCAAATATTAAATCCGATTTACAACAAAATGGTTATTCTTTAAAACTAATTGACGATGTCATAAATAATTTTAGAACGTCGAACACTGGACAACAAGAAATACAGTCCTTCTTCACAATTCCGTACATTAAGGGAACTTCGGAGAAAATAAGACGAATTACCAGCAGTTATAATATAAAAACAGCCTTTAAATCAGGAAATACACTTAGAGCTCATTTAACAAAAACACAACCTAAAACTACCGATAAGAAAGAATGTGGTTACAAAGTTCCATGTGAGTGTGGTGAAATGTACATTGGAGAAACCAAACGACCACTAGTAGTTAGAATTAAGGAATATAAAACTCATACTCAAAAAGGGGAAACGTCGAGATCAGGTATTGCAGAACACTCTTGGGATAAACAACACCATATAAAATGGTCTAAGGCTGCGGCAATATATATGGAACTCAATATGAAAAAAAGAAAATTTATAGAGGCAACATATATTAAAAACAATAATGGAATCTTTAGTAAACCGAGTGTCGAGATACCTAATCTTTGGCAACCACTACTTTGTAACATCAAATCTTTGAGGTGTGTACAGTGAAGCGAAACTTTGCGCTTCAATGGACACAGTCCCTATATAAGCTAGTAGTCTTAAGACAAAACATTCAGTTTATACTTGATAACGATTAGAGATACAACCTAATTGAAACGTCGTAAAAATAAAAATAAAGACAATGCAAGTCCGACCATATTTTAGTCATTCGTAACCTTCTTGAAGACGATCAACGTTTGGAATTTTCTGAAATTGCAGTGCAAGTAGGAATAAGTTATGGGAGCTGTCAAAAAATAATTACTAATTACCTTCAGTTCTTTAAAACGTGCGTCAGGTGGTCCCTCACCTTTTAACAAAAGCTGAGACATTTGTAGGGCTGTCAGGAGCTTTCAGCATGGTTTATGAATGGAGGGGATGTATCCCTGAGAATTGTCACCTGTGACGAAACTGAGGTCATCATATACATCTGAAAGCAAACGAATCAGTATGGAGTGGCGTAAGAAGAATGAGGCAACCTCTGTGAAAGCCAAGATTTGACAGTCGAATCTTGGTAAGGTGCTTGAAACCATTCTTGGCGTTTTGCACATTAATTTCTTACATGACCGTCGCAAAATAAATGCTCCTTATTACTGTGTTCTCCGGTAAGACAAAGGCGATCTATCGTTCCAAGCGGTGTGACCAACCGATTCGGGATGTCATTCTGTGTACGAAAATGCCTGGCTACATACTGCAACGCTAACTTGCGCAAAATTAGAGAAAATGAGATGGACCACAATTGACCATCCTTCCTGTAGTGCCGACTTTTCGCCCTGCGATTTCTATATTGTCGGATCTCTTAAAGAAGCACTAGGAGGACAACGATTTCAAGACAATGAGGCTGTGGAGACCTTCATGCGCAATTGGTCCTAGACGGACCTCCTTCATTTTATAACAACGAGATCAAAAACCTTCCGAACCGCTGGAGAAAATGTGTTTCCAAATCAAGAAATAATATAGAAAAATAACATAAATATTGAATAGCATTCGCGAGAAGAAACAACAATGCTCGGTGGGGAGAACGTTATATTTTCAGCACATTCTTATCAGTTCCAATGTTCTTTAAAATTGGCAACAACAGCTCGTGGAGCACATTATCGAAAACTTTTTGGTAATTTCTGAAGCGTAGAAATACATCCTTTCATTGGTCGCAACATTTTGTACTAAAAATTGCTTCTCTAATGACCAATACATTTTAAAAGTCGAATTGTGTTTCGCCGTTTTCTTTCTCGCATCTTCTAAAGATTCTTTGATGATAAATCTTCAAAAAATCTTTAAAACATGCCTTAAGCAATTGATGAGTACGTGATATTCACAATCTTTTGCATTTGGTTTCTTTGGAAAAGCGACAAATTTGAATAAGTCTAGAAAAATGAAATCGGTATTATAGATTTTAATGAAGAACGCACAATGTCTATTGGCTTTGGAGCTTCAGAAAATATTTTTGTTTTTAAGGTACCAATATTTTTATGTTAATCATGCATAACCTCCTCTATGTTCTGACGTATGTTTGTGTAAATGCGTATTTTTGTAGATTGTCCTCTACTTTTACCTGTCGTCTTTCTTCCATTAAGTTTAATTTCATTAGACATTAAAAATTTTTGCTTGTTTTTAATTTTATTGTACTACTTTCACTATTGACTCCTGTAGGATGGTTTTGACAGTTTTTCAATCGTCATTCCAATTGGAGTGTAGTGTAATTTCAATTTCATCAAACTCTCTTCAGAAGTTCAGCTCTCATTTTTTGTTAAGCTTTAACTTCACATATATAAGGAATAAATCCGATATTAGCAATTACTGAGATGTGGTCTGAACTTATATCAGCTCCCAGATATACAACTACCCTCCCACTACGTCATTTTGATATATTTTATTAATTGGTAAATAATCCATTTGGCTTCTTATATGATGTCCTGAAGTGATTTCAATGTAGCTGGAAGGTTTAAAAAATGTTTTTAATAACGACGCTATCTTGAGAGCTGAATTGAACCCGCATATCCCCTCGTTCATTCAAGTCCGAAAGCTTCGGTCACGCGTTCAATCCTCTCACTAGCTAATGTAGGACGAAATAGTAGTTTTAACTATGATAAGGGGCCGCCACTGGTAATTATCGCACAGCTGCTACAGGATGACTTTTAGTTTCTTTGTGAAACACTTCACCCTACAAAGCGGATTACGAAGCTTTTTTATTTTGATGCATTTAGTATCTATTTTGATCCGACAATAAGCTAATGTTTTTTTTTCGGTATTTATTAAATAAGTTGTTTGGGCTTCTTAAGAATACTGTTCTGCTGAAAATAAGATTTTATTAAAATTTCAGAATTTTTTCATGAAAGTCTCTATGCTAAAAATTTTTAATATCTATATAACAACACAGATCAACAAAATTTAAGTAATAGAAACTCTAGTATACTTTCCCGAAAGACTTGGAACGTGGTTGGTTGGTGGCTCCGTCATGTCAGGTTTTTGAAATATTTTAACCTAAAAGTACAAAAAACACTGTTTTTCGCCATATTTGAGGTTATGTAAAATCACAAAATTAGTAGGAGTACCTGAAATTATGATATTTTCTCTTTAAAATCCATGACAAAGTAGTTATATACAGGGTGTTTTAATTAAAAAATCAAATAAGAACTAATTTACATATCATTATGTATCAGATAATTGCTTAGGCGCTATATTAGACCTTTAATAGTTCATTTATCTTTCTTAATATTAATTTTGTGTACTATAGTTGCTGTAGATTGAAAGATATACAGGTTGTTTGAAAAGTTTTGAAAACGAAAATGAATGAATGTGTATTTTCACACACTTCAACACACTTATTCCAATGATCCTACAATAATTTTATACCATCTTTGTAATGATTTTCCGGAAACTCTGCAAAATAATGTTTCACGGCTGCAATTGTTTCAAATTCCTGAAGAGGTAGTAGGCGGAGGGAGCCAAATCTGGTGAATACGGTGGTTGTTCAAGCAATTCGTACTTTAATTCTTTCGATTTATCCATTGTCAAACCACTTGTGTGAGGACGTGCATTGTCTTGATGAAAAATGACTTTTTCTTTTGTAAACCGGGTCTTTTTTCACGAACTTTTTTATTCAACTGGTCCAAAAGGTTGCAATAATACTCACACTTAATTGTTTTACCTTTTTCAAGATAATCAATAAACAAAATCCCTTTTGATTCCCAAAAAAATGATGCCATAACCTTTTTTGCCGATTGTTCTGACTTGACCTGTTTTGAAACCAGCTTCAGTCCACTATAAACGTTTTTGTTTCAGTTTAAGATCATGATGATAAATCCAATTCTCATCCACAGTTACAAAACGACGCACAAAATTGGTTTTATTCTACTTAAAACGCTCCAAATTACAGTTACAAATTTCTTTTCGATTCAGTTTGTGTTGAATTGTTAACGAATGCGGCACTATCTTTCCGAATAGCCTTTTTATGATTTTTTTGTCAAAATTTGGCATATGGACAGTTCTGTAAATATACAAAGATATACAATGTATCCCATTAAAAAAATATATTTTTTTAGCAACACGCTGTCATGAAATACAATATTTAATCGAAAATATTGTCAGATTGTAGAAGTTTTCATATTATACAGCTCTTACTAAAACATTTTGAAAAATAAGTAAGTAGAATACTTTGTCACACTATTGTGCTACCCTGTATAACTTTTTTTTTGGAATTTACAGTTCGGTTTTACTCCAAAGATGCTTCAAATAACTCAAAATGCACCGTAAGTGCAAACATTATCATTCTGTATTTCCTTTGTTTTTTTTTTTGTATTGAATAGTAAGAATAAATTGTTTCAATAATTGTAAACTATAGTTTATTATTTTAACCTAAGAATCCTCAAAACAGTCGTAATTTTACCTCAGGGTTGGGATTCTATAAAAATAAAGGGAAAGAGAATGTCATGAGAATGATCTTGCATCTTTGTTGAGTTTGTAATAATGCATAAGTATATCACTGTCTTGATAGAGATAAGGAAAGGGAATGTCAAAAAATATGCTTACAGAACAAGTCTGCTTTTGGGTTAATATACAGTATCTGCTTATCAAACAAAGTTATAAGGCTATGACATACAGAGGGATGGACGTAGCGAAGCTATAGTTGTACCCAACTGGATAGTGAGCCCTAAAAAAAGAACAATGTGCCCGAAAAAATCCCGTCTTTCTGCCAATTTCAGGGTTAATTTTTTTTAAATTTATTGATATTATTGGTAAACTATGATAAAAGTGAAATTAGGTTTTAAATAATAAGGCAACTCCACAGTTACTCTAAACGAAGTCCCATAAAAATATAATAAAACCATATAAAAACGCCAATTACGACTTAGATTTCCGTAATCCCACTTTTAATTAAATCATCATTCCCCGAGATATTTTAAATTTCCGTTTTATATTTAACCAGGGTTTTAAACAATATTAATCTCGTAATTTAGGCCATACTTTTGGGCTAAATGGCTCGCTCACTTCAGTATTAAACAACTTATCTTGATGGTCCCATTACTTTCGAAATTATTAACGAATAAAATGACTGAAAGCTCTGTTTTGATGCCAAATTAAATGGCCAAAATGCGATTAAGAGACGCAAGCGAGTGCACGGAAATACCTACGTTATTTATACATTTCGCAGTTCTGTTTCATTAAATAAACAATTAGTTGTAATAAGAAGGCTCCATATCGTACTCAAATCGTTAGATATGTTTGATACGTTGTGGTTTCAAATTTTAATAACCTTGAAAAATAGTTTATTTAATTAAGAGTCTCAAAATAATTCCCCTTCTATATATATATATATATATATATATATATATATATATATATATATATATATATATATATATATATATATATATTAAATGTTTTAATTCAGCGAAGTCGTGATGTAAATTGCGATGTTTTTGCCTGCTTTATGGATTTTGAAAAAGCTTTCGACCGAGTAAATCATCATCAAAAACTAATAGAAACACTACAAGAGCATCAATTGGACGATAAGGATTTACGAATTATTTCCAACCTTTATTGGAAACAAGAATCATTTGTCCAAGTGGAAGAAAAGGAATCAGAAAAATTCCAAGTTCGTCAGGGTGTTCGGCAGGGTTTTGTGTTAACCCCACTACTCTTTAACATCTATTCAGAAAAACTATTTCGGGAAGCTCTTGAAGAGGTAAAAGAAGGTATCTCTCGAAATGGGATTTTGATCAATAATCTGAGATATGCAGATGATACTGTCCTTCTTGCAGACACAGCTGAAGGACTTCAAAGACTGATAAAAAGGGTAGATGAGATCTGTGAAAAATACGACATGCGATTGAATATAAGCAAAACAACGGTTATGATAATAAGCAAAAACGTATCATAAAATGTACAATTTCGCGTCAGAGGTTCTCTTATTGAAACAGCATCATCCATCAAATATCTGGGCGCACAACTACATGATAAATGGGCGCAAATAAAAGAAATAAAATCACGTATTGAGAAAGCCAAAGCCTATTTCAATCGCATGAAAACACTATTATGTAATAAAGATTAATTTTTAATCTACAACTAAGAACTTGTTTACTAAAATGCTACATATTCTCTATACTGCTGTACGGTGTAGAATCTTGGACATGGACGGAGGCTGCTTGTAAACGACTTGAAGGTTTTGAAATGTGGTGTTACCGACTTATGATGGGAATATCTTGGACACATCAGGTAACCAACGAAGGGGAGAGAGATCATGAGGACCATTAAAGAAAGGAAGTTAGTTTACTTTGGACATATAATGCGTAACCAAAAATACGAACTGTTACAATTGGTTATGCAAGGCACGATGGCTGGTAAGAGAGGCCTCGGAAGACGACGAATTTCATAGCTACATAATTTGCGCCAATGGCCGGAAAGACATCTACTGAATTATTTAGAGCCGCTGTCAATAAGGTAATATGGGCCAGAATGATC
This sequence comes from Diaprepes abbreviatus, assembly GCA_034092305.1. Taxonomy (NCBI): domain Eukaryota; kingdom Metazoa; phylum Arthropoda; class Insecta; order Coleoptera; family Curculionidae; genus Diaprepes; species Diaprepes abbreviatus. The sequence goes on along the minus strand of JASJET010000268.1, from coordinate 1,058,154 downwards.
GCCAACGTCCACTGAGGATAGGGCACAAGAAGAAGAAGGAGAAGATATATATATATATATATATATATATATATATATATATATATATATATATATATACATATATATATATATATATATATATATATATATATATATATATAGGTCTTAGTGAGAATGCCATTTCATTTTTTAGGTGTTTTCTGGAGGGTCGAAGGCAATGCGTTAAACTGGATGGCGAGATTTCAGAGGAGCTGCCCATTCTGGTGTACCGCAGGGCTCTATTGTAGTCCTTTGTTATATGCAATCTACACTTCGTCTTTACCAAGTGCCTTGAGAAGGTGCAAGTCGCATTGCTACGCGGATGATACCCAGGTATATTTGTCTTTTAGAAGGGAGGATGTTCTTGAGGCTTGCAACGCTATTAACCAAGACCTTAAAACAATTCATTCGGTCTCCTTGCAGCATTCCTTGTATCTTAAACCGAAAAAATGCTATATAATGATATTTGGAAAGAAGACTGATACAGAGATTGTTAAAAATCTTATAAATGTAAAGATTGGCGATTCAGTTCTGCCTATTGAGGATAGTGTTAAAAATCTGGGTGTTGTCTTTGACAGTACACTACGATTTGATAAGCATGTTTCCCATTGTGTTCAGAAGGCTTATGTTAGACTAAAACTTCTTTACAGTTACCACCATGATTTGTCCATAAAACTAAGACTTTGCTCTGTGAGTCGCTGGTGCTCTCCATTTTTAGCAACGGAGATGTAATATATGGAAACTGCCTAACAGCCATTCAAAAACGAAGAATACAGAAAGTGCAAAACTCTTGTTTGCGACTAATTTATGGATTTCGCAAATATGAGAGAATATCTCATAAGCTACTCGACTTAAAATGGCTGAATATAGAGAGCAGGAGGTGGTTACATGAAGCTTGTTTTTACCAAAAAATTATATGTTATAAAAGCCAGCAATATCTATACAGACGAATCATTTTTAGATCACACGTGCATAACGTCAATATTCGTTTTCGAGGAACAATAACTCCACCCCTGTATAAATCTTCTCTGTTTGAACGCTTTTTTACCTACAATGTCGCTAAACTATATAATTCTCTACCGGACCTCCTCAAAACTCTCACGCCTATAAAATTTAGATATGTTGTCTTCCAACACGCATTTGATTAACAAATAAGAAAATTGTAGTTTCCTCTTTTTCTTTTGAATTTTAATGAAGAAAAATCCAGAATTTCTATCAATGTATCTAACTTGGGTATATAAGTATTATTTAGGTCCTATTTACTTTCAGTCTGGGTTGAGTTGATCAGGGTGGATGTCACTCAGGTGTTATCCACACCTGGACTTTGCCCTTTCTGTCTCTAGATTATCGTGTATATTAAGTAATTATAATATATTGTTAATTTTATGGGGCCAAAAATAAAGACATATATATATATATATATATATATATATATATATATATATATATATATATATATATAATATATAATAGTAAGGGAATTATTGTACTAGTAGGCGCTTAACCATTTGTTTTCCGAGAAATGTTATCTGTCATGCATTGATACTTATGACTTTTGTGAAAAAATAGCGTACAATCGCTCTATTTAAAAATTTACATTTCGTTGCCTATTTTACATTTAGATTCTATTGTTGCTGCAAGAATTGTAACTTTGATACAAGATGGTCGAGGACAACGTGAAACTGCCATAATTGTTAGTAAGAGGTTTTGTGCTATACTAAATGTGTACCAGGGCTATGCGGGCCAGAAGGTCAAGATCTGGGTGAAAAAGAGTAACCTCCCAAAGAGATGACCGTTTACTGATGTCGGCAAGTTTGCGGAATAGAATAGCTTCTGCAGTTATGATGTGAAATGAACTCCAAGAAGTTACAAATGTAAATGTTAGTGAATGAACCGTTAAAAGAAGGCTTCGTACTGCTGGATTGTCTTGTAGTAGGAAGAATGGTTACATGAGCCACCATTGCAACGCCGGCATCCAATTGCAAAATTGGCTTTTGCCCGAAATCACTTGGCATGGAATAACGAGGATTAGAACAAGGTACTGTTTTGGGATGAGTCGCGTTTTTGCCTAAATGAGTCAGACAGACGTCGACGAGTATGGCGAAGACCTGGAGAAAGACATGCTTCAGTTTGTATTGACGAGCGACTACTATATGGCGGTGGGTCGGTAATGGTTTGAGCGGGAATCTCCTCACAAGCAAGCACAGAGTTGGTGTTAATACAGAATGGCTGATTGGCCAATACTCAGTCCAGACATGAATCCCATCGAACATATCTGGAATGAGTTGGGCTGACATATCCGAAGGTATACACCAGCTCCAAGAACTGCCCAGGAGCTTAGAGAGTTGCAACTGCAGGAGTGGGGTACCATCGACCAGAAGTGATCTTTAATTTAATTTAAAGTATTCCTCGTCGTCTTCAAGCAGTTATTAACGCAAAACGGTCTAAGTACATATACTGTTTAAAATATCAAACTTAACAATGGCTATGTCAGATGGCACATGGCACCTAGCAACGCCATTGTTGCCATGGCCTGAAATATAAACGGCTAACTTCGTATTTTGATTATAATCCATGCTGCTAACGACCAATAATTATGATCTAATGATAGCTATAATGTGAAATACAAATTGACGTTGACTAATTTTTTATGGAAAGCAGTCAAAACAGTAGCGACGAGATTTCCATCAGATAAAAAACTACTTAACGTCTGGAATTCAAATTTATTCTAAGGTCAGAGTGAAGCTTAACTAAATTTAGAAACGCGTCAAAGATTATACACAAGTTAAATGTACGAGAGGAAAGTATTTTTACTTTGTAATGACTTTATTTTTAAAGAAATGCAATATGTCTTTAAAAAATAGTTAATAATTTGAAACTATTTCCAGCTTTTTAAAAATATATAATTACAAAAGGCTTTAAAAATATAAATATTCGATGCAAATCGTGTTTTGCAAGTTTTATTTTCCTCAAAAATAAATTTTCTTAAATTTGAGACTGTCAGACTTTTAAAAATATGTTCTTTAAAAGAGTAAATGAGTATTTAAATGGAAAATAAATATCAGGTCGGTAAGAAAGTAATTTCGGTTTTACAGTGTGAAATAAAACTCATTTTTGTTTATGCAAAGAACATGATGAGAGTATGATAAACTTCAAAATAAATGGCAGTTAGATGGTCCCAGGTAAGAGCTATATGGGAGATGTGACATTACTTACCAACCAAGCTGCAATAATTTTTCACGAGTTACTAAAGATCAATGAGGCTTTATATTATCGTGAAGTAACACAATTTCTTTGATTGTTGCCTTCAGTGTCATTAGTTGTTGACAATAAACATCTGAATTGATCGTCCGGCCTCCTGGAAGTAGCTCAAAATACACAACACCTTTGTAGACCCACCAAATAGGTAGCATACTCTTTTCTGAATGCAATTCAGCTTTAAATATGATTTATTTTGGTTCATCACGGTTGGGGCATGATCGCTTTCAAATGATGTAACTGTATATGAGGCATTTTTCATCACCAGTGATGATATCTTTTCAAAAAAGGGTTGGTCTTATTGCGCGCGAGATTCATATGGCCAATATTAATTCGCTTTATTAAGTGAATCTCTTCCAATTAATATGGAATCCAAATATCGACTTTCTTAGCGAGTCCAAGAGATTTTAAGTGATTTTCAATTGTTATGTGCGATATATTTAAATTCTTTATAATCTCTGGAACAGTTATTTTCTTCAATTATGGATTTGATTTGGTCATCATCAATTTTCGTAGACCGACCAGAACGTTAGTCATCTTTGATAAAAAAATTTCCAAAGGGGAATTTTTAAAACTAATTCCGACACGTGTGTTCTGTTGTGCTGTCAACCCCAAAAAATTCATATACCTCTTTGTCAGTATTAGCAGCTTTCTTTCCTTTATGGAAATAAAAAAGTCGAATATACACTCCATGTTAAAACTGACCCTAAACAGCTATAAACCAAATTACGCACATGATGTTCTAAAATCTAAGTGTGACTGATATCAAATGTCAAAAAGAAACAACCATAACACTGACACAAGTCCTTCAAAACAATTACAACGCTCTCTACATGTGACAAACAAAAATACTTTCTTGCCGAGCCAATATTTGTTTCTAGAAGCTATTTTTATTCTTTCTAAATATTAAATATATGAATTAATAAATGAAAGACATGAAACTAATGTGAAGAAAACAAATTTTCATAAATTCTCTATTTGTTTTAATCAAAAACACATCTGTAAAAACCTGTCAAACCTGTCTCTTCTAAAAATGTTACTACTTTGTGGGTTTACAATTGAATTAAAATGAAATAAATTACATAATTTGAGGTTTACTACCGTTTTGGTCATCACACCGACCATACGAACGCTGGCGTCCTCTTGCAAAACACCAATAAAAAAAAGTGGTTTAACCGTTTGAGGACGAAGACGGGATTCCAAACTAAATGTACGGTGCAAGGGCGAAACGCTCGTTATAGGGAATATCCTATTGTGCAAAGGGGAAAGATTGTGCATGGTCGCGTGCTCTAGGATGAGAGGGGTAATTTTGCCAATGATTGCATCTCGGCACATTGAGAGAGAAGAATATACTTGTGACGTGTAATCATCTTTATATCCGGCAGATTCATATATTGAACAAAACTAGTCACACAAGTGACAAGGATTTGCAAATGTCGGGGGGTTTTCAAGGACATATACGCGACAATCCGATAATCCCCAACTTTCGTATTCACAAATCGGAGTCTCTGTAGCTTATACACAAAAGTAGCTCTGGCTCTAACTAAGCACAGGGCAGGAGACAAGCTAACGAATTGTCCTGTAGCAAAGCCATTGTCTCCTTAATTATAAGAGATGCTTAGCAGGCAAGCAAGCAAGCAAACAAGTAATCGTTAAGCTTAGGTGTGGTTACATACATAGATATAAGTGTAATTAATAGTACTTAATATAGACTGCAATCCTCACGCTTAGAAAGAGATAGAACGTTTTCAGTGAGTAGTACCTCTCTTTCTAATTTCGGTTAAGTAACAGGAGTGTCAATGCTGTTTGGAGTATCATTGTTAGCTCTGCCATTAGAAAGAGAGATGCTACTCGTTGAAAACGCTCTGTCTCTTTCCAAGCGCGGGTCAACTTTCTTCTATAGGACTCGCAGACTAGTATCTTTATATTATGTCTATGGTTACCTACGAGAAAATTATATCATAAGCGAAGTAAAATGTTTTTTACGTTTTGACACCCAGTAATGTACAGGACTCAGTAAATAGAAAACTTTAAAATTGAGCTTTTCGAAAACATCTTCATGTCGAAATATTTGCCCTCAACAATGAAATGTATAATGTAGTTTTCTCAAAAAAACTTTTGTTCCGCTTAGTAAAATGTAATAAAATATTGGCCAAAGTGATAAATGAAAGTCTTAGAATGATTTAATAAATTTTCTAATTGTGTGTCAGGTGAGCCGAGGGTGCTGTAACCTAAATTTTAAAGCCAGTCAGATTTTTTGAACGTTGCATACATTTTTAATTTTTCAACATTTTCTTAGAAAAAAAGTATTCTTCTTTGATTGCGAAAAAATGAACTGTTTTCGAGATAAATGCACTTGAACATTTCACTGAACAAAAATAGTTTTTTAAGACTGCATTTCACACTCCATGGTTGAGGTCGAATATCTTGGCTTTCCGAAAATAAAGTTTTATAAACAGATGATGTTATTTTCATGTAAACTCCACGTCGCCGAGAGATTGTCCACCTTTTCTAAACCACTTTGTATAATATAACCCATTACTAAACAAAATTCGAACAATAACTATAATATCTAAAAAATTAATTTAGTAATAACAGTATAAAAATTCACTAACTTTTTTAACACAGTACATACGTTTTGTGAAAACTGTTGTTTTTTTAGTAAACCTATTCTCTGTTGCAAACGCCAAATAAATATTGCGTCTTTGAAAGTGATTTCTATAATCATTTTATCGATTTATACGTCACTAAAATTTTTCATTTTTAGACTTTCTACGTCCGAGCGTAAAAATATTTTGTTCATATTTTAGTTTTTTAAATACAGCAATCTTAAAAATACTTTTTTAAAAAAATATTTATGACAAGGGCAGACAACATACTGTCGACGGAAATACATAAACACTTAAATCCATCAACGAAAAGTTAATAACATGCACTAATTATTAAAATGTTAGATTAGAAATGTTTTGAGCTGACGATAATTAATAATAAACTGACTCGATAATACATTTCGAAAGGATTTAACTAATTATTTTAAATATACGAATAGTGAATACAATATACTTGCAGTTGGGTGTATAAAATACAATTATGTAAGAGAAACTTAGTTCTCAAACCAACTGAAAAAACCTTATAATATAAGGACCAACGTACTCTGATCTAGCACCACCATCTGTCGACCGGTTTTGAACTTGTTGGTTCTCATCAGTACAGAATAGGCCAACGTACCTCAGCATAGGAGAAATATATCCTTTAAGCAATTTATATTAGACAAAATATGAAATCTAATACAAGCAGTGCCATCTTCTGGCATTCCACGCAATCTGAATATATAATTCCAGCCAATCTGAATATATAATCTCGTAGAGATCTGTATATATGTTTTAGATTTCATATTTTATCTAACATAAATTACTTAAAGGATTTATTTCTCCGATGTTGAGGTGCGCTGGTCTATTCTGTACTGACGAGAACCAACAAGTTCGAAATTGTTCTACAGATGGCGGTGCACTACCGTGGCTTCCACCATTTCCTGGTATTCTTGTAATCTAAAATAGTGTGTTGTCTCTAACTGTGTTAGAACAAAGTACGTTTGTCCTTATACTATAATGTTTTTTAGTTGGTTGAGAAATAAATTTCTCTTATATAAGCGTATAAATATTTTAAAGTTGCTTATTCTAGAACAGCGATTTTCAACCTGTTTCTTCTTGCGAATCCCGTCTGAAAATCTGAATAAACTGTCAGGAATAGTAAATCAAACAGTAAAATTGGGTTTTTAAAATTTATTTTCCAAACTGAATAACAGTTCATAACGAAAAACTAAAACATAATTGAAAAATATTTACATACAAACATTATTAAAACTAAAGTGATAGCTTGACCTACAAAAAAGAACTTGAAAAATATCTTGAAAATATCATATTTGTACCTGTTTGGTGGAACGAAGGAATTCAAAATTTGGTTCGATGTCTGAAAGTTTAAGTCTTAGATCAGGTTCTGCATTTATCCTGTTGCTGTACTTATATTTCCTTTTACACATAGATATGTTGTATAAAAAGGCAACAAAACTTTAGTGGCTTTTTCCGCCAAAACAGCATACTCATTTCTTATACTAGAGAATGGTGTCAAAGATGGGACTAAACATCAACCCCACCAAAACCACCCTATGAAAATCATCAAAATGGATGGGAATATTTTTAAGTGGAAGTCAGAGGTCAAATATCTGAAACTGACCTTAGATTACAAGCTCCTCTGGAATGAGCATGAAAGGGAAGTAATCAACAAGGCCACAAAAGCCTTGATGGTCTGTAGCAACTTTGCGAGAAAAAGATGGGGTAAAAACCCAAAAATCCTGCAATGGATGTATACTACAATAGTGAGACCAATCATCACATATGGGGTAGTGATCTGGAGCAAAAGAACCAGTTTGGCTAATACGAAAGCTAACCTCTCGAAAGTTTAAAGACTGGCCTATGCATGTATAACCAGAGCAATGAAAACCTGTCCAACGGCCGCCATGGAAGTAATCCTAAACCTTACACCTCTACATATATTTCTTAAGAATGTGACGAAGAGGACGATTTATAGGATGATAAGAGATGAGGTCCTAAAACGAAGGCCCAATCTCTTATTCAGAAATCAATAAATCTGAATCATGCCCCAAGATGAAATGAAAAAGAAATTCAGCTTTGTGAAAAATGGCACCACAAAGTTGAGTCTCAAGAGCGAATGGGACAGAAACACCACTGAAAAATTCAGCAAGAAATCCATTATATGGCATACAGATGGCTCCAAAACAATGGAGGGAACTGGAGTAGGAGTGTATGGACCCGGCACCAGACACTACGAAAGCTTGGGTAAGTCACCAAGCATTTTCTAGGCAGAAATACATGCCATTAGGATATGTATTCGATTTAACAAGGAGAAAAACTATCACGGCCAAGAGATTGTCATCTTGTCGGATAGTCAAGCAGCCATCAATGCGCTGAGCTCTCAAGTTATCAGTTCCAAGATGGTCTGGGAATACCTAGAGGAAGTGAATTCTTTGAGTAAGAATAATAAAGTCACCCTCATGTGGGTACCGGGACATACCGGGATAGAGGGGAATGAAATAGTAGACAAGCTTACGAGGAAAGGGGCTGAGATATCATTTCCCGGGTATTTCTGTGGAATCAGTAGCAGCGTAATGCTCAAAGAACTAAAGATAGAAGAAAGCAGGAAATCCAATTATTGGACGGAGCTGCAAGGATTGAGACAAGCGAAGATACTTCTGGGGAACTACGACCAAAAGAGATTCAAAGAATGCATAAGCTGAAGTAAAAACCAACTCAGAGTTCTGACAGGGATCCTGACAGGATATTGTCACCTGAAGGGACACCTCAAAAAGTTCGCACTGGTAGAAAAAGAAGAGTGCAGATTCTGTGAGGAGGAGGACGAAATCTCTATTCATATCCTTGCAGAGTGCAGCGCTCTAGAAAGCCCTAGGATGCGGTTCTTGGGAACACACCAAATCAACGAAGGGGAGCTACCCACCTTGAACCCGTCCAACATCCTAAGATTCCTGAGGGAAATAGGGCTGGAGAACCTGCTCCAGCTGATATGGTCATTCTTATGACTGGGCAGCAGTAGGAGGGCACAATAGATTTACCAATCCGCAGTACTCAGACCCCCAACTCTACGCACATACATACACTGAGCCAAAAATCGATTAAAAGTGATTTTTAAAAACAGTTTTTGGGGATTTTCTTTTTCCAGTAAAGTTAAAGAAATATCCGAAGGTATATCTCCTTAAAAAGGATTACGTATCCAGTTGTTCGATCCAGATACAATAGGTTTATTAGGAAAATAGTCCATGAACGCTATTGAAATTTATAAAGAACGAAAGCTTTCACGGCTTTGGTCAAGTTGAAAATCATGGTTTAGACCGTGTCAAATTGAAATTATTATCCGACGTTTCGCCTACGATTATACAAGGCATCTTCAGGAATCTTTGCTCCACGAGATTAGAACACTGAATGACCATCGAAGACAAACAGCTCCTTTCATATTTCATTCTTCAAATTAGTGGATTCGGGATAACAATAACACTTTGCATCGAGGACCAACAGCTCCTTTCATATTATATTCTTCAAATTTGTGGATTCGGGATAATAATAACACTTTGCATCACAATTAGAGAACAAGTTTAATACTATCTCACTGTTATCAAGAAATTAGAGATTTTTTCGTCTCGATCCTATGAAACAATACGAGAATAACCCTATTTCTGGTCTCATCTCGTCTTGCAATTTCATTGTCATTTTTTCACATAAACTAGATGATCACAATCTAAATAATCGATAATAATTTCCGTTGCATGCCCATCCCTAAAACTCTCTACGTGGTTAATTGTAAGTATATTAAAGTGTTTAGTGCTAAAATTAGAATCAATTTATATATTTAGAACAACAACGACGTCAAAGAATACGGCAACCATGTGCTTATGTTAAACACGTAAAAAAATCAGTGACGGATTTAGGAACAAATGTTTTCCTTTAAATTACATACTTGTTCTACAAGTCTTAAATACTATATTTAAATACAGTAATTAGAAGAAATATGAGAAAAGTTTTTATAAAACGTTTTGGAACTCTAGGTACTGGAAAACACGTCATAACTCCAAATGAGTATTGTACAATTTAAAATTAAAAAGACAAAGTAAGAGATGAAATGATGCAAAATAAAGCAACATATTTTGAAACATTAGATAAAGTTTGTTTCCACTGAATCCTATATATTTCTGTTAGTTTCATTTTCCTCAAATGTACATATATCATTTGAATAAACATACCTATTTACTATTCGAAAGTAGTAGAAAACTGTTGTTTATATGTAGAAACCAGACCTTCCTGGACTTATGTTTATGTTTTTATGCATGTAAACACAGGAGGTTCGTTTTGACTTTTGCAGTAAAAGCAGGGGCGGCTAGAGCATAAATACTGCAGAGCTGCAGAATCACCAAAATTTTTAAGCTAAAAGCATTATTGTAAATATCTTATAAAATATTTTATAAACCAGCCGCTATGAATTCTGGGACGCAATAAAGTCGAGTCGCGCCCTTCTATGATTTAATACTGCTTTTTTAAGTATGAATCAGTTCTGCAGTTAATAATACAATGTGATAATACGGTATGATATAGTACGGTAAAAAAACTGTTAAAACTTCAATCAAAATCGGGTAATCCAGAGGATTTAATATATTCAGTATGCATATCATTTGTGGTTTAATAAACGTTATACCATATATATATATATATATATATATATATATATATATATATATATATATATATATATATATATATATATATATATATATATATATGTATATATATAAAATTTACATTCATTGAAAGTAGAAGTGAAAATTAAAAAATAAGCCCTACCCAAACTCGGTCGACCAATTGCAATTAAAAATTTCCATTTTTTTAAATAAATTCCCTAGAAGTCAACCGTTGAATATTTTGGTCCAAAAATACAACTTATTTGGGACATCATAACGTATACACACGTTGAATTCCAGCCAAATCAAATCATTTTTGTGGAAGAGAAAATAAAAAACTGAAATTATGGTTTTTCGCATTTTTTTCTGAAAATTTTGAGGTTATGGTAAAAAAGGTAAATACAAAAGTTGCAGGTCTATTTTTTATCTACAACATTTATATTTAACTTTTTACGATAGGTAGCATAATTTTGCCAGAAATCGCAAAATAACAGTTTTCACCCCTAAAATTCCACCCCATTTCATCCCGATAACTCGCTAGTGCTTTGGATTATTTTTCCTTAATTTTTCGTAATATTTTTTGAAGTGTTCCATTATCAAAATGCCGTAACGAATTATTATTTTGTTAAAATTATTAGTACAGGGTGGTCAAAAAAGAAGAATAAAAATTATATTTAAAAATCGTCAAAAGTTTTTTCCAAATAGAAAGTACCTATTTTTATAATTTTATCACATTAAGCATTAACAATAAGGGTAACTTTGTATAAGATTGTCTATTCCAAAAATTTGTAGTTTTCAAAATATTGACAGTTCAACATTTTTCTATTGTAAAAATGCTATACGGCTTTTAAGTTTTGTTATTAGTTGGCTATGACAGCGAGGCGTGGCGAAAACAAAACAATCGAACCCTACAGAATTGTCACTATTTCTTGCCATTTGACATTCACTAATAATAATCATGCCAGGGCGATTAAATTACACCCACGTAGATTATTTAAACTTATTTATTATTTATAGAGTTATTTCAAGAACATGCGATACATTCGCGATCCGATATCCGCAGAAACAGAAATCAACACTACTAAATGTTAAAAGGATTATAGAAAACTTCAAGAACTTAGGGTCCATAAAAGCAAAAAGAAATAGAAATTAACCAGTTGTTAATAATGAAAATATTGAAACTACAATTTTAGGATATTTCGCCGAATATCTGACAATATCTACAAGGCAAGTAACATTAGAGTTTGGATTATCTCAAACATCAGTTTTAAGGACTTTATGGAAACACAGTTTTCATCCCTTTGTATATTCCATAGTATAATATTTAAAAGGCACTGATTTTCCACGAGGGATAGAGTTTTGTCAATTTATTTTACTTCGGTCACAAGAAAATGCTGGTTTTTTGGATAATATTATTTGGTCGGACGAAGCCAAATTCACAAAAAAATGGATTGTTTAATCGACACAATTCCTACTATTGGAGCGACTCAAACGTACATCCATTTAGAGAATTAAATTTTCAAGAGTCTTGGCAGTTTAACGGGTATTGTGCTATAAGAAATGACAGCGTTGTCGCCCTAGAATTCTACCAAGATAATCTGAGTAGTAAGTTAGCCATTTTTGAAGACTTCTAGATAAAAAAATACGTTTTTTTAACTTATAGGTGAGAGCTAGTTCGACATCCTGAGAAATTTGGAAGTGAACTGTTTAGATAACTTGCCGCTGGCAAATTATAGAAATCTATTTTATCAACATGATGGGGCGCCTACACATAATAGTCATTTAGTTAACAATCACCTGCAAAACTTGTTTTATGATTAATGGATAGCCAAGAATTGGCCACATCTTTGGCAACCTCGCTCCCCTGACCGAACAGTACTTGATATTTTTGTTTGGGGGACAATCAAAAATAAAGCATACAACACCGCATTAACCACTATGGAAGATTGCATGCAGCACGTCAGAATAGCATTTGAAGAACTTTCTCAGTCAGTAAGAAGAACCACCCATGCAGAGTTCCTGCTTAGGTGCGAAAAATATTTGGAAGTTCAAGGGCGTCAGTTTGAACATTTACTCAAATAATTTTTGTAACTTTATTTTATTAACAATTGGTTTATTTCTATTTCTTTTAGCTTTTATAGATCCAAAGTTCTTCAAGTTTTTTATAATCTTTTGAACGGTTGGTAGTGTTGGTTTCTGTTTCTTTAGATATCTGATCGCAAATGTATCGCATGTTCGTGAAATAACTCTATCTCATTCTCCATAAATAATAAATAAGTTTAAATAATCTTCGTGCGTGTAATTTAATCACCCCGGCATGATTATTATTAGTGAATGTCAAATGGCAAGAAATAGTGATAGGGTTCGATTGTTTTATTTTCGCCACGCCTCGCCATCAGGGCCAACTAATAACAAAACTTAAAAGCCGTATAGCATTTTTACAATAGAAAAATGTGGATTTGCAAATATTTTGAGAACTATAAATTTTTGGAATTATACAAAGTTACCCTTATTATTAATAGTTAATGTGATAAAATTATAAAAATAGGTGCTTTCTATTTGAAATAAATGACTTGATGATTTTTTAAATATAATTTTTATTCTTCTTTTTTCACCACTCTGTACTAATAATTTTCAAAATATCATACAAAGACTATTAAAGTCAATTTTCGTCTACAAGAAAACTAATTCAAATTAAATAATAAAGACTTCCTTATAGGAAAAATTTATAGTTAAGTTTTCATCCGCAAAGGTCATTTTTACATAAAAATTTAAGTATGTCCAAAACGGTGAGACTTAAGTATAGATCAGGAGACATGACATATGTCTAGAATTTTACGAAAAAATTAAAAATGCAATAATATATAGGGTATTCCATTTAAAATAAGCAAGTTGACATCTACTTCCGGTATAACTGGAAGTGTCGCCATCTTAAAAATATTTTAGCCGACTGTCTCCCATGCACATTAGTACACTGTCAAATTTTCAGATTCTTCCTAATTATAGTTTTCCCACAATCGATCGATAAAATTCCCGGAAAATCACCTTGTATAGTTTAAATTTGTCACTTGCTCGGGAAATATTGCTATGCTAGTATTTTCAGCAGCAGTGTTAAAAATGACTTCAAAATACTTTTCAGCATGAGACAGTTTGTCACTACGTTAAATTCAAGCTATTGGGAACTAACGCTCTTTCAACAGACGACAATCAATTAACGATAATTCTGCATCATACAATGTTGCCATGTCAAAAAACTTTCAGCGTTACCCACATATTAATGGAAAATATGAAAAATGTTGATAAATAGCATAAATGTTCACACATTCCCGTAATCAGTGGCAAGTACTCTGTTATAAAACTCCTAATTAAAGGCCATCAATTCAAGAGTGTATTAATTTCAGTTTTAGTACCGGCACTAAAATATGGGAAACACGTGCTTAATTGGTTCCAATTTGTTTCGCTCTTGGTCTACTGGAAAATTAATTAAAAATTCGTGCTGAGTAAAAACCATATGTTGGCCTTTATAAATCGTGGAAAATAACGAATTATTATTTTGGCTTTTATGGTATCATGAAAGAACTAAGAAATTTAAATATACATGGAAAAATTAAAATGTTGCTTGTCAAATTATAATAAAAATTATCAGAAGAAAATTGAACTTTCTTAAAAAAGAAGTGATAAAAAGCGAAAAACAGCTCTATAAATTTTTATAAGTAAAGTGTGTTTCAACTTCTATCATATTCCTTTTTGACGCCAGTTAATATTTTTATACCTGGAGCTCGTTCGAAGTGATCTTTTGCAGTCAGGACTGAATCCAACCATTTTTGTAACAGGTATTGATATATTTGATATTGATATATTACTATACGTTAATTAACTCTTTATCTTCTTTCGGTTAAGAAATAACACCACTGTATGAGCCGAGAAATAGGGCTAATTTTGACAATTTTTTTAGGAGTGTGAAAGAGAAGTGGGAAAATTCTGTTCAGAGGATTCATTCAGCCTATATTGAAGTATGAAAAAATAATTTTATTATTATTTTGATACAAAATGGCGACGACAGAGCCGATCGTCGAAATCATCATTTTTAAAAATTAAAAAACGGGCGAAAACATTTTACGTGAACTATGAGATCTGGAACATAAAACAAAGAAAATTAATAATATATATACAGGGTGATTATCTGGGAACTTTATCGATCGATTGTGGGAAAACTATAGTTAGGAAGAATCTGAAAATTTGACAGTGTACTAACGTGCATGGGTGACAGTCGGTTAAAATATTTTCGAAATGGTGGCATTTCCAGTTATACCGGAAGTAGATGTCAACTTGCTTATTTTAAATAGAACACCCTATATATAATTGCATTTTTGATTTCTACGTAAAGTTCTAGACATATTTTATGCATAATATTCTATACCTGTCACGCCGTTTTGGATATATTTAAATTTTTATGTCAAAAATGACGTTTGCGGAACAAAACTTAACTATAAATTTTTCCTATAAGGTAGTCTTTATTATTTAATATGGGTCAGTTTTCTTGTAGACGAAGATCGACTCTAGTAATCTTTTTATGATATTTTGAAAATTATTAGTACAAAGTGGTCAAAAAAGAATAATCAAAATTATATTTTAAAAATCGTCAAAAGTCAATTTTTTCAAATAGAAAGCACCTATTTTTATAATTTTATCATATTAAGCGTTAAAAATAAGGGTAACTTTGTATAAGGTTGTCTATTCCAAAAATTTGTAGTTTTCAAAATATTGGTTATTCAACATTTTTCTATTGTAAAATTGCTATACTTTTAAGTTTTGTTATTAGTTGGCCATGACGGCGAGGCGTGGCGGAAATAAAACAATCGAACCCTACAGAATTGTCACTATTTCTTGCCATTTGACATTCATTAATAATAATTATGCCGGGACATACATGCACGAATATTATTTAAACTTATTTATTATTTATAGAGAATGTGATAGACTTATTTCAAGAACACAAAAACTAACACCACCAACTGTTAAAAGGATTATAGAAAACTTCAAATTCCCCCAAATAATCAAGCACTGTTAGGTCGGGAAAGCGAGGCTGACCAAAAATGTGGCCCATTCTTGGCTATTCATTGATCATAAAACAAGTTTTACAGATGATTGTTAACTAAATGATTATTATGTGGAGGCGCCCCATCATGTTGATAAAATAGATTTCTATGATCAGCTAGCGGCAAGTTATCTAAATAGTTCACTTCCGAATTTCTCAAGATGTCAAAGTAGCACTCACCTATAAATTAAAAAAACGTATTTTGTATCTAGAAGTCTTCAAAAGTGTCTAACTTACCATTAAGATTATCTTGGTAGAATTCTAGGGCGTAGACGCCGTCATTTATTATAGCACAATACAAGTTAAACTACCAAGACTCTTGAAAATTTATTTCTCTTAATGGATGTATGTTTGAGTCGCTTCAATAGTGGGAATTGCGTCGATTAAACAATCCATTTTTTGTGAATTTGGCTTCATCCGACCAAATAATATTATCCAAAAATCCAACATTTTCTTGTGACCGAAGTAAAATAAATTGACAGAACTCTACTCTTCGTGGAAAATCAGTGCCTTTTAAATGATGTACTGTGGAATATACATAAGGATGAAATATGTGTTTCCATAAAATCCTTAAAAGTGATTTTCTACTTATATTAGCGTTATAATAATATGTTTATTAATTAATTAAGAATGACTATTTTATAAAAATTTACTAAATCTTACTTTAAAAAATACTCCTGGCATATTGTCTATATATATTTTGGCATCACACTAGGTACCACAAAAGAGTTTTAATATATCCCAGGTAGCGATCGTTATTATTGAAGCCAAAAGCCAAAGGACAGATGTTTTAAGATCTATCCTAATACTTTAACTGAAATTTTTGAAGTAGGCGCCAAATTAATAAGAAATGATAAAAGAGTATATTGATGCCTATTTGGAAGACCAACAAAAATCATTTATTTCTGACGGAATTAAGGCGTGCAGGAAATATAGCGTAAGTGCGTGGAACTTAGAGAATTTATGTTGAAAAATAAAGTTATCAAAAAAATTTTTAAGTGATGTTATCGCAATTTTAAAATTAATAATTTTTTATTGTTATTCTAGGTACTTCTTTTTTACCGTAGAAAATATATTGATATCATTTTCCGTCAAAGCATGGAATGGTACCTAGAGTCGTGAAAAGAGGCTATTCTTGGAAACATCCAATAGACGAGAGCATAGTAAGGAAAAGTATAAAACGAACAATTTTTTGACCTTCAAATGTTTATAAACTATCAACTATTTGTATGTAACTTACATAATTATTTTCTTGTGTCTTATATTTCATGAAAAAAATTGGTAGCACATCAAAAAATCGATTTTTTCTAACTTGTTTAAATAAATGTAATAATGGCAATTTTTGGATATAAAAACTATACTATCGTATAGTATGGATCGAAACAAAAAAAAACCTTTATACATTGTACATAACAAATCAATACTTTTGGAGTTATTAATAATTGGAAGTAAAACTTTCGTTGATCTAATCAATATTTTTTAAAAATCAAAAAAACATGTCGGAAGTTGAAATCTAGATCTCTCCACGTCGTACATTGCATATATAGATACAGCGCCGCGCACAAGTGGACGCCCGATACGCAATTTGTTTATCGCTCAAAATAACTGCCTTATGCACACTTTTTGATATTTCTATGAATTGTAAGTTGTAGATCTATGTTTCAACTTTCGAATGGTTGGTGGGGTTTGAAAAAATATTAATTAGGTCAAGAGTTATCGATGTATGAAATTTCAAAACATTACGAAATTTTCAATTTCAATTGTTAATAACTCCAAAACTATTGATTTTTTTGTATATAACATATATAAACTTTTTTTCTTGTTTTGATTCATACTATACGATGGTATAGGTTTTATATCGAAAAATTATCATTTTTTTTATATGTATAAACAATTGCGATTTAAACTTATAGGTACCCCCTTTTTATAGGACAAAAATACGTGGAAAAAAGTTGTTTTATCCTGACACTTTTAAAAAACAACGGTAAGGTACGCAGCTCCCGAATTATTTATAAAAATTCTCAAAAATACCGCCAAATATAATATTTTAAAATGTTATTTTCAGCATAATCCTCGTATCATGTTAATAAGAATATAACATATGTAGTAATTTAAATTTTAACGTCTAGGATATTAGTTCCGCCTGGTTTCATATTGCAGCGAGAAAATAAATTTTAAATTCGACCGAAACCGCATCCACCACACGACTATCAGAGTTTCCAAGAAAATCGCTTATTATATTACGAAATGATGTAGCGTAATATGTTTACTGAGCTACTTGATAAACATATTCGAAATTAATAAGTTGAAATTTACATCCGGCTTTATATACCTGTAGAGTAATTTTTACTATAAAAAAGACTATCGAGAAAATAGTGTTATCTCTTTAAATCCGGCAGAGAATTAAAATATTCAATAAGTTCAACTTTTGGTTCTCTTTTTAGACACGTTCCGATTACCTTGTGACCTCATCAAAATACAGTTTCCACTTTAAAATCTCCATGAGATCGTTATAGGCAATTTTATATAAATCGGGAGACTTTTATTGCATCAATCGAAGATGTTTTAACTTATCACCTATAACAGAAAATTATCCATATCGTAGCATGCCTTTTGCATCTACTCATGAGCCAATTTATCAAATTATTTAAATAAATTGAACGGTATTCATTCCGAAATATTAATTATATGATATGTTCTATGTCTTCAGATTTACTAACATATCTAATTTTGATGTTTCTTCTGAATTAACAAAAACTTCTGAAATCTGGACTTAGAACAAGTCGTCCTGGATATTCAGTCAGGAGTTACATAACAGTAAAACTAAAATGACCAGTAGATTCACTCAGCCCAGCTAAAGTTTTTGAAAGAGGCCATAAAAATTTCTCAAGAAGCGAGATAATAGATTCTACTAGATGGAATGCCTTATGAGGATGAAACAGTGCTGTCATAATTTTCCGGACCCGAGCTTCTCCAATGTTTTGAAATTCTCCGCATATTTTAATACGAGAATAATGTTCACTCCGTGTCCGCACAACTAAAAATTTTCTATAATATATACAGGGTGTCCGGTAAGTACAGGGGTGCGCCATCTTTTATGTCGGTATGTAAACTTGGAATAACTTTTCTATATATGAGGTATTAATATTAAATTTGGTCCTTTACAATTTATTGGGACTAGTTTTTCAATAATACATTCATCAAGTGGCCACCTTAATTGGCCAAAGCAAAATGTGACCTTTTTGCTGCATTTTCCATTACTTTTTCGAGCATCTCGGGTGGTATCAGGGGCGGATCCAGCTCTCTTCCTTGGGGGGGGCGGTGATATCACAAAAGTACAGTATGGCAAGCGAAAGCAAGTTGTCCCGGGGGTAGGGGGGGGGGGAACACCAGCAACATTTTTTTGAATTTGAAGCTCTTGGAGAGGGAGGGGGCGATCACAAGAAAAAACAAGTTTCCGACAGGGGGTGGGAAGATGCGATCAACATACAGATTCCTCGTATAAGAGGCAGAATCGGGTCTATTTTCCTGAGTTCAAAGCTCCTGGGGGGGGGGGGCTATCGCAAAATAAAAGTTGTCACGGGGGGGGGGGAGGGGTTGCCAGCAGCATACACATTCCTAATATAAAAGGCAGAATCGGTTCTATGTTCCTAACTCAAAGCCCTTGGGAAGGAGGGGCGATCGCAAGCATACACATTACTATACTCTATTCAAGACTAGAAAGAATAATAAAACTGTTACCGAAACCTCCAACGTACCTGCTTCAGTGCCCCCGGTAACTGAGAACTGCCGTAAACCTAATTATATTTAAATATTATAAGGTTTTATAAATTTACTGCAACAATAAAATTTTTGATAATTCAATTTAATTTCTGTCAGTGAGCAAAGTACACCTTACAGTGTGTCCTTAGTGATTTATTTTGTTTGTGCCTGTTTTTATATATTATTTGAGATTAGTAGATACCCAAAAGATGGAAGGCATTTTTTCCTCGACGAAAAACTTATTACGATGAATGTTATGATGTCTTAAGATATTAATATCTAGATAATAATATAAAAGCTCTGTTGAGTTGTGTTCCAATATAACAGGAGTTCGAAAATCTACCGAAATGTACCGAACACTGACGGAGAAAAAAAACGACTGGAATTGTTAGTAATTCCAAGCTATATTCGATCACAGGCAGACGAAAAACCTCGTTGGAAGAAGAGATGTAAACTGTAATAAAAGGGAGTTGTACATACATTTTATTATGAGAAGCAGATCTCAACCGTCGGAGAAATTCTAACTAAAATCAATGAAGATCGGGATTTGCCAGAAATTAAACAACTGAGCTCTGGAATTGCTCAGAGAACTTAATTTTGTTGGGAAAAAACCAGATAGGAAATCTGTTCTTAGATCATTCGGAAAATGTCCATTGGTGAAGGAAATATCTCTCTCAATAAAAGATAGAGTTGCTGAAATAACACAACTTGCAAAATTAATATTTAACAGGACTTTTGAAAGATTATTTTGATAAAGTTACTGCAGATAATTGCGAAAATCCATATAATAAAGAAGATGTGGAAACTTGATCTCATGATCGGTGAGATAGAGGAACAATTAAATTAATTTGAGCGACTTTGATTATGAATTAGATACGTAATGTTTACAGCGTAAACACAATTTATTATTTAAATTTTCTATAACATATAAAATTAATGACATTTGAATTCCTTTTCAGTGTTTAATGTAATTCTGCAGATGGTTTAAGAAATAAATAACTGGAACGTCAAATATCCCAAAAATGTTATTAATTAATAATAAAATGACCGATAGCCCCAAAAAAATTTTAATATTATATTGACGAATTTATTTTTTATATATGTTTAACTACTTGTATTTTTGATAATGGGTATTTTGTAAGTATTTAAATTATAACTTAGAATTTTTGAGAGAAAAGGCCACGTTTTTAGTCTGATTATGCCTAAACCGTTGTCTGAATATGCCTAAAACCGTTTCTTTGACAAAATTAAAAAAATAAAACTACAGTTGTGATTTGTGTTAAATATGTCAAAATTATCTATATTTTCTAATATATGTGAATTATTAAAAAATCATAGGAAATAAAATAATATTATAAAAACTTTTTATTTTAAGTTTATTACTGAAATATGCCATAAATATTTAGTGATAAAATAGACCTCCTTTTGACGCCTTCCGATGCCTATGACGAGGATTAAAATCCTTTTTAACACTTCACACATCCAAATATCTATTGCTATCCAACTCAAATAGTCCATTATTATAGACCATTATTTTTGATTATAAAATTTCTAACCCATTCCTATGAAAAATATAGGTGTCTAACAGATTTTGCCAAAGACACCGGACTAAAAAACCCAGGTAGTTTGCAAAGAAAAAAAGGTAAAAAATGAACAACTCTCCCTAGTTCTTGAATAAACTATAGTATTAGAGGCAAAATCGCGTCTATTTTCCTGAACTCCAAGCTCTTGGGGGGGGGGGGCGATCGCCCCCACCGCCCCCCCCCCCCCCCTGGATCGCGCGCCTGGTGTGGTATAGCAGTGATTTCGGCACGAATGTTTGCCTTGAATTCTTCAATGGTCTGAGGCTTGCTGGCGTATAGTTTGCTTTTTAAATAACCCTACAAAATGAAGGTCCGGAGCGGTTAAATCTGGAGATCTGAGTGGCCAGTCAATGTCGCCTCTTTCTGACATCAGGCGTCCAAAGAATTTCCGTTGCAGAAACTGGATTGTTTGATTTGCAGTGTGGCATGGCGCACCGTCTTGTTGAAACCAGTAACCATCAAGACCTTTTTCACGCGTTTGTGGGCAGACATAATGAGCCAACATCCACCGATATCGATTTCCATCGATGGTTCCGTTTTCTTTGAAAAAAAAAAATGGCCCAATGATGTTTTGGCACAAACGCCGGCCCAAACAGTAACTTTTCCGTCATGCTGTGGCGTTTTGTAGATCTCGTGTGGATTGCTCCGTCCCCCAAATGCGGCAATTTTGCTTATTAACACGACCAGAGAGTGTGAAATGAGCCTCGTCGATCATCAAAATTTGCTTCCAAAAAATCAGATTCAGTGTCAAACCATTCGAACGACTATTTGACCGTATTTCAAGCGACCTGGATAGTTCTGTCGCAATATTCTTTATGTTAATTACACTTTATACGGAAACAAATGCAAAATCATCCTTCAAAATGCGCCGCAAATGGTTCCACTGACGCCAAAATGCTGAGCGGCGGTGACGATATCGACACTTTTGGGTTCTGGGCAACGCTCTCTCTGACCGCTTCAACCAGTTCATTGGAACGTCTTGGTCGTTGATGAACGGAATGTTGGCGATCTCCCATTGTCCCGATAATGTTGTCACACGGTACCTGTTGGCCACGATATTTTCGACGATATGCACGTTGAGTTAACACAACTGAACGACTATTTTCAATGTACATTGTCACTATTTCGCGCGTTGTTTCGGTGTAAAGCGATCATGCTTAAAATGGTACTGAACTGAGGTTTCAGAAACACGTATAACCAAATCAATCGGCGCACCCTGTACTTCCTAATTTCTCGGGAGCATACAGGGGCGGTCAACATAACCCTACTTTGTTATAAAAAAAATTCCTAAAGTATCCCCCTAACGGAGATACAGAGTCCTAAAGGGGTTACCCAGTGATTTACCTTATTGGCTCTATAAAGCTTCCACTCTTTCCAGGTATTATTGCAGTTTCTCTTATATAATTGTATTTTATACACCTCAACTGCAAGTATATTGTATTCACTTTTGGTATATATATATATATATATATATATATATATATATATATATATATATATATATATATACATATATATACAGATCTCTACTAGATTATATATTCAGATTGCGTGGAATGCTGCTGGAAGATGGCGCTGCTTGTATTAGATTTCATATTTTGTCTAATATAATTTGCTTAAAGGATTTACTTCTCCGATGTTGAGGTGAGCTGGCCTATTCTGTACTGACGAGAACCAACAAGTTCGAAACCGATCTATCGATGGCAGTGCACCATCATGGGGACGGCTTCCACCCTTTCCTAGTATTCTTGAAATGGTGCTTTATCTCTAACTGTGTTTGTCCTTATAGTATAAGGTTTTTTAGTTGGTTTGAGAACTAAGTTTCCCTTATATAATTGTAAAATTAAAATGCGCAAGGTGTGCTGATGTGCTTTAATTTATGTGGAAGCATTGTCTCACTCTTCGAAGGCAAGAAGATGTTATGCTGAAAAATCTCCAGCTCAGATAATGTCAAGTCCAGAAACCTTTCAAAGGGTTGATCGGGGCTCAATTAATTTACAATGTTATTAAAATGCAAAAATGGTCAAAACATTTAAATGTTATTTTGGCAAATATTTAATATGGACTCCGTGTACTTCAATAGATTTTCTTATTCTTCGAATAGTTTCCCGCTGCACTGCAAATAATTCCGGTATTATTACGAACTTCGTTAGAATGCTGTGCTATTCTCGCTAGTAGTTCTTCTCTAGAATTTACTGGTGTTAAATAATCTAATTGTTTTAGATGTCCCAGAAGTAAAAGTTTAAGGGATTTAAGTCTGGAGACCTTGGTGGTCATAAAAGAGACCCACCTCGACCTATCCATCGAGGGCCAAAAACTAGGTAAGTGTTGACGTGCTATACTGGTAAAATGAGATGGAGCATCATCATGCATGTACCACATTTGCATTCTTCCATCAATAAGTACGTCTCCCAATAAATTATTTAAATTTTGCTGCAAAAATTGTAAATAAATGTCACCATTGAGTCTTCTTTCCAAAACAAATGAACCTATAAGGTTATTGACGATGATGCCAGCTCACACATTTACAATAAACCTTTGTTGGTGTTTGTTTTGAATTATAGTGTGCGAGTTTTTATCAGCTCAAAAATGTAAATCGTGTGTTTATTATGCCATCTCTTGTAAAATCGGCCTCATCGGTAAACTAAATAAGGTTATAAAAATTTATATTTAGGTTATGTTTCTATATAAACCAGATGGAATGTTGAAGTCTTGAGGGATAATCATCCGGAGACACAGCGTGTACTTTTTCAACGTGGTACTGGTGAAGTAACTGTTCTGTTAAGAGTTTCATGAACAATCTATTTTGTAATATTGTTTTGTGTCGCGAGGTTTCTTATGCTGTTTAAAGCATTGTCAGCAAAATTTGAGTTATCCATTATCATCAAACTGTTGATCTGGTTATACCATAATAAAAGAAAACTATTTTGTATATTTTGTCAAAAACGTTTTTATTTTATTAAAATTCAATTATTAAACCTCCTACAAATATTCAAGTCCTAATTATAATCATTTTATGCAAATAATACAAAATCTTATTTCGTAACAAAAGCTTAACCTTAAATGGATCAATTATTTACAAAAGTCATGGTTTTAGAAAAGGATAAAAATTCGCTTAGATAATAAGCTAAATAAACAAAACTATTAGTAGCGTTGCCAAATTCCTAAATATTTCTGCAAAAACATTAGTTTTTTTTTATATTTTAAAATTAATCATTTTTCTTAGTTAAATTTGATATTTTTTTAAACTTTTATTCTTTCTTGAGATTTGGCAAATCTACAATTTCATATGAATACTGAACGTGATTTAACAAAATTAGATTTTCATATGTTACAACCTGCATATTTCTTTCCTGCTGATACTCTACTAGCATTCCCCGCCTCGGCTTCACGCGAAAGAATAAATAATGTAGCCAACTCATTTTCTCACAGTTTTAAATCGTTTTTTGACATTTTGATTTTCTGATAGCAGAATATATTAGCTATGCGATTAACTATTTCTTGAAAACTATTGCCAAGTTGCAAATCTCTTCGTTTTGATCCTATAAATACTTCATATTTATTTTCCCTCGCCAATCTTAGCATAATTTTAATATTCACCCAAACACCATATATATATATATATATATATATATATATATATATATATATATATATATATATAGTATACTTTCCGAAGATTCATTTCCTAATTTTTTGATATTCGATAATTGGTAATGGCAGTGAACGCTCTCGTGATTATAAGTAGACATAATTGTGAGTAAATTGTTGCGTGAAGCGCACATGAACGTGTCCGCCACTTAGCGGAGAGTGAACATACTATATATACACGACTCCGTATACTACGCATTGACATAGTATCTCTTTAAAATATTTTAAAAATAGTCTTAATAAGGAATGTATAGGTCTATTATGACCACATTTTAAAATTATTTTGAAGTATACAGAGTGATTCAAAAAAAAGTTTCATGCAAGTGCCGACAATGCTCTGTATATTATAGCATATTTTGATAGCGCTGGCCAAATGAGGGTAAGGGAAGGTACCTGTCAATAACCATCGCTGCAGTGGGATCTTGAAAGACATTTTTAGCAAAAATTTGGATGGAATGTACAAAGCTGAGATGTGGTTTTAACAGCACAGCACCATCTATCACACTGCATGTGAAACAATAACATTATTGTAACTGAGGTTCCCAAATTGTGTCATATCTCGTTTTGGAGATCAAAACTGGCCGCCAAGAAGTTGCGATGTTACCTATTTGGATTTCTTTCTCTAGAATTTTTTAAGAGTTAAGATCAATGCGAACCATTTCAAGACGATTCAAGAACCAAAGACTCTTACTCCAAAAGCAATTATAAATTATCATTGAAAACTTTCCATAGGAGCCGTGATGCCCATTTGGCTGATATTTTATTTCATTTTTAATTAAATAATTAGAAATTTATATTTTGTTTAAAATTCAATTTCTAATTGAGACATCAATACTTTACTTATTTGATAGTTTTTATGAACTTTTTTCATGCTTAATTTCGAATAAATCACCCTTCTCCAACATGTTTTATTAATTTTCAAGAAAATTGCTTCATATTCTACGAACTAATTTAGTGTAATTTTATCTGCGTGCTTTAAGGTGCTTCACAAGCACTATAAATTAATAATATGAAAATTGCGATTCCCTGTGCTTTACTTGCACGGCTGACTTTATTCTAGGTATAAATATTTGGGAACTCTTTTTCTATATATGATTATTTCACGAATGGAAACAAAACATCTAAGACACAGTAGCAGCCTAAAGGTTGAGAGTTATTAACTGGATTTAAGGTACTTCCGAAAATAAACTTTCATTTCAGATTATCTCATCTTACAGGTCGAAAAAGTACAACATGGATCTACTCAAATAAAAGATCGAACTCGCCTCCATGACAACCAGGATAAATAAAACTATCAGTTCATCAAAGTGTTAAAAATATCAACGAAACATTACCAAACTGCAACACTGGTCTTGAATTTACTCACTATATAACGAGATACATGCGATGTCCTTGCAAGAAATATGTATTGTACCAACGCAGCTGTCACAAAGTTCCGTCAAAGTATAGGGTATATCCACATTATAAAATGCAAAATCAAATGACATGGGTACAATATGTTAATAAATTAGGAATAAAAATAACAATGTGTTAAAATTTGTCATATATAGAACTCATCGATGTTTGTCATAGCACAAGAAGAATCAAGACCCAAGTAATGAAGTCGGTTTATTCTTAACCGAGGGAGGTTCTAAAATTTATCATTATGGATTTTTTATATATGTACATCGATTACTTCGAAACGTTATGTTCAGGAAGTTGCTGCCGTTGTCCCATATTATATTGGCCCAAATTGGTTCAGTGGAATCCAAGATGGCGCTGTTAATATGGTGGACAAAAAAATTAATTTTGTCCGATTCTAAAATTGATAAATAAAAAATTTTACTTGTCTCGATTTGTTTAAAATTGGTCAACAAAATTTGGTAATAATAATACCATATCTCATGAGTAAAAATATTTGCAGAAAAATGAAAATGGCTGTGCGTTTTTGGAAATGAAATTTGACTTTCTTAACATGAGCTATTTTAGTCCCTGGGAAGCATAGTTAAAATAGACACCAAATTATTTATTTTTAGTAAAAAGATAATTAAAAATTTGCTGGACGATCAGTTAAAAAAAAATCTGATTAATTATAGCTTTCGTTACATGAAATAAACAGGTGTCATAAAATAATTATTTTGCACCTGTTTTAAGTCAATAAAAATTTCTAAAGTCTAAAAATAAACACAAAATTTAACCTTGCTTCATTTATTTAAACCTAAAATTATTTTAATACATTATTGAAGAATTTGTGTATTCATAGAATGAGTAAAAGCTTAACAATACATAATAAAGATTTAAATTATTTGGATTTTATTGCCGAGAAGAATAAAAATTTAATATATGAGATGTGGCTATAAAATAATATAACTGATACTTCTACAAAAGAAGTACTCATTCGCTAAAGGCGAACGATCGATAGCTATGTAGGGTAAAGCATTCTCTTTCGAATGCGGAGCCTCCCGTTCCTATAGACAAATCAATCTGACCGTGGCCTTCGATTGTATAAGAGCTGTTTTTTTTTATTTTGTTGAAAAAATGATAATGAATTGTGAAATTTCACATAACACTTGCAAAGGTCGCTATTGAAGCTAATCTTTAATTAAAAGAACTTTTTCAGTGGTTTAAACATTTTCAAGATAAGACGTTGGAGATGCTTCACGCCCGGGTCGCACATTCACGTCAAAAACGGATGAAAATATTCAAAACTACATAACAATTTTAACATGCTAAAATTCTCGCAATCGAACAAAAAGGCTAGGGAAAATATTTGTATTGACACTTTAAATGTAATTGAAAATGACCTGAACCTGTTGAAAAGAGTAATAATATGTGACGAATCTTGGCTTTTCACTTATGATCCTGAAACGAATCGGCAATCCAGGCATTGAAAGGGCTCAACTTCATCAAGAGCTTAAAAAGCTCGAATGGGCAAATCAAGATGATTGTTTTTTCCGATATTTATGGGATCCTGTAAATTCATTGGGTTCCTGAAAGTCAGTTCGGTGAGAGAATAAGAAAAAAACGACCGGAATTGTGGAAGAACAGGTCATGGGTTTTCTGTTAATGCCAAGCGCCGGCTCATTCTGCATTTTCTATCAAGAGGTGTCTAGAAAAGTACAATATCCCAGTGTTAAACCATTCGCCTTATTCGCCTAATATTACACCAAGTGACCTTTATCTGTTCCCCAAGATCAAATCTGCATTAAAAAGGGACGAGTGAAAGAAAAAGCGACACCCGTCATGAAGGAACTCACAGAAGAAGACTTCCAACACTGTTTCGAAAAAGGGAAAATTTGCATTAATTTCAAATAAAATGTTTTACAGCAATAGTCTCGTTGACTAAAATATGGTTGTCGGACTTGCATTGTCTTTATTTTTATTTATTTTCACGACGTTTCGATTAGGTTGTATCTCTAATCGTTAGCAACTATAAACTGAATGTTTTGTTTTAAGGCTACTAGCTTATATAGGAACTGTATCCATTGAAGTGCAAAATTTCGCTTTACTGTACACACCTCAATGATTTAATGTTACGAAGTAGTGGTTGTCAAAGATTAGGTATCTCAACACTGAGTTTACTGAAGATTCCATTATTATTTTTAATATAAGCTGCTTCTATAAATTTTCTATTTTTCATATTGAGTTTTATATATACTGCCGCAGCTTCAGACCATTTTATATGGTGTTGTTTATCCCAGGCGTGTTCTGCAATACCTGATCTTGACGTTTCCCCTTTTTGTGTATGAGTTTTATGTTCCTTAATTCTAACTTCTAGTGGTCGTTTGGTTTCTCCAATATACAGTAAGTAAGTAAGAAATAAATGATCAATGGCCCTTCCTAGATGTCATGGTGAATCGTTCAAATGAAACTATTAAAGTTTCAGTATACAGGAAGCCAACACATACTGGACAATATCTTAACCATAGTTCTAATCATTTTGTTGTAACAAAACGGGGAATTAAACGCAACCTGTATAATCGCACTATCTATATTCAATAATGCTGATTCATTGGAAAAAGATGTAGCAAACATTAAATCCGATTTACAACAGAATGGTTATCCTTTAAAAATAATTGACGATGTTATAAATAACTTTAGAATAACGACCACTGGACATCAAGAAACACATTCGTTCTTCACAATTTCGTACATTAAAGAAACTTCGGAGAAAATAAGACGAATTGCCAGAAGTTATAATATAAAAACAGCCTTTAAATCAGGAAATACATTTATAACTCAATTAACAAAAACGAAACCAAAACTACCGATAAGAAAGAATGTGTTTACAAAGTTCCATGTGAATGTGGTAAAATGTATATTAGAGAAACCAAACGACCACTAGAAGTTAGAATTAAGGAACATAAAATTCATACACAAAAAGGGGAAACGTCGAGATCAGGTATTGCAGAACACGTCTGGGATAAACAACACCATATAAAATAGTTTGAAGCTACGGCAATATATATGGAACCCAACATGAAAAAAAGAAAGTTTATAGAAGCAGCTTACATTAAAAATAATAATGGAATCTTCAGTAAACCCAGTGTTGAGATACCTAATCTTTGGCAACCACGACTTTGTAACATCAAATCATTGAGATGTGTACAGTGAAGCGTCGTAAAAACAAACAAAAATAAAAACAATGCAAGTCCGACAATCACATTTTAGTCAATCTTCAACATTGTCTACAACCTTCAAACAAATGATCTCGTAAATAAATATATCAGTAATAAACAAAGCGGTAATTAAGAAAAATACTAGAAAAATGCTTCAATTATTGTTTCTCCCATTTTATATTTAATGATATGTTTTAATAACATTTAGCCGAAAAAACGCTGATAACACAGCATGACGATGAAGTGAAATTTATACATTAAATAAGATTCATTTCTTGTTGACTTTGGGTCGCGGAATTGAAATCGCTTCATCACATCCGGTTTTATATTGCTAGATTTATTGCAGCGTTAGATGCCTTTAAGGGAATGCTATGTTTTAGTTAGAAAAAACTAACAGATCAGTATTAAAATGATGTTTAAAGTTGTCTTAAAAATATGAGTTCTAGGTTAGTAAATTTTGTATCCATTTCGAATGTTTTTTGCTAGTATATCCTATGCACTTCTTACGTATTATCGAGAGGTTCCTTAGCGAATCCAATAATTTTTTGCAAAGTTATTATCAGTTACAAACGCACATGACGAATCTAACATAATTTTTAAAAAATTCATTATGGCGGATCCAATATGGCAGACGAAAAAATCAATTTTGTCAGATTTTCTCCAAAATTGGTATGGGGGAGTTTTTGGGGTCTCACATAACAAATCTGAAATTATTTTTGAAAAATTCAATATGGCGAAAAAAAAAAACAATTTTGTTCGATTTTCACCAAAATTGGTATGGGAGAGCTTTCAGGGCCACACATGACGAATCTAAAATTATTTTTAAAAAATTCATTATGGCGTATCCAAGATGGTGGCTAAAAAAAATTAATTTTGTCCGATTTTTTTCAAAATTGATACGATAGCAAATTACGAATTTGATATTTAAAAAAAATAAATATGGCGGATCTAAGATGGAGGATTAAAGATCCTACATCTCTCGATTTTGTCTAAAGTCAGTATTGTGGGATTTTTGTTAGTTAAGTTAGTTAATCTGGTGGATTCAATATGGTGTCCTAAAAATTTTACATTTTTCGACTTTCTCCGAAACTGATATAGAGGGTTCTTGAGGGTGTAAATTATGAATTTAAGAGTATTTTTTCTGGATTCAATATGGCTGACTAAAAATTTTACATTTTTCGATTTTGTTCAAATGTCGAACTGAATCGTTTTTGAGGATGTAAATAGCGAATATAAAATTATTTTAAGAAAATCTAATATGTCAGATGCATTATTTAGATTAGATTAAGACGTTAAAATTATTTTTTTGAAATTCAATATGGCGGATCCAATATGGTGGGTTAAAAATTTTACCTTATTCGCATTTTTTCAGATTTGGTATTAGGGAGTTGGGGGGTTAATTTTTTACAACTATTGGATCAATAACATACAATATAAGGGACTAAGAATTTTACATTTTGCGGTTTTATCTAAAATTGATATTGCGGGGTTCTTGGGGCGTATACAAACTCAATATGCAATATAAAATATATCGAGCTAAGAAATTTACGTCTCAAATTCTTTAAATATCGATATTGGAGGGTTTTGGAACCTATATTACCAATCTAAAATTAATTTGAAATTTAAGATAGTGGATTTACTATGACAGACTAAATATTTGTTTGACACAATTTCACTGGTATTTGGAGAACTCTAAGAATTAAAGAATTTTTAGCGGTTCATTTTAGGGTGATTTACAATTGTGGATAAAATGGGTACTTTTTTGCCACCTTTGAGTCATTGCGAATCTCGATTAGCACTTAGTTCAAGTAATGTATAAATATCATAATAAATTCAAAACTAAAAATCGAAAAATAAAATTTTTATAAAAAAATTGAACCGACTTCTAAAAGTGCGCTAAAAAGTGAAAAATAACTATAAATTTTTATATGAAATTGAAATTTTTGAAGTCGGCGCCAAATTATTTCTAAATGTTATAAATAACTGCTAATATATATAAATTATGGTAAAAAGCAAATACAAATAAGGTTTTTATCTGTTTATGCGATTCACACTTTGTCAGATATTAATTTGGCGCCGACTTCAAAAATTTCAATTTCATATAAAAATTTCTAGTTATTTTTCACTTTTTAGCGCACTTTCAGAAGTCGGTTCAATTTTTTTATAAAAATTTTATTATTGCTTATAAGTTTGTGATGGTATGTATCCAAGTGCTCTTAATTGTTAATAAAAAAAACTCTAAAGATGAGAGTTGTTTTGTATCTCCTGAAAAAATTATTCCCAAAAAGGAAATTTCTATTTGCATTTGATGCTTATTCTGCTTGTTATCAGTCTAATCTTCCTCGCCTATAATTCCTACGTTTAGAATTAATTAAATCAAAAATAATTTTTACTTTATTAGAATAAAATTAAATCTACAGCAGTGATTAACAGGTTATTTTATTTACGACCTTCCGCAATTTTAAATGGCGAAAGTTCATCTTCAAATCGGTTGTCGCCCTAAAGTAAACGAACAACTTCTTAACAAGTAATGAATGATCTTTACTGTAGGACAGGCTTTAGGAAAAGTTAACTTAAGCGCAAACAATAGGTAATTGTTCCTCTAAAGAGCAATGGAAGCGATCCAAACTTACTAAATGCGTACTTACAACTTTCCAGAAGAAACTTTTTAAGTTGCGGTGCGGAAGATTTCGATACAACAGAGAATCTGAAGTACAGGTAAGTTTAATTTATGGCATAAGTTGTTAAAATTCCTTTTAAGTATTGTCGAACTGAGAAGCGCTTCTACTTTATTGAAATTAGTTAAATATTCAATGTAGCGCTACACAAACTGCCTATAGCATTTATTTTTTTAATTATAAAGAATCCATAAATCAAATAGAATGGAAAAGCTTCTTGTTTGTAAATGCTGACAGGAATAATAGCGCTTTTTGTAAGACGCACGAATATTTTCTATCTTCTTTTACAATATTAAGCGGGCAAGGTGTAGCGATATCAGGTTGTATTGTATAACAGCATGATAGGAATTATACATTACGAGGATGGTTCGATAAGTTGTCGGCCTGATAAAGAAAACAAAAGATTTTTGAAAATGTTTTCATTTATTTTTCAACATAGTCCCCTTGTACTTTAATACATTTAGACCAACGATGTTCTAACATTTTTATACCCGTAGTATAATGCGATTTGTCCAACTCTGCAAAATAAGCGGTTGTCGCTGCTTTGACCTCGTCTCTATCTCACTAAATCGTAGACATCTCCGTATGGACAGTCAACTTAAGTTTCTTGGCCTAATATTTGATGATAAGCTTAACTGGCGTCCGCACATTGCCTCCCTTAAGGCTCGAGGCTTTAAGGATCTCAATTTATTAAAGTTTCTCTCCCATACCACCTGGGGCTCAGACTTTTACACGCTCCTCAAAATATACAACTCCATCATTCTCCCCAAGCTGGACTATGGGTGCATTGCCTATGACTCGGCTAGACCCTCATATATCTCTTCCCTTGATCCTATCCAGAACCAAGCCCTACGATTATCAACCGGTGCATTTCGTACCTCCCCAATAGTCAGTCTTCAGTGCATTACTAACACTCCTCCTCTGTGTCTCCGATGTTCGTCTCTCCTTACAAAGTACGTCATATCTGTCAAATCTAGACCATTCCTTTTGGATTATGATAAAATCCTTAATCCTTCAGATTTCCCGGTTGTCTCAAATATCACACTGGATGCCTCTGATAGAGCTTCTGCGTTTATAGCCTCCCATAACATATCAATTCCCAATACCACCCCCATCCTCCCCCAGATCTTCTCCCCCTGGGATCTTCCCCTTTTTGAAATCAATTTTGATCTTCTGCACTATGATAAGAACAATACTTTACCTTCCATCATCAAACAACACTTCCTTAGCCTAATTAATTCTAAGTTCAAATCTTTCAAACTATCGTTTACTGACGGTTCCAAATCGGATCAAACGGTAGGCTCAGCTGCCGTAACCAGCTTTTCATGCAACAAAACAAAGTTAAATCCCCTTTCATCCATTTTTTCAGCTGAGTTGTTTGCCATCAAACAATGCATCAGAGAAATAATTAAGCACTCCTCCACCCCCAATCATCAAATCATTTCTGATTCCCTCAGCTGCCTGAGATCGATCCAAGCCATTAACACATCCCACCCTCTCATGAATCAAATCCTTGACCTACTTAAATGGGATCCCAACGTAATCTGTGCATACCTTTCATGTGGGCCCCGAGCCACATCGGCATAGAAGGGAATGAATTAGCAGACACTCAAGCAAAATCTGCAATCCTTGAAGGCACCCCTTTCTTCTCTTTACTCAACCCCAACGAATTCAATAGACACATTGATAACATTATTCGCAACATTGTGCAGGTTCGCTGAGAATCTCTAGAAAACCCCAATAAACTCTTCCACATTAAGAGAAATTTCTCAGAGACATATCACTTTCCCCAACTGTCCAGAAGGGAAAATGTCGTATGGAAGAGAATCGCCATTGGACATTACAGAATGACTCATTCTTTTCTTCGTAAAAACGAGGATCCCCCTCAATGTCCATCTTGTCGTTCCCCTCTATCTATAAAACACATAATATCTGACTGTCTCTCATACAGAAATGTTAGAGAGAGGTATCTAACCTCTAATAATTTTGCGACAGTCATGTCTTTTGATTTGACTAAGGCCAAACGCTTACTTGGTTTCTTGAGGCATACTGATCTTTACAATAAAGTTTAGATGATCCCAACAATTTCTACAGAAGGCGCTAAATGGTCTGAGATACTGACGCGCCTTTAACCCTTAAACTAACTAACTAACTAACTTTGACCTCGTTATTTGAAGGGAATTTTCGTCCAGCGAGCCATTTTTTCAAGTTTGGGAAGAGAAAGTAGTCGCTGGGAGCCAGATCCAGCGAATATGGCGCACTTCGAAACGTAGGTCATGGAGTTTTGCAGCAACAACCATAGATTTGCGTGCAGGCGCGTTATCCTGATGAAAGAACACTTTTTTGGTAAGATGTGGACGTTTAGCCTTAATCACACGTTGCAAACGATCCAGTAGTGAAGCGAAATACTCCCCGGTGATGGTCTTGCCTTGTTCTAAATAGTCTATAAGCACCACGCCATGTGAATCCCAAAAAACTGTTGCCAGGACTTTTCCTGCTTTTCTTGGCGCACTTTCACCCACTGTTTAGACTGCTGCTTTGTCTCTGGCGTGTAATGGTGAATCCATGTTTCATCTACAGTTATAAAACGTCGAAGAAACTCAGCAGGATTGCGTCTCAGTAAGTTTAAACACTCTTCGAAGGCATTTTTGGTCGACTGTTAACAAACGCGGCACCCATTGCGCAGAAAGCTTTTTCATGCCAAGAACATCATGTTAAATGTAGTGTACATGATCTATCGAGATGTTTGCTCTACCAGCAAGCTCTCGTACTTTCAGTCGGCGGTCATGAAGTATAACATTGTGGATTTTTGTGACAATTTCGTCAGTTGTAGCGGTTTTCGGGCGTCTTGAGCGCTCATCATCTTGAATTGATGTACGAATACGATTAAATTCAGCAGCCCATTTTTTTTACTGTCGAAAACTAAGGAGAAGAATCCTTTAGAGTAGAATCTAACTTATTTTTAATGTCCGTAGGAGTTAAGCCCTTTAAAACAAAGTGCTTATAGCCACTCAAACTTCAATTTTATCCATCTTTCACAAAATATCGAATCTTATATGTTCACTCCATAGCCACACACAAGCAACTGCACGAAAACATCTGAAAATTTGAAGGGCGTCATCTCAAGGTTAATGCTTACAAAATATTATAGTTATTTGATCCTACTAGCGCCCTCTCTGTTTCAGGCCGAAAACTTATTGAACCACCCTCGTAAATAGCTATTGGTCACAACACGAAATTATGATTTTCGTTCAGCAAACCAAATTCAAGATTTGTCCTTCAATAACCAAAAAATTGGAACATTTGATAGAGTCTAGGTTGACTGTGGACTATTGACCTAATTTAATTTCTTATTATTTTGCTCTTTGGAATACAGATGTTTTGAATTGTTATATAATTTTGCAAATTAATTATATACTGTTTAAGAGAATAATTAAGATAACCTTTGGTTTGATGTGATCTAACAATTTTTTCGCTTGTTGCCGGTCTCTTTTCCACTACCATGTTTTAGTTAACTCGTACTCGTATTATTATAATTTTTAGTATTACATTTTCATTTACTTAGGTATTACATTAGTATTTTCATAGATAAAACTTCAAATGTTTGGTCCTTGTAAAGATGCAAACTCTCAACCAAGCACAAATGAAAAGTACCACTAAGTACGTATGTATTAACAGTGTTAGTGATGCCCTGACATGAAAAAAAAAGAATGTATGTATTTGCAGCTGGTATATATACAGTGTGATTAGTAAAATTCCCATCATATGGGATTTTTTTTATTAATAGCTTTATTCGAAATTTCACTTTGGCAACAATTTCTGCTCAATTGGGATGAAACTTAACCAAAAAAAATAGTAGTCACGTGATTAACAATATCAGTCAAATTTTAAATTCTATCCAAAAAAATTCAAAAGTAAGGTTATAGCTTAAAGTGTCGAAAAAAGTTATTAGAAAAAGTTTTCCTAAATGCAATTTTCAGCCCATATGCAATATTTCAGCTGTATAAGATAATTTAGATTTTTTGCCAATTTTTTTGTAAATTGCGCCACTGTTGCATAATAAGACTCAACGCAACCTACATAAAAGTTCTTAGTTTTGACAACGCGTCATTCCAGACATATTTTGTTTAAAGTAGCACCATATCAAATGTGTGTTTTTCTACACAATACAAATAGGGCTATTAAATTTGCTCATTGTGATGCAAAATTTATTTCTTTTTCACCCTGTATAAG
The DNA here is from genome assembly GCA_034092305.1 of Diaprepes abbreviatus. NCBI lineage: Eukaryota > Metazoa > Arthropoda > Insecta > Coleoptera > Curculionidae > Diaprepes > Diaprepes abbreviatus. The sequence continues at coordinate 1,022,011 of JASJET010000268.1, read as the reverse complement.
GTTACTTCACAAAATAACTATTTTTGAAAACGTGATTTGTGTCTAAAAGTATATCTTCTTCTTCTTCAAGTGCCATATCAGGTCCCCCTGACGTTGGCAATTACACTGGCAAGTCTTTCACGGTCCTGCGCCAGCTAGCGGGGGGCGCTACGTATACCTGTCCATTCACGAATATTCCTCAACCAGGAAGCCTGTCTCCTTCCTACCCCTCTACGTCCCTCTACTTTACCCATCATGATTAGCTGAAGAATTCTATATCACTCCCCTCTGAATATATATCCAAGATATGAGATTTTTCTACTCTTCAGTGTTTAATAGTAGACGAGTTGTGTCGGCCCTATTTAGTACCATTTCGTTGGTCTGCCTAGCTGTCCAAGATATTTTCAGCATTCGCCGGTGTAACCACATGTCGAGAGACTCCAACCGATTAATCGTGGCAGCCTTAATTGTCCAGATCTCTGCCCCATATAGTAACACTGGCCAGACGTATGATCTTATCATTCTCTGTCGTAGTTTTAGGTTGAGGTTATCATTGCAGAAAAGTGGTTTCATTTTTTGAAAAGTTGCTCTAGCAGTCTCTATTCTACACCTTATCTCTTTATCTGGGTTTAGATTTTCGGTGACATAACATCCAAGATATTTAAAATGAGTCACCCTGTCTATACTTTTTCCTTCTATTTGTATTGAAGCGTTAAGATGAGGTTGTCTAATAAAGACCATAATTTTTTTCTTTTTGATATTTATGTTGAGCTCCATTTCTTGACCCTCAATGTTAACACAGTTTAATAGATGTTGCAGGTCTTGTAGTTCGTCGCTTAGGATAACAGTGTCGTCAGCATATCGTATTGTATTTATATATTCTCCATTGATTTGTACTCCCATTCGTTGTCCTTGAGTAGCCCGTTTAAAGATTTTATCTGAATATATATTAAAAAGCAGTGGAGATAGTATGCAGCCCTGTCTGATGCCTCGCAGAATTTTACTTTCTTCTGTGAGTTTTCCATTTAGCCTTACTGTTGCTTTCTGCCGCCAATATAGATTTTTAATAATTCTTACGTCTCTGCTGTCTACCCCTACGTTATTTAAAATGTCTATGAGTTTTCTGTGCTGTACTCTGTCGAAGGCCTTCTCGTAATCGACAAAACATACGAATACATCCTTGTGTTGGTCCCGGCATTTTTGCAGAAGTATATTTAGAGCGAATAAAGCCTCTCTAGTACCTAGGGCGTTTCTAAATCCGAATTCGGTTTCATCTAAATCTGCTTCGCATTTAGATCTTATCCTGCTGTGGATGATTCTGAGAAAGACCTTCCAAGTGTAGCTCATTAGACTTATTAGTCTGTACTCACTGCATCGCTTTGCTCGCTGTTTTTTTTTTGGGATTGGGACAGACCTCAGCCAATCTTTCGGTATATCTCCAGTCGCGTAAACGGTATTAAACAGTTTGACCAAGATTCCTATATTTTCCTCATGGATCATTTGTAACAGCTCGGTTGGGACATTATCAGGCTCGATGGCTTTCCTGGTTTTTGCAGATCTTATGGCAGATAGAACTTCACTGTTTAGAATTTTTGGTCCCATGTCTATATTAGCGTCTATATTAGCGAGATCATCTAAGTTGTGTTCATTCGGTCTGTCATCATCAAATAATTCTTTCACATATTTAACCCATGTTTCAAAAATTTCTTTTTCGTCCAAGATAATTTTACCATCAGGGTCCACAAGGGTATTGGTGGTATTCTTATTATATATACCTGCTATTTCTCTGACTTTTTTGTACATGTTGAATGTGTCATGTTTCCTTTCTAGATCTTCCATTTCGATACACTTGTCTCTCATCCAGTTCTCTTTGGCTATCCGAATCTTCTGTTTAATTTCTCTTTGTCTTCTGTAATACACATTAATATTAGGAAAATAGTTTAATTTAAAAGAGTTTTAAATTAAATCGTTGAAACTAGATAAACTTTACCTAAAGTTAAATAAAAATTTATTTTCCACCTGATGCAGACTTTACTGATGACATTGTGAACTTGTTTGTCTTAATTATAATTATTGAGGTAGTTCATTTTGTTTCGGAAACAAATGCTCAAATTTTTCGAAAAAATTTACATTACTAACCGAAATATCTAATATGTACTAGACTTGTTAATAGGTTTCGGGCCAATAAATGAAAAACTATAAGTTTGGTTTTGAAATATGTTTTATTTTTCAATACACATCTTCCAGCGATTCTCCAGTTTAAGTATCCCATCTCTGAAGTGGTTTCCGGAAGGCTTTCAAAATACACCTCTACGGCTACAGCTACTTCTTCATTACACGAAAAACGCTTTCCATGCAGAAATCTCTTCACGTATGGGAATAGATAAAAGTCCAATAATTCGTATTTCAACTCGATTAGTTTAGAGCCGGTTAAAGCACATTTGTGAGCAGGTGCATTGTCATAATTACATATGATTTTGTTCTTAGCTAAACCAGATCTTTTCTTACGAATTGTCTGCTTCGGAGCTGAACAACCAGGCTCATTCCACTGAGATGTTTGTTGTCGCAGTTCAGAAGAATAGTGATAAACTCAAGCCTCATCCAGAGTTACAAACCGACCAACAAAATCAGTTTTATTTCATATAAAACGGTTGAGGTGTTCTTGAGAAAGTTTGCCAATAGCTTCCTCATACCCAAAACACTACTCAAGATCTCATATATATATATATATATATATATATATATATATATATATATATATATATATATATGCATGGTGGCCCAATAGCATGGCAAGGTCTAATAGCTCTGTTACTATAAAAGTGACAAAAAAATATTTTATATAAAAGTTGCAGAAGATTAATGTGTGTGTTCAAAAATTATTTCTGGATATACTGGCTGATATGAAAAAGTAGGAGAGTAAAAAACATACTTTTTGAAGTGAAAAAACCATATATATTTTTATATGTAGTTTTTCACGACGTTGTCAAATTAATGGAGATATATGTAGATACATTTTGAAAAGACATAATGTTATCAAATTTGTAATATTTCCCAAGTAACATCAATGAAAACAGGAACACCTATAACTGTTAGAAATAATGCTTAATTAAATTGTCTAAAACCATTAAATAACTAATATTTTGTAGAGGATACATTTTACAAACATGCAAACTTAACAAAATTCAAAACTCATTTACCACGTTTTTTCAAATGGGACACGCTGTATTTATTCAACGTATTCTGTAGATATTTAGATTCCCTTTAATATATCTATCTTGGCTGATTTTCACGATATTTTTTTTTATGAATCTGTTAAAATTCACGTTATTCCAAAAGATTTCGATATTTCTCCTAAACCGTGACATAAAACAAAGTTTTAGTTTTATGGAATAAACATTTTCAGTATTTAGGAAAAAAGAAGTTGTTATTTTAATTTTGTTTTTAAATAATTATAAACAAAACGGTTAATTTAAAGCATTTTTATTGCATTGACAGCTAATAATTTTAAACGTTGATTCACTTATCACCACAATTACTGTTATTAATAATACTTAAGCTATAAACACATAAATCTAAATAAATTACACCAATACTTAATCTAATTTAACAATGGTACAATTAAAAAAAGACATTTAAGAAGACAATAGCTGTCCCCCTTCGTCTTTAATAAGTATCTACTCCCATACAAAGCTCAGCCAATGGCATACTATATGTTACCCTTATTAACGTATGTCACTAAATACCTATATCGCTGGACAAACTTTTCTCGATCTCCCTCCTGTTACCTTCTTAAATATTTTTTATTTAATCTGATTAGATGATCCTCCATTAACTTTAAATAAATTTCAATACGTTTTTAAAATGATCTACTTAGGTTTTTACACATCTCTGCAGTTATATTTTGAAAACAATTTCTTCCTCTAATTTTCATACCGTGTTTTGTAGTTACAGGTATATTATATACCTTTTGCAAGAAGTCTGAATAAACATCACCTGTTACTTTCCCCCTCAAAAAAAATATGGTCCAATTAGAAAATGATCTTAGACACACACCCCCCCCTCTTCAAACATTTAAGGACCATCTACTCAGTGAATGAGTTCTCGTTGAAGGTTGATTGGAAGTAGCATAATAATGAATATTGTGTCTGTTTCCATAACTATTTTTATGAAATGTTTCATCAAAAAATTAGATATAATTTGTAAATTTCTGTTACTTTCTTATTTTATTTCAAGTCCACTCTCTTCGGTCGCAATCTCCATCATTAAGTTCTTGTAATTACTAAATGTGGTACGGGTGCGTTTTGTTGGCTGTTAAAATTGTTGGTGCCGATGATCGTGCAATAATATTTATTTGTTGGGCAAGTAGTAAATATAGTGACGTAAATTCCGAGATGGACAAGACCAATCCAGGAGTGTTGGGGGCAATGTAAGAACCAACCGTACATAAATGTAACAGCCAAAAATAGGTTGGAGCCAAGAGGGGGGGGGGGTCAAAGTTGGCTAAAACATTTTTTTTTGAATCTACAAATCAAGGAACACATTTTGGAAAAAAAGTTTCAAATAAAAATTGCAGATTTTAAAAACCTACGATTTGAGCTTTTATGCGATTATTTTTGTTAATTTGTTATTGCAAAAAGACCAAAAAAATCTCAAAACCGGCCCATTTTTCATATCAATTATTTATTGCAAAATTAACTTTTTTTTGCAGTTTTTTTGTTTTCAAAGGGAAGCCCTCGTCTTTCCGAACAAAATGATATTTTATAACAGTAAATTGGATAACTTGATGCTGGGATATTGCTAATTGTTTATCAGAAGACGCAAAATGTTGTTTGCTAAAACTTTTTTTTAAGTTAACATTTTGACCTCTACAAAAGCTCAATCTCTTGTTGGGGGCAAATGAAGAAACTAATTTTCAACCCCTTAAATATCAGAGTGTTTTTGTTATAAAGAAATAGAGCTCTCGCGCGCGCAAGAAATCTGAATTCGCAGCTTCAAATCAGCAGGGCTCGACAAAAATTCTCCGTATTTCAGCAACAAATGGATCAATTTCGGTGTTTTTTTTTTTAAATTTGAGGTGGTTCGAAAAATTATGAATACGACACACCCCTCTTTTAGAGCGATACTTAAGGGGTTGAAAATTAATTTTTTCATTTACAAGATATGAAAATTTAGGCCATCATGAAAAGATTGAGTCTTTGTGGAGGTCAAAATTTCCATCTAAAAAAAAGTTATAGCAATCAACATTTTGTGTCTTGGGATAAACAAATTGCAATATCTCAGCAGCAAATTATCTAATTTACTATTATAAAATATCATTTTGTTCAGAATGATGAGGGCTTCCCTTTAAAATCAAAAAAGAAATAATTGATACGCAAACAATGGCAGATTTTAAGGGTTTTTTGGCATTTTTGCAATAACAAATTGACGAAAATGATCACAAAAAAGCACAAATTGTAGGTTGTTAAAACCTCTACAACTTTTTTTTGAAACTTTTTTTCCAAAATGCCTTCCTTGGCTTGAATATCCTAAAAACCTGTTTTAGCCAATTTAGATCCCCCCCTTCTTGGCTTCAACCTATTTTTGCTGTAACATTTTATGTAAGGTTTGTTCTTACATTGTCCCCAATACCCCAGGATAGATCTCATATCCATTTACGTCAAAAATAGCACTAATTTTTACCTATTGTTTGTACTAAAGAGGTCGTTGATCGAAATGCGAATCTTAAGCAACTACTAATAGGACATTTAATGTGTTATTTTGTATAAAAACACGTTTTTTCTATTCTTTTTGTTATATGACATATTTATTGTACTTTCAAAACCCTCCTTTAACCTCTCAACTTCCTTTTTATCTAATTGTCTTCTCTTTGGATACCTTTCTTGTTTTTTTTTTAAATTATATATGCTGCAATTCTCCTCTGTAATAAAAGTGAATTAACAATTCCAATCCGACTAAACCGCTCCCTATCAAATAAATCGAATATAAACTTACAACAAACATGCGGTATAAAAGTAAAAATAAAACAATAAAAAGCTCGTTACCATACCTACCGCAATTTTAAATACACTAGAATGAAAGATGTCAACTTTTACATGAACAATTGAGTAATAAAAAGTCACGCAATTACGCCGCCGAGAGAAAAACAATTTTATTACTCTAAAACCCATAAAAAAAGTGACCACAATGATTTAAAAACAAACTGCCTAAAGCGAAAATGTAATTTCAAAACAATCGATAAAATAATTTATGTGGCTCGACTGACCAAGTAAACTATTGCGGGCTTCTAATGATCAACTAAATCATTTTTATGGGTTCTTAAGTGTATATTTTATGACGATTTTTTTTTTTTTGGATTAGTGTCAAACAATGTTTAATGTTGTGTGTACATCTTTTAACCCTGACATTTGGAAATAGTCAGAAAGGTAATTGGAAAATTAAAACAATAAAAAATGCATATTTTACTTTTGGTTTGTTTCGAAAAAATTATAATCGTTCAATGGTATTTTCAAATTTCAAATATAGATAATTACAATATACCAGACTTCAGTACTTTCTATAATAATGCTGACTTTAACAAAAACGATGAGGGTCATAATGTTTGTGAGAACTGATATGAATGTATGTTTTTCTGCAGAGCGACTGAAAAATTCTTTGGTAATGGTTGGAAGATTAACTTTTATTAAAAATAACATATCTTTTGGTATTACTTCTATGTATATGCATATCTTGGGTTTAATACAAAAACAAATATTTATGCGTTTTTTGTGGGTGATATCAACTCGTGTGGGGTTGCTAGTCCTCCATCGGGCGCCTCCCCAGGTGGCGGATAGGGGCACGCCTCCCAGATATGGGTGGTACTGAGGAAATGAAATACTCAGGGCGGACCAAAACTAGCTTGAATAGCGGCAGCTGGCTATTTCAATACTGAACACAGGCAATGGTTCAGAGAACCAAAAAGGCTGTGAATCAGGGAATAAACTGCGCAGTGGTACCCACGGAAACGGCGTTTACACAGCGATGAGGAAGGCAACGGAAAACCACCTCATTATTACTTTCCTAGTAAAATTGTCATGGTAATCAAATATAACATAGATAATGTTACTGATCACGGACCTCGGAATCCGAGATCCGGCAGGGGAGGACAGACGCACTTAAACTGTAGGGCCTCCCAGGTCGTCAGCATGCGAAATCCCTACAAAGGTAAACAGTATACAATGCCGACATGTCAAAGGATCGCTACATGGAATATACAGAGTATGTATGAGGGCGGAAAAGTACATAACATAGTAAAGGAAATGAAAAGGCTCAATATAGATATCATGGGAGTTAGTGAAACCCGTTGGCTCGGCTCTGGGCACTGCACAATTCAGGATTGCATGGTTTACTATTCCGGCAATAACACGTCACAGCATAGAAACGGAGTGGGAATAATAGTCGCACCGCACATTAAGAAAGCAGTAAAAGCCTTCACTCCGCTCTCTGACAGGATGATGTTTCTGCAGCTGCATGCAACCCCGGTAGATCTAAATATAATCCAGATATATGCACCCACTGCAGACAAGGATGAAGCAGCCATCGAGGAATTCTATGATCAAATAGACCAACTAATCAGGATGATCAATAAGCACGAGATAAATATTGTAATGGGTGATTTCAACGCCAAAGTGGGCAGGGGCAAAGTGGACAATGTGGTGGGAAGTTTTGGACTGAGAGAGAGGAACGACCGCGGAGATCGCCTCATTCGCTTTTGTCAAGAACATAATATGATTCTAACTAATACCTTGTTCAAGTTACCCGCTCGCAGAATATACACATGGAAGTCGCCAGCAGACACACCAGAAAACATCGTAAGAAATCAGATAGACTACATAGGTGTACCAGTAAGATACAAGAACGCTATTAAATCATCAAAAACCTACCCGGGGGCCGATGTTCCGTCGGACCACAACTCAGTTGTCTGCAAAATCGAAGTCAGATTAAAGCGTGTTAAGAAGAAAATCAATAACAAGAAAATAAACATAGGAAAGCTCTCTGATGTCAAAATTAAACAACAGGTACAAGATTCTCTAAACAAAGAAATAGACAAAATTAACGAACATACATCAGAACCACTATCAAGATGGGACAAGATTGAACAGGCTATCCACACAACATGCACGCAACTATTAATACAAGATAGAGAGAAGAAGAAGGATTGGATGACGGAAGATGTCCTTGATATGATGGAAGAACGAAGAAAATATAAAAATAAGAACAAATTAAAATATCACGAAATACACAAAAAAATAAAACACAAATTAGAAAGGCGAAAGAAGGATGGTTGTCTGCAAAATGTATAGAGATCGAGCAATGCGAGAAGAAATATGATTATCAAAACATGCATAGGAAGATCAAAGAAATGACAAAGAAGACAAATTATAATGGTACAGCTACGTCCATAGCTGATGCTGACGGTAACCTTACATCAGAGCCGTCGAAGATACTCGAAACATGGAAATTATATGTGGAAGAACTTTTTGCATCAGACCGCCATTATGAATATACCATTAAAAACATCGAAACCGGACCTCCCATTCTTAAGTCAGAGGTACAGAAAGCCATATGGTCTCTCAAAAATAATAAAACTCCAGGCCCAGATAACATTCATGGCGAAATTCTAAAGATGCTGTGCGAAATGGATAATCAATTCTTGGATACTCTGACTTCACTTTTAAACAACATATATGACAGCGGCGAAATTCCGGAAAACTGGCTCCAATCAACCTTCATTGCCATACCTAAAAAGCCGTACACCAAACTTTGTGATCAACACAGACTGATAAGTCTAATTAACCATATTACCAAAGTCCTGACCAAAGTCATATACAACAGAATATACAATAAATGCGAAGAAAACATAAGCGAGTCACAATTTGGGTTCCGAAATGCTCTCGGCACAAGAGAGGCTATATTTTGCCTGCAAGTACTATTACAGCGGTGCAGAGATATGAATAAAGATGTCTACATGTGCTTTATCGACTACTCTAAAGCATTTGACAATGTGAGACATGACCAACTATTACAAACGCTCCAAAACATAGGTGTTGACTACAAGGACATCCGAATTGTGGCAAATCTCTATTGGGGACAAACGGCTAAGGTGAAAATAGGCAATATGCTCACTGAAAACGTCCAAATTAAGAAAGGCGTACGACAAGGATGTATCCTGTCTCCTCTACTTTTCAATATCTATTCAGAACAAATTTTTAGAAAAGCACTGGAAGAAACTGACGTAGGCATCAAAGTAAATGGAGAGATAATAAATAACATAAGATACGCTGATGATACAGTTATACTTGCCAACAGCATAGATGAGTTACAATGTCTCATGGAAAAGGTCCAGAAAGCTAGCAAGGAAAAAGGACTCGATCTAAATATAAATAAAACAAAATGGATGCTAATTAGCAAAAATCAACAACCAGCCAGACAATTGATAATAGATAATAAAATAATAGCGCATGTCGACTCATATATATACCTCGGCACAGTTGTTAACACAAGATGGGACCAAACCACCGAAATACGATCTAGAATTGAAAAAGCCAGAGCGACCTTTAACAGAATGAGAAGTTTGTTCATGAATGGTGACATATCTCTTCCATTAAAAGTAAGACTTGCTAAATGCTACGTATTTCCTGTCTTGCTGTATGGCGCGGAAGCATGGACAGTGACGGAAACTCTATGGAAGAGGCTGGAAGCGTTTGAAATGTGGGTGTATCGACGTATCCTGAAAATATCCTGGACTGAACACATCACCAACGTGGAGATAGTTCGCCGTATACGGAAAGAAAAGGAAATTATACCGACGATCAAGAGGAGGAAGCTAGAATATCTTGGTCATGTAATGAGGCATAACAAATACCGTCTCCTTCAGCTAATACTCCAAGGAAAGATAGATAGTTAAACGCGGACCCGGAAGAAGAAGACACTCATGGCTCCGAAACTTACGTCAATGGTTTGGACTAACATCCGCCGAACTGTTCAGGAGCGTCGCAAACAAAATCAAGATTGCCATGATAATAGCCAACGTTCGCAACGGACAGGGCACATGAAGAAGAAGAAGAAGATATCAACATAGACCTCTTGGATGTCGAGGAAAATGATGTTACCTATTACGTCGCTTGCATGGCTGAATTGGGATTTTAATTATATATAAATTCTATAACCCGATTTGAAACAAAAACATATCTTGACCATATAATTGTTAAACAAAAAAATAAATTTGAATATCATGATCTTAATTCATTCATACTGAACACATATATTACTGATCATAATCCTTTAATGATTGATTTAAGAAATATTAAAGACCCCTTGGATATTGTTCAAGAACTACCATGCACAATCAACGAAACAAAAATTAATTTAGATAAAATAAAAATGTTATTACAAAATCAAGATTGGTCAAATGTTGTAAATATAAATGATTTAGAGGTTGCTACCAATAACTTTTTGACAACATACCTCCAGATAGTTAAAGCGTGTCAAAGTGAATGTACAATTACAAAGAATAAAGTGAAAAAGGTTAAAAAATGGATTACTATGGGCTTGATAACTTCCATTAGGCATAGGGATAAATTAAAAAAGCAGCTACTTAAACAGTATAATACTCAACTTGAAGAACAATATTAAGGAAGCAACAAATGAAAAAGTTCGTAATGCTTGCAGTTTTCAGTTAGTAGGGAATAATGGCGAAATAATTGACTCAGATATTGAGTAGCGAACTATTTTAACAATTGTTTTATAAATGTAGGGAGAGAAATGGAGAAAAAGATTCCTGCTACAGCACAACAGTATCCATTAGATTTTAGTGTCCCACGGTCCATGTTTCTTACTCCTATAACCAAAAATGAACTTATCGAACATATATCTTCTCTAAAAAATAAGTATTCACCTGGACATGACGGTGTTTCTACAAGGATTATTAAACAAACAAACAATAAAATTTTCGATTTTCTTTTACATATAATTAACCTAAGTTTTGAATCAAGAAAAGTGCCTAGCAGCTTTGAAACATCCATTGTGACTCCAATATTAAAGTCTGGCACTGCCACTGGTGTCAAGAATTACAGGCAATTAAGCTGATTAATTACAAATTTTTCTAAAGTACTTGAAAAGTACTTCAAGAGGAGATTGGTTGGATTTTTGACAACTAACAATGTTCTCTCATCACATCAATATGGTTTTCTGGAGGGTTGTAGTACCAGGGATGCGATGATGACTTTGACTTCTGAGATTGTTAAAAATTTAAACATTACGGTGTTTATTGATTTGGCTAAGGATTTTGACACTGTCTCCCATAAAAGGTTTCTTAATGTACTGTAAAAGTATGGAGTTAGAGCGACGATGTTGCAACTCTTAAAAAGTTATCTCACGGACAGATGTCAGGTGGTTCGAGTCAATAAGACGCTAAGTAATGAGTTGAGAATTGAAATGGGTATACCACACGGCATTATTCTTGGCCTCATTTTTTTCATAGTATACATTAATTCTATGTTAAAACTAGATACTGATGGAATGTCAATTTCATACGCCGATGATACTGCATTAATTTTCAGCGAAAATACTTCGAAAGAGACTCAACAAAAAGCAATAGAAGGCCTTAATAAAAATTGGCTTTGTATGTACAAATTATCATTAAATCTTTCCAAAACCAATTATATAGCTTTTTCTTTAACTGAAGCCAATAGACCACTCTTCTCAACTATGATGATAGATAATGACCAGAATATAGAAGTTTCACAAACTAAATACCTTGGGATAGTAATCTACAAATACCTGAAATGGGGTTCCCATATTGATTATGTTACGAATAGAATCAGGAATTTGCTATATAAGTTTTTTCCTCTTAGAGACATACTTGACAAGAAACTTTTAAAGATCATTTATAAAAACCTTGTTGAAGCTTGGATTCGTTATGGGATATTAGTATGGGGAGAGTTGTACGATATTCTAAAAATAATTTACAATAAACCTAAAAGATACCCATTCAACTTGCTTTTTTCTGAAGAAATTCAAAATGTAAAAAGTAAATATATTCATGCGGTTTCCATACATATCCAGAAAAATAAAACTCATTTAAATTATGTCAATCACAAGCATCAAACCCATGGTAGAGCGGTTCAATTGGTGGAAATACCTCTGAGTCACAACAACTTGAACTTCAAATTTATTACTTACGTAGGACCCAAAATTTACAACATCTTACCAAAACAAATTAAAGATATAGAGTAGACAAAATAATTTAATATAAGAGTTAGATCATTTGTATATCAGTACTATGTGGACAAATTTCAAATTATGTTCAGATAAAAATTATAAATTGTATATAAGGCTGTACGCTGTACGTGTCTACTATAGAAGAGTGACTTTAAAAATTTAATACCCAAATGTAATTGTAAGACAGAATCTTTGTGTGTACCGGGTGAGTCAACGATTGGATGAAGTAAGTTTATGCCTTTTCGGTGAAATTTACAAAGAAACTATATTTATTGTTTGATACAGTTTATTTTTACGCAGATTTTAAAAATATTTAGGACTCTACAGGGTGAGCCAAAAAACTAGGACAGCATAAAGTTGTATTTTTTAAAATAGAACACCCTATATACGAATCGTATTTTCGATTTAGCTTATAATTTTAAATCTTTTTTATTAAGGGTTTACTATAACAAAACTTTATAGTTTCTGAGATAAATAAGTTTAAAGAAAAAAAGTCACATTTTCAAGCATCAATTCAATCCTAAATAACGTTTTCAATTTTGTGACAAATATATTCAAATTTGAAATTTAGCAAGGCCAAGGACAAGTTAACATAATTTTTACCTAATATTTGCAATAAAAGCTACAGGGTGTTGAACACATGGGCTCAAATTTGAACAAGTTTAAATGAATAAATATCTTTTTTTTAAATGGTACACCCTGTATATTTTCATGTTATTTAATAGAGTAATAAAAACCCTAAAAGTTTTCTTCAATATATCCTATACCTATTTATAATAGTTTTTGAGATATTTCAGTTTTTCCTATTTTCCATACTTTTTTACAGAAATAGTCTTCATTATCATAGTAGCCATGGCAAAAACAATGTAAAAGAACATTTTTCTGTGTGTCAAATTTATAACCGCAATCGCCTCTTTTGGTTTTTATGTAGTGTAGTTTGGTTTTTTTTGCATTCATCTTATATTGTAAAATGAATTTTCCAAAGAATGAGTTAAAAGATATGATTTATACAATAGGAGAGGCTCAAAAAAATTGCCTTCTTGCTCAAAGAATTTACAAAATGAAGTATCCTGATCGACGCCAGCCTAATACCCATACTTTTCAAAACTTAATGCAAAGATTTGATTTTTCTGGTACTGTTGATTATCCAAAACGTAAAGTGGTCAACAAACCAGTAACTAATGAAGAAAAAGAACTACAAATATTGTTAAATATTCAGGAAAATCCTTATACTGGTAGCCGTCAGTTAGCAGCATTATGTGAAACATCACAATCCATCGCTAATCGTACTACCAAGAAATATAGGTAACATCCATATCACATGGAATTACACCAAGAATTGCATGGACAGGATTTTGAAAGTCGTGTAAACTTTTGTCGTACAATAAATGCCGAGATTCAATTAAATCCAAATTTATTATGCAAGGTAATGTTTAGTGATGAAGGTACTTTTAGAAGTAACGGTGCAGTAAATAGACGCAACATGCATTATTATGCCACAGAAAACCCATTTTGGATTAGAGAGGTGCAACATCAAAACCACTGGTCATTAAATGTTTGGTGTGGTATTCATCATAATGGAATTATTGGACCCCACTTTTTTAATGAACCACTAAATGGCCATAGTTACCTGAACTTTCTACAAGAAGAACTACCCCAACTGCTTCAAGGTCTCGATAGGGATGAGCTCGACAGTATGTGGTTCCAGCACGATGGTGCGCCTCCGCATTATCATCGTGAAGTTCGTGCGTTTTTGGACCAACGATATCCGCAAAAATGGATTGGACGTGGGGGTTTCATTGAGTGGCCACCAAGGTCTTGCGACATCACCCCATTAGATTTCTTCCTATGGGGTTATATTAAAAATAACGTGTATGTTAATCCACCAACAACAGTGGAAGATATGCGAAACAGGATTAGGGATACCTGTAGAACAATAACGCCACTAATTTTGTCCAGGGTCCGAGAAAATCTGCAAAAAAGACTAAATTTGTGCATTGCACAAGAGGATCGTTTATTCGACCACTTATTAAAAAGAAATAATTAATCTCAGTATTTAATAGGTAATTTTTTTGTTTCAATTTAGTATAAAAGTAAATATGTATTTGCCTTGTCGTTGTTGTTGTGTTAATTTTTTCACATTATGTTTAATTAAACTATTGCCGTTGTAATATAACGAATACTGTATTTCATCATATTTAACCACATTATGTTTGTTTCTGTAGTTTCTTTTTATTATTTTACATGGCTACTATGATAATGAAGACTATTTCTGTAAAAAAGTATGGAAAATAAGAAAAACTGAAATATCTCAAAAACTATTATAAATAGGTATAGGATATATTGAACAAAACTTTTAGGGTTTTTATTACTCTATTAAATAACATGAAAATATACAGGGTGTACCATTTAAGAAAAAAGATATTTATTCATTTAAACTTGTTCAAATTTGAGCCGATGTGTTCAACACCCTGTAGCTTTTATTGCAAATATTAGGTAAAAATTATGTTAACTTGTCCTTGGCCTTGCTAAATTCCAAATTTGAATATATTTGTCACAAAATTGAAAACGTTATTTAGGATTGAATTGATGCTTGAAAATGTGACTTTTTTTCTTTAAACTTAATTATCTCAGAAACTATAAAGTTTTGTTATAGTAAACCCTTTGTAAAAAAGATTTAAAATTATAAGCTAAATCGAAAATACGATTCGTATATAGGGTGTTCTATTTAAAAAAATACAACTTTATGCTGTCCTAGTTTTTTAGCTCACCTTGTAGAGTCTTAAATATTTTTAAAATCTGCGTAAAAATAAACTGTATCAAACAATAAATATAGTTTCTTTGTAAATTTCACCGAAAAGGCACAAACCTACTTCATCCAATCGTTGACTCACCCTGTATATGGGATCTATGATTGTTTTTTGGCACACACACAGGTATTTGCACACCGAGGTGCTACTGAGATAATTATGTCATTAATTGTACTAGAGCATTTGTAAAGCAAATTATGTAACGATTTGTGAATAGTTTTAAAATTAAATAAATAAATAAAATAAATAAATTATAAATGAAGATAAAGAGGTAAATACAGGGGAGGCAAGAGTCACTTGAGAAAAGTTATGGTTAAAATAAAAAATGATTATTTTATCTCTAAATATTTTTAACAAAAAAAAAGATACACCATTACTTTTTCTGAAATAAATATTATTTTCTTCATTTCATCTTTTTTCTTAATAAAATATCTTATTATTTTTTTCTTCCGACAAACGGTTTTCGATTTATAAATTATTTTTACAAGAATCTAAACCGACTTCTAAAATTTGCACATTCCTTATTAATTTGGCAATACCGGAAAGTAAACGAAAAGTAATTTCAGAATTATTTGATATGTAAAAACACTGGCGTAAATAACGACCCCGCAGACTCCACTGTGCGGGGGGGGGGGGGGTCACAGCTAATCCAGGGGGCCCTCAAGTCCCTTCATGAAAATGAATAAATACGAAGAATCAAGACGGATGCAAAATGGTAGGGTGTATTAAAAAATCTTCGAAGGAGCACACATACTCTTAGTTACGCCACTGTGTAAAAATATATAGTGTTTTCCAAAAAAAAAAAAGTACATTTTATGCTCTCCTACTTGTCCATATCACCCTGTATAACTAAAAATAATTTTTAAATATAAATATATTATTTTTCAACAATTTTTATATAAAATATGTTTTTTTTTTAATTTTTATAACAACGAAGCTTTGCCACACAATTGAGCCACCCTGTATATATATATTTTTTATATCTTTTTACCAATATTTTTAAAACTCTGAAAAATGTGCATACCTCTATTCATCTCATAGAAATTTCATTGGTGTAAAATCACAAATATAAATACAAGTATATTTACTCTATTAACGTAATTCCATATTGCCTGTCATAGTGAGTCAAGCCATCTTTTATCTGGCCTTTATTTGTCAACTAATGTGTAACCTCCGTAATATATAATTATTTTTTTACATCAGCTTATTTTTTCGGACAATTACCTTGGATAATTACAAGGTGAAGAACGCGTCGCTTCTCCAAAGTCGTTATCTATGTCAAGCCACGTTTATTGAGTTATCCTAAGAATAATTACAGTCGGCAACATTGCCGACCCCACACGAACATCGATGACCCGGGCAACCAGGAAAAAGTTTCCAAGCAGCACGATATTCTGCGTTAATCGAGCCACATCATGCTTTATACGAGTTAGAGCTGTCAAAAATATCGATATTTTGGAAACGACCGTAAGAAACAAATATAAAGCAGGAATGATTTTTTTTAATATAGTATATGCGATTTAGGAATATTTGTGAATTTGTTATCTTTTAAGTTGCAGATGAAGATGATATGGCAACGCAAATGATATTAGAAGGAAGATAAAAATCTCTACAACATTTAACTTTTAATGAATGCATCTATCAAGCACAGATCCCATCAAGCTGGAAAGCAATAATACTATTCGATGAGAGTAACAACCAAAAATTGAAAATTAACGGCCTATCCTCATCCCTCATCTGCCACAAGTCGTTAATAAAGGTATTAACCACCCATCTGACAAGAAAGCTCGACAAATACCAACTCTACAAACAAGCAGATTTTAGAAATGGATGCTCGACATCAAACCATCTCTTAACAACGAAAATTTTAATCGAAAAACAAAATGGATATCAATTTCGGTTATATCTGCGAATAGTTGACTTTGAAAAAGCCTTCGATATGATAGAACATAAATGGGTAATATTAAGTACTTCATAACTGCAGAGTTGAGAGTAGGTAAATAACTTATTGGTGAAACTATTAAGCAAGGAAATACAACATATAACTTAAACCTACAAGAACGAACCCGATCAGTGACTCGTAGTAGAGGTGTTAAACAAGGGGCTATATTATCACCAAAATTATTTAACCTGGCCCTCGAAGAAGTATTTAAAAGGCTAGAATGATCGAACAAAGGTATAAGTGTAAATGAAAAGGCCTTCCTAACCTGAGATACGCAGACGATGTTGTTCTATTTGCAGCAAACTTAAAGTACTGACAGAAATGTTAAATCAGTTACACCAAGAATCAAAGAAAGCAGTTCTAAGAATGAATATACACAAAACGAAATTAATGCATGCCGACAATGTAATCATTAGAACTGCTAATAAGAAAATCGAAAAAGTGTATAAATATATTTACCTAGTACAGAAGTTTACTTTAAGTAAAGAAAACCAAATGGAAGAAATTAAGAGAAGAACGAAACTATCCTGGGAAGCATATGGAAAATGAGTTATATCTTAAGAAATAAAAATATTTCAATGTATCGCAAAAGAAAAGTTTTTGATTTTTGTATAATTACGGTGATGATCTGTGGTGCTCAAAACTGGACCTCTACTGGGAAGAGCTGGAGTATTCTGAGAGTGATACAACGTACAATGAAGAGAAGGAAAATCAACGAATGTATTCGACATAAACAAAGGTCGTGGATATAGTGGAAAAGGCAGCCAAAATGAAATGTGCATTTGCTGAGCATGTAGCTCGTGGAGACATAAATAAGTGGCAGTGGATGTATATATGTATGTGCGTAGAGTTGGGGGTCTGTCCACTGCGACCTGGTACATTTATTGTGCCTCCCTACTCCTGCGAAGTTGTAAGAGTTACCTTATCGGCTAGAGCAGGTCCTCCAGTTCTATTTCCCTCAGGAATCTTAGGATGTTGGACGACTTCAAGGTGGGTAGCTCCACTTCTTCGATTTGGTGTGCTCCCAAGAACCGCATCTTAGGGTTTTCTAGAGCGCTACACTCTGCAAGGATATGAATAGAGGTTTCCTCCTCCTCCTCATAGAATCTGCACTCTTCTCTTTCTACCAATACGAGTTTCTTGAGGTGTCTCTTCAGATGGCAATGTCTCGTCGAACTCTGAGATGGTTTTTCTGAAGCTTATGCATTCTTTGAATTTCTTCTGATCATAGTTCCCCAGAAGTATCTTCGCTTGTCTCAATACTTGCAGCTTCGTCCAATAATTGGATCTCCTGCTTTCTTCTTATATATTTAGTTCTTCCAGCATTACACTGCTACTGATTCCACAGAAAGGCTCTGGCCCCAGAAAAGGTATCCCAGCCCCTTTCCTCGCGAGCTTGTCTACTATTTTATTCCCCTCTATCCCGATATGTCCCAGTACCCACATGAAGGTGACTTTATTATGCTTACTTAAATCATTCAGTTCCTCTAAACATTCCCAGACCATCTTGGAACTGATAACTTGAAAGCTCCGCGCACTGATGGCTGCTTGACTATCCGTCATGATGGTAATCTCTTGGCTGTGTACCTCCTGTATTTCTGCTTGGTGATTTACCCAAGCTTTTGTAGTATCTGGTGCCGGATCCATACTCCTACTCCAGTTCCCTAAGTTGTTTTGGAGCCATCTGTATACCATATAGTGGATTTCTTGCTGAATTTTTCAATCGTATTTCTATCCCATTCGCTCTTGCGACTCAACTTTGTACTGAAGTTTTTCACAAAGTTGAATTTCTTTTTCATTTCATCTTTAGGCATGTCCCGGGTTTTTTGATTTCTGTATGAGAGTTTGGGCCTTCGTTTCATGATCTCATCTCTCATCATCTTATAAATCGTCCTCTTCGCCATGTTCTCTAGAAATATATGTAGAGGTGTGAAGTTTAAGATTACTTCCCGTAGATACTGACTTGGAAACCTTACGATTACAGAAGACCAAGAGGAAGACAGATGACCTCAAGCAGTCAGCGGGAATTAACTAGATGAAAGAAGCGGAAAATCGTTGAAAATGGAAAAAAGACCTTGAAGAGGCGTATGTCCAACGTTGGAAGTGAAGGGCTAAAAAGATGTTATTTTGTATGAAAAGTCTAAGAAGAATATAATACAAAATTTTGTAGTACAATCAACTAGTTTAATTTGATACAATTTAAGGCTGGTGTGCAATTTTGCTTCTTAAAACAAGCACAGTAAATATCTAATCACGAAAATTGAGAAAAAGAAAGCAAATATCCATGAGATTAAACTATTCGAGTCGAAAATTCTATAGAACCGAAACTTGTCGAGCCTAAAAATAACACAATGATCCTGTACTGAAATTATGATAGAATTTACATTCAGTTTTAATTATCCAGCTTTATTTTTCCAAGGTAAATTTTATTATTTAAAGGTTAGGTTCAAGAAATGGCGAGTTAAATACACCTCATACATCCCATGTTAATCAGCCCATTTTACTGACGTAGTCGGTTGAGAGGATACTGATTACAACTAAAAAAACGTTAGTATCGATAACTCGATTTGTTTATCCTTTTACGTATTCTATTTCAATAAAAACCAGCGATATGATACTTTGCATGAAACTGAAATACGAAACTGGGATTTCAATATTTCAATTATAAAGCAAAGTATAAAGAGATATTAAACAGTATATCCATATTAGAGTATTCTTTAATATTTCAATAAATGAATCTTTCCTGTTTGCATATCTTGTATGGATGTAATTAAGGGAGAGTAGGCACCCTTCGTACACGAGACACTTGCATAGAATAGCTATTATAGAATAACCAAGAGGCGCACAAGCAAAAGTTTCCTTGTGTGCGTCAACTTAGCGTCAGTAGTGCCGGTAGCGTTATTTCTAATGAACTGGGAAATGGCAACATGAAATGAATAATAAAATAAAAATCATTGATTAAAAACGAGAAAGGACAGATTGAACAACAGACGTTTCAAAACTCTAAACAAGGAGGTGAAAAGGGAAATTAGAAAAGACAATAGAAATTACACCAATAAACTAATAAAAGACACAATAAGCAGAGCCATAGAAGAATTCTACACCAGCTATACTCGCCACACGCACAACAACGAACAAAAAGAACCATACTCAACATAGGCTTAGAGGAAATTCCAGAAGTAACAAACTCAGAGATAAGAATGGCACTAAATAACTTAAAAAACAATAAATGTGCAGGAGAAGACAAAATTACAGTAGAGATGCTGAAAATCGGCGGCTGAAAAATAGAACAAATATTGAAGATTCTATTTAATAAAATAATTGAAGAGGGAAAAATTCCACAGGATTGGTATAACTCCAAAGTAATCTTAATATTCAAAAAGGGAGACAATACAAATATTGAAAACTACCGACCAATATCCCATCCCTACTCTCACACACCTACAAGTTGTTAACCAAAATCATAACCAACCGCATAACAAACAAACTCGATTTTTACCAACCTGTCGAACAAGAGACAGGATTAGAAACACCGAGATAAGACGCAGAACGAAAGTCAAAGACATCGTAAAGGAGGTTGCAAAGATGAAGTAGCGATGGGCTGGTCACAGAGCCCGATGTGAGGACAACAGATGGACACGAAGAATCCTGGAATGGAGACCGAGGGAGACAACGAGGAGCACGGGAAGACGTCAAAAAAGATGGGTAGACGACATAAGAACAGTGGCGGGCAAACAGTGGATGAGATTGACGAAGAAGAGAGAAAGATGGAAACAATTGAGAGAGACCTACATCCAGGAGTGGATGGACAGAGGTTGACAAGAGATTAAAGAACCAAGTACGTCCCACCCACCATGATATTTCTAAGACCTGCACAAAAGCACACACATAGAACCACATGTAAATTGAAGCGTTATGCCGATAGAAAGAGGTAAAAGAAGGCTATTTTTACATTTTCTTTTTAGTGTTACTATCAGATTATTTTCGCAAAAACGCGTTTCATGTAAAGAATAAAAATTTGTCTACTACCTACTCAATATATACTACCTACATGAGCTTCTAAAATATGAGGGAAAGAAAAAGATGGATAGAGAATAGTAACTGCGATATACAATCAGATCATCCGCCATCTAGCAGAAAACAAACACACCTTCTGATCAAAAAGTACCCGGAATTCTTCAATAAAACGAAAACGGTTTAATTATTCATCGTTATTCATTTTAATTCCTTCAAAGTAATCTCCAATGTAAGCAATACATATATTCCAATGCTTCCTCCAATCTTGGAAATACTTTTCATAGATCGATTTTTTAACACTTTCCGCGACGTGGGAATAAGAAAAAGTCAGAAGGAGCCATATTGGGTGCGGAATGGTATGAACGTTGTTTCTTGTCAAACAGTCGCGTACAAGATGAAACATATCGGTGCGTTGTCGTCGTGAAAAAACCACTTGTTGTCTCTCTACGATCCTGGCCTCTTTAATACACTCACGTAATACTCTGGCATGGCGGAACAAATTAGGAGTGGACAACACCACGGCAATAAAAAAAACGATCAAAGAAGACCTTGACTTTGGATCGACTCTGTCGCCGTTCCGATGATTGTTGGTTAGTTTTGATGTCAAATTCATAGACTCATATCTCGTCATCGGTAATGATGCCGTCGATAACACTTTGGCACAAAGAAAGCATTTCTTTAGCGACATCATTCCCATGCTTTTTCTGCAACAAATTCAACACTCTCGGCACAAGCCACGCTTCAACTCGTCTCATGCCCAAAAAATCATGCATAACGTTCTGCACCGATCCAAGCAAGATACCACGATAGGCTGCTATCTCCCTAATGCTCACACGATCTGCGAGGACAATTTTGTTAACTTCTTCGACGTTTTCGTCAGTCACACTAGTGAATGAACGACCAAAACGAGGCAAATCATCAACCACAACACGGCCAGCTTTAAACCCTTTGTACCACTGATACGCTTGTATTTTCGACATTTTCAAGTCCCCGTAAGCTACCTTTAACATTTTCAATGCTTTCGCAAATGATATTTTGTTAGAAACACAAAATTTTAGACAAAATCTTTGCTCAACTAACCTCGACATTGCGAAAATCACAGAACCCAACAAACACTGACTTGTTTACATACTATCACGCACAAACTCTCGTTCGATGGTGTTCAAATAGATATTTGAGCACCGATGACAGATACCCAAAAAAAATATTTTGACAATATCTCAAGCGCAGTTTGTTTGATTGGGAAATACTTTTTGATCAGAAGGTACTACACTTTGAAGCATTATCTTACTAACATTATTTTTATTGAATGTTTTTTCGAGACCTCGTCTTCTTTATATAACAGTATAGATTAGGTAGCAAGATTTAATGACTAAAATATATTCATTTATTCTGCGTGAAATGAATAAATAAATAAAAAAATATTTTTACTACAATAAATTTACATTAAATTTCAACGTGACATTGCCTGAACTTGAAAAATCTCCATCGAGTAACAAATACACTTTCTATAAACGTAAGCCTATAATATACTTCGCTTTAATCTAAGACATTCAGTTCTTTGTCTTGGAAGTTTCAAGTCTGTCAGCCCACGTGACCGTCTCTTTTGTTCTCGTTCTTTGAGAACACTTTCAATACAGCACTTCCCTTTCCGTTATTAATGCCATGCAAGAAACTCGAGGATCGTGGTAAATAAAAGACCCCTTAAAGACTATATAATCAATAGTCATTTCAGAATATGTTTTGGAGTTATTTAGCGTCCGAATACAGAGTGCTATAAATTTAAATTTAGGTATGGGATATTTAAAACAGTAAAAAATGCTGAGATTGTTAAGAGGATCTTTTTATCTGCACATCATTAAAGACTGGGGACGAACTGATTTTTAGAGATGATAAGCTGGGCCAATACATAAGACATTGTTTAATCCTGCTAGCTTGTTACCAAAGAGACCTTAGTGCTCATAAAAAAATAATTTAAAAATAGAAAGGAAAGCCTTCAAATCAAAAAGTTTGGTTATTTCTCCGAATTAAAGAGCAATGTTGTCACGTTTCGAAGAAACATTCAAAAATCAGGATTTTATAGGATCATAAATGCACAAATGTGAACAATATTTTAATAATAGGCTTATATTATACCATTGTTGCAGTGGTTTTTCTTTCTCAAAAGAATACGTAGCATCTTATTAATGATATTTAAGTATTGACAAGGTTGTAATGATGGGTGATTTTAAGAAAAGCTCGCTAGAATGTGGTAAAATTGCATTTTAGGTCAGTAATAAGGAAGAGCGGTAAGAAAAAATATACAACATTGCCACGGTTTGAAAGTAAATCCGAAAATTTAAATTCTTTTGTACTTGTTTCTTATAAAAGCATGTATATACATTGAAATACTAGTATCTAATCATTGGCAATATTGTAAATGGCTTGATATGAATGAGTCGGCGTACCAGTTTGGTATACATTTTATGGGCGTCAAAATTATACCACAGAATAGGCATTGTTGGAGTTTTTCTATGACTCAATTTAGCGGCCATGGACTCAATAGTCGGCCGTTTTGTTTTCTTTATGATATTGTCATAATTTATATATATTTATATATATATAATATATATATATATATATATATATATATATATATATATATATATATATATATATATATATAATAAAATAGAATAGAATAAAATCTTGGGTAAGCGGACGTGAAATTTGTCAATCCACATCATTCTCGTGTTAAAAAGTGTGAAACACTCCAAAGTATGAGTCCGAAAGATGGCGACAGCGCTGTTTCGTCCTAATATGAGACTCGTCAGGCCACCGCATTCTGGTTGCCAGTACCGAATAATGAGACCCTTATCCTTTGGGTAGCACGTTTCGTGTACGCGATTGTATATATTTCTGTTTTAATTCACAGTCGCGCCACCACATGGCGGTTTTTACAAACTTTGTTAATTTGTGTGGTTCTTGTGTTATCATGTGAACCATCGAGATGTCGCCTTTGTCGTCCTGTTTGCTTTTTTTGATTTTAAATTCAGCTTTATAGGATGCAAAGGCGAGGTGATGGTTTGTACCGAATACGGTGGCGCCACATAAACATATATACGCCATCCGGCGGGAGGTCGGCGAAGCCGCGTTCAGTATTTGCATGTTTCCTTCCGATCTGTCCTTTGTACAGCCAGGTGCATGTCGGTACCCTGATGAGTCTAGTAGAGACGAAACATGTACCTCTGCCGTATCACTGTGGCGGGGAGGGTAAGTTTTGACTTTCTTCTCGGTATGGTGGTACAGGTAGGCCATCATCTCGATGGTGGTGGAATAGGATAAATTGCGTTTTGTAACAAATTATTCTAACTATGCAACCTCTAACACAGAAAGGATATGATGGAGAGAAGTTTGCATTTACTGTTTCGCATTTTACTTCATATATATATATATATATATATATATATATATATATATATATATATATATATATATATATATATATATTTTCTTCTTAAAGTGCCTATCCTCTTTGGATGTTGGCTATCGCATTGGTCCATATTACTTTATTCACTGCTGCTCTGAACAGACCTGTTGATGTCATTCCAGTCCATGTTCGTAGGTTGCGCAGCCATGATATTCGTCTTCGTCCAGCTGATCTCTGGCCTTCTATTTTCCCCTGTAGGATAAGTTGGAGCAAGTGATATTTCTCATTCCGCATGATATGTCCAAAGTACTCCAATTTTCTGCGTTTCACATTTGTAAGGTATTCCAGTTCTCCACCGATACGTTGTAAAATGTTTTCGTTTGATACGTGGTGTATCCAAGGAACCCTAAGCATGCGGCGGTAGCACCACATCTCAAATGCATCTATACGTTTACATGAAGCATCGGTAAGGGTCCAAGCTTCTGCTCCATATAAGAGAGTTGAGAGTACATAGCATTTCAAAATCCTGATCCGCGTATGTATATTGAGGGATAGGTTGCAGAGTATGTTGCGCAGCTTATTAAAAGTACCTCTTGCTTTCTCGATTCGGCTTCTTATTTCTCGAGAGTGGTCCCAGTCCTTATTCAACGTGCAGTCTAGATATGTAATCGTCTCGGCCATTGTGAGAGTTACGTTGTTGGCAGTAAACTGTATATTGCCGACGTCGTTTTTATTGACAATAATCGTTTGCGTCTTCTTGCAGTTTATCCTCATACCATATCTGTTGCAAGCTGTCACTATTCGGTCGATAATTCTTTGAAGTTCCTCTGCAGTATCGGCTATAAGAACGGTATCATCCGCGTATCTTAGGTTGTTTATTACTTCTCCATTTACAATAATTTCATCTTCTATGTTGCCCAGTGCTTCTTTAAAGACATGTTCTGAGTATACGTTGAATAGAAGTGGCGACAGTATACAGTCCTGGCGTACTCCTCTCTTTATATTATATTATATATATATATATATATATATATATATATATATATATATTAAATTTGACTATACCATCGAAAAGCTGAAAAAAAATCAAAATCCTCTATTTTAAATTTTTTTTTATTAATCTTAGCTTCGCAAACACTAGCTGAAAATAGAATGATTTTGAGTTATGGGATTTTGAAAACAAACAAACTTGACTTTGAAATGACTTCAAGGGTTACTCTCAAGGTCAACTTGAACGTTACCATAAAGTGCCCCTTTAAATTTCCATAACTTTTGCACTTAACTTTTTTTATCAGTTGATTTTGCCCCAATTAATTTGACTTTAAACTGAACCCCAGGTGACTATTATCCCCCCCCTCTTATGATGTTCAACCATATAATTAAATGAGAAATTTTGAGAATTTTCTATTTGTGTATTAAAAATAAATGTTCTTATTTAAAAAAAAATAGACTTGACCTTAGATTTATCTTGCAGTCAAAGCCAAAGTCACCTTGAACGTGCTCCGCCGAAATCTACCGCTTTCTCTACGACAATTTTCTTATTTTAAGAGATATTCAAGATGACGATTAAAATGGTCCACCCTGGTATTCTTGTATTCTTGTGTTTCTTATTAAAATTGAATCAGATAAATCAGTATGTTTCTAAAACAACCCAGTAGAACTCTAAACAAAATGTACTAATTCTTTTTTCTCTCGTCAATTTTAAATCCAGAGAAAATATTATTCTTTCAAAAGTTTAAAACTAAACAAGTTATTTAGAAAAAATAGCGTCAAAACGCATAAGCCAACAAGTGCTAAAATACTATTCAGTTAGCGTCTAGAAACTAAAACTAATATCTTAAAAAAACCTTGTTAGGCTATAAATATTTTTTATTGCGCATATTTCTTCATCATAAAAATAATTTAATATTCATTCTATCGTTTTTATATCGCATTTCTTTTTCAGTAGCACAAGGATACCTCTACACAGACTATAGGATCAAGAATAAATTACAATATAAAAGTGAAGTTTCTGAAATATTTTTACTCACTTAAAATACAAACATAAAATTTTATAGCTTTTTATATTAGAACATGGTAAATTTCTGAAAAGTTACTTTTTACGGTTAGTAAAAGTGAAATTCCTGCAGTAACGGCAGCCCTTATTATACGAGATTACTTCCTTTATTGTCCTACTTACCACCAACTAGATATTGATTTTGTTTATGAAGACTCACCTAGAAATAAAATTATTTGTTAAAATAGCAGTAACAAAAATAATATTTTAGCTGCGTATGTAAAGTCATATGCACTAAAAACGTCCTCAATTCAGCGATCCATAATAAACTTAAACTATAACAAAATCTAAAATTTTGTAACTATCAAATCAGTCATACGTTTTATTGACATTTATACTTTATAAGGGGTATTTAAATGAGAACTTGAAATTAAAAATATATTTATAGAAAACTATAATTCGGAAGAATCTGAAAATTTCCAAGAGTCTTGTCAGTTTAATGTGTATTGTGCTATAAAAAATGACGGCGTCGTCGCCCTAGAATTCTACCGTGATAATCTGAATAGTAAGTTAGCCATTTTTGAAGACTTCTAGATACAAAGTACGTTTTTCAATTTATAGGTGAGCGCTACTTGAGAAATTTGGATAACTTGCCGCTGGCTGATCATAGAAATCTATTTTATCAACATGAACTTGTTTTATGATCAATGGATAGCCAAGAATGGGCCACATCTTTGGCCACCTCGCTCCCCTGACCTAACATCACTTGATTTTTTTTTATTTCGGGGACAATCAAAAATAAAGTATACAATACCGCATTAATCACTATGGAAGATTGCACACACCTCGTCAGAATAGCATTTGAAGAACTTAATCCTCAGTCAATAAGAAGAGCCACCCATAAAGAGTTCCTGCTTAGGTGCGAAAAATGTTTGGAAGATCAAGGACGTCAATTTGAACATTTACTCAAATAATTTTTGTAACTCTATTTTATTAACAACTGGTTTATTTCTAGTTCTTTTAGCTTTTATAGATCCAAAGTTCTTGAAGTTTTTCATAATCTTTTTTACAGTTGGTAGTGTTGGTTTCCGTTTCTTCGGATATCGGATTCTTGAAATAACTCTATCACATTTTCCATAAATAATAAATAAGTTTAAATAATGTTCGTGCATGTAATTTAATCGCCCCGGCATGATTATTATTAATGAATTTCAAATGGCAAGAAATAGTGACAATTCTGTAGGGTTCGACTGTTTTATTTTGGCCACGCCTCGCCGTCATGGCCAACTAATAACAAAACTTAAAAGCCGTATAGCCTTTTTACACTAGAAAAATGTTGAATTGCCAAATTTTTGGAATAGACAACCTTATACAAAGTTACCCATATTTTTAATGTTTAATATGATAAAATTATAAAAATAGGTGTTTTTTTAAATAGAATTTTTATTCTTCTTTTTTGAGCAATCTACACTAATAATTTTCAAAATATCATAAAAAGGCTACTAAAGTCGATCTTCATCTACAAGAAAACTAACCCAAATGAAATAATAAAGACTTCCTTATAGGAAAAATTTATAGTTAAGTTTTGGTCCGCAAACGTCATTTTTGACATAAAAATTTTAATATGTCCAAAACGGTGAGACTTAAGTATAGAACATTATACATGAAATATAGGTTATTCCATTTAAAATAAGCAAGATGAGATCTACTTCTGGTATAACTGGAAATGTCGCCATTTTGAAAATATTTTACCCGGCTGTGCCCCATGCACGTTAGTACACTATCAGATTATTCCTAATTATAGTTTTCCCACAATCGATCGATAAAGTTCCCGGAAGATCACCCTGCATACATATACATTTATATTATTTATTCTTTTTCAAGCCAACCGAACCCCCAGAAACATTTTTCATCGCACTTAAGTTAACATTTTGAAACTTGAAATCTCAATTTTTGAATGGCGAGTGGCGATTTTTGATTTTAGTGTTTTTAATTATAAACACTGGAAGTGCCAATAGAATTTTTCAATTTCGTTTTTGTAATGTATCAATAACATCATTCGCTTCCCTGTAAAAAAATTGATCCTCTTTGTTTTTTCGTAGATTGCTTTTTTCAGCCGTAAAATCCCAAAATCTGAATTTTAGTCCTCATTTCCTCAAATAAAGGGTGTTTTTTATAGAGGTATAGAACTTTTAAGTTGGCAACACTTTTTTAACTGGCGGCCATTTTGTCAGCTGTCAAGTGATTTATGTTTAGTTTGTTTTGGCATTTCAACATGAATAGACTGACGCCTGAACAACGCTTCCAAATTATGCAAATTTATTTTGAAAATCATGGTTCTCTTCGAAATACGTATCGCGCACTACGTCCATTTTACGGTCAACATAATCATCCATCAGAGCAATTAATTCGATTCACTATGGAACGGTTTCGCACCACGTTTACTCTAAATGATAATACGCATCCACAGAGACGTCGTACACAGGAATTGGATATGTGTCCATTCACTTTATGGAAGATTTTACAGAAAAATCTTGGTTTGCGTGCTTACAAAATCCAACTCGTGCAAGAATTGAAGCCACACGATCATCTAGCAAGGCGTAGATTCGGTGAATGGGCCCAAAACAAGATTGCCGTTGATCCCGATTTTCATAAGCGAATTTTGTTTAGCGATGAAGCTCACTTTTGTTTGAATGGATACGTCAATAAACAAAACTGCCGTATTTGGAGTGATGATAATCCTCAAGTGTATGTTGAGACACCGTTACATCCAGAAAAACTGACTGTTTGGTGTGCTTTATGGGCTGGTGGAATCATTGGTCCGTACTTCTTTAAAAACAATGCTGGTCAGAATGTTATAGTCAATGATGACCGCTATAGGGCCATGAGTACTGACTTTTTCGTTCATCAATTGAAGAACCATGATGTGCAGGAGCTGTGGTTTCAACACGACGGCGCAACATATCACACAGCTCGTGCCACAATTGACTTATTGAAGGAAACGTTTGGTAACCGCATAGTTTCACGTTTCGGACCCGTGAATTGGCCTCCAAGATCGTGCGACTTAACGCCGCTAGACTATTTTCACATAGTGAAGTCGCTAGTCTACGCCGATAAGCCCGAAACGATTGATCACTTGGAGGACAACATTCGCCGCGTTATTGCCGATATACGGCCACAAATGTTGGAAAAAGTCATCGAAAATTGGACCTCCAGATTAGACTACGTCCGAGCCAGCCGTGGCGGTTATATGCCAGAAGTCATATTTAAATTATAATGCCAGAAGGTTATCTTTCGAATAAAGTAAATTTCATGTCAATTTAAAAAATTCATCTTTGTTTTATTCCATTTAAAAGTTCTATACCTCTATAAAAAACACCCTTTATAAATATTATTAAGTATTTCTCTACGAATATTTTCGAGGCTGTTCTACACGATTCGACTTTTTAAAAGCCGTCAAAAATTCGATTTTTTCAAAAATATTCGAATATAAATGAACAAAGATATTTTTTTGATTTTTTTACATATTTCAATCGAATTTTTAAAATATTAATTTGCCTTAAAATGGACATAGAGTCAGTCGCGTAGCGAAGGCTCCGCAGAACCAGCGGCGGGGGAGGGGTCTTGGGAAACCCAGCCCTCCCAAAAAAATCTTTAGAATTCAATTTAATCAATCTCAGTACTACATCAAAGCTAACATTTATATAGTTATTAGGTAATTGAATGATGAATTATTAATGAAGATGCTAAATGAGAAGCAGTCCCTTACATAAAATTCATTATCAAAATTGTAAAGTGCAGTTAAGATATTAGTGAGATATTGAGCTATAGAACCATTTGGACAATTAATTGAAGAGACAATGGGCCGCATTGATAATGTTGGCTTATGAATTTTAGGCAAGGCATAAAATCTAGGACAGACTGTATCATAAGTTGTTAATTTAGATTTACCATCCTCATCAATAGCGCCCCTCTCATACAGAGATTTAACCAATTTGTTAGCTTTAAGTTGAAGTGTATATGTAGGATTGTGATTGAATTTTTTGTAATATATGGTATCATCTAACAATTCTTGACTCTTTGACAAATATTCGTCTTTCTTCATGGCTACAGTTACATTACCCTTTTCACTACGTAGTATATATTGTTGTATAAACTACATCTCACCGTCAATTCCCGCCACAATTTAAGTTCAAATATCACAATTAAATATTATATAGTACGACAACGGGTGTCTGGGAAGGTGTCAGTCGAAACCCACTGAGGAGTCCTAAGGCTGGCACCGGGACGAAACACCCCAAATTTTTACTTTACAGTTTGTTCGTATTTCTCGCTGGGTACAGGGACCTTAGCGGAATACGAAATGGCATCCCTGGACATGGGAACGTGCACTTGTGGCGTCAAGTAGCATGGGTGCGTAGCTGCACCGAATCCGCGACGGGGTGTTAATCCCAGCAGTTGTCAGGCCCCAATTAACAATCACACCTTCCTTGTAATCAGGATCCGGAGTACAAATCTCCAATTCCCAAGGAAGGTTGATTGTCTAGAGGCGGAGGTGTTGTGTAAACTACATCTCACCATCAATTCCCGCCACAATTTAAGTTCAAATATCACAATTAAATATTATATAGTACGACAACGGGTGTCTGGGAAGGTGTCAGTCGAAACCCACTGAGGAGTCCTAAGGCTGGCACCGGGACGAAACACCCCAAATTTTTAGATTATTCGTAATTCTCGCTAGGTACAGGGACCTTAGCGGAATACGAAAATATAAATCAAGGTGGTTCCTTAAAAAGAGCCTTTTTGTTATAAATATTTGACAGAAACGATCTATTGTTATGATTCTTATGTAAAAAATTTATAATAATATTAGCGTATTGACAACGAAAGCAATCCTTCTATTTATCATCAAATTTTACTATAATTATATATATATATATATATATATATATATATATATATATATATATATATATATAAGATAATTAAAATATCACCCAAAATATATTCCGACCATTTTTTTTGTACCTACTACATTTTTCCCCTTATTATTTTGAGCCATTATTTCTAAACGCTTCTCCGTCACTGTCAAAACTGAGAAACCGGAGCACCATAATCTCAAGCAGTCTAGGCTGATGAGAGCGGTTTGTTTGTGCTGCCAAAAGTCATTTGGATGACCGATTTGAACACGTGATTGTTGTACAAATATGAGCCACTTCTGTATAAAAGATAATTCCTTTTTCACATTTTGTCGGAATGAGGCTATTACATTGCAGGGATTTGCAGAAAATGAGAAGTGATGCCTCAGAAATAAAGAAAAAAATAAGGTAATTTATTTGATATTTTTTTATTACAAATAAGAGCCTTATTTTTGGAATTAAAATATTGTTTCCATAACTACAGTTTCTTGCGACAGCCGTCATTCGGTTGTTTACATGACAAATCTCATGCTGATAATTTCAGTGGCGTGTCATGAAGGTAGAAAGTAGTAGAAGCTTTTTTCGATATTTATGGCAGTTATTATGTCATCGGTAATTTTAAGCAGCGTGGTTATGCAACTATGAATCCAGATTGCGTAACTGGTATAATATTGTCCACTCCAGGGGCGGATCCAGCCTCTCTCTTTGGGGGGGGGGGGAGGGCGTTGATATCACAAAAGTACAGTATGGCAAGCGAAAGCACATTCCCATTTCTAGTGTAAAAGGCAGGGTCGGGTCTATTTTTCTAAATTTGAAGCTTTTGCCGATATGAGAGAGGGAGGATGCGAGCAGCATACACATTCCTAGTATGAGGCGGAATCGGGTCTATTTTCCTGAACTCAACGCTCTTGGGATACACATTACTATATTCTATTCAAGAACTAGCGAGAGTAATAAAACTGTTAGCGAAACCTCCAAGGTACCTGCTCCAGTGCCGCAGGTAACTGAGGACTGGCGTAAATCTAATTATATTTAATTATATTTAAATATTATAAGGTTTTATAAATTTACTGCAACAATAAAATTTCTGATAGTTCAATTTGATTTCTGTCAGTGAGCAAAGTACACCTTACAGTGTGTTCTTAGTGATTTATCTTATTTGTGCTTGTTTTTATAAATTATTTGAGATTAGTGAGATACCCAAAAGATAATGGCTTCCACATCTATATTTATTCCAAAATCGTTAAACCAGGGCATTTTTTCCTCAAAGAAAAACTTATTACGATGAATGTTTATGATGCCTTAAGATATCAATATCTAGATAATAATGTTAAAAGCTCTGTTGAGATGTGTTCCAACATGAGAGGAGTTGGAAAATATACTATGTACCAAATACTGAAAGAGGGGAAAAAACGACTGGAATTGTTAGTACTCCCAAGTCACATTCGATCACAGGCAGACGAAAAACCTCGTTGGAAGAAGAGATTTTAATTAAAATTAATGAAGATCGGGATTTACCTGAAATTAAAAGAACTGAGCTCTGGAAATTGCTCAAAGAACGTAATTTTTCTGAGGAAAACCAGATAGGAAATCTGTTCTTATAGATCGTCCGGAAAATGTCCGTTGGAGAAGGAAATATCTCTCTCAAGTAAAAAATAGAGTTGCTAGAAATAACACAACTTACAAAATTAGTAATTTAACTGAACTTTTGAAAGATTTTTTTGAATGAAGTTACTGCAGAAAATTGGGAAAAATCCATATAATAAAAGAATAAAAGGAAATGTGGAAACTTGATCTCTTGATCGGTGAGATAGAGGAACTAATTATAATTAATTTGAGCGAAGATAGCTTCACTAACTTTGATTAAGAATTAGATACGTAATGTTTACCAGCGTAAACACAATTTATTATTTAAATTTTCTGTAACATATAAAAACTAATTACATTTGAAGCCCTTTTTAGTGTATAATTGGAATTCTGCAGATGGTTTAGGAAATAAATAAACTGAAACGTCAAATGTCCTAAAAATGTTTTTAATTAATAATAAAATGACCGATAGCCCCAAAAATATTTTAATATTATATGGACGAATTTATTTTTTTTATATATGTTTAACTTCTTGTATTTTTGACAATGGTTATTTTGTAAGTATTTAAATTATAACTTAGAATTTTTTGAGGGAAAAAGGCTACATTTTATTCTGAGTGTGCCTAAAATGGTTCCTATACCAGAATTAAAAGTAATAAAAATACTCTTGTGATTTGTGTTAAACATGTCAAAATTATCTATTTTTTCTAATGTATGTGAATTATAAGGAAATCATAAGAAATAAAATAATATTATAAAAACTTTTTATTTTAAGTTTATTACCGAAATAATATTCTATGCCATAAATACTTAGTGATAATAAACCTCCTTTCGACGCCTATGACAAGAATTAAAATCCTTTGTAACACTTCACACCTCCAAATATATCTTGTTGTCCAACCCAAATAGTCCATTATTATAGACCGGTATTTTTGATTATAGAATTTCTAACCGATTCCGATGAAAAATATATATGTCTAACAGATTTTACGAAAGACACCGGACCAAAGAACACAGGTGGTTTGCGAAGAAAAAAAGGGTAAAAATGATTTATTACTCTCTCTACTTCTTGAATAAACTATAGTATAAGAGGCAAAATCGGGTCTATTTTCCTGAACTCAAAGCTCTTGGGGGGGGGGTCGCCCCCACCGCCCCCCCCCTTGGATCCGCGCCTGTTCCATTGTCTTGACAATGCATTGACTTTGCTTTTTCTAAAATTTTCGAAAGTGAGGGCAGTATAGCCGCGTGTTTTTCTGGCATTCTAGGAATAGGGAATTTATTAAACAGTAATCAATAATACCGTTATTACTGGAAGCAAAAAAAGTAAATATAAATTTAGTATTGAAATATTTATTCCATCGAGACCGATCGCTTTACTTTTTTTTGATATTTTCTTTTGAACTTTTATTTCGCAGATTTCATTATGTTCATTTTTATAAAAACTTAAAGTATTATTGTCTACTGGTAATTTTTCTACTGATTTAACAAAATATTGATTAATTTTGTCGACATCGCCAAGACTGTCTGGTATCTTTCCTTGGCTACTAGTTTTCTGAAATATTTAATAGCTTTAGGGATGGCCAAATTTTCCTTGTCAATTTATTAGCATCAAAGTTAAAGTAACTTTTTTTCTTGTCTTATTGTCACAGTGACCGTATTTCTAAGATTTTCACAAGTATTCTAGTTCGCTTTTTTTTTGGACTTTGCTGAAATTTTATTTCTCAGATATTATGGCTCGTAATGCATCCGTTAACCAAGGTTCGCATGGTTTATTTATTCTGTATTATTAGAGTAATATTTGTATATTTTCATTAGCAAAGTTAATTTTATCACCTGCACTCTGGACATTATAAATATTTTGCTCTAGTGTCGCCTTAATATTTGCCGTTAATTGCTCAAGGTTAATATTTTAAAAGTTTCTTGTAACTATAAAAATGTGCGTAGTGCATTCGCGCTTAACACTGACATCACAAAAGATCACATCATAACCACTAACTTTCCCTACTGGAATGGTGATATTTTCTTGTTCTGTCGTGAGAAAATAATCAATAAGGGTAGCAGACGTAGGTGAGTTTTTGGATAATCTTTTTAAGCCTCACAACTTCCAAAATTTCATTAACTCATTTTGCCTTCATATTGCTAAATTCTAATAAGGTTATTTTAAAACCTTCTCAGTCATAAAATTT
Source organism: Diaprepes abbreviatus (assembly GCA_034092305.1). Classification (NCBI taxonomy): domain Eukaryota; kingdom Metazoa; phylum Arthropoda; class Insecta; order Coleoptera; family Curculionidae; genus Diaprepes; species Diaprepes abbreviatus. The sequence continues at coordinate 986,905 of JASJET010000268.1, read as the reverse complement.
TAGTAAGATTTCAGAACATTTTATTTTTATTTATTTATTCAATTTTACATTACAGGATAGTGCAGGAATTAAAAAATATAAACAATTTACATGAAAATGATTTAACAAAATAAAACTGTTATAATCGTAACAGTAAACTAGAATCAATTCAACAAAATACTTAAGAGTAAAAAAGCATTCATAATCAATAGCCAGGTACGCTATTCAAGGCCAATCTCACTGTTCTCTTGAAGGACACAGAAGAACAGCAAAAATCAAAGGCACAAGGCAGGAATGTATTTTAGTGGTCCATCAGTCTATTAGCGAAGCTATTCCTGCCAATATTAGTCTGGCTAGGATACAGCGAGAATCCATTTTGCTACCTAGTTAGTCGAGCAGGAACACGAGAATTAAACAATGCCAGCAGTTCAGGGCAATCAACCACACCCGCAAACAATCTACGTCCAAACATCATAGTAAGCAGAATTCTACGAATCTCCAAGGAATCCAAGGTGAGCAAACTTAGCTGCTAGTGGTACTGCATCTTCGTCGATCGATTCTTAACTTAAAGTGCAAGAAATTAACAAATTTGCTCAATCCGTGCAACGTGGACCCTGTGTAGAGATGACCAGATCATGCAACAGTACTCCAAGTTACTTCTAACTAGGCCAAAATAAACAGCCTTAAAATGTTCAATGTCATTAAAATCGTGACATTGCCTCCTGACACATCCACACATCTTTAAAGATTTTGCGGTCATGCTGTCGATGTGTGCAGTTAAATGCAACTCACTGTCAAATTTGACTACCAAGTCGTTAATAAGAGTTACTCTAGTGAGCTCAGTATCACCAATTCGATAAGCAGAAAGGACGAATTTTCTCCACCTAGAAAAGGAAATCATCTTGCATTTCGATGTGTGGAAAAATATTTCATTGTCTCTGCACCAGGAAATCAATTTAAAGATTTCATCCTGCAATACAGAGCAATCCCCGAGACACGCTACTCGGCTGAAAATCTTTAAGTCATCCGCAAAGAAAAGGTAGGAACACTCCTGAAAAATGTCGGTAAAGTCATTGATAAAAAGTAAGAACAGGACAGGACCCAGATGGGTCCCCTGCGGAACCCCAGAATGAACCCTTATTTCTCGCGATAATCTACAGCAGAACTTGACCTCTTGCGTTCGATCAGTTAGATAGCTGATATTCCAGAAAATTAACGGTGGCCCAACTCCATATTGCAGTAATTTGTTTAATAAAATACGATGATTTACCTAATCAAATGCCTTTCTGAAATCGAAGTTAATCGATTAGTCTGACATGACTTACCAGATTGAAATTCGTGTTGAAGTTCCGAAATGACTCCTCGGAACGCAAAAGAAATATCATCTGTAACCAGCGACTCCAAGACCTTACCAAAGCATGAAAAGCAAGATATGGGGCGGTAGTTAAGTATGTCAGAACGATCTCCACCTTTGAATAAAGGTGTTACAAAGTGGACTTCCACACCGAAGGAACGAATCCTGAATCGAAAGAACATTTATATATTGCAGTCAGTGGTACAGCCAGTGTCACACAACAGTTCCTCACGAATATTGGAGGAATCCCATCAGAGCCAGCATCCACGCCAACATCAAGGTCTACTAGCTTTTTGAATACAATATCGCTGTCCACCAGCACAGTGGATATATTTATGTTGTTCAAAAGCAAGTGATGTGTATAGTTCGCACTATGAAAATCACCATTGTCCACGGACTGGAAAAATCCCGCCAAGATATCAGCAATCTCTTTTGGGTCCCGATAACTTTCATTTAAGTAGCTTATATGTTTCGGATATCCAATTGTAGTTCGTTTAGAGTTTAAAGCTTTAAACCATAGCTGTAAACAAATATTTAATATTTTAAAAATTACCATGTATTTTATTTTATTTAAACAATAAAAAACGTTAAACTTATGTTCATTAGGGTTGAAATTATTCAGGCCACACAAGATTCGAACATTATTTTCCTAAAATTGCTCTTGGACAACTGGAGAAGTGTGCTTTGAAGGAAGCATTATAGTTTGCTTTACATTTCTATAGACAAATCAGTTTACAGCGTCATTAATGAATATTAAAGGGCCCACTCTGTATTCCATGAGAAACGATCCACAGAATAAAACCCTTCCCTTACCATGTTTAACTCTAGGCGTAATGTATCATCATCATCATCATCAATCAGCCCAATCTTGTCCACTGTTGAACATAGGCCTCTCGTAAGTATTGCCACTTATTTCTGGCCCGTGCCGCTTGCATCCAGTTTGATTCTATGCGCCTTATATCGTCAGTCCATCTGGTAGGCGGGCGGCCTCTTCCTCGGAAGCCTCCTGTCGGTCTCCATTCCAAGATTTTTCTTGTCCATCGATTGTTCCTAGCGACATGTCCAGCCCAGTTCCACTTTAACGTTGTAATTCTCCTGACTGCATCTGCAACATCCGTTCTTCGTCGTATTTCTGTATTCGGTATTCTATCTCTGATGCTAACTCCCAGCATAGATCTTTCCATGGCCAATTTTGTCACTCTCAACTTATTTACGCTATTCTTTGTTAGTGTTAGCGCCTCTGCTCCATATGTCAAAACGGGGAGGATACACTGGTCAAACACCTTTCTCTTCAAGCAAACAGGGATGTTCGATTTAAGTATATTTTTCAGTTTTCCAAAAGCTGACCACGTCAGCCCTATTCTTCTTAGTATTTTGCATGTTTGGTTATCTCGGCCTAAACGGATTTCATGTCCTAGATATTTGTAGGTGGTGACTTGTTCGATCTTGTGGTCTCCTACTGAGATATTGTCGTTTAGTACAAGGTTGGTCATAAATTTAGTTTTTTCACAATTTATTTTTAGACCAACATCACTTGACAGTCTCTAGAGCTTTTCCAACATTCTTGCTGCTTTATCCGTGCTATCCGATATGAGGACAATGTCATCGACGAATCTTAGGTGGTTAACCACCTAAGGTGTAATGTATCTGAGATTAAATCATGCATTGATTGGTTACTTTGCAAGTTTCATTGCATCAGAATTAAAGATCTAGTAAATAGGATCTTTTTCACTCGTCCACTGTCCAATTTACATGCAAATTCATATTTTACGACCCCATTTCTTCTTGAAATAAGAGTCTTGTTAAACAGGAAGTTTCACCATTTTGAAAATATTTTAACCGAATTGACCCCATCAACTTTAATAATTCGCCAAATTTTTAAAATTTTCGAAAGTCTATTTTCCGAGGAATTGATCGCGTCAGTTCGTCGTAAGATACACTATATATGATTTTAAATGAAAAAAAAAAGTTTTTAAATATGTATAATATATTTTTCTATATACTCTAACCATTCCCTAATTCGAATATTTTGAAAATATAAGAGAATTTTGCGTTTCTTTTACAAATGAATTAAAAAATGTTTTTCAGCTGCTTTTCATATCAAATAGCTCGCCGATTTCTAGAAAACGAAGTCACCCAAACATGCCCACAATAACAAATATAGATTTTTTGAAAAAAACATACCTATTTTTGTTCCTGGTAATAATTACATTCATAACATAAAGAAAGCAGATAAAAAATTCAAGTCAAATAGATCTTTTTATAGAGATATGTATATATGTGGTTATAAATATTTTATAAGACAATATGGTTTGCCGTTTCCACTATAGTATAAATATTAGATTTAATAAACTAACACCTGGTTTTATTTGTCGACTTTTTACATGTTCCACGAAAAATGGATTATTTTTTACCGCAAAACATAAAAGACAACCTTTTTTTACTTGTGTGTCAACTTTGATTTCCATTTTGTGTCTTGTGGAATGTTCGCAATAAAAAAATGAGATTTGTAAAATTGGAGTATCGAAAATTTTTCTTAAGGATCATAATTATCTTGGAACTATTCATGAATGCATGATTGATATATATATATATATATATATATATATATATATATATATATATATATAATGATAATGAATTCAAGTGCAATAAGTCGGTAATTATAGGAATTATAAAAGCAAGTTTAACGCATAAGTTGTATCATAGACTAACCCTAGACTTTTACCTATGGACGCCTTGGAAACTTTTTTTTGATAGTTTGGGTGAGAGCGCAAGAAGATGAATTTCTAAGTATTAAATCCAACTCACTGAATTAATTAGTTATAGAAAAAGTAGTAAAATAGCAAGAAATGAAACAATGCAGTGTTGTGTTGGATATTAAATCTAAAATACGGGTACAAATTTTTCATCCCTTCGTTTACACTGATTTAAATCAAGAAAGGAAATATTGCGATGAAACAGACCATAACTTTATATTTATATTGATTAATATTTATGGATATAAAACAGTATTATATATTATCCATTTTTGTAGTGTTGTGTAAACTACATCTCACCGTCAATTCCCGTCACAATTTAAGTTCAAATATCACAATTAAATATTATATAGTACAACGGGTGTCTGGGAAGGTGTCAGTCGAAACCCACTGAGGAGTCTTAAGGCTGGCACCGGGACGAAACACCCCAAATTTTTACTTTACAGTTTGTTCGTATTTCTCGCTGGGTACAGGGACCTTAGCAGAATACGACATGGCATCCCTGGACATGGGAACGTGCACTTGTGGCGTCAAGTAGTATGGGTGCTTAGCCGCACCGAATCCGCGACGGGGTGTTAGTCCCCGCAGTTCTCAGGCCCCAATTAACAATCACACCTTCCTTGTAATCGGGACCCGGAGTACAAATCTCCGATTCCCAAGGAAGGTTGATTATCTAGAGGCGGGGGTGTTGTGTAAGCTACATCTAACCGTCAATTCCCGCCACAATTTAAGTTCAAATATCACAATTAAATATTATATAGTAAGATAACGGATGTATGGGAAGGTGTCAGTCGAAACCCACTGAGGAGTCCTAAGGCTGGCACCGGGACGAAAACCCCAAATTTTTACTTTACAGTTTGTTCGTATTTCTCGCTGGGTACAGGGACCTTAGCAGAATACGACAGTAGATTCAACGCGTGATATACTTGAGTTATTGAAAATGCAAAAGATCAATGATTTTTTAACAGACTTGTAAAAAGAAGGAGTTTCTAAATTCGAAAGACATATATATGTATATATATATATATATATATATATATATATATATATATATATATATATATGTTATGTCGGATATTATTCTCACGGGTGTGATGTGTAATCGAAGGTTTTCGGGCATCCCGTGTATGTGCTGAGTCCCTCTCAGGACTGTAAGGCAGCATATATATATATATATATATATATATATATATATATATATATATATATATATATATATATATATATATATATGTTTATGCGGCTTTTACGGATTCCTCCGTGTAAGATGCAATAGGTTATATCCACATCATGCTGTTGTAGTGCTGAAATCACATTCAGCAAACGTACAACTATATGCAACTCCGTGTGTGAATGAAGTAAAATGCGAACAGTTAATGCAAACTTCGCTCCATCATATCCTTTTCATGTAAGAGGTTGCACATTAAACACTATACAGAGTGTTCCATTAAAAATAAAAGAGGTTTAGTTTATGACATATCTATCTCTAATCCTGGTAAGCATAGATTTGTGAACAAAATTATTTCCTATTGCTGAATAATATTGTTATGTGGTTGCATCTGGATACCTTTAAATATTTCATTATTTACAATTACCGAAACACAAAATATTGAATCCTTAATAACTCTTTGGGGGTTTATAAGGATTCTGATCTTTATTTCGTAATTGTTACACCAAATTTTATTACATAATTTATAATTGCCAACAATGGAAATTTTATCAGTAAATGTCTAGTGGCTTACCCTCCAATTCTTTTTTGTATAAATCTGCGTTGGAAAATTTAGATTTTAAAAGTTAAAGGTCGAGAAGTTTTCTCGGTAAAATTATATTTTAAACAAGGGAAAATTAGAATGTGAAAAAAAAGTTTTATAAATAACTTTTCTTAAAAGCTCAGTTTTATCTTGATAATGACCTAAGAAGCTGTACAAAACCACCTTAACTTTAATGATCTGAGGTTTTTATTTAGATAATCGATAACCAAGATCACATTGGCTCTTCATATTTTTCACTGACTGAGATGTCGACTAAATGTCCACCATAGTCTCGACCTTTAAAGGGCATTTTGCTGTGCTAACTGGAAAATTATGTTCTATTTTAAGAATTATAATATTAGAAATTTTACAACTAGTCTTAGGAAATTTGTTAATTTTAAAAATCAGTATTAAGTTTAATATTTTTGTTTAGTGGTTATTTGTACAGGATGGTTCATAAGTTGCAGTGATTGTAGCAGCTAATCTTATTTCTATTTATTTATCAAAACAAAATTTGATAAATGCCAAATTATTGGAAAAATTATTTAGGTACACAGATAGTGTAGCCTACGAGGTGTGTTCAGAAAATAACGGGAATTTTTAAATTTCGTTAGTTTGGAAAGTCCGATTGTCAATTTTTTTTTTATTATATTGGTATCCATGCCCCTGAAGTATGATAAAATTTTCAGCTGTATTCATTGTTTACTTTGTCTGTAGCAGCCGCTAAGGTTAGACGTGTTTTTATGAGCTCGGCGATTTCCTTTTGTTAAAAGAAACGGGTCAAAGAATTTGAATCAAATTTTGGGAAAAAAATGGAATAAAGTATAACAAAGTGTGTAAAATGTTAACAAATGCCTATGGTGAGTCTGCTGTGAGTAAAACAAGAGTTTACGAGCGGTATAAGTGTTTCCAAGATAGTCGTGAAGACATTGAAGACGATGAACGCCCCAGCACATCAACAACCGATGAAAACGTGGAAAATGTGAAAGAAATGGTTATACCACGAGGTCAAACGGTCAATAAGAAATACTACCTACAAGTTCAACGCTGTTTGCGTGAAACAATCCGAAAAAAACGCCCGGATTTGTAGAAAAACAATTCATGGCTTTTGCATCACGAAAATGCACTTGCTCACACTTCATTGCTTGTTCGTGAATTTTTGGCCAAAAACAATACTGTAATAATGCCTCAGCCTCCATATTCGCCAAACATGGCTCCGTGTGACTTTTTCCTATTTCCAAAAATAAAGAAAACTTTAAAGGGTCGTCGTTTTACAAGCATAGATGGCATTAAAAGCGCATCGCTGAGAGAGCTAAAGGCTATCCCAAAGATCGAGTTTGAAAAGTTTTTCGAGAATTGGGAGAAGCGCTGGCATAAGTGCATAAAATCTGATGGGGACTATTTTGAAGGCGGCAATAGTAATGTTGACGAATAAATAAATTTTTTTTTTTCAAAAAACGAAAATTCCCTTTATTTTCTGAACACACCTCGTATGTTGACTGTTTTTTTTTATCCTTTTTATAGATTTTGTTTAGAATTTTCATACTTACTAAATTATGAAGGAAAAGAAACACCCCTTATAAAAATATTTACAGTTCTTATCATTCTAGTATATATATATATATATATATATATATATATATATATATATATATATATATATATATATATATAATAGAGAGAAAAACTTGCCTTTCATTAAAATATTTTAAGAACTTAGCTTTGTAATTACCCACAAAATATCTTCAATTATAATAAATTTTGTGTACATTTAAGCCATTTTTTGGTCTTCATGTATTTACTTCAAGTTTGTATCTTTACATTTCTATAAAAATTATATCAAAATTATTCTTGTAAGTCATCAAAAAGACATTTTTTTGTGATTTTTTAACATTTTCTATGTTTAATTCGACTTTTTTGTTGGAATGACACCAATGCTCTCGATAAACCAAAATAAACTAATCTTTACCAAAGACTTAACACTATATTACAAGACAAAAGAAATATTTTGATTTTTCGAATACCCCACAATGATAAAATCAGTAAAATTTTGAAAATAAGTTGAAAATGGTAAAAAACTTAACAGTGCATGTTGGACGCATTATTTTATACGACCTACAAGGAGTAATTTTTATACAATTTCTATATACCTAAATGTTAAGTTAAAAAAACTGAACTAAATATAAACACACAAGAAATTCTTGAGAAAAACTTTTTTTAATTTTTGCCAGAGGGGACGAAAAACAGCTGATCTTTTACCCATCTTTATATAATGATAGTTTTTACATTACGTCATAAATGTGAATCAATTAATTTTTCCCTACGTAGCTGTGAGTAGGCGAACATTTCGCCAGATGGCGCAAAACGGGGTTACAGAAATTAGAATCGAGTAGCCTCTCTATTCCTCCCTTATTTCACGTATGAGAGCATCCTCGGAGACTATTTAGTAGAAACCGGGCTTTTACGGCATGGAATGTATACTTGAAAGATGGGCAAGAGAGTATTTTTGGATGTTACACATAGAAAGCGTTGTAATTGTTTTGAAGGACTTCTATCAGTGTTATGGTTTCTCCTTTTGATATCAGTCATATTTAGGTTACTTTAATAGCAACTTGTGGGTAATTTTGGTAGTTTAGGGTCAATTTTAACATGAAGTTTTTTCCGTAAACAATAGAAAGCTGTTGATGCTCACAAAAAAATATGTGAAGTTTATGATGTTGATTCCTTTGTGGAAATTTTTCATTCAAACATTACCAACGTTCTGGTTGACCTTCTGAAATTGATGATGACTAAACTAAAGCCATAATTAAAAAGAATCATTGTATAACTATTCTAGAGATTGCAGATAGGTTAAATATATTGCACACAACAATTAAAAATCACTTAAAATATCTTGAACTCACTACAAAGCTCGATAGGTTAGGTTCAGCATGAACTGAAAGAGATTCACTTAACATCACGAATCGATATTTACCATACGCATCTCTCGTGCAAGGAAACCAATTCTTTTTGGAAAAGAGTCATCTGGTAAAGAAAAATGGGTGATCTAGAGTAACATCATTCGAAAAAGGTCATGGTAAACCAGCACAATCCACATCTAACACTGAAATGCATCCAAAAAAGTCATGGTGTCAATTTGGTGGAACTACAAAGGTGTTGTGTATTTTAAAATGCGTTCAAGAAGACAGACGACCAATTCAGATATTTACTGTCAACAACTAATAAAACTGGATGAAGCAAGCAAAGAAAAAGGGTCAGAATTGGCCCATCGCAAAGGAATTGTGTTCCATCATAATAATGCAAAGCCTCACCATCTTTAGTAACTCATGTGAAATTCGTGGAGCCTGTTTGGGAAATAATGTCGCATTTCCCATACAGCCCTGAACTTCGACCATCTGATTACCAGCAACTTAGAAGTTTGCAAAACTCTTTGAATGGTAAAACTTTCACAAATGATAATGACCTTAAATCATAATTGGTTCAGATTTTTGATGATAGGGACAAAAATTTCTATGAGCACCGAATCATGAAGCTACAAGAAAAATTGCAAAAAGTCATTGAACAGAATGGAAAATATATAATTGACCAAATGTTATTCTTTGTATAAAAAAATTAATTTTATTTCACACTACAAAATCGAAATTACTTTCTTGCCAACCTGATATGACACTGAAAACGGAAGTTATTTAAGAGATATTATCTTTCGTTGATAATATCACATAAACTGTAGTTAACACACAGACTTTGTGCGAAGCTCATTTCAAAATACAACTTTCTTAAAAATACTTATTAGCTTTATAAATCACCTAGGAACTTGTGAGCTAACCTGTATTATAAACGTCTATTTTTATGAAGATCAATTAGGAATTATACATGGGTAAATAGTTATTCCTTCTTCAAAAAGTGTTATAACTTGTTTTTAAAATTATTTAATAGTTAATTTTACAAAAAAAAACTAGCTGGTTTGGCCTTCACCCAGTAATTTTTCACAATTCAATGTATTTTATAAGTATATTTTATTATACACGTATGTCCAAAGTTATTGCATGTTCATAATTATTACGAATATATAAATTTGTTCATATATTCACGAAAAAAATAAATTTTATTCAAAACCAATACGAAATAAAGAAGTTACACTTATCACAGCAATTGTATAATTAGTTAAATAAATATTGTTCTAATGACTCAATTATCTGTATTTTCTCCATTTGCGTTAATGCAAGCTGTTAGACTGGTTGGCTTGTTTATTTATTTATTTATTCACAGCCTATACCTATTAATTACAAAGGCAGAACACCAATACACAGAGATGCATAAAATAATTAATTAAAACATACAAAATCACAGCATTTGAGAGATTTAAGGAATATTAAATAGGTACATGAGAGGAAATCTAATTGTTCTGAGAAATTATTTGCCAATCAGGAAGTACGGGAAATAAAAGCATTTTAACCCTAATTAGTACGATGGGGAGGAATATGAAAAAGAAAGACAGAGCGAGTTAACCTTGGTGGTACGTGGAAGAATATTATGTTTAAAAAGTCTGAACAGTAAACGAGATTGTTTACTATTTTAAATAATATTTTAAGGTATTGTTGTTTACGCCTTGATTTTAGGCTGTCAAGCATAAGTTCAGCATGCAACTCGGTTTAGATTCACTATTTTTATTAAATGTTTTAAAGCCTAAAATTTACGTTATACGTTTTCAGTTTTATTTAAGCAAACATGATAAAATGGTGACCATAGAGAAGATGCATATTCCTTAATCTAAGCTACTAAATATAACAGAAATTAGTGTTAGTCGAAAAGAGTTAGATGAAAGAAATAAGTTTAAAGCCAATTTAAATTTCGCACCCGTTCCAAAGCCACAAAAATTCGTTGATTAGAATTTTTTGGAACATATTTGTTCACAGATGAAACAAGAAACCAGGAGGACGAAACCACCTCTATCGAGAGTTGATAGTCGGGTAGGCTAATCCCACTTTTCAATTATTTTCTTTCAAACTTTATAAAGCATTGAACGTGATACTTATTTTCAAAGTCAATAAACTTTCCGGTGAAAAAATTAAATGTGATCTTTAAATAATCGAGAAGTTGTATTACTCCATGGAAAATAGACTTTCGTCATGTAACATTGGTGTTTTTGCTGGAATGTGCTCATTTCGGCATTCTATAAGACATATCTCGAAGGTAACTAGGTAACTCTAAAAGACCTGTGCAAAAAAAATGACGGACCAAAAATGGTCACCATTTTCGGCTTTTTGAGTTTATCTTGAAAAGTAAAAGTTGTATCGAAAAATGTTTTAAACAAAAATTATAGAGAATTAAAAAACCTATCGATTCATGTAATATAAGTTATAGATGGCGCCACTAATTATCGAGATATATTTTTTTTTCGACAAAATTTACGGTTTTTGTTTGTTTGTTTTTTAAAGACATTTATTGACAAATTACCGATTTAAAACTTAACATAAATATAGGTATTATCATTCTAAAAAAAGTATGTCAAACACGGAATCTGTGAGTTTTTTATTTTCCAAGAAATTCGATGTCGAAATTGAAAATTCAACCTCAATTTTCCACTTTCCTTATTAAGGATACAATGATCAATTTTAATGGAAATTGTTTGTATTGTTTTATATTTTGAAGATCTATTAAAAAAAATTTTTTTAATCGTGGGCTGAGAAATTTTGCAATAACCAATTTTTGCACCAAAAAAATTGCGATAACTTTTCACCGGATAGAGATAATTTTTTTTAATGCATGCATTGGATTTAAATATATCATTACCGATCTCAAAAAAAAAAATTAATTTTGGATGAAAAAAACGTTTTTTTTCCAAAATTCATAATGGCGTCGCAAATGAATATTAAGGGCTCAAATTTGCAGAAGATACTTTTTAATACTTGTACTTTACCTGTGAATTTTTTGGATCCAAGAAATACCCTTCCATACGATCTGTGAACCTTCGGAAATTGGGTCGAATCTTATCGAAAATAGCTGCTGCAGGCCTCTGTCGGCGGGTTGCCATAGTTCAGGCGCATTATTCATTGGCGCATCAAGGAAACTTATGCATCACAAGTAATATTTATAATATTGATGTTATTTTAATAATTTATATGATAGTAACAATTTGTTTAGTCATATTAATTATTAATTTGTTTATTAACAAACTTTTTACAAAAAATTATAAGAAAATCATACAAATATTCATTTATATATTACATATTCTACTGTTTTTTTTTCCTTTATAATATTATTATCAGTTTATTAACAAAATTTCTACTAAAAAATATAGAGAAAATCATACAAATATTCAATTATATATTACATATTATACTGTTTTTTTTCCTTTATATATATATTACCTAATAGTTTATTAACAAAATGGCTCATAGAAATTTTCGTCAAAATTTTGTTAATAAACTACTAGGTAAGTAATAATATAAAGGAAAAAACAGTATAATATGTAATATTTAATTTAATATTTGTATGATTTTCTCTATAATCATTTTTAAAAATTTTGTTAATAAACTGTTGATAATAATATAAAGGAAAAAAATAGGAGAATTTGTAATATATAATTGAATATTTGTATGGTTTTCTCTACAATTTTTTGTAAAAACTTTGTTAATAAACAAATTAATAATTAATATGACTAAACAAATTGTTACTATCAGATAAATTAATAAAACAACATCAACATTATAAATATTACTTTTGATGCATGTTTCGTTGAAGCACCAATGAATAATGCGCCTCAATTATGGCAACCCGCCGACAGCGGCCTGCATTTTATCTCGATCCAGTGAAAAGTTATCGCAATTTTCTCGGCCCACAATTGAAAAATTCTTTTTTTTTAATAGATCTTCAAAATATAAAGCAATACAAACAATTTCCATTAAAATTGAGCGTTGTATCTTAATTAGGAAAGCGGAAAATTGAGGTTGAATTTTCAACTTTGACATCGCATTTCTCGGAATATAAAAACCTCACAGGTTTGACATACTTTTTTAGAATGATAATGCCTATATTTAAGTTAAAAAAAAAAACAAAAACCGTAAATTTTGTAGAAAAAAATATATTTCGATAACTAGTGACGCCATCTATAACTTATATTATATGAATCAATAGGTTTTTTAATTCTCTACAACTATTGTTTGAAACATTTTTCGATACAACTTTTACTTTTCGAGATAAACTCAAAAAACCGAAAATCGCGACTATTTTTGATCCACCATTTTTTTTTTGCACAGGTCTTTGAGAGTTACCATCACGATATGTTTTACAGGATGCCGAAATGAACATATTCCAGTACATTTTTTTTTAACAAAACAGCTCTTTTTTGATTTAATTTCCATGGAGTATATATATATATATATATATATATATATATATATATATATATATATATATATATATATATATGTATATATATATATATATATATATATATATATCATGAGCCTATGGCTATATTCTTTAGAGTAATTATCAATTGATCAAAGTGAACAAAGTGAAACTGATAACTTCATGTTCTTTTGAATATGCATTTACTTGTCATTGGGCTGAAGTGATCATGATTACTTCAACTGATAGAAGTGAAAGTGATAATGACTCAAAAGAATAGCCCTTATGATTCCATCCGATGTAGTTAAAAATTTGCTCCGAACGATATTTTCTCGTAAATAGTGCATTTGTTAGTATCTATCAAATAACTACTAGAGCGCCTCGTTGAAAATGGCTTAGATATTGATATTTGACTAAGTTTAACATTTTTATATTCCCAACATTATCTTTACTTAGATCACTATTTATTCTAAATCCATATTTAACTTTTAAATTATCTAAGGTTTTTTATGTGAATATTTTTTATAATACTCATTGGTCATGTGGTACTTGAACAAACCTAAAAATTATATCAATTACATTCAATGATCACATCTTATATTCAACTAATGTTGTCTTAAAGTTGTTTGGAAATAAATAAATTGTTTGAAATCTCAAATTATATGCATAAAGTTTGTTATAAAATAATATTATCTTCTTAGGTTGTTGCTTTCAAGCAACAAGACACAACGTCCCAATGCAAATCGACACCGTGGCCCATTCAACACCTTTCATGGTCAGTACTCGCTAAATTTGCGCCTTTTTTATTTTTATTTTTTTGTTGCATTTAATGAGAATTTGTCCCCCAACTATCTACCTCACCCCTTACGATGGATGACTAGTATGAACTCTATCAGGAAAAAATAAGCTGATAACTCATCTAAAACACTAAGTAAAAAATCAGAACCAAAAAGAGATGCTTGGTTACAAGTTATGTAATGTATATACCTTCTTGGATATCGGTATGAAAATTGAAATGATGGCAATGTTTGTTTGCTATTATTTTATGTTATTTAATTTTGTATAGGATTATGAACAATGATGAATTATGTAGAGAAAGAAAAAACATAATTTCAAGGAATATATTTTTATTGGTATTAGATGGAGATTGTAATTAATCGACTTCGTAAACAAGTTGCTATTTGCTAATAGTTGCACACTTTTTTGATAATTGTACAAAACCTGTTTTGGTAAATAAATTATATAAAAAATACTAAAAATATGGTAATTAAATAATGAAGCATGCAACAGGCAACCGTACCTAAAAATTTCCTAATTTTGTTCCGAGAAATGGCCTCTATTTTGTTAATTTTGGAAATTTTTTTCCTCTGAAATTTTACATCAATTAATCATAAAAATATAAAATTATAAATAAAACAATGGCAGTATTTTTCTCACTGCAACTTCGTTGAAAATGATTTTTTCGTGAAACTGCAAAATATGGGTATACAAAAAAATACAATATATAAGGAAAAAGCTTTTTTTGAAAAAATCTCATTGCATGATTTGAAATAGAGTAGGTCATTGAAAAAAGAAAAAAAATTATTGTGTCTCCCCCTACATTTTAGCACCCATAAGAAAAGATATAGTTCAAGAAGCATATAACAGAGAACCCTCAAAAAAAAATTATTAAAAAAGAGATGTCGTTTTTGAGAAAATTACGTTGGTTTTTTTTCGAAAAAAGGCCACTATTTTGTTAATTTGGAAATTTTTCGCTTTTCAAATTTTTTTCTGGAAGTTTATGACCCATGTGACCTTAATTAAAAGAGAAAGCTAAATTACGTCCAGTAGTCATAAAAATATATAATTCTGAATAAAAAAATTATTTTCATTTTTCTTCACCGCAGAACCCTAAGCTCACCTTTAAAATCTCTATAACTTGCTTGAAAATGATTCTTTCGCAAAACGGCAAAATACATATAGGTTTTAGAATAATATATTTCAGGAAGAAAGCATTTTATTCTTTTGACTATTTTCATTGCAAGATTTTGAATGAAACCAGTCAAATACTATTTTTGATCTACTCTGCAATATAAAACTTTACTTCAAGAAATGTTGCGTGACAATATATTATTTCACAAAGAAAGTGCAAACCGCCCATCTTTCTTTGATGAACCACATCTATAAACCATTAAAAATTTTAATAGCCCATAAATTTTTACAATTTTTGTAAGTTTCCTGCAGCTGCACTAACTAAAGCGTTCTTAAAACTTTTAATTCATTTATTTTATTTACTCAAATGATGATGAAAAACCTTTTTAATTTTCATGATAATAAAATTGTTGCGTAATTGTTTTATAGTGTTTTAATTTAAATATTTGTTCTATGTTATATTAATATCTTACGCAACATTTATTGGTTTTTCGAATATACTAAAAAACATGTTGATTCATATTTAATAAGTCTAGATCTCGTAGTTAATAACATACAGTGACACGAAAAAGATATTTGCCTATATGTATTCTCCTTTCAAGCAGAAACAATGGAAAGAATATATAGTTTTATTTCCTGCGAATACAACTCTGGTCTTCTCCCCATACGCGTTTCAATCATCTTATGGTCTCGACAGTGGAGCTATACCGAAGTCGGCAGGTTTTTAATATCCTGCTGACATGCCTCGGAATTTATATTTTATATAGCAGTTGTTTCTTGCGAATATTACTCTCGCTTCAATACAGCTCCACTGAAAAGACCCTAAGGTGGTCGAAACGTGTAAGGAGAGAGGATCACAGTTGCATTTGTAGGAAATGTTTCTATATGTTCATTCCTTTTTCTCTGCTTGAAAGGAGAATACATATAGGCGAATATTTAAACACGGCAAATAGATTTATTTTATTTCTGACTGGAATTTTGATTTTTAAAACGAAGTTACATTTTACACTCATGTGAAAGACAAAAATTATTAAAGTTAGATATTATATTGGTATATCCAGAATACAAATTATTACCTTGTTTTAACTAGCATGCGGAGAGAGCATATATATATATATATATATATATATATATATATATATATATATATATATATATATATACACAGGGTGTCCAAGATAAGGATCCTAAGCATGGGGATCTCAGTACCTGTTGGAGTTACAGCTTAGGTTAAATTAGAAAAAAATTGCGTACTTTGAAGCGTATTTACATGCCGTTGAGAAACTTTAAAAATTTTCATGGTCAGCTGAGATATTGGGGAAAAACGAAAATTTGATGAAATAGATTTTATTTTTTTGTGACTTTATTTTAAAAGATATTAAAAAACTAATAAAACTTTTTCATTAGCAGTTTTTAGGTACTATGTGATGGAGTTTTTAAATTTTATATCCGACGTTTCGTTTTTGAGAAACCATCATCAACTTTATTTTTTTATAAGGGCCAAAAAAAAAGTATACCCTGTATCTGATTCCCTTTTTTATTACAAATTCAACGATGTATCACATGTCACATTTTTTTTGTTAGATAAAAGAATAAATGCGATTTTTCTATTTTTTTAAACATATTTTTAAGTAGGCTTTGCAAACAAATAATGCTTTGACACTTTGACGTAAATACCTGTTATGAGTTATTGATCTCACATATTAGTTAATATCTATTTACAGAGCAATGAAGCTGAATGGAGCATAGTACTACTTAGAAACAAGAAAATTTAATCTACCATAAATTTAACCATAAGATAATCATTATTTTAATGATATACAAAGAATGATAAATTATTTAAAAATAACTAAAACAACAAATAAATTAACAATTTTTTTTATTCAATTTAAAGCAGGTGTTCAAACAGATTTCCGTTATTTTCCAGACATAAATATGATCTTCTTATGGTAGAATTTAAAACATCACGCAACATGTCAGGTGTAATACTGTTGAATGCATTAGTTACACATTCTCGTAACTGCTGCTCAGTCTCAAAAGAATGATGGTATATTTGGCTTTTAGGAAACCCCCAAAGAAAGAAGTCCATAGGGGTTAAGTCCGGAGATCGCGCTGGCCAAGGCACTTCACTGGAGGTTCCAATCCACTTTCCAGGAAATCGCTGCGTAAGATACTCGCGAACCTGCCTAGAATTATGTGCAGGAGCATCGTCTTGTTGAAACCAACAGGTATTAACCTGTGCCAGAGGTAAATCCTCCTAAATTATTTTGTAATAATTGAAGGTATCGTTCTCCAGTTAACGAACTATGGTAGATAAATGGACCTAGTATTTTGGTACCGAAAATTCCACACCACATATTAAACCCAAAACGCTCCTGATGTCTTGAAATTTTTTGAACACGCGGATTTTGTTGCGCCCAGTAATGAGTATTCCGGCGGTTAAAGACACCATTATTAGTGACTAGACTTTCGTCAGACCATATTATTTTTGCAGGGAAATTGATATCATCTTCACATGCGCGTGTATACCACTCACAGAAATGCCGGCGTCGTTCAAAATCCCTTGGTTTAAGTGCTTGGCAAATCCTAAATTTATAGGGGTGATATCTATTTTTACGCAAAATAAATTGAGCAGTGGATTTGGCTACTCCTATATTTTTTTTCAATTTGCCTACAAGAGATGTCAGGGTTCTCAACAACTGCTTGTAATACGTTATTTTGGGTTTCTTCGGAAGAATCCTTTTTTCGGGATGAAACTGGCTTTTTAAATGATCCATATTGTTTTAAATTTCGCGCCAACTGTAAGAAAATGGACTTACATGGTTGCTTTCTATCTGGAAATTTATTTAGATACATTGCTGCAGTATTTATAGTATTCTTCTGGCACAAAATGTAGCAGGTCAGCATGTCAAACTTTTCTTCATGACTATAATGGCCACCCGGCATATTCGACGATAATAACACAATAATAATTATTCAACAATAAACAATAACAACAGTAACAACAACGACAAGAACTCTACAAACAACTTAATAACTCTAAATCAACTTAACAATTATTATTTTATCTTACCATAAACATTAAATTAAGTCATATGTGACAGAATAACAGGTATTTACGTCAAAGTGTCAAAGCATTATTTGTTTGCAAAGCCTACTTAAAAATATGTTTAAAAAAATAGAAAAATCGCATTTTTTTTTTGTCTAACAAAAAAAATATGACATGTGATACATCGTTGAATTTGTAATAAAAAATGGAATCAGATACAGGGTATATTTTTTTTTTGGGCCATATAAAAAAATAAAGTTGATGATGGTTTCTCGAAAACAAAACGTCGGATATAAAATTTAAAAACGCCATCACGTATTATCTAAAAAGTGCCAATGAAAAAGTTTTATTAGTTTTTTAATATCTTTTAAAATAAAGTCACAAAAAAATAAAATCTATTTCGTCAAATTTTCGTTTTTCCCCAATATCTCAGCTGGCCATGAAAATTTTTAAAGTTTCTCAACGGCATGTAAATAAGCTTCAAAGTACGCAACTTTTTTCTAATTTAACCTAAGCTGTAACTCCAACAGGTACTGAGATCCCCATGCTTAGGATCCTTATCTTGGACACCCTGTATATATATATATATATATATATATATATATATATATATATATATATATATGTATGTATGTACAGGCGCGGATCCAAAGGGGGGGCGGTGGGGGCGATCGCCCCCCCCCCCCAAAGAGCTTTGATTTTAGGAAAATGGAACCGATTTTTCCTGTTATACTACAGTTTATTTAAGAACTAGAGAGAGTAATAAATCATTTTTTACCCTATTTCTCTTCGCAAACTACTTGTCTTCTTTAGTCCGGTGCTTTTAGCAAAATCTGTTAAACACATATATTTTTCATATGAATGGGTTAGAAATTTTATAATCAAAATTACCGGTCTATAATAATGAACTAAAACGTAGCCCTATTCTTACAAAAAATTCGAAGTTATAATTTAAATACTTACAAAATATCCATTGTCAAAAATACAAAAAGGTAAACATATATAAAAAAATAAATTCTTCCATATATTATTAAAATATTTTTGGGGCTATCGGTCATTTTATTATTAATTAAAAACATTTTTAGGGTATTTGACGTTTCAGTTTATTTATTTCTTAAACCATCTGCAGAATTACAATTAAACACTAAAAAGGGATTCAAATGTAATTACTTTTTTTATGTTGTAATTAATATTAGACCTATTTATTTTTATTTCTATTGTACTGATATCTTAATTTAATTTACTTTATTATATGGAAATACGATAGCCCCAAAAAATAAGATAAACATGTTAATTCTACACCCTTACACAAATACAATAATAAAATAATAAAAAACTTACAGCTATTTAGAATTATATATATATAAAATTAAAGAGTGGGACACACTAAAATAAAAAAATATAAAAAAAACATATAAACAACATTAAACAATAAAATACAACAAAAATAAAAATTTAAATAATAAATTGTGTTTACACTAGTAAACATTATGTTTCTAATTCCTAATCAAAGTCAGAGAAACTATCTTCGCTCAAATTAATTATAATTGGTTTCTCTATCTCACCGATCATGAGATCGAGTTCTCACATTTTGTTTTATTCTTTTATTATATGGATTTTCCCCAATTTTTCGCAGTAACTTTATTCAAAAAAATCTTTCAAAAGTTTAGTTAAATTACTAATTTTGTTAATTGTGTTATTTCTAGCAACTCTACCTTTTACTTGAGAGAGATATTTACTTCTCCAACGGACAGTTTCCGAACGATCTATAGGAACAGATTTTCTATCTGGTTTTCCCCAGCAAAAATTAAGTTCTCTGAGCAATTTCCAGAGATCAGTTCTTTTAATTTCAGGTAAATCGCGATCTTCATTGATTTTAGTTAGAATTTTGTAGACGGTTGGGATCTGCTCCTCATAATAAAATGTATATACAACCCCTTTAATTGCAGTTTTCATTTCTTCTTCCAACGAGGTTTTTCATCTGCCTGTGATCGAATGTGGCTTGGGAGTACTAACAATTCCAGTCGTTTTTTCTCCTTCAGTATTCGGTAGTAGATTTTCCAACTCCTGTCAAGTTGGAACACATCTCAACAGAGCTTTTAACATTATTATCTATATATTGATATCTTAAGGTATCATAAATATTCATCTTAATAAGTTTTTCGTTGAGGAAAAATGCCCAGATTCAACGATTTTGGAATAAATATAGAGGTGAAAGCCATATCTTTTGGGTATCTCACTAATCTCAAATAATATATAAAAACTAAGAACAAATTGTAAGGCGTACTTTGCTCACTGACAGAAATTAAATTAAACTATCAGAATTTTTATATTGCAGTAAATTTATAAAATATATTTAAATATAATGAAATAAAATTAGATTTACGGCAGTTGTCAGTTACCAGCGGCACTGGAGCAGGTACGTTGGAGGTTTCGGTAACAGTTTTATTGCTCTCTCTAGTTCTTAAATAGAGTATAGGAATGTGTATATTTGCGATCGCCCCCCCCCCCCTCTCAATAGCTTTGAGTTCAGGAAAATAGAACCCATTCTGCCTTTTATATTAGGAATGTGTATGCTGCTTGCACTCCACCCCCCCCCCCCTTGACAACTTGTTTTTCTTGCATACTGTACTTTTGCGATATCACCGCCCCCCCGCCCCCCAAAGAGAGAGGCTGGATCCGCCCCTGTGTATGTATGTATAAACACTGTGTAATTCGGAACAGCTCCATTACTTTAGATAAAATTTATGTTTAGGACAGAATTGGTTCGATTTTATTTTTTTAAATCAAAAATCATTGACTTAATTAAAAAAAATATGATTCTTTTGATTCTTTTTTGAGAATTCTGCATAAAAACTCATGTAAATACACACGTAAATAGTTCAGTGAATATTATTTTAGTATTTTTATTTTCAATATTTATATAGGGTTATTCACCCTATACGGCACGGAATATTGCGGCCAAAATACGTGACTTTCAAAACGTTTTACTTTGGGGATATATGGGGGTCTAATATAGTTACTTTTTAAAATTATTTTCTTACTATACAGTGTCCCAAATGCTTTGAAAGTATCAAAGTTGTATTTTTTAAAATGAAACCCCCTGTATATTATTACATTTTTAGATTCTCCGATCAAAATAAGTACCTATTTTAATAAGGTATATAGTACCTAAACCTTAAGGATTTTAAATAATTTGAATTTTGACAAAATCTAACCTAATTTTCATGTTTCAAATATTTAAGAAGTATTTCAATTATTTACTCGAAATTTACAGTGAAACAATAAATCATATTTTATATCCCAATTATAATAAACATATTATACAGGGTGCCCATAAATTAAAACTAACCAAATAAGAACTTTAAGGGGCTATAACTTGATTAATTTAAATAGCCCGCTATACTTTTTAACTTACCAGAAAATGTACCTTTTAAATACCTAGCGAATGGTATAAGGGTGTTCTATAGTTAAGTCTTCGCATTTTCACAAAATACGCCAAATAATCGTTTTCTGCACAATTATATGTATTGATATTATTTTTATCCTTGGACAATGTCATCAAAATTGTTTGTTGGATTCTCGAGTCTATGCTCCTGAAAGAAACCATCCTAAACCAGTCGTTTTTGTGAGACCATTAAACCAGTTTCGAGAAAGTAGAAGTGTCAGTTTTAAAAAACCTGGTATAAGAAATCCTGTTACTGAAGATGAAGAAAATGTTTTTATTGTACTTTGTTCAGTGATCGAAAATCCCAATTAGTCAAAATTATATATCCGAAAATACTAACATTAGCCAAGCAAGTGTTTCAAGGATTTTTAACAAATACAGATTTCATCCTTATGACATCCAGCTTTGTCAAGAGCTTCACGGAAATGATTTTGACAACCGAACTGAATTCTGCTTGTAAGTATTAGATAAAGTGGCAGAAAATGAATACTTTTTTGAAAATGTGTTGTTTAGGGATGAATGTACTTTTTATAACAATGGTTTCGTGAATAGACACAACTTCCATTACTATTCTGATTCAAATCCGCATGAATACAAAGTTATGTGAAACCAGAATAGGTGGTCGGTTAATGTGTGGGGAGGATTACTGAGTCCATAATTAATTGGACCCTACTTTTTTGAAGGACCTTTAAATGGTTTGATGTTTCGTGACTTTCTTTTACTGCAATTTTTAAATGTCAACTTTCGAAACAGGTGGGTTGGGAGAGACAGATTTCAAAATTGGCCTCCGAGATCTTCGGACTTAACTCCACCAGATTCCTTTTTATGGCAATACATAAAAGGAATTGTCTACAATGCACCTCCGACAACACCACAAGATATGAAAATACGGATAAGAGACGCTTTTCAAACTTTAACCCCGCAAATATTGTCCAGAGTGTTACGGTTTTAATTTTCCTGTCTAATTTTCTATCTAAAATAGTAATTTTTACGCTTACCTCCTTCATCATTTATGTGTTTTGTTTTTTTGTTTTGGAAACATATTTACAAATGAAAGAAAACGTATATCTTGTTTATTAGAATTAGGTTCACAATTATGGTATTATAATTGATGGTCATTGTTCGATAGTCCTTGTTGTTGTTTTGTTTAGTTCGTAAGGCTTCTCTCCCTTGTACCTAAAATATAGAAAGGTATTAGGTTGTACATAGTGGCTCGGTATGGAATATTTAGTTAGAAATTCTTAATTTATATTGTATTTTGCGATTATTGTTACCTTCATCGAGAGATCTCGAGTGAGCAGATTATCATTTGGCTGCAGGATCGACAAATTTCTGAGTGGAAGCTCTCTGGATCCTGTTGGATCTTCTATGTCTTCTAGGCACTTTTATTTCTCCCACTGTGACAGTTATCGTGTATATATTAGAGATTCTATTAAGCTAAAAACGAAAAATCACATAAGTATCAAATAAAAATAAACTTTAAGGTTAGAATCTACTCGACTTTTCGTGCGAGACAGTTTTACTTCAACAATGCCTTTTTATTGGTATAAATTTTTGAACGTACCATAATTGTCTTAGTTAATTGTTAATAAAAATACTTGTAATAATTTGAAAATTTCGTATTTTTATTTTTCATTGTTTTGGAGGCTTGTCAGTTGTCATTAACGTCGATATACAGATTCCTGTATCTTTTCCCGCCGTTTCCTTGGACGTTTTTCTGGAGACAAGAAAAAATCATAGAGTGATAAAGACATTTTCCTTGCAGAGTTGCACCTGGAAAGGTCACTTGGCAATTTTGCTAGATTTTAATGTAAAAGATTCGGGTCCATGACCAAATTTATAGTTAAAAGTTACTTTGTGTACTTTGCAAGCTGTGTGCTGATTTGGTTTGGTCAGTTCAGGACACAAACCCGATATCAAATTTTCTATTTTTTTTTCTATTCCAGCACAAAAAGGCCACCTAACATCACTGGTAAGCCTCTGTTTTAATTTTTGTTTTAAGTCTTAAGTATTAATAATTGTGGATATGTTCAGAAAAGGAATAAGTAACCTACCTCACTAGTAACATAAAAAGTTGAGTTCTTTCTAAGTCCATCTTTTGTTTTAGGCTTTTTTTTCCTTTTTCTTTTCCTTTCGTTGCCCTCTTGCTGACTTCTCTACGGTACCTGCCTTGGTTACTGTACATACCAGACCACTCGGGCCTTCTTGCGGATATCTCTACGGCACCTGCCTTGCATGCTGTACATACCACCACACCGAGTGATCCAGAGCCTCAACATCAAGATATCAGGAAGCCGCCGTTAATCAGGTTTTATGTGTCTGTGTCGTTTTCAGGGAATCATAGACTTTAATGCCTTCGGCATCGCCTGTGAAATTTAAAGCCATTGTATATTTCTTTTCTTTTTGGATATAAAATTAATAAATAATCAGTGTACTTACCTTGGTAAGAGCTATTGTGTTTCCTCATATGGTACAATTAATCAAATCTTGCAACCGTGTGCAGTTGATATCTTTCACATATGTAAAAGGGCACATTTGTTAATTCAGGTAAACAGGCCTATTTACGCGGATAGAGTGCACTTAATACTATCATTATATATATATATATATATATATATATATATATATATATATATATATATATATATATATATATAGTTGCCATTTATATTAAATCGCTTTTGTATAGTTAGTATTATAGCCAAAACACACTGATTAAACTAAAATTACTCGTTTTATTAGATTAAATATTTAGTTTTGAATTGTCAAAAACCAGCTGACTGTCCCAGGTTTATTCCTTCGAACAGAGAAGCGCTGGGCCACTCTCGGTGGTTACATTTACACCGTAACACGTAATATATAGAGGTTTGTTTTTAAATTTTTTGGGTGTTTTCTTGGCGTTGAATTAGATGTCCTGTTTTGTTTTTAGATCGGTCTCTGCTTTAACCTTTAGGGCACCAAAACAAGTGACGCATTTTACCTCGACCACTCTCCGTTCCTTTGGGAGCTAGCCGGATGAGCCCTAAAAGGTAGAGACTACTCAAGAGCCATCTGACAAGTGTAGATAAACATCTCTCTTTCTATCTTTTACAAGTTAGGCAAAAAATTTACTTTTAGTTTTTTTTTTCATATTACAAAATTGACACCTCTTCTCCCAACGATTATTTTTTTTATAACAAATTTGTCGCTGGTGAGTTATATAATTTTTTTCTCTTACAATACAGATAATTTATTATTTTTTTCCTTACAAGAGTTAGGTGGTTTCGAAAAAAGAATATGTAAGTGGTTGGAAATGTATGGTCGATATTTCGAACATCTAGTATAAATATTTTGCTTCTTTTTTGTGCTATCGTCAATATATTATTATCATTATTGCTGTTATAACCTGTTGAAGGACTATAAATCGCGTTCCGGGTCTCTGAACATTTGTAAAGATATTCCTGATTATTATTCTTATAGTAGTAAGTTACCTGTCTTTTCCAAATGTCATAGGTAACTAGATACATTAGAACATCTATTCAAAAAACACACAATGGTGCAGAAATTGATAATTTGGCGTATTCTGTGAAAATGCGAAGACTTGACTAGAGAACACCTTATACCATTCGATAGGTATTCAAAAGCTACATTTTCTGATAAGTTAAAAAGTATAGCGTTCTATTTAAATTAATCAAGTAATAGCCACTTAAAGTTCTTATTAGATTAGTTGGACACCCTGTATAATATAGCAAGTTTATTATAATTGGGATATGAAATATGATTTATTGTTACACTTCACTGTAAATTACGAGTACATAACTGAAATACTTCTAAAGTATTTGAAAAATGAAAATTAGGTTAGATTTTGTCAAAATTCAAATTATTTAAAAACCCTTAAGGTTTAGGTACTATAAACCTTATTAAAATAGGCACTTTTTTCGCAGGTTGTTAGACATATCATAATAAATATTTTTTTATTTAAATCATGATTTTTAAAGAAAAAAATCAAGTCATTTAAATTGTAATATTCAGATATTGTAATGATTTAGAGGTGACAGAACAGCATACACTAACACAAATTCATTTTTTAAATAAAAAATAAGAGAGCGCAACCAAATTGGAAAACAATTATAAATAAAAATAACAATAGAAATTAAGTAAATTAGTCAACGAACAAATATCAAAAAATAAAACTGGGTTTAATCAAAAATTATCAGAAATATTCCACCCCACCACTGGCTAACTCCTAGCACAGCAATAATATCTTTTACCCGTGTGGATTAAAACAAAATTGGACCCCAGCTAGAATGCCAAATCCCCTCTGAAAGACGACGTCGGAGGAATATATCTTGACTCCCACTCGTTAAACATCATTGGAACAGGTCGAGGTGGTTTTAAGTCGTAATAAGGGCTTAAAAGGGGACTTAACCTGTTGCAACTTTAATATTAAAGTAGTCGACACACACAGGTAAATCCTGCGAAGGGATGAAAAGTTGGGTCGAGGACTGAAATGTTAAGTTGCATTGAATATGTCATGTTAGGGAGAAATTTTTCAAAAGGAACCTCTCATAGTCGGATAAGAAAGTGGTCTTTCAAGCTGGATGCATTTTTAATATTATGGAACTTATATATTTCCCGTTAAATATCTGGATAAAATTCCTAGTTTTTACGTCACGGCTTAAGAAAAATAAAATTTTATTGAAAAGTTGATGCTGGTAGCCGTTACTATGTGGTAGTTAATCATCTTCGGGAAATGTTTAAAAGGAACTACTATGTTTTATACCACTAAATTTATTAAGAAAACAGTGACTGCAGTTTCAACTCACAGAGTCATTTTCAAACTGAATTACAAAGGTAGACTAAGTATTCAATACAGAAACATGAGAAAATTTAACAATAAATAAAAACTACCTGAGATATTTCATTATTACAAAGTGGAGGTACTAAATTTTGGGAACTAATTATTATTTGGCGACAACAAATAACGGGAAAACCTAAGTTCTGTCTGGTCATTAAGCAAATTTACATTTTTATTTCTACTATGTTTATATATTTCTAAAGATTCAAGAATATTTAACTTTTGGCCCTTTGTTGAATAATGTAATATGTCGGTGTTGCCCAAATCAGGAAAACTGTGGCTTTGTTCTAAGCACTGGTTGGCAAAGCTCGGGTCTGTTTTTTGTAGTCTATATGAGCGGTGGTATTCTGAAAAGCGAGTTTTAAAGCTTCTACCACTTTGTCCAATATACAAGCTATCACACTCTGAACATTTTAACTTATAAACTCCTGATTTATCAAATTTATTAATTTTATCTTTAGCGTTGTAAAGGATAGTGGACAGATTGTGTTGAGATTTAGAGGCTACTTTTATGTTATGTTTAGAAAGAGTATTAGCTATGTTTTCTGATAGGGCTCCACAGTATGACAAAGATATATAAGATGAACTATCTTTATCATTTTTTATTTTAGGATATGTTGAATTAAGAGCTAGTTGTTTTTGTTTTTTAGTTATTAATTTCTTTATGGTTTGTTGGGAGAAATTGTTTGATACTGCAATCCTTCCAGTGATATTTAGTTCCTCTTGAAGATCTTCTTCAGAGAGAGGCAAAGAGAATGCTCTATGTATCATTGAATTGTATGCAGCCATTTTGTGTTGTAAGGGGTGAAAAGAATCATTAGATATAGTATTACCTGTAAACGTTGGTTTTCTAAAAATTTTAAATTTACACTAATTATTGAGGTGAGATATGATGAGATCAAGAACATTTATTTTAGGGTTATTTTCAGTTTCCAGAGTGAATTAAATTTTTGGATGGCAATTATTAATGAATTGTAAGAATTTTTGAAGCTGTCTAGTAGTGCCTTTAAAACATGCTAGAACATCATCTACATATCTGTACCAAAATTGAACATGGTTTTTGCTTAAAGGGGAATTAAAAATTTTGTTTTCTAAGTTTGACATGAAAATGTCTGCTAGGAGAGGGCTAAGAGGAGAACCCATTGGTAGGCCTGAATTTTGTAAATAAAATTTGTTATTAAACTGGAAATAGGTTTGTGATAGGCAAAGTTCGAAAGAGGACAAGATTTCAGAAATAACTATTGGATTTATATTTCGTTCCTGTAAGATTCCTTGGATGAGTATAAAGCATTCATCTGTTGGAATATTAGAAAACATGCTTTTTATGTCAAAAGAAACTAGTATGGAGTTATCTGGGATTTTTATATTTTTTAGTTACACAGTTTAAATAATTCAGTAGATCTCGTCCAAAAACGCATATAGACTACAAAAAACAGACTCGAGCTTTGCCAACCATTGCTTAGAACACAGCCACAGTTTTCCTGATTTGGGCAACACCGACATATTACATTATTCAACAAAAGGCCAAAAGTTAAATATTCTTGAATCTTTAGAAATATATAAAAATAGTAGAAATAAAAATTTAAATTTGCTTAATGACCAGACAGAACTTGGGTTTTTCTCGTTATTTGTTGTCGCCAAATAATAATTAGTTCCCAATATTTAGTACCTCCCCTTAGTAATAATGAAATATCTCAGATAGTTTTTATTTATTGTTAAATTTTCTCATGTTTCTGTATTGAATACTTAGTCTACCTTTGTAATTCAGTTTGAAAACGACTCTGTGAGTTGAAACTGCAGTCACTGTTTTCTTAATAAATTTAGTGGTATAAAATATAGTAGTTCCTTTTAAACATTTCCCTAAATTTTATTGCTACGGGCTCAGTGAAAAAAAATATTTCCAAGTTGAATACCCTTCTTAAGCTGAGATGATTTTTATATCGTAATAAAGGCTTAAAATGGAGCTTAAGCTATTACATCTTTAACATTAAAGTAGCCGACAAACAGGTAAATCCTTCTAAGGGATAAAAAGATGGGTCGAGGAGCCAACTAATAAGATCAATCGAATATGGCCCATTAAGGAGAAATTTTAGTTTCTGGTGGAAACGTCTGACATTTGGTTTCAACCCAAAAAAAATATTTCCAAGTTTCTGAAAACATTAATTTTCTACTTAAGATGAATAGTTGAGTCGAGATAATATTTGAAAAAAAAAATCGGCAAAACTATCCTACCTATCGAAAAAAGTTGAACGTGAAAGTTTACTACTTTTGTATTTACCATTTTTAATATAACCTCAAACTTTTCAGAAAACAACGTAAAAACCATAATTTCGGTTTTTCTCTTCCCCAAAAATGATTTGATTTGGCTGAAAATCAGCGGGGGTATACATTTTGGAGTATTTTTTTAAGCTAAATATCCAACTATTGATTGTTATTGTCTTTATTTTTAAAAATGGACATTCTTAATTTGTCTTAAAATTAATTGTTCGGCAGAGTTCGAATTGGGCTCACTTTTTTTCACTTCTACTTTCAATAAATATAAAAATATTTATAAAGTGTAATGAGAACAAGAACCTAAACACCAGAAAAATGTGATACGTTTTTTATTAATTTTATGTTTTTTTTTTCAATGGTTTATTTATAAATATATTTTACTTAACTGTAGTTATGAAATATCATTAGAAAACTGTTTA
The DNA here is from genome assembly GCA_034092305.1 of Diaprepes abbreviatus. Taxonomy (NCBI): domain Eukaryota; kingdom Metazoa; phylum Arthropoda; class Insecta; order Coleoptera; family Curculionidae; genus Diaprepes; species Diaprepes abbreviatus. Next base: position 957,771 of record JASJET010000268.1, on the reverse strand, counting down.
TTTTACAACTATAATCCATTAAATACATTTGTGATGTGTAATCGAAGGTTTTAGGGTATCTATCCCGTGTATGTGCTGAGCCCCTTTCAGGACTGTAAGGCAGCTGAAATTTCGGTGAAATCTCATTGATCATTTTCAAACGTCAGTACGTCGTCTACGAGCGAACTGACGTCCGCGACAAACGCTTGGCCCCGAAAAATCGCGAAACCAAAAAATAGCTCCTAAGTTTTTGTTCCTTATGTCAGAGGCACCATCTCAAAAATTCCCAAGAGACACAAAATTAAAACCATTTTCACCACAGACTGTAAAGTAAAAGATCTCTTGCCAACACCTAAAGAAACAATGCCTCTGGAAAACCAGGGAGTGTACGAAATTCCATGCGGAGAATGCAGCTCATCTTACGTAGGCTCAACCAACCGTAGAATAAGCGGCAGAAGAGACGAATATGTAAACGCTGTCATGCAAAAAACAACTTTTTCTGCTCTGGCCCAACACCGGTTAAACATAGGACATAAGATAAATTTCTCAGGAACAAAAATGTTATCGAGGTGTGAAATCCTGTCCACAAAAGTAATAAGGGAAGCCATCCAAATTGCAAAGAAGCCCAACAACTTAATTAGAAGAGATGACAGCCAGCGATTACCCAATACTTAGAAAAATCTGCTTACAAAACATCAACCAGTACCACTTAGTAACGAAACAGATTCAAACTCGGCAACGCGACCCCAAACACTGGCAACAGGGCCGATGACGCGCAGCAGGTCTCGCCAGAATCATCCGGCCAACGAACGCGCCCCACGTACACACGGGACCGACAGCACCCGAGTCGCGGGCCTCAGTTCGCTCGTAGACGCTGTACAGTGGGCTTTAAAAATGGTGAATGAGATTTCACCGAAACGTCAGCGAATGATTTTTGTGGAAGAAAAAAATTAAAAAACTGAAATTATGGCTTTTCGCGTTTTTCTCTTAAAATTTTGAGATTATGTTAAAAATGGTATGTACAAAAATTGTAGATTTTTTTATTATCTACAACTTTTACATTTAATTTTTTTCAGTAAGGAGCATAATTTTGTCAGAAATCGCCAAACAACATTTTTCGCTACTAAATTTCTACCCCACTTCACCCCGATACCACACAGTGATTCGGACTATTTTTCCTTCATTTTTCGTAATATTTTTTTTAATTTTTCCGTTGTCAGAATATTGTAACGAATTTTTTTGGCTTATTTCAGAGCTAGGACGACTGAACTAGAAATAGTTTTTTATGTCATAATAAGGGCTTAAAATAAGGCTTAACCTATTTATTATATCCTTAATATTAACCTAGTCGACATACATGCAAATCCTGCTAAGGGATAAAAAGGTGGGTCGGGGACCCAACTGTTAAGATCAATAGAATATGGCACGTTAGGGAGAAATTTTATTTTCTAAAGGAAACCTCTCACATTCTTATAAGGAAGTGGATGAATTTTTAATATCATGTGGCTTATGTCAATCTTGTTAAAAGTAATCACAGTGACATATTGATAAAACTCCTAGCTTTTAGGTAATGCTTAGCTAAAAATTAAATTTTATTGTCATGTCCAAAAAAACAGTTTTATGTTTTCAATAAATCCATTTCTCAAAAGTAGGTGGTTTTAAGTAGCAATATGTGAGCTACTAAGAGTGCACCTTCCAGGCTCAAATAAATATAAGGGCTAAATTGAAGAACACCGGAATTTCCTCTTAGTATATCATGATTACAAGTTGGTTAAAACGATAGTGACATATGAAAGGATAAAATGGTCAATAGAAATCATTGCCCCCTTCTAGTCACATGGTAAAAACGATTTTATTCCCAGCGTTACTACAAAATTTCTCCGAAATTATAAAAGGCCATTTGGTAAAATTATTCCCCTTGTGTTTGAGCTTGGGACAGATGTTAATGGCATGGAGAGAAACAAAAGTAGTTTTTATTCCCAAAGCAGGAAGAACGGACTACACAAACCCACACAAGTCTTTCCGCCTGATTAGCCTGACCAGTTTCTTATTAAGGACACTGAAAAGGTTGGTGGATCGACATATCGAGGAAGGAGTAATGGTGCAGTGTCCCTTACATTCTTTACACTTTGCCTGTGAGGCGGGAGAATCCACAGACACTGCACACAAGAATTGAAAACGCTCTGGATCGAATGCTCGACACACATTAGGTACCTTTATCGATATCGAAGGGACGTTTGACAATACATCTCACGATTCGATATGCAACGCTCTGCAAAGATGAGGCTCTAAACCGCAGTAATTGCGTGGATCAGAGCAATGTAGACTCATAGACTAATATATGCTGAGCTTAACGTGCTACTGTTAAAGCACTGTCAAAAAGGGTCTGTTGACACAAAAGAGTTTTATCGCCTTTGTTGGACCTGGGGGACCAATGATGCGATCCCTCCGAATCGCCAAACGATGGTGCCACAGTGAAGAGATTGGAATAAACCCGAATAAGGCCAAGGTGATACTCTACAAAAAAGCGAAAAACGGGGAGACTTCCCACAATTATATTGATAAGAAGGATCCTTCAATACAAGCGAATAATGGGAATAATTCTGGACTCTATCTAATAGACTCAAGCTGGAATGATCAAATTGAGGCTCGAATCAAGAAGACTATATGTACTTTCTGGGCTTGTAAACGAGTCTTTGGGTGCACATGGAGCCTGACACCAAGAGAGCTATTTTAGATATACATTATGGTGATCTAACCCATGATTACGTATGCCGCTGTTGTATGGTGGCCTAGTGCGACAAAGCGCAAACACCGTCTTCAATTTGACAAAGTTTAAAGAATGGTTTGTGTGGAAATAATGAGTGCAATGAGAATTGCCCACACCAGGGCGCTAGAGGTCCTGGTCAACCCACCTCGTCTTCACTTACAAATAGAGAACGAAACCGTTCTTAGTTGCCTAGGGCATCTCGGAACTGGAACGGGCGTCTACTTAGGTGTCTGGGAAAGCGTTGTGGAGAGATGTCCATCACTTCCCATGCAAAAAGATTACATGACGCCGCTCTTGAAACCCAACCACTCCCTTGAAAAAGTTTTTCCCAATGGGGATGACTGAGAGGAGCAAAATCAACCTAGAGATGAATCCTGGTGGTTCACAGATGGATCTCGACAAGATGAAAGAGCTGAAGCCGAACTGTTCGGCAAGATCAAGGGAGTTAGAGTTCCACCATCTCGGATAACGTGCGATGATCTTACAGCAATTCTGTAGTGTGGCCATCTCTGTGAGAGGAACATAAGTAGAAATAGAGTAGGGTTATGATAATGGCACTGAAGTCCAATGTTGTAACTCGCGACTAGTATCTGAGTGCAAGGAAGTACTGAACAGTCTGACAAAGATCGGCTGCACGATCAGACTCGTGTGGATCCAGGGTCACTCGGATATTCATGGGAATGAGTAGGCGGGCCATTGAATCATATGGACCCCAACCAATTCTACCTATCCCAATTGCGTTGGGATATTAAAATTGTTACTGGAAAGTAAATTGATTGAATCGTGGGGAGGAGTTCCTGGAATGACGTATGCCAAAGAACATATAAATGCACCTAGTGCACAGCTTAGTAGGAAACTTTTTCCCTTAGGAAGGAAAGAGTTGCGAATTGTAGTGGAACTGTTGACAGCACATTGTCAGATGAGGGACCATCTTCACAAGATTAGTATCGCAGACGACCCGACGTGCAGACGGCATCTGGAAGAGGATGAAACTATCAACCAAGTCCTTAGAAAGTGCCCAGCACTCAACGGATTGAGACAGAGATATTTTGGGGATACAATTGTGTTACCGGAAGTGATTAGGCAAGTCCAGCTAACGAGGCTGCCTGGATTGGCAAAGGATCGGCCTCGAATGACTTGTAGTTATAGTGAAATGTAAATTGCCCGAGGCCTAAGCATCGATGATCGAATATCGGCGCCACCTATATTTCATTGATACATTCATTCAAGTACCAATAAAAGCTTAATATGAGGCTTAACTTCTTATATCTTTATTACTAAAAGGGTCGAAAGAGATAATCCTGCCATGGCGTGGAAAAATTGATCGAGGAGTAAGCCTTTAAGAAGCATCGCAGAGAGATATTTTCTAAAAGTAACCTTTCACACTGTAATATACTAAAATCTCATCAGTTTTCTTAAACTGAGGATCTTCTAAATTTTTAGATGAATCGTTTTTAGACGGATATTGCTGTTCAAAATAATTCGCCATTTTGTATAAACTGAATTTGCTGGCTACTGTGCAGGTTTATGTTTGTTGTGTAAAACAATAAAACTATCTTGGAAAATAAAAGGTTAGGTAGAATTCTATTAAATTGGAGTTAAAACTAAGTGCCAGGAGGTTATAATAAGTTAGTTTTGAGTTTTTGTTGATATGTTTCTTTAAGGATTTTTCCGTTTCCTGCCGCTATCTAATAGACTCACGCTAATTGCTTTGCAATATGGTGTCCTATTGTTTCATCAATAGAATTAAATTTTTAGTAGTATCGTGCATTCATTCTAATGTCATAAATAAATCAAAGTATAAAATAATTATTGTAAACTTTCAAAGTACTATTAAAGAAGGCACTTATTCCTCAAATTATTTTATATAAACTTATTTTATCTTTAATGCTGAATCATCATCAGTTCAAATGCAGTTCCCTAAATGAAAACCTTTTATTTCGTTTAATCTTCGCCTTTCGGCCAATATTATTTTACCCCTATTTATTAAAGGAAACCTTTGGCATTTAAATTACATTAAATTTCTTTCAATTTTCTTTAAAAGCGCGGAAATCAAAAGAAAACGCTACAATCAGAAAAGCTCTATCATTTTAGTTTTATTGGGTAGTTTTTGTAATTTCTTTAGAGTTATGTCGCGTTTTGAAAGTTAAATAAATTCTATTTAAATAATATTATGTATATTGGGAATATATTTAATATGAACAAGACCTAACGCTTTAAAGTTTTAATAAAGATATATTTTAAAAAGTAAAGGACATTTTAGACCATCCAAACAAGCCTTCACGTGATAACAGTTTTTTCTTTGTCTGTAATTATTCACGTTGAATAATAAAGATTCCATCTAATCATTGTTTATAAATAAATATAATCGGAATGCAATTTGGACTGGACAAGTGCCGTATTTTGAACATCGTTAAAGGGAAGATACAACCGGGGGCTTCTGAAATGCAGAACGGTGAAACTATGAAACAGGCTAAAAGAATTGACCATGGCACTATGAAGGCCGAATTGACAGCCGAATTTGTCAGGAGGGTAAGGCGGGTATTACGAACGAGTAGAAATTTGTTTAAGGCGCTCAATACGTATGCTTGCTCTGCGCTGAGCTACTCTTTTGGAATTGTAAAATGGAGCAGGATGGGCATCCAAAACCTGCAAAGAAAAATAAGAACACTCTTAACAAAAGCACAAAAACATCACCCTCGGAGTGCCCTTGAACGTACAATGCTTCCAAGACACCAAGGAGGAAGAGGATTGGTGGATATTGGTAAGCAGCTCGACCAACAATTAATAAACTTACGTTCATATTTCCACAGGTTAGCGGACTCTTCCATACTCCATCGGGCAATATGCGAGGCAGACGATTCAACGCCGCTACAGTTGAGAGAACAAGATATTACTTCTCACCATCAAACAGACCAAGAGAAGTTACAAACCTGGCTACGGAAGCCACTTCATGGACGACATCCAAATGAGGTCAATCAAGACAATGTCGACAACTCAGCGTCGAACTACTGGTTGATTTCAGGACAGACGTTTCCGGAAACGGAGGGCTCCTTGTTAGCTATCCAAGACCAGGTTATTCCGACGAAGAACTATCAGAAGTTCATCATTAGAGATCTCTCAATAGAAAATGGCCGATGCAGATATGGCTGTCGAACATCAGAGACAATCCAGCACATAACTGGAGGATGCCAAGCATTTGCCGCAACCGAGTACAAGGAAAGACACGACTCAGCCGCTAAGACACTCCATCAAGAGTTAGCAGAAAAGTTAAACCTATTACAGGTAGGAAAAGTGCCTTATTACAAATACAATCCAGAGCCTATTCTTGAGAACCACCAGTTCAAGTTATATTGGGACCGAACAGTTCTGTCAGATCAGACAGTAGCTCATAATAGACCAGACATTATACTAACAGATAAAATTTCTAGACGAACTACACTAATCGACATCGCTGTACCTAACAACAACAACATAAGGCCAAAATACAACGAGAAAATCGCCAAATACAGAGATCTGGAGGTCCAAATCCGAAGACAATGGGCAATGAACAGCGTCCAAACGATTCCCATAATACTGTTAACAACTGGAGTGATACCAAAGAACCTCCTGCAAAACATCAAGGGACTGGGCCTTAGTGAGCATCTGTATAAACCTATGCAGAAAGCAGTTCTCCTTGCAACCGCGAGAACCGTCCGAAAGTTCGTGGGAAATACAGCAGACAACGTCACCTAGGACCCGATAACATGGACAAGGTTCCCACAGACCTTCATACTTTGGGTATCTCTATATGCCTGGTATGAGTGAATAATCCCTGGAGGGAGTGCGAAGCCGTTTGGCTTGTAAATCATAATATAATAATTTATTGATAATATATTCACGCAAGCGACACGAGCTGAAGTATCGTTGTCGGTAATGCCCGAAAATGGTAAATTAAGAAAAAGGGGTTTTGTCAGATGTCCTCCATATTTACATCTACGGAATAAAGACTATTTAAATAAAAATACTATATACGAAGGTTATACGATGTTATTTGCCCTTGTTATTTTTTTTATTCATACCACCAGCCACTGTAACTAGGACAAGGCCTCTGGAAAGCGTAAGTATCATGGTAAATATAGGAATTTTCGTACGTTCGACAATCACTCTCCGACTGATTTAAGATCCTGATTAAAGATTGTGTAACTAGCGAGCTCTAAGTACCATTCTATCCTAATTTCTTAGAATCCTAAATATGGTGGAATCTAATAGCCCCTTAAATTAGTAGCTCTATGGATATGTACTCAATTCTGTAACTTTTTCAAGTTTGCAATTAACTTGATAGTTGTAGATTTACTTATACAGGGTACCCCACCGGGAACCAATTCGATCTATACAGGGTGATTCTCCGAGAACTTTATCGATTGATTATGAGAAAACTATAATTAGGAAGAAACCGAAAATTTGACACTTTACCAACGTACATGGGAGACAGCCGGCTAAAATATTTTCAAGATGGCGGCACTTCTGGTTATACCGGAAGTAGATGTCAACTTGCTTATTTTAAATGGAACACCCTATATATTATTGCATTTTCGATTTCTACGTAAAATTCTAGACATTTATCATGTATAATGTTCTATACTTCTCTATTGTTTCGATGGCACCCCTTTTAAAACAAATAGAGAGGAACTGCTGAAGATAGCAGAAGATTTTTACTCCGAACTGTATAAAAGCAACGTGGACCAGAAAGATCGCCCACGAATACCAGAAATCCGAAATATCGGATCCGAAGATATACCAGACATCACAGAAGATGAAATGGCAAATGCTATTGCTGGCATGAAGAAAAACAAGGCGCCTGGGGAAGATGAAGTGGTAATTGAAGCCATAAAAGAAAGGGGACCAACATTAACCCGCATTTTACAGAAGTTATTTAACGTGTGTCTGACAAAGGGCATAACTCCCTCCACGTGGCATAAGGCTCTTAGTGTAATAATGCATAAGAAAGGAGACATTTCAGGACTGAAAAACTATCGCCCAATCAGTTTGCTCTCACACATGTATAAGTTATTCCTAAAGATAATAACAAATCGACTCACAAATAAATTAGATAGTTATCAACCTTGCGAATAGGCTGGGTTTCGCTCTGGTTATGGAACGAATGACCACCTACAAGTTCTTAAGTCCCTGATAGAAAAGTGCATAGAATACAATAAGCCAATTATTCTTATATTTATTGATTATAAAAAAGCATTTGATACCATAGACCAATATAAAATGCTGAGGGCGCTTGTAAACAGTCGAATCGACCACCGCTACATTTCGTTAATCAATAACATATACGATAGTCACAGCCTGTGTCAGACTCTACAAAGACACAAATACCTTCAGAATAGAACGTGGAGTTCGGTAAGGAGATACAACCTCATCAAAATTGTTTGCTACTGTCTTGGAATATATGTACAAGCAGATTTCTTTTGAGGGAAATATGGGAGTAAACATAAACGGGGAAGATTTTAATCACCTAAGATTCGCCGATGACATTGTCTTCATATCGGATAGCACGGATAAAGCAGCAAGAATGTTGGAAAAGCTTTACACACTGTCAAGTGATGTTGGTCTAAAAATAAATTGTGAGAAAACTAAATTTATGACCAACCTTATACTAAACGACAATATCTCAGTAGAAGACCACAAGATCGAACGAGCCACCATCTACAAATACCTAGGACATGAAATCCGTTTAGGCCGAGATAACTAAACATGCGAAATACTAAGAAGAATAGGGCTGACCAAGACAGCTTTTGGAAAACTGAAAAATATACTTAAATCAAACATCCCTGTTTGCTTGAAGAGAAAGGTGTTTGACCAGTGTATCCTCCCCGTTTTGACCTATGGAGCAGAGACGCTAACACTAAAAAAGAAAAGCGTAAATAAGTTGAGAGTGGCACAATTGGCCATGGAAAGATCTATGCTGGGAGTTAGCATCAGAGATAGAATACCGAATACAGAAATACGACGAAGAACGGGTGTTGCAGATGCAGTCAGGAGAATTACAACGTTAAAGTGGAACTGAGCTGAACATGTCGCTAGGAACACGGACAATCGATAGAGGAGAAAAATCTTGGAATAGAGACCAAGACAGGAGGTTTACCGAGGAAGAGGCCGCCCGCCTACCAGATGGACTGACGATATAAGGCGCATAGAATCAAACTGAACGCAAGTGGCACGGGACAGAAATAAGTGGCAAAACTTACGAGAGGCCTATGTTCAACAGTGGACAAGATTGGACTGATTGATGATTCTATACTTAAGTCTCGCCGTTTTCGACATATTTAAATTTGTATGTCAAGAATTACGTTTGCGAAAGAAAACTTAACTATAAATTTTTCCTATAAGGAAGTCTTTATTATTTAATTTGGGTAAGTTTTCTTGTAGACGAAGATCGACTTTAGTAGTCTTTATATGATATTTTGAAAATTATTAGTACAGAGTGGTCAAAAAAGAAGAATAAAAATTATATCTAATTATTATTAATTATATTATAAAATCGTCAAAGTCAACTTTTCAAATAGAAAGTACCTATTTTTATAGTTTTATCATATTAACCATTAATTAGTTATTAGGTGGCCATGACGGCGAGGCGTGACGAAAATAAATCAATGGAATCCTACAGAATTGTCACTGTTTCTTGCCATTTGATGACATTCATTAATAATAATAATGCCGGAGCGATTAAATTACATGCACGAAGATTATTTAAACTTATTTATTACTTATGGAGAATGTGATGAGTTACTTCAAGAACATGCGATATATTCACGATCCGATATCCGAAGAAACAGAAACGCCTCGCCGCCATGGCCACCTAATAAAAAAACTTATAGCAGTTTTACAACACGAAAATGTTGAATTGTTAATATTTTGAAAACTACAAATTTTTAGAATAGACAATCTTATATAAAGTTACCCTTATTTTTAATGCTTAATATGATAAAATTATAAAAATAGATGATTTTTATTTGAAAAAATTGACTGGATGATTTTTTAAATATAATTTTTATTCGTCCTTTTTCACCACTCTGTACTAATAATTTTCAAAACATCATAAAAAGACTACTAAAGTCGATCTTCGTCTACAAGAAAACTAACCCAAATTAAATAATAAAGCCTTTCTTATAAGAAAAATTTATAATTAAGTTTTAGTCCGCAAATGTCATTTTTGACAAAAAAATTTAAATATGTCCAAAACAGTTTTTTATCTTATTTAACGTTAAAAATAAGGATAAGTTTGTTTAAGTTTTGTCTATACCAAAAATTTTAATTTTTTAAATATTGCCAATTTAATATTTTAATAAGGTTTTCTTTTATTAATCCATATCTGCAGGGTAGTACATTCTTGAAAAATAAGACCTATCTCTCTTTACAATATTGTAAAATCGATCAACCGAATAAAAAAGTAAGCAGATCAAATCATTCGTCGGAAAATGCTTCATAACAAAGGTTATAACCTTTTTAAATGTAGGTTGAAAATACAAAAGTTATCTTGCCGCAAAGTTTTTCATTCTTTAATTTTTCAACTTCGATGCTTTTTTATTATCAAAGTTACGTCGAAAAGTTTATCGATAAAAGTTGCAGATTATTTTATCATCTACAGCAATGCTCATTTTTTTTTCAAGAGATATTAAAAAAAAACTAGGAGTATTCTTATTTTATAGATGATTGGCGAAGGATAACACTACTAATCCCGGAGACTCAGTTTTAAACTCACAGCCGAGCCCCCTATGAATCCCAACCAAAAAATATCTGCTTATTCATGATTGACTATCCTATAGATAAAACGGGGAACAGTTTAAAATTGATAAGAAGTGAAAGATCGAGAACATTGACACTTTTTTTTTGCAAAGTCATCGTGGGTTTGTGTACATGATAAAGTACAATGATGAGCGATAAAACGTTGATAATTTCCTCTCAGTGACAAGATGAATATTTTTCAAGGACATTCATACTTTGTACTATAAATGTTTACGTAAATTCCTTTTTATCAAGAGCGAAGTTTTCTAACCGAAAGATCCTCGTATTTATATTATTAATCGTTAATTTTTTTTCCGATATGAATTTCTAGAAAATATCTGACGTCAAAAAAATTTAAAAACAAATACTAATACAAATATAAGAATATATATATATATATATATATATATATATATATATATATATATATATATATATATATATATATATATATATCTTTTATCAGGAGCGAAGTTTCCTAACTGAAACATCCTCGTATTTATATTAATCGTAAATTTTTTCTCGGACATGAATTTCTAGAACATTTTTAACGTCAAAAAAAATTTAAACAATAATACTAAGATTATTTCTCAAAATATCGGAAAAAGTTATTAGAAAAAGTCTTTCTAAATGTAACTGTTAGCTCATATGCAAAATTTCAGCTATATAAAATAATTTAGATTTTTAGCCCATTTTTATAAAATGCACCACTGTTGCCATATAAGACTCAACGCAACCCACATAAAACTTCGTGGTTTTAACAATGCTTTATTCCAGACATATTTTGTCTAAAGTAACGCCATACTGAATGCGTGTCTTTCTACAAAACCAAATAGGGCTGTTAAAATTTAATTACATGTGATGCAAAGTTTATTTATTTTTGACCCTGTATAAGGTAACTTGATAAAATAACTATTTTTGAAAACATAGTTTGTGTCTAAAAGTAATACACATTAATATTAAGAAAATAGTTTAAATAAAAAGACTCAAATTTTCTAATAAAAAAAGTCACAAACTTTACGTAAATTTAAATAAAAATTTATTTTCCACCTAATGCAGACTTTAGTGATGACACTGTGTACTTGTATGCATATATATATATATATATATATATATATATATATATATATATATATATATATATATGAGTGAATGCCCCACATATACTCTGTATTCTGTTTAGTTCAACACCATATCTATTACGAAGTGTTTATACACATTTAATTTTTTAAAGTCGGTGAACGCTCTAACTCAAATTCTATTCATCCGATCGTTTTCAAATTTTGCACACTTTTTCTTTACACAAATTACGAGGTAACGCCGTCGAGATAATTTATTACTAATCATTAGAATTTGTTTTACAATAACAAATGAGTCGATTTTTTAATTGAAAAATTTTAAAATTTCGTTCTTTTGACTTCATATTGTGATTAAAAACTGAAAAATCATTTTAAAATAAATATCTCGACATTGTTACCTCAGGAAACTTATAAGCTAACGAAATCTTTGTAGTTTTTTTTGTCATCAGATGGTCCAGTGATGAGTAGTAATGATCACCGCAAATCAACTTTTTTTTAGGTGTCTGCAAAAATTTGTTGTCATTATTTTATTTCTCAAGATTTTCTTACAAAAATTTAACAAAATACTCTTAAAAAGTTGTATTATTATGTAATTTAATTAGAAATAAATTTATATTTACCATATTTAAAAAAAAAAAATCTACCCTCCCTCTTAAAACTAAAAAGTTTTATACAGGTTGCATTGAGTCTTATTTTGCAACAATGGTGCAATTTTTAAAAAATCTAAAATATCCTATACAGCTGAAATTGCATATGGGCTAAAAATTGCATTTAGAAAAACTTATTCCAATAACTTTTTTCGATAGTTTGAGATATAACTCCACTTTTGAATATTTTTGGAAAAAATAAAATAAAATTTGACACATAATATTAATCACGTGACTACTGTTTTTCTGGTTTATTTTCATCTCGATTAAAGCAGAAATTGATGCCAAAATCAAATTTCGAATAAAGATATTAATTTAAAAAATCCATAAAATGCGGACTTTAGTGATGACACTGTATATTTATATATACATACATATATATATATATATATATATATATATATATATATATATATAAATAATTAGTAAATATATTAGTATTAGTAATTCATTGCAAGTGCCCAGAGCCCACCTGAAACCCCAAATCTAGATGCAGTCGAATAGTTTTCCATTGGCATTATGACAAACAACACTCTGAATTTCTGTTATTCAGTTTTGCGTATAATTGCGTCGACAGCAGGGCCGACCTAAAAAAAATCTTGTATATTTTATAAAAATATTTATACTTTAACCCATCACCACTTCAAATACACTATCAAAATCGATAAATACTGGGCTATCTATTCTCGAGATTGAACGACCACTTATCATCAAGACGCATTAACTCTTACGATGAATTCATCAAGTGCTCGGAACTTTAATTAACTCATTTGTTAGCTGATTAATCAGAATTCTGAATATATCAAAGTCTAGGTTAACAATAAAGGATTTAAACTGAGAAGTGTGACAAAAGGCCTTCTAAATATTGAATCTTAAAAATAATGAATTGGAATAATTGTTATATTTTATTATCAAAGTGGAAAAAAAATGGAAAATTTTATATATTTTCGGAAGACCACTATTCCTTTTGCCTGTTCCAAAACGTTGTCTTTAGATTCTTTTCCCTATGTATGTATGTGGAAATGGGGATCAATATACTGCGACCTAATAGATCTATTGTGTAGTCCTTCTGCTGCTAAGTCGTTAGGGATACCTTACCGACTAGACGAGGTCTTTCAGTCCTATTTCCCCAAGAAACCTTAGAATGTTAAACGGCTTTAAAGCCTTCTTCTATTTGGTGTGCTCCGAAGAACCGCATTCTAGGGTTTTCTAAAGCACTGCACTCTCAAAGCATGTGGATAGAGGTTTCGCCCTATTCCTCGCAAAATCTGCACTCTTCTCGCTCTGCCAATCCGAGTTTCTTGAGGTGTCCTTTCAGATGGCAATGCCCCATCAGAATTCCCGTGAGAACTCTAAGTTAGTGTTTGCTTAGGCTTATGCATTCCTTGAATCTCTTCTGGTTGTAGTTTCTAAGAAATATATTCGCTTGTCTCATTCCTTCCACATCCGTTCAGTGACTGAATGTCATGCTCTCTTCCCCTCTTTTTAGTTCTTCCAGCATTACACTTGCTACTGATTCCACAGAAAGGTTCGAGTCTCAGCCTGTTTTCTCGTGAGCTTTTCTACTATTTCATTCCCCTCTACCCCGGTATGTCCCAGTATCCACAGGAAGGTTATTATTCTTACCTAATTAACTTAGTTCCTCTAGGCTGATTACTTGATAACTCAGCACAACGACAGCTGCTTGACTATCCGACGTAATAATAATCTTTTGTCCGCGATAGTTTTTCTTCTTCTTCTTCTTCTACCTTCTATAATAGGTCCCTGACCTGTTCCTTCTTCGATTTTCCTCATTCTGGACTTAAATTATCGCTCCACCTTTTCCGCGGTCGACCTCTACTGCGTGTACCACTAGGCGATTCATCTCATGCGATCCTTACCAGTCTATCCTCTGTCATTCGGCTTATGTGTTTGTTCCATTGTGTCTTACGTTATAGGACCCACTCATTAATGCAGTCTGTGTTGCATGATTGCCTCATGTTATCGCTTCTTTCTCTGTCTAGTAGCGTTTTTCGTGTTATTTGTCGAAGTATTCTCATTTCTGTAGTCTCCAATAGTTGTTTCGTTTTTGTCGTCTCTGGCCGAGTTTCTGAGGTGTATGTCATAATAGGTCTAATTGTGGTTTTATAGATCCGAACCTTTGTTTCTTCTTGTAAGTGTTTGTTTCGCCAGATCACGTCGTTGAGGCAACCCGCCACTTTGTTTGCTTTGGCCACCTGCCATCTTCGATGTTGCCATAACTAGTTATGTCGATTCCTAGATAATTGAAACTCATTTCTTGTTGTATTATTCGACCGTCTAGTTCTAGTTTGCATCGGTGGGGTTCTTTTGAGGTTGTCATACATTTAGTTTTTTCGGCTGAGATAATCATATTATATTTTCTTCCCGTAAGATTAAAGGTATTTAACAATCTCTGGAGGTCGTCTTCATTTTCGGCACATATCACAGCGTCATCAGCGTAACAGAGAATTTTTATTTCTGTATCACCCATTTTATATCCTCTACCAAGTCGCACCTCCTTTATTATTTCGTCAATTATCATGTTAAACAACAAAGGACTAAGCGAGTCCCCCTGTCTAATACCGCTGTTGACTGGACACCCATAGGTGTTGATAATTTACCGTTAGTGCGAATCTGAACTTTATTGTTTGCGTATATGTTTTCGATGGTCTGAATTATATTGATAGGAATATTTCTCTTATATAACAGGTGGATTACGTCATCTAGCTTTATGCGATCGAATGCTTTTGTTAGATCTATAAAGCATAAAAATGTTGGTTTATTGTATTCTAGAGATTTTTCGACTATCTGTCGTAGAATAAATACTTCATCCACGCAGGACCTTCCTGATCTAAATCCCTGCTGTTCGTCTTCCAGTGTTGTAACCGAATTAATTTTATTTTTGATTACTTTCGTAACGAGTTGTGTCCAGTAGATTAATACCCCTGTAGTTCCCTGGTTCTTGTTTGTCACTTTTCTTAAACATAAGCATTATTGTGCTGGTTCTCCACCTATCTGGTACTTTGGTATTGTATCAGAATTTTTCGAATGAAGCTTGTGAGTTCCTGTGTTAGTCGCTGTCCTCCGTATTTCAACAATTCGTTATGAATTCCGTCTTGTCCGGGAGACTTTCTATTTTTTAAGGATTTTATAGCTTTCTCTACTTCTTGAATGGTGACTTTCACATTATTCCTTATTGCTGGTATGTTGTTTTTTCCAATGTTAGCATCTCCCTCAAATAATTTTGTTAGGTAGTCTATCCATTTCTCCTCTGATACTTTGTTTGTTTCGGAGAGTTCAGATATTTCTTTGCGCTGTTGTCTTATCAGTCGCCACATTTGTTTTTGTACACTATAGAAGTCTCCTTCCATTCTTTTAGAGAACTGCTCCCAATGTTCACTTTTTAGTTGCCTAACTAGTAGATTAGTTTCGTTACGAATTAGTTTGTACCTATTATATGCTTCCGGCGTTTTTGACGTTCTATATGCTAAATATGCTTTTCTTTTTTCGTTACACTTATCTTTAACTTCCTTACGGAACCATGGAGTTTTATTAGGATTTTTGTTGTTGATTGTGATTGTATGTGTGCCCAATGACTCATTTGAAGCTTCTTCTATGTTTCCCTTAATTTTTTCCCAGCTATGACTTATATCTTCCTCTTCATTTATTGGTTTCCTTTCAATTTTTTCCATCAGTCTTTTTTGATATAATTCTTTCGTTGACGTATGCCACAGAGAGTCTATGTTCTTTTTTTTTTGTATCCTAACCTTTTCCAGCTAGTTGTTCTCTTTGTGAAATTGAATGTATTTTCTAATGGCGTGTATTACCGCCTGGAAATTGCTTAGCGACTTACCCAAGCATTCGTGATGTCTGGTCCATATATTCCTATTTCAGTTCCCATCATTGTTTTGAAGTCACCTGTATACCATTTAAAATCATTTCTGTTCAATTTTTCAGTGATATTCTTTTGCCTAATTTGACTGTAAGAAAGTCTGTTTGTTACGAAGAAATTTTATATTAAAATAGAGAACATCAAGTCCTCTTCCAAACCATACAATTGTTTACATACAAAATTGTTAGGAATACGTGAAAAATAATATTGTTTTATGTGTCAGAACAAAGCCTGGTACTTCACACATTATTTATTTATTCTTGCAAATTACACAGTATTTAACCGTTGTTCACAATTATATATCTTTAAAATAGCAGTAAAAATCTATTGAAATGGAAATTAAATAATAATTGAAAGAAAAAAGAAGAAGTGTCACTGGTCGTAAATTACAGCACAGTGACTAATGATAAGCAGCATTGTCGGATTATGCAGTTAATCTGGAGAAACTGTAATCTTTCGAATTCTAGCTATTTATTGAACAAATAATATTTTATTTTAGGTAAAAACAGTTTCGAATAAGTCAGAAATGATATTATTTATTATCTCATGATATTTTAATAATCAAAAAATGTTAATAAAAAATATTTTCTTATATCTTAAGAACATATTTTCTTATAAATAAAGCGCGGACTTAGCAACAAGGCAGACCATCACCTGGCCGTCATTATTGCATCACGAGATAGATGTATGCTGACAAGCAAGAGGCCATAGGAAACTTTTCGAACAGAACAGAACTGCAACACGAATAGTCTCACACACTAAATATTGATTATATACAGAGGGAATCTTGGAGAGGGTTTTCCTTGTTTCTATCCAAAATTTCTTTGGTTTGTTGACATACAGTGTGTCTATAAATTGAGTCCCTAGGAAACTCTGATATTTATGAGTTTATGAAAGAAATTCTTCAAAAAATTTCTTCTTGACTTAATGAAGAAAAAATTATAAAATTGTGCATTTTATATTTAGAGATACATAAAAAAGTTATTCTTCTTCTTTAGTAGCCCTACAACCCGGGATGGGTCTTGGCTGATTGCACAACTTGCTTCCATCTCACATGGTCGCCCATGATAGTTGAGTCAGTGGGTAACCCCATTGTCCTTAAATCTGACCATATGTTATCTCTTCATCGCATTCTTGGGCGTCCTAAGGATCTTTTCCCTGTCGGGGCCTCCTCCCAAATTAACTTGGTAATGCGGTTATTAGGGAGCCTATGGACATGACCAGCCCATCTTAGGCGTTGGGATTTAATTTCTTGTGATGTCGCTAGCGTTATATATCTGTTTGACCTCGGCATTTGTTCTTATTCGGTATTGATTAGTATTGGGGTCGTGATAGGGTCCGAAGATCCTTCTCAGGATTTTCCTCTCAAACATCTCAGTTTCATTTCATTTCATTTTGTCAGCGTCCACGTCTCACAGCCATACATGAGCACTGTTCTATATATCCTGATTTTTGAGGTTCGTGTTAGGTTCTAGGATTTGATGGTGTTGTTGAGACTATACATACATCTGTTTGCTGTCTGAATTCTCCCTTTTATCTCCTCTGTGATATCGTTATCTGTGGTGATTGTCGCTCCGAGATATTTAAAACGCTCCACTCTTTCAAAGTTATATGTGTCTATTGTTACATTTTGTCCTATTCTATCTCGATTCTTTTGTCTGTTTAAGCACATGTATTTGGTTTTCTCCTCATTGACCATTAGACCGGTTTTCCTTGCCACTGTCTCTATTTTGTTGAAAGTTTCCTTTATATTGGTGACGGTGTTTCCAACAATATCAATGTCGTCCGCGTATGCTAGTAGTAATTTTGGTCCATTTACTGTTATTAGTTCTGTTTTAATTTGTGTTGTTCTCACTACTTTTTCCAGGATTATATTAAAGAGGAGGGGTGACAGTGCGTCTCCTTGTTTTAGGCCACTCTTTATTCCAAGCGATTCTGAGAGTTGGTTACCTATTCGTACCCTGGATCTACAGCCATTTACGCATACTTTGGAGAGGTGGATCAGTTTTTTTGGAATCGAAAATTCTGCCATTGCATTCCACAGTTGACCCCTTTTAATGCTGTCGAATGCTTGACGGACGTCGATGAAAAGATTGTGGATAGTTCTATTAAATTGAAAAAAGTTATTAGTACCTAAAAAGACAAAATACCAAGTTATAAAAGTCCAGAAAAATTTTTGTCTCAAAATATATAAAAAAAAAAAAGCGCTAGCTAATAAGCTAGATACATTAGAACATCTATACAAAAAACACAAATTGGCGCAGAAAACAATTATTTGACGTACTTTGTGAGAACGCGAAGACTCAGCTATAGAACACCCTTACATCATTCGATAGGTATTTAAAAGGTACATTTTCCGGTAAGTTAAAAAGTATAGCGTTCTATTTAAATTAATCAAGTTATAGCCACTTAAATTTCTTATTTGATTAATTTTAATTTTTGGTCACCCTGTATAATACAGCAAGTTTGTTATAATTGGGATATAGAATATGATTTATTGTTACACTTCACTGTAAATTTCAAGTACAGGGTGAGTCAACGATTGGATGAAGTAGGTTTGTGCCTTTTCGGTGAAATTAACAAAGAAACTATATTTATTGTTTGATACAGTTTATTTTTACGCAGATTTTAAAAATATTTAGCACTCTACAGGGTGAGCCAAAAAACTAGGACAGCATAAAGTTGTATTTTTTTAAATAGAACACCCTATATACGAATCGTATTTTCGATTTAGCTTATAATTTTAAATCTTTTTTATTAAGGGTTTACTATAACAAAACTTTATAGTTTCTGAGATAATTAAGTTTAAAGAAAAAAAGTCACATTTTCAAGCATCAATTCAATCCTAAATAACGTTTTCAATTTTGTGACAAATATATTCAAATTTGGAATTTAGCAAGGCCAAGGACAAGTTAACATAATTTTTACCTAATATTTGTAATAAAAGCTACAGAGTGTTGAACACATCGGCTCAAATTTGAACAAGTTTAAATGAATAAATATCTTTTTTTTTAAATGGTACACCCTGTATATTTTCATGTTATTTAATAGAGTAATAAAAACCCTAAAAGTTTTGTTCAATATATCCTATACCTATTTATAATAGTTTTTGAGATATTTCAGTTTTTCTTATTTTCCATACTTTTTTACAGAAATAGTCTTCATTATCATAGTAGCCATGGCAAAAATAATGTAAAAGAACATTTTTCTGTGTGTCAAATTTATAACCGCAATCGCTTCTTTTGGTTTTTATGTAGTGTAGTTTGTTTTTTTTTTGCATTCATCTTATATTGTAAAATGAATTTTCCAAAGAATGAGTTAATAGATATGATTTATACAATAGGAGAGGCTCAAAAAAATTGCCTTCTTGCTCAAAGAATTTACAAAATGAAATATCCTGATCGACGCCAGCCTAATACCCATACTTTTCAAAACTTAATGCAAAGATTTGATTCTTCTGGTACTGTTGATTATCCAAAACGTAAAGTGGTCAACAAACCAGTAACTAATGAAGAAAAAGAACTACAAGTATTGTTAAATGTTCAGGAAAATCCTTATATTGGTAGCCGTCAGTTAGCAGCATTATGTGAAACATCACAATCCACCGCTAATCGTACTACCAAGAAATATAGGTATCATCCATATCACATGGAATTACACCAAGAATTGCATGGACAGGATTTTGAAAGTCGTGTAAACTTTTGTCATACAATAAATGCGGAGATTCAATTAAATCCAAATTTATTATGCAAGGTAATGTTTAGTGATGAAGCTACTTTTAGAAGTAACGGTGCCGTAAATAGACGCAACATGCATTATTATGCCACAGAAAACCCATTTTCGATTAGAGAGGTGCAACATCAAAACCATTGGTCATTAAATGTTTGGTGTGGTATTCATCATAATCGAATTATTGGACCCCACATTTTTAATGAACCACTAAATGGCCATAGTTACCTGAACTTTCTACAAGAAGAACTACTCCAACTGCTTCAAGGTCTCGATAGGGATGAGCTCGACAGTATGTGGTTCCAGCACGATGGTGCGCCTCCGCATTACCATCGTGAAGTTCGTGCGTTCTTGGACCAACGATATCCGCAAAAATGGATTGGACGTGGAGGTTTCATTGAGTGGCCACCAAGGTCTTGCGACATCACCCCATTAGATTTCTTCCTATGGGGTTATATTAAAAATAAGGTGTATGTTAATCCACCAACAACAGTGGAAGATATGCGAAACAGGATTAGGGATACCTGTAGAACAATAACGCCACTAATTTTGTCCAGGGTCCGAGAAAATCTGCAAAAAAGACTAAATTTGTGCATTGCACAAGAGGGTCGTTTATTCGAACACTTATTAAAAAGAAATAATTAATCTCAGTATTTAATAGGTAATTTTTTTGTTTCAATTTAGTATAAAAGTAAATATGTATTTGCCTTGTCGTTATTGTTGTGTTAATTTTTTCACATTATGTTTAATTAAACTATTGCCGTTGTAATATAACGAATAATGTATTTCATCATATTTAACCACATTCTGTTTGTTTCTGTAGTTTCTTTTTATTATTTTACATGGCTACTATGATAATGAAGACTATTTCTGTAAAAAAGTATGGAAAATAAGAAAAACTGAAAAATCTCAAAAACTATTATAAATAGGTATAGGATATATTGAACAAAGCTTTTAGGGTTTTTATTACTCTATTAAATAACATGAAAATATACAGGGTGTACCATTTAAAAAAAAGATATTTATTCATTTAAACTTGTTCAAATTTGAGCCGATGTGTTCAACTCCCTGTAGCTTTTATTGCAAATATTAGGTAAAAATTATGTTAACTTGTCCTTGGCCTTACTAAATTCCAAATTTGAATATATTTGTCACAAAATTGAAAACGTTATTTAGGATTGAACTGATGCTTGAAAATGTGACTTTTTTTCTTTAAACTTAATTATCTCAGAAACTATAAAGTTTTGTTATAGTAAACCCTTAATAAAAAAGATTTAAAATTATAAGCTAAATCGAAAATACGATTCGTATATAGGGTGTTCTATTTAAAAAAAATACAACTTTATGCTGTCCTAGTTTTTTGGCTCACCCTGTAGAGTCCTAAATATTTTTAAAATCTGCGTAAAAATAAACTGTATCAAACAATAAATATAGTTTCTTTGTTAATTTCACCGAAAAGGCACAAACCTACTTCATCCAATCGTTGACTCACCCTGTACATAAATAAAATAGTTCTTAAGTATTTAAAACATGAATATTAGATTAAATTTGGTTAAAATTCAAATTATTTATAAACCCTTAAGGTTTAGGTACTATAAACCCTATTAAAATGGGCACTTATTTTTATCGGAGAATTCAAAAATGCAATAATATACAGGGGGCTCTATTTAAAAAAACACAGCTTTGATACTTTCAGAGCTTTTGGGGCACCCTGTATAATATGAAAATAATTTTAAAATGTAATTATATTAGACGCTTATATATCCCAAAAGTAAAACTTTTTGAAAGTCACGTATTTTGGCCCGCTTTATTCCGTGCCGTATAAGGTGAATAACCCTATGTACCCATAAGCTGACTTTTTTGTTGTTTTAACCCATTTGTGGTAAACCAAGCTTGGGAATATTTTAATGAAATCACCTCGGAAGACTCCATGCAATATTTTGAAAACCATATCAAAATATCTTACTCCTCTCAAATGTTTATATGTTAAAAATAAAAAATAAAAAACTCGGCGAAACAATATTTGTTAAGAATATCCTTGTCACTAGTCCACCTCTGGACAACTTCAAGCACGGACGCTCACTGACGGATTTAGTGGCATTTTTTATGGATTCACCTCGTCAGAAACAAAGTTTATTTAATTTGCAGTCCGACTTGTAAACACATTGAAAAGGGTAATTGCTTTCAAAATAAACATTGTAATGAAAAATACGAAAAAGTCTGATGCAGATGAGCAAAAGTGTTTATTGTTTTAAAAAAGTATTGCGAAAATCGGCCAAAGTAGTGTGTTACTTTTAATTTCGGATAAATATTAAAAATAAACTTCAAATATAATTTATCTCTTTTTAACAAATATTTATTTTGTAATAATTCAATCACGACAAATGAATTTTATGGTGTACACAGATCGAACTGAATTTTCTTTAAAATTTCATGCGAATATTTCTCACTAAATTATTATATGCGATCTCAAAAGCATTTACAGCCAGATTGATGAACATGCAGATTTTTGCATGATAGCCTTCAGGATAACCTGAATAACGATAATTTTGATATAAGTCATTGTAGATAGTTTGGCAACATTGTTTTTATTAATATAAAATTTTTATAAAAAAATTGAACCGACTTCTAAAAGTGCGCAAAAAAGTGAAAAATAACTAGAAATTTTTATATGAAATTGAAATTTTTGAAGTTCGCGCCAAACTAATTCCTGACAAAATGTGATTCGCATGAACACATAAAAATACTTTATTTGAAATTGCTTTTTTACCATAATTTGTTTATATTTGTAGTTATTTATTTCATTTAGAAATAATTTGGCGCCGACTTCAAAAATTTCAACTTCATATAAAAATTTCTAGTTTTTTTCACTTTTTTGCGCACTTTTGGAAGTCGGTTCAATTTTTTTATAAAAATTTTATTTTTCGATTTTTAGCTTTGAATTCATTATAATATTTATAAATTATTTGAACTAAGTACTAATCGATATTAGTGTACCTCGCAATGACTCCAAGGTGGCAAAAAAGAACCCATTTTATCCAGAATTGTATATCACCCAAAAATGAACCACTAAAAATTCTTTAACTTAGAGTTCTCCAGATACCAATGAAATTGTGTCTAACAAATATTTAGTCTGTCACAGAAAATCCACCATCTTAAATTTCAAATTAACTTTATATTGGTGATATAGGCCCTAAAACCTTCCAATATCGATATTTAAAGAATTTTAGATGTAAGTTTCTTAGCCCGATATATTTTATATTGCATATTGAGTTTTTATAAGCCACAAGAACCCCGCAATGTCAATTTTAAATAAAACCGGAAAATGTAAAATTTTTAGTCCCTCATATTGTATCTTATCAACCTAATAGTTGTCAAAAATTAACTTCATATTCGTAATACATAACCCCCCCAACCCCGTAATACCAAATCTGAAAAAATGCGAATAAGGTAATTTTTTTAAAATTATTTTAGATTCGTTATGTGAGATCCCAAAAACTTCTCCATACCAATTTTGGAGAAAATCGGACAAAATTAAATTTTTTGTCCGCCATGTTGAATATATTTAGAAGTAATTTTAGATTCGTCATGTGCGACCCCGAAAACTCCCCATACCAATTTTGGAGAAAATCTGACAAAATTGATTTTTTCGTCCACCATATTGAATTTTTTCAAAATAACTTTAGATTCGTCATGTGCGACCTCGAAAACTCCCCCGTACCAATTTTGGAGAAAATCGGACAAAATTAAATTTTGTTATTCGCCATATTGGATCCGCCATTTTGAATTTTTTAAAAATAATTTCAGATTCGTTGGGTACAACCCAGAAAATTCCTCCATACAATTTTGGAAAAAATCGGATAAAATTAATTTTTTTTTGTCGCCATATTGTAAGCGCCATCTTGGATTTTACTGCACCAATTTCATCTAAAAAAATATGGGACCACCGCAGCAACTTCCTGAATATAATGTAAAAAAATTTCATTGAAATCGGTGCAGCCGTTCCGGAGTAATCAGTGTACATACATAAAAAAAATACATATTCGACGCATTGAGAACCTCCTTCTTTTATATAAAATTAATGAAAATAAAAACTTTTTTTTTCAACTTTTCTTTCGTGTAACTTTGAAGGTATTCATTTTAGAGAAAAGTTGAAAAGGAAAAAAAATTCATAATTAAATTTGCCATAAGATAGGGTTGATCGGAAATCTCTTAATATATTTCTCTTATTGCAAAATAGCAATAATTAAAAAAATGGTAAAAAAGCAGTTTTTTAATAAATTTTTTTCGATCATTTAAATTTTTTTGAGGACCTTGATCATGTTTAGTATTTAAATTTATTTTCAACATATAGTAGAGAACTCAAGTTTTCCAGCGTTTTTTTCAGAATCAAAATCGGATGATTTAGAAGCACTCAGGAATTGTTTAAAGACATTGTTGATATTTTTGCTTATAAACAAATAGATTATCTCGGTGTATTTTCACTTTTTTTTTCAATACATGGTTTGAAAGTGCTTGGAAAGACGCTTCTTTTCGTGAAAAAAAAATTGAGATCCGTTACTTGGTTTCCGAGACACAAACTATCAAAGTTGAAAGCCTCTTACGGTGAATCTATAAACAATACAGACCTAATTCTTGAACCAAAAACTTTGTCTTGCCGAGTTCTTTTTTAATACAAATATTTAAATGTTTGTTATCAGAAACTTTAACAAAAAATGAAAAGAATATCGTCCATGCGCGTGAAAAATTAAAAAAAGAGGGGTGGAGAGCTGAATTCGCAATAATATCACCAATTTCTTTAAAAAATTCCTGAGGGTGTCCAAATTATCCGATTTTGATTCTGGAAAAGCGTTGTTAAACTTGAAATCCCTAAATATTTTTTATTTGAATACAGTCAATATCCCTAATAAAAGGGAAAAGAAGAAAATATCACAAAACTACATCTAGCATCTGTTTAACAATTTTGAGACTATAAAAGATCTACGTTTTTTATATGACACTTATTATTAATAGCAACTATATTTAAATAAACATCTTGTAAATTATTAGGAAAATTTCCGGTATAAAATAATGGGCCAATAATTTAGCGGGATCAAGTTTTAAAAAATATTGATTAGAAACATTAAGCAAATTATCGAGACCTTGATAAGTCGGTTATTATCGGTATCGACATCGCTGGCTTGAAAAGAAAGATAAAATTCTGTATCGTCTGCATAGAGATGGTATTTACGAAAATGTATCGATTTCATAAAATTAGATGTGTATATAAAAGTTGACTTAAAATGTGGCACTCCACATGTAACGCACGGTTTTATCCGTTGTCTGTTGGAAATGTTGATAAAATCTATATTGATCTGACACATCTAAATTCAATGGTATTATCAATTTTGGGTAAATGTAAAACAGATTTCCAAGATGTTGGAAAATAACACTCATTGACACCACAGTTGATGATAAAATTAAGATAAAGTCGACATTATCAGACTCATATGTATAATTCGAGAAAGCCAGTTTTCTTCAATTGGTTGAAAAAAGAATCTGTCAGCCACATAAAGGCTATTGTTTCTCTAAAAGTCTAAGTTATCCTGATTTATAGGTGGTTGTAGATTGAGAGTCCCCAATGCCGGCCGTTTCCACAGTGTGAGAGAACCAGAAGAGTGGAAGCAGAATTCTAAGGAGCAGAGCATAAAACTACGGGGCTCCAAAGCTAATATAATTACATAAACCCCCTCCCTCGGATAAACTTTATATAGCAGAAATATACATTGGTACGACAATATCGTCAGAAACGAGCAAACACATTGGGATATGAGATGGACCATCTTAAGGAAGGTCCTGAGATAAAAGGCCGCTAAAGTTTTCTTAAAAGCAGAAACACATGCAAAGGCGCTCATCAAGCGAGCCGTAGATTACGACCCTATATTGGACGGCAGGAAACATAAAAGATATAGACATCAGCTCTAGTCAACAGAACCAAGGAGTCATCTTGGACCAAGAAGCAGGAACCAGCTTGCCAAGGAGAAAGAAGAGACGCCGAAAGAAGCCATTCAAGTCCTGGGCGAAGCAACAAAATAATGCGTAAGATCCAGAACCAGGATAATATCACAATAAACATAGATAAAAGACGATTCCTTATTAACAAAATAATATTGAAATACTTAAGACACTAACCTTACATTGTATGAAAAATGTAAGAGAGTGCGAAGCATTGGGAACACCGGCACCTGGAGCGGAAACACCAATACTGTGAAGACCAGAGGTTTGTAAAGGCCTACCCAAAGGGCTCTCACTGCGAGTCACTGCGGATCGTGGTCTAATCACAATGAGCAATGACTACAGAATCGTGAAACTCCCAGTCAGGGAGGGTTTTAGCCGGTAAGAATCTGGCACTACCTCCACACTTAGTGGCAGATTGGCACGGAACAGAGATTCTGGTTCTAGCGCGATTGCCACGGGTTCAATTCTCCCCGGGTACGTTTTTTTATTAATTTTTTTAACATTTAATGATCCAAATTTTCTTTTATGATTTATATCTGTGAAGAGATGATTTATATTATTCCTCTAAAATGAATTTCAAATTAATTCGGTATGTAACACGTAATGCAATTTATGAAAAAAAAATAATAATTATAAGTAAAATATAGTGTGCTAAAGGACACTACCAAAAAAGAAATATATGTATTATGGCATATCTATTTACAGATATAAATTATTGAAGAAAATATGTATGATTAAATATTAAAAAAAATAAATAAATAAAATAATCGTACCCGCTAAGAATCGAACCAACGACGTTAACACGACCCAAAAAATCTTTCAGCAAGCTAACCACCCCATCATTCAAAAATATATTTCTGTTGTATGTTTGCCTCAGAAAGCGGTTTGAGTAGTTATATTCGCTTGGTGGTCACCTGGTGTTATGCTTCATCCCATAGAAAGAAAAGAGACTATTGCTTTCATTCTTCTGCCCTTCTCGCACTGTGGGAACGGCTAGCATTTGGGACGCGCAATCTAGCATTTTCTAGAACTTATCAAGTTCGTCAAGTTATTTTAGGTTATTTGGAGGAGTATTAGTATTTTGACTCCAGACATTGAGTTTTTTAATCCATTTCATCCTTCCGTAATATTAGAGTTTGAAATGTACGAAGTGATAATTTCTAAGTTTTTTATAAACGTTGGAATGTTCCTGGTTTTGAGTGCAACTATAACGATTTAGAGCACTATTTCGAATTTTATCATTTATATTTTCTATTATGCAAGGAAAATATAGCTTTCTTTTCACACTGTATTCAGTTATTGGAGTAGAAACATTAAAAATATTTATTAGATTTTTCATCTACGTTATTTAGTCGGTAAATCCAAGTACATATTTTTTTAAGCAACAGCATAATTGGTTTGCGGGTATTATTAATCAGAAGTCAAAATATCCCTGTCATGACGTAAATAATCAAAGTAACAACAAACAAAATCAATTAGCGTACAACTTGTATTTGATATTCATTTGACCTAACCCGTTTTACATAGAAATGTTGATATGTGACTTTTTACCTAAATCGAACTCAAATCCTGCCATACAATTGGCAAAAAAAGTCCGCTCGATAATAACAATAAAAAAACGCCATTGAAGCGCCGTACATTTTCTCTCTAACAACTCATGCATCCAGCATTGTGTGATAACGCTGGATGTATGTATATACGGTCCTGCGATCGTGCCTCTATCTATGGCTCTCGATAATGTTTTTATTGTCGAAAAACTGCATTTGTACAAAAAAATCTCGTTATGTTGATCAATCTCGGTAGTTTCCAAAACGCGGGTTATTGGTTTAAATGATATTCATTGTAGCTGCACGAAAAATGTTTAATCTTTTGCATTGTGTGACTCAAAAAGGGATACATTACACACAATCTTTTGAAGAATTTGCTTTATAAAAAAATATATTGTTTGTTTCACGGAATCTATATTTTCTTCCGGTAAAAATTTATTTTTAATTTTTATTTTCTCAATCCAAAAAGAAAAACGTGAGACCATAACTAGTTGATACAAAAAAAAATAAAATTATAGCCACTTTTAAAAAGTGCACTTAAAAGTAAACAAAAATCTTGGTAATAATTCCAATTAATTGAATAATTTTAGGTGCATTTACTTAATACGTACTTTTTTGAAATTCGTGCTAAAATTAAAATTAATAAACATTCGTAAACTAAGGCAACAAAAAATGGTAAATACTTTCTAGATTGATCGTTTCCTGGAAGTTAGATGGGGAGGAGAGTGGCCTCCTAGGTCATCGAATCTAAATTCTATAGATTTTTATCCTTAGGATCATTTAAGCCTCTAGTTTAAATCCGAACCCTTTAGAGAACCTTGAAAACAATATCTCAAATACATGTATGTTATTCTCCATCAACACTTACGGAACAGGCTTTCCCAAATCTCAGAAATGCTTGGACACTATCACGTGACTGAACGACAACTATTCGAATATTTAATTAATAAGTTGTTAATTTAAATTGTAGACTTTTATTATTTTTCCATTAAAAGTTTGTATTGTTATACTTTTAATTGTGATTATTTTCGAATCAATTGAATTTGCTATACAAAAAGTCAGGGACGTGCGCAGTACAGCTCAACTTGAGGAATTGAAGATAAAATAAATAAAACAGCAACGAAAAAGAGAAAGAAGAGGATACTAACAGCGGATATAGACTAGAAGAAACCCTGGATGATCGATGAAATCCTAAAATTGATGGAGGAAAGAAGAAAGAGAAGGAAATTGAGAAAGACATGAACGAATATTCAACAATAAACAAATAAGAAAAAAAATCAAAGAAGCAAGAAAGAACTTAAAACCAAATGTACAGAGATTAAAATAGCAAAGGCAAAACATGATATATTTGGCTTACATAAGAGAGTCTAAGAACTAACGGGGAAATACAAGAAGAAATCAGTGAGGAAAATAGAAAATGAACAAGTAGAAATGATCGTGGACATAGAACAGATGAAATTAACATGGAAGAATTACGTGAAAGAACTATTTTCAAGTCAAAGAGCAGAATAACAGATAGAGAACACCATAATGGGTGCGGATATCCTTTTAGATGACTTTGAGGCAGCCATCTTATCCAACAAAGATGGAGAGGCTCCTGGCTCTGATGGGATTCAGTCAGAGATCATAAAGATTTTCGATAAGGATTTTAAGAAAGAAGTAACTATTATATTCGACAATGGAAAAATACTAATGGCTAAAATCAAAGTTTCTGATTGTACTTGAAATGCAGAAAGCCAATAAGTGCAATAACTACAGAATATTAAGCCTCGTGAATAACTTACTGATGATACTTTTAAAAATCATACATCAGAGACTGTACAAAATCTGCGAAGGAAAAGTATCACCAACACAATTTGGCTTTGTGAAAGATCTTGGAACGAGAGACGCCCTATTTAACATACAGTTCTTTTCCAGTGTTGCCAGGACATGAATTGTAATGTATATGCCTACCCTATTATCAAAAGGCATTTGACAAAGTTTAACATGATGAAATGATAAAAGTCCTGCAAACTAATGAAAGTAACAACGACGACTTGCACATAATCGGAAGCCTGTACTCGAATCAATCAGCTTTTGTTAAAGTCAATCACGATAAAACATATGAGTTGAAAATGCATCGGGGAATCCAAGATGGATGTATATTGTCACCTCTCATATACTATCTACACTCGGAGGCAATTTTTTCAAAAGCTTTGGAATACATGGAAGCAGGAATTTTATTAAATAGTGTACGAGTAAACAATTTCAGGTTTGTCCATGACACTGTCATTGTTGCCGACAACACGAAAGGGTTACAACTTTTAATGAACAAGTCGAATATATGGCCTAGAAGTTAACACGAATAAAACAAAAGTCATGATAACCAGCAAGGAAAGAACTGAAGAGACACATTTTACCATTAATGAGAAAATAGTAGAACGGGTGTCAAGAGACATATACCTTGGCATAATACTTAATGACCCGTGGGACTATTTCCAGGAAATGAAAGCCAGGAAAAGCAAGGACCGTGGTCACTCAAATCTCCAAACTATTTAAAACGCATAATTTGAAGCTAGAGATGAAAATCAAACTCCTCCGATGCTACATATTCTCCATTTTATTGTACGGAGTAGTTTGTTAGACCTTGAGACTTGAAGTGTTCGAGTTTTTCACTCATAGAAAAATTTCTAAAATATCAGGATGGATAAAATATTCAAGGTCAGATTATTCCAAAAACTTAATAAGGAAGCAAAAATAGTATACACAGTAAAAAGACGAAAATTGAAGTATATGGAACACGTTATGCGAAATGATGCCAAGTACGGGTTGCAGAGAAAAATGCAGGGTAAGAAAGGCGTCGGAACAAGACAAATATCCGGGTAAAGAATTTGAAGACCTGGTTTGCAACATTCGCCACAAGACTCCTCAAAACAGTAACAAGTAAAATTATCATTGCCAAAATGATTTCCAACATTCGATAACGGATAGGAACAAGAAGAAGAAAAATACAAAAAAATTTAATTTGTTGGAGATTTATTTTGATCTGTGAAAGGCGTTATACACGGTTCACTATCAATTGTGCAGCATCAGATTGATTGAATTCCTATTTACATAAGAGAAAGCAAACAGTGAGCATAAGTTAAAATGGTGACGAATATTTTTCTAATATGATCGAAGTTAGACATGATGTTCTCTATTCTCTTCTTGGTGTATGCTAATAGTCTAGTTGACGGTTTCACGGTGGAAATGGTATGTTAGTTTGCTGATGACACTTTAATAGTAATATCTGAGGCATCTCCGTGTGGAATGCCTATGATAATGTTCTGCTGCAGCATGGAGGATGCAGGATTGGTGTATAAGTAGGAATGTAACACTTAATAGTGGTAAAACTGGGTTGACATTCTTTTCCAAATATATTAACAATTCTGAGTCTCTTCTGATAAAACTCAATTGAAGGTCAATTCCAGTCACCGATCATAAGTATAAATTTTTAGGATTATATATGGATTCTTCCCTGATATGGAAATGTCATGTTTCAACATTACAGAATAGTGCCACTTCCAGCGACATTCACGTTCGTAATGCAATATGCCGGGGATAGTTTATTTTTCTCTTGGAGGGGGCAGTTACACAGTATAACAAGCGAAAGTAAGTTGTCGATAAGGGGGAGGGGGGTTGTCAGCGACATTCACGTTTCTAATGTAGCAAGCAGGGCTGAGTCTATTTTTCTGAATTCGAAACTTTTGAGAGGAGGCAATCCCTCTATCCCCCTTGGATCCGAGCCTGAAATATTGACACACTACATTTCCGTCAGAAGACAGTAAAATATTTTAAAATATTTTTAATACGAGATATATAGGTAAATTGAGATAACATTTAAAAATTATTGTGAAAAATACAAAGTGAGTCAAAAAAAAAAAGTTTCACCATAAAGTTGTCAAAATTTAAATAGAATTCTCTGTATATTTGATAACAACATTTAACTCCAAATTGTTTAAAAACAGCACAAGCAACAATATATTTTTTTTATTTCCAGGTATTTAATTCTAGATTTTTTTTATTTTTTAATACAAAAACATATATTTTAATGAAAAATTTCAACTTTAAAATTATAAAAATTTAAAAAGATTCAAAAATTTTGAACATAAGTGTATAATAAATAATATGTCTAAAATGCCAACCTACCAAAAATCAATTTGCCAAGAACCCCTTCAACTACTGCGACGCAGACGTCGAAAAAGGATTTTGAATTATGTTTCTTTTATTTAAATAGCAGCCCCCATTAATATTGATCGAATGACTTAATATTTAAAATTGTGTTAAAGAACAAATCCTTTTATCCTAGACTTCTACGGTACGAGGTTGTGTATAGTGCGTCGTCAATAACCTGAATAATTTTTTTCCTGAGCGATCAATAAAAATTACAATAACTGGACTTCGAAGTTTTATTTATTCCTACCAAACTAATTTTTTTATATTATATACGGAATTAATGTAAACGACCAATTTCTAACACACAGTAATAGCGGTGGGAATTCGTTTCAGTAAGTAAGGAATTATTCATGATGTTAAATTAATTATTTATTAATTTACCGTTTATAAAGAACATTAAATGGGAAATTATTGCTGTTCTCGTTTATAAGATATTTTTTGAGCTTTATAGTGTTTTTGCAAAAATTTATAAGTATGAAATTTTTAAACGTAAATTTTCTGGATTGCCTTCATTCTCTGCTAAGAATGTTGTCAGTATAGCACAAGATTGTAATTTCTTTGTCACTCACTTTGTACCCTCGTTTCATTATTTCTTCCATCGCAATATTGAAGAGGAAAGGGCTCAGAAAGTTTTCTTGTTGGATGTTGTTGAACACCGATATCAGCTCAATGCACAACCTTTCCATCTTAGCCTGAGACTAGTTCATGCGGCATTTAATTATCGTATAAAATATATATGCTGTCTTTCAGTTGTACACGGTAAAATGCCTTTTGCAGGTCCATAAAACCCATGTGCTGATTTATTATCTTTAATGGATATGGCAAATATAAAGTCCGTGCATAATCTTCCTGATTTAAATGCTTGTTGTTCCTCTGATAGGGAGATTAAACTGATAATTTTATTTGTTATGACAGTTTTAAGAAGTTACTAAATTTATCCCTCTTTAGAGGGTCTTCGGAGCTTTGTAAAAATTTTTTTTTAAGTAAAAAGCTAACATGATATTTAAAAAAATTGACAGTAATTGAATTTTCTTTAATATCTGAAAAAGTATAAAAAATTTTACAACTCTGTCAACATGTTTACCCTAAAAAGGCCGTTTTCTCTAATTTAGCCAACCCCATAAGTTTTATCATTTCGGAGGTAGTGGCTATTTTTTATTTTTTTCTAAATATTTCCACTTACAAATCAGAATGACTTAGTTGGTACTTGGTCACATCCTTTTACTGTTAGAATTATTCACGTAGTAGCACAGTGCTCTGAACACCACTTTGCAATTATAGTGTTTTATCCTTCTAGAACAATACGTTCAATAATTTCTTTTTGCCGAAGAATACAACGATCATTGTCTTTTTGCTAAAGCGAGATATTTTTACAGCATTTAGAATTTCTTCATCTTCAAATACCAATGGTCTGTTTTTAGATATTGATGACAAATGATCTTTGGTATCAACACAGTATATAAAACGGGTAATATACCCAGAGAATGGTTACTCTCCACCTTTTGCCCTATTCCAAAAAACAAAAATGCAAAAAACTGCAGCGAATATAGAACAATATCTTTGATAAGCCATGTACTCAAGGTGTTTTTAAAAGTAATACACGGACGCATTTATGAAGAACTTGAAAAAGGGATAGATGATAGTTAGTTTGGATTCAGAAATGGTATAGGCACCAGAGACGCGTTGTTTGCACTTAATGGGCTTTCACAGAGGTGTATGGATATGAACACCGATATACACATTTGTTATGTTGACTTCGAGAAGGCTTTTGATAAAATTAGACATGAAAAACTAGTCGAGATTCTAAGAAGAAAAAACATAGACAACAAAGATTTAAGAATAATAACTAACCTATATTGGAATCAACGCGCACAAATAATAGTAGATAACGAAACAAGTCCGGAAATTGAAATAGGAAGAGGAGTGAGACAAGGATGCATTTTGTCACCCCTACTATTCAATGTGTACAGTGAATCGATTTTCGAAGAAGCACTGTTAACAAAAAATAAGGGAATAATAATAAACGGAAGAGCTGTAAACAACATAAGATTTGCAGACGACACTGCTATCATAGCTAGCTACGCTGAAGAACTCCAAGAACTAGTGAACGAAACAAATAACGTTTGTGAGCAACACGGATTAAAAATGAACACCAAAAAGACTAAATATATGGTAATAACTAAAAAACCAAACATGCAAACAAGCATAAAGTTGCAAGGTGTGAATTTAGAAAAAGTGCAAAAATACAAATACTTGGGCACATGGATAACAGCAAATAATGAACAAACAACAGATATAAGAATGAGAATAGAAATGGCAAGAAGTGCGTTTGTAAAACTGAAAACCATTCTGTGCAGCAGAGACATCACTCTAGAACTAAGAATGAGAATTTTAAGATGTTATGTATTTTCAGTGCTGCAGTATGGGTTGGAAGGCTGGACACTAAAACAAGAACACATAAATAAACTGCAAGCGTTTGAAGTTTGTTACAGAAGGATGTTGAGAATATCTTGGACGAAAAAAAAACAAACGTAGAAGTATTGCTAGCGATGGACAAAAACTATGAAATAATTAACAACATAAAAATAAAGAAACTGCAATATCTTGGACATATAATGAGAGGCCAGCGATACGAGTTGCTTAGATTGATCATGCAGGGTAGCTGAGTTCAATTGTAGCTGAGTGGCGGCAAATAGAATGAGAGTGGCTCTCCTCCGATAGGAGATGGCACTTGAAGAAGGCTATGTGGAGTAAGGGCAGAAAAAAATTTCATAGTAAATTTGTTGTATGAGGTACGACATCCCGGCTGATTCTTTGTATTTAATATGGTCATTTGTAATCGTCCCGGCGCTTAAAATTCTCTTAATATTTTTTGTTCTGCCATGCAGTGACATTAGTTAAATTTTGGAACTTATATATGTGTATGTTATCAAGACATTCGTGCAGACTTTTTATTAACAATGCATCAATGTGTGGTATTGTTTTGTAAATTTCGTTACTTTATTATTTTCGGTACATACGTTTTCTTTTATATTTTGGTAATTATTTACATAATTGTAAATGTAGGAAAACCACATTTGATAGTTACCCCCTATTTCGAGGACCTAAAACACGATTTTGGCTTTAATTTTTCATTATTTTTTCTCACTTTCTCGGAAAACTCAAAAAACGCCGAGCGTTACCTCACCAAACAATTTGAATCCTGAAGAAAAAACCGAACTTACACATTTATTTTCAATGGTACTAGTTAAAATGTCATGTTTGTAATATATTTAAGCTATTTTGCACAAATTGTAGTGAATAAATTTTAAAAAACTTGCATTTTCAACGAAAATACCAAAAACATATTCCGGAAAGGCCATCGTCATCAGACTCGTGAAAACGACTAATATTCGTTTAACACGTTGCTAAATGTAAAATGCTTTCGTGGTATAAATTATAAAATTTGAACAATTTAGTCCACAATATAGTTCAATTTTCGTAATGTTTTGTACAGTCTCAGGAAAAAATTAATCTTAACTGCCCAAAATTTTTGTTTAGTTCACGTTTCGCTTGATTTTGGTTAATTTGCGACTGATGCTTTCGTAACATAAACTGTAAAATTTATCGATTACAGTTAATAACGTAGTTTAATTTTTGTAATGTATAAAAAAGCGTCAAATTAATCTTAACCACCCAAAATTGTTGATCAAAAATGACGTGAAGG
Source organism: Diaprepes abbreviatus (assembly GCA_034092305.1). Classification (NCBI taxonomy): domain Eukaryota; kingdom Metazoa; phylum Arthropoda; class Insecta; order Coleoptera; family Curculionidae; genus Diaprepes; species Diaprepes abbreviatus. Next base: position 922,455 of record JASJET010000268.1, on the reverse strand, counting down.
TGGAACAATCTGTGAAAGAAAATAATATACGTGAATGTCACAAAAATCGTAGTGGCAATCTGACAATGCCGCTAATTTTTGAGTCACAGCAATATTTAACGGCGGACGCCATTTTGTTTTAATTTGTTTATGTTCAAATTTATGTATTTTTATATAATACAGAGGCTTCTGTCATTGTAGAATTTTTGTGGTTGTAACAAAATTTTAACGATTTAGTACAAAAAATTGAACCTAAAGTGTTCTACGACCTCGAAATAAGGGGAAATACCGAAATTTTTTTAGAAAGACGTCATATTCCTAGATTTCCCATAATGCAAATTTTTACCCAGAGAATTATGTTCAAATCTATTTTATATCAGTATTTATTTTATTAATAATTTAATAATGAACTCTAAATTGTAATTTTTCCAATATAATAATGTAATAAAAGTTGCTCAAGTCCAATCCTCTCCCCTGACCTACTGCGCAATATCATGTTTGTCCCCTTTAAGAAGAGTACAGCTTTACATGCCGGACCGAATTCATTTTAGGTATTCTCCCTCCTTTTACCCCCTACAACTTCCTTGATAGCTACTGTAAAACGAAACTTTAATGCTTTTTTTTATATTCACTTCAAAAATATAGATAAAAACAGTGAAGATCATAGTGTTTGGCATCACTCACTGACATATGATCTTTGGTATCACTTTTTAAGTTGCACACTCAATATATATATATATATATATATATATATATATATATATATATACACCGAAATATTCTTTGATAAGATTATGTAACTACTGTACACGAACTTGATATTTAAAACTGGACTGCTCGTGTTCCATATCTCCCTTATAAAAAAAATGACCCCACCGTGCTCCGTGCCATTAGGTGCAAATAATTGCTTTGGCAACAATGAATTCCCTAAGTTTTTATGATATTGGTGAAAGTGTATTTTTGACATTGACTGAATACTTTTCATTTTGACAAAATTTTTTTTTTGATTTTGCTGTTTTATGGATTTTATCACATTTTATGTAACGTTTTACTGAAAATTTCAAACAGGAATGTGAACTTTAAGGTTTTTTTTTGTATTTTAAAAAATGTGATTCTTCATCGTAAGACGTGCAAATACCTCATCTGGTAAATTGGAACAAGTTTAATCTTATGGATATGATATATGATAATTATTAAATGCTATCAATATTTTAGTTTTCTAAGAGAAAAGAATCTTCAAATTCAAGAGCTGAAACAAATTGGTCATGATCATAAGTCTTTTATACATCAGATAAGTAACTCTGTTCAGAGCATTTTTCTGGAAATTGTTTTATACAAGAAGATGAGCAAAAAGTTTGTGGTGTGCTTCTTACAAATAAACTGCCTGAAAAAAACTACGAAGCACTGTTTGATGTAAACATCTTGAAGCAACTAAACTTGGACTTAATAACATACACTGGCTCTACAAAAAAAAATTCCTGAATTAGGTGTGCATTAACCAACAACAATATCGTTTACCATAAAGTTAATGTTCCACTGACATATAAAGCTGAATATCGAAACTGGTATGGTGTTAAAATTTAAAATGATTATACGATTAAAAATCAATATGCCATATTAAAATAGAAATAAATGATTGCATATACTATGAAATTTTTCAATATTATTAAGGATGTTTGAAAATTATATAAATTTTACTTTTATGTATTTGTTTTGTCTAAAATAAAACAATAACCTTTTGTTTGAATATGTTATTAATTAATAAAACAAAAATTCTTGATTTTAGCTGAGATAGGAAATTTTTGTCATGAAAATCCTTTGTCAAAGTAGTGAGAAGCTGCGATTGATTACCATTTCAAAAATTCAACTCTAGGAAAGGTCAGTTCCAGATCCTTAAACAGTTAAGTAAATTGAAAGTTTAACCTAGTGTAAAAATTAAAAGTTGCTAGTAAATCTTTATGTATATATTTAGATTAAAATGATTGTATTAATGTAAGAATTCTCTTGTATTTACAAGCTTCTTTATATTTAAAGTTAATAAATATTGTTTTCTTTACAATTAAATATAAACTGCTTTAACACTATCCCATTTAGAGTTTAATTTTTTTTTATATAAAAATGGTTTAGTACATAATGTTACTTTACTTCATTTAAATTAAAGCTCCGTTTTTATTAAGGGAATGTCAACATTATTATGAATGTTGTTAACCCTATATAAATACCTAACATATCAGTTCCCTAAAGGCATCGAGGAGAAAATAATTTTAACAAAGACCTAATCGAAGCTATTTTTAAATGATGAAACTATCTTACTTTGCACTAGATTATGTGGACATTTCGATACCTTACATTAAACAATATACTATATTCATGATATAAAATTTTTAACAATAAATGCCTTAATACTTTTTTTCGTTAACTTCTCATACTCTACGTCCGAATAAAGATGTTTCTAAAACAGATATTTCAAAAAAAAAATTATTCTTGATTTGTTTCTGGCGCATATTTCACATTTTAGCTATTTTGCTAAATAACAGTCTTATTGTAAAAAATAAAATATGTAAACAGTCATAGAAAAAGCATTTTCATTTATTTATAAGAACTGACATTTCATGCTTGTTATCTAAAAATAATAAAATTGTTACATATTTACTCTGTTCCAAAGAAGTTAAAAAAATTTGCTTTATTGGAGTTGCTTTAAACAGAAAAATTATAATTTTGAGGAAACTAAAAGTAGAAATTCAAGTTAAATGTTGTTTTACAGTTGCGCGATTCTATAAGAGTAAAGGGAAAGAGAATGTCATAATAAGGATCTTCTATCTTTGTTCAGTCTGTATTAACACATAAGTATATCACTGTCCTAAAACAGATAAGGAGAGAGAATGTCAAAAAAAATGCTTACAGAATCGGAGCTCTGGTCTTTTTTATTGAATATACTTGATTAACCTGTCAAGTAAAACAAGGAAGAGCGATTTATTGTTTAAGATATAGTATAGAAAGAGATAGCTATTGTCTAAACCTGTTAGAATAATAGAATTGACATTCATACACGACACGTTCACGCCAATGTAAGAAACTAGCAGGGAATTCAATGTTGCCATACAAATCATTGCTACGAATGGCGACCAATAAGGGGGGGGGGGTCAAAAATTATTTTCATGAGCAGTCCAGTTTTATATCTCAAGTTCGTGCTACTGTACAACGAAACTTAAATGCTCCTGTTATATATATGTTCTAGAAATGTATATAAAATAAAATAAGTGAATTAACAGTTTAGAATGTTTCTTAATGTGCCAGTTTCGTGTTAATATTTGTCACCAATCATTGACTTCGTCATTTTTGGTATCACTTAAACTGCTCGCCCTATACATACACACCGAAATATTCTTTGATAAAATTATGTAACTACTGTACAACAAAAGCTAAATACTTTTGTTATATATTTGCTGCAAAAATGTACATAAAAACAACAGAAGTAAAGTAGCAATTTAGAATGTTTCTTAATGTGCCAGTTTCGTGTTAATAGATCATAATATTTGACACCACTTACTGACAGAAGCCCAGTTTCGTATTACGACTTCTTACAAAGTATCGTATCGCTCGGTTAGAAAGGAATAGAATAAGTAAAAGGGAAAACGAATCGAGATATTGTTATCGATATTAACATTTTATTAGTCGTAATTAACGCCCTATCAATCGACTCAATTCTTTCACATATCTATAAGTAGGACACTCGACTAGGGATAAAAAGTGTTATTCTAACATGCCATCTTTAAACCTAACCTTGAAATTATGACATTTACGAGGGCGGTCCGATAAGTAATTATCCTACATAAGAAAAATGAAAATTTTGGAAAAGTGGCGATTTATTTCTCAACATAGTCTCCTTTTAGCTCGATACACTTAACCAAACGAAGCTTCATCTTCTTTCCCCCATCTGAAACATACGTTTTCTGGAAATCTGCAAAGTAGGCCTCCGTGGCGGCGATAACCTCCTCATCCGACTCAAATTTCTACCCGGCGAGTGAGTTTTTCAAATTTGGAAACAAAAAGAAGTCGCACGGGGCCAAATCTGGAGAATATGTTGGATGGGGCAGCAGTTCGTAGCCCAATTCGACCAATTTGGCCGTGGCGGAGGTGTGAGCCGGTGCGTTGTCATGGTAGAAGACCACTTTTTTCTTCGCCAAATAGCGCCATTCTTTCTGCAATTCGGCGTCGAATCGGCCCAATAATTGGGCATCGTTTTGCACTTCTCCAGGTAATCGATGTAAATCACACCGTATGAATCCCAGAAAACGGTGGCCATTGCCTTTCCGGCCGATAGGACAGTCTTCGCCTTCTTCGGAGCACGTTCGCCGGGTGAAGTTCACTGTTTCGACTGTTCCTTGGTCTCTGGTGTGTACCAGTGGATCCATGTTTCGTCGACAGTCACGAAATGACGTAGAAACTCCTTCAGATTGCGCTTAAACAGCGTCAAACACTGCTCTGAAGTGATCTCACGATTGCACTTGTTGTCCGGAGTGAGCAAATGGGGCACCCATCGCGCCGCCAGCTTTCTCATGCCCAACATTTCATGCAGGATATGACCCACGCGGTGTTTTGAGATGCCTACTGTCTCTGCTATCTCGCACACCTTCAGTCGGCGATCTGCCAATATGAGATCGTGGATTTTTGTCACGTTATCCTCCGTGATAGCCGTTTTCGGGGCACCTAGGCGTGGCTCATCAAAAACTGACGTGCGACCACGTTGAAACTCGTTAAACCAATTTTTGACGATCGCCATCGAAGGAGAAGAGTCACCGTACACCGCATCCAAACGCTCTTTGATTTCGCTGCGCAATTTCCCTTCCAAAAACAAGAATCGAATTGCTTTTCTTCCATTTTTCTAAAATCCGCGGACACGCCAGCTTCCACACGCGGTCAAAACAAAACTGCGAGTCCGATTCGGTTGAAATTTTGAGATTAGCCGTCTACGAGAATGTACTACACGATAGTAAATTTCTCTTGCGATAGTGACGCCATCGGGCGGTGAGGCTAAGTACTTATCGGATCGCCCTCGTACTTTGGAAAATTAATTTTTGGAAATAATCGCCGAATAGTCAATAAACCTTGATTTTCTCACGCGCTGTCTAGCGACAATAAAATTCATTAACTTTTTCACGTGTATTTTGTAGGGCGGTTGCTGGGCGTTGCCAAATTTAACAATTTATTATACTATTTAGGTAAATAAACTGGAACAAAAGTGCTAAAGAATTTGGCAAGCTTCACATTTAGAGTTTTAAGCAAACACATTGTTAAAAATGCATTTAAAAACAGTTCATTGAAATGTAAAGGTTCAAATAAAGATGTAACACTAAAAGCAAAGTTTTTGGTGTATCGTGTCAAAAGTTAATGTGTTGTTTCTTGTGAAAACTTTAAATATATAAGTTAATAAAGAATCATTCTGAGGAAGGTGAAGTGTCACCGAAGAGTCAATAAATATGCAGAATAAATAAAACGTATGCAGTTTCTTCTTCTTCTACCTTCTATAATAGGTCCCTGACCTGTTCCTTCTTCGATTTTCCTCATTTTGGACTTAAATTATCGCTCCACCTTTTCCGCGGTCGACCTCTACTGCGTGTACCACTAGGCGATTTATCTGGTGCGATCCTTACCAGTCTATCCTCTGTCATTCGGCTTATGTGTTTGTTCCATTGTGTCTTACGTTGTAGGACCCACTCATTAATGCAGTCTGTGTTTCATGATTGCCTGATGTTATCGCTTCTTTCTCTGTCTAGTAGCGTTTTTCCTGTTATTCGTCGAAGTATTCTCATTTCTGTAGTCTCCAATAGTTGTTTCGTTTTTGTCGTCTCTGGCCGTGTTTCTGAGGTGTATGTCATAATAGGTCTAATTGTGGTTTTGTAGATCCGAACCTTTGTTTCTTGTTGTAAGTGTTTGTTTCGCCAAATCACGTCGTTGAGGCAACCCGCCACTTTGTTTGCTTTGGCCACCTGCCCTCTTACTTCATCTTCGATGTTGCCATAACTAGTTATGTCGATTCCTAGATATTTGAAACTCATTTCTTGTTGTATTATTCGACCGTCTAGTTCTAGTTTGCATCGGAGGGATTCTTTTGAGGTTGTCATACATTTAGTTTTTTCGGCTGAGATAATCATATTATATTTTCTTCCCGTAAGATTAAAGGTATTTAACAATCTCTGGAGGTCGTCTTCATTTTCGGCACATATCACAGCGTCATCAGCGTAACAGAGAATTTTTATTTCTGTATCACCCATTTTATATCCTCTACCAAGTCGCACCTCCTTTATTATTTCGTCCATTATCATGTTAAACAATAAAGGACTAAGCGAGTCTCCCTGTCTAATACAGCTGTTGACTGGTATGGGTGTTGATAATTTACCGTTAGTACGAATCTGAACATTATTGTTTGCGTATATGTTTTCGATAGTCTGAATTATATTGATAGGAATATTTCTCTTATATAACAGGTGGATTACGTCATCTAGCTTTATGCGATCGAATGCTTTTGTTAGATCTATAAAGCATAAAAATGTTGGTTTATTGTATTCTAGAGATTTTTCGACTATCTGTCGTAGAATAAATACTGCATCCACGCAAGACCTTCCTGATCTAGATCCCTGCTGTTCGTCTTCCAGTTTGCAGTTTAATTAATAAAACCGATTTTACTCCCAAGAAAACCAAAAACTTGAATATATATATATATATATATATATATATATATATATATATATATATATATATATATATACATATATATATATATATATATATACTTACACGATAGTCTAAAATATCGATATTATTAGCATGTCTAATTCTTATAAAGCAGGATACGGCTCGATTAGCGCAAAATATCGTGCTGCTTGGAAACTTTTTCCTGGTTGCCCGGGTCATCGCTGTTCGCATAGACTCGGCAACGTTGCCGACTATAATTATTCTTAGGATAACTCAATAAACGTGGCTTGACATCGATAACGATTTTGGAGAAGCGAAGCGTTCTTCACCTTATAATTATCCAACATAATTGACCAAAAAATTAGCTAACGTCAAGAAATTATTAGATATTACACAGGTTTTCTGATGATATTTCATAGTAAAAAATGTGTGATTATCAAGAAATTTAGGAAAAATTTCTAATTTACAGGGTAATTGGCCGACAACTTTATCGATCGATTGTGGGAAAACTATAATTAGGAAGAATCTGAAAATTTGACAGTATACGTGCACGAGGGACAGCCGGCTAAAATATTTTCAAGATGGCGGCACTTCCGGTTATACCGGAAGTAGATGTCAACTTGCTTATTTTAAATGGAATATCCTTTTATTATTGCTTTTTTGATTTCTACGTAAAATTCTAGACATATTTCATGTATAATATTCTATACCGAAGTCTCACCGTTTTGGACATATTTAAATTTTTATGTAAAAAATGACGTTTGCGGACCAAAAACTTAACTATAAATTTTTCTTATAAGAAAGTCTTTATTATTTAATTTGGGTTAGTTTTCTTGTAGACGAAGATCGACTTTAGTAGTCTTCTATGATATTTTGAAAATTATTGGTAGAGAGTGGTCGAAAAAATAGAATAAAAATTATATTTAAAAAATCATCAAAAGTTAATTTTTTCAAATAGAAAGCACCTATTTTTATAATTTTATCATATTAGGCATTAAAAATAAGGGTAACTTTGTATAAAGTTGTTTATTCCAAAAATTTGTAGTTTTCAAAATATTAATAAGTTATTAACAGGTTGTACACCGAAGAAATCAAGAAATAGACGGGTTTCGTATTTCAGTGTATATTTTATTACTATCGGCCAAGCGCTTTCGGTCTAACTTAGACCATCCTCAGGGCTCAGACCCTAGAAACAAGAGAATATGGTCAGCAAATAGGCTTACTCAGTACTCACCAACCACACTCACTCGTCAAAGGGCACACCTTAACCCTGCCAGCTTGAGAACAGTCTCCACTCGCCAGGGTAGCCTCCGCACAGAACAAATCGTATACAATTAAAAATTTTTTAAAAAAATTTGTCACAAATTAAAATTAAAACTAAAACATTCAACACACTAGTACATTGACATTATTAAAACAATAAACCTTTTTAATAAAAACGCAAAAGAGTGAGGTTATGCTACCCACAGTCATAGCATAGTATAGCAATAAAACTGTCCAAAAATTAAAATTATATACAAGTATGTATAAGCCTAAGTAGAGATTTTCTGTATGAGTTTTATTTTAATTTCTTGTCAATTGTATTTCAAATCAATAATTCTTTGACAATGAGCAAAAAGAGAAAAAAAGGCAGAAAGAAAGTGCAGTAAAAGTTTATTAATCTACAGCGTTACTGTTATCGGTCATTCTGTGATATATTTCGAACACTTGGGTTCAGTGGAGTGAAATGATTTCCATTTTTGTAAAAAAGTAACAAATTACACGAACATAGGCGTGATTGAAATTTGTTGAAATATGTTAACTATTAATATATTTAGAATGAAGTGTCTGAAACTGAAAAAGATGATCAAAATTATTATAAGATTGCACCCCATGCAAACACAGCTCCCAGAAATTTAAATTGTTTAATAATTTAAGGAAAAAGTTTGAAAATGGGGTTGCGGTCATTTACGTTGTTCATTCTTACATTGAGGCAATGGTCGGGGTTTCTTTTTATCTCCCTGCATATTTCAAGATCCTCTCTGTAATCCAAGGTTTTCAAAATATTGGCAATTCAACATTTTTCTATTGTAAAAGTGCTATACGGCTCTTAAATTTTGTTATTAGTTGGCCATGATGGCGAGGCGTGGCAAAAATAAAACAATCGAACCCTACAGAATTGTCACTATTTCTTGCCATTTGACATTCATTAATAATAATCATGCCGGGGCGATTAAATTACACGCACGAAGATTATTTAAACTTATTTATTATTTATAGAGAATGTGATAAAAGTTATTTCAAGAACATCCGATACATACGCAATCCGATATCTGCAGAAACAGAAACCAACACCACCAATTGTGAAAAGAATTATACAAAACTTCAAGAACTGTGGATCCATAAAACAAAAAAAAAATAGAAATAAACCAGTTGTTAATAATGAAAATATTGAAACTACAATTTTAGGACATTTCGCCCCATATACGACAATATCTACAAGGCAAGTAGCATTAGAGTCTGGATTATCTCAAACATCAGTTTTAAAGATTTTATGGAAACACAATTTTCATCCCTCTGTATATTCCATAGTACAACATTTAAAAGGCACTGATTTTCCACAAAGAGTAGAGTTAATTTATTTTACTTCGGTCACAAGAAAATGCTGGTTTTTTGGATAATATTATTTGGTCGGACGTAGCCAAATTCACAAAAAATGGATTGTTTAATCGACGCAATTCCCACTATTGGAGCGACTCAAACGTACATCCATCTACATAATTAAATTTTCAAGAGTCCACCAAGATAATTTTAATGGTAAGTTAGCCATTTTTGAAGACTTCTAGATACAAAATACGTTTTTTAACTAATAGGTGAGCGCTACTTTGACATCTTGAGAAATTTTGAAGTAAACTGTTTAGATAACTAGCCGCTGGCTGATTATAGAAATCTATTTTATCAACATGATAATGCGCCTCCACATAATAGTCATTTAGTTAACAATCATCTGCCAAACTTGTTTTATGATCAATGGATAGCCAAGAATTGGCCACATCTTTCGCCATCTCGGTCCTTCGACCTAACAGTACTTACTTTTTTTATTTGGGGGACAATCAAAAATAAAATATTCAACACCGCATTAACCACTATGGAAGATTGCATGCAGCGCGTCAGAATAGCATCTGAAGAACTTAATCCTCAATCAATAAGAAGAGTCACCCATGACGAGTTCCTGCTTAGGTGCGATAAATGTTTAGAAGTTCCAGGGCGTCAATTTGAACATTTATTCGAATAATTTTTGTAACTTAATTTTATAAACAACTGGTTTATTTCTATTTTATATAGCTTTTATAGATCCAAAATTCTTGAAGTTTTTTTATTATTATTTTAACAGTTGGTAGTGTTGGTTTCTGTTTCTTCGGATATTGGATGGCGAAAATATCTCATCTTCTTGAAATAACTCTATCACTTTCTCCATAAATAATATATAAGTTTAAAAAATCTTCGTACGTGTCATTTAATTGCCCCGGCATGATTATTATTAATGAATGTCAAATGGCAAGAAATAGTGACAATTCTGTAGGGTTCGAGTGTTTTATTTTCACCACACCTCGCCGTCTTGGCCAACGAATGACAATACTTAAAAGCCGTTTAGCATTTTTACAATAGAAAAATGTTGAATTGCCAATATTTTGAAAACTACAAATATTTGGAAGAGACAACCTTATACAAAGGTACCCTTATTTTTAATGCTTAATATGGTAGAATTATAAAAATAGGTGCTATCTATTTGAAAAAATTGACTTTTGACGATATTTTAAATATAATTTTTATTCTTCTTTTTTGACCACTCTGTACTAATAATTTTCAAAATATCATAAAAAGACTACTAAAGTCGATCATCGTCTACAAGAAAATTAACCCAAATTAAATAATAAAGACTTTCTTATAAGAAAAATTTATAGTTAAGTTTTGGCCCGCAAATGTCATTTTTGACATAAAAATTTAAATATGTTCAAAATGGTGAGACTTAAGTATAGAACATTATACATGAAATATGTCTAGAATTTTACATAGAAATCAAAAATGCAATAATATATAGGGTTTGTTTGAAGGTCATAGACAATGATGCGTCTTGTCCTCTAGTAGTGTTGTCTTCTTGAAACGATGATAGTTTATTTGTGAACGTGTTAATGCCTTACTAGCATTTTCCAATACCCTGTTTGCTCGTTCTCCTGGAACTGGAGATTTTATACGGAAACCATCTGGTATTATTCCCTGATTTCGTACCTGTCGTAGAAACTGGATGTGCGTCTCTTCTTTTGTAAGCTTAATCTTGAATTTCTCGTAGCCTCGAAATCTGTCACTTATACCGGATCCATACCGGGCTCTTAGTGTTTATTTGAAGGTCGTAGACAACGATGTTTCTTGTCCTCTAGTAGTATTGCCGTCTTGAAACGATGATAGTTTATTTGTGAACGTATTAATGCCTTACTAGCATTTTCCAATATCCTGTTTGCCCGTTGTCCTGGAACTGGAGATTTTATACGGAAACCATCTGGTATTATTCCCTGATTTCGTGCTTATCGTAGAAACTGGATGCGCGTCTCCTTTTTTGTAAGCTTAATCTTGAATTTCTCGTAGCCTCGAAATTTGTCACTTATACCGGGTCCATACCAGGCTTCTAGTGTTTGTTTGATGGTCGTAGACAACGATGTTTCTTGTCCTCTAGTAGTGTCGCCTTCTTGAAACGATGATAGTTTATTTGTGAACGTATTAATGCCTTACTAGCCTTTTTCCAATATCCTGTTTGCCCGTTGTCCTGAAAATGGAGATTTTATACGGAAACCATCTGGTATTATTCCCTGATTTCGTGTTTGTCGTAGAAACTGGATGTGCGTCTCCTCTTTTGTAAGCTTAATCTTGGATTTCTCGTAGCCTCGAAATCTGTCACTTATACCGGATCCATACTGGGCTTCTAGTGTTTGCTTGAAGGTCATAGACAACGATGTTTCACTTGAAAACGGTTAGAGATAACTACTGGCCGAAACGTCGTGATATTCAACAAAAATAAAAACAATGGAAGTCCAACAACTTCGAAATATATATAACTGAAGTGCCGCCATCTTGAAAATATTTTAGCTGGTTGTCCCCCATGCACGTTAGTACACTGTCAAATTTTCAGATTCTTTCTAATTATAATTTTCCCACAATCGATCGATAAAATTCCCGGAGAATCCCGTGTAAAATACTGTAACGTCCCTTGTAAGATTTATCAGATCAAACAAGTTTTTTTTTTCATTGATAATTCCAACAAGCTCCGGTAAGACAACTTGCAAGTCGCAATTATTATAAAACGAACTTCTCCGGAGTATTCCAAATCGAAACCATCACCCGCATCGAATTGATTGACAAACTATAGTGGCAACATAATTTACGATTAGAGTTCTGTAAATGTAAAGTTTGTCAGAAACAGATGACTAAGTTTTGCGGTATTGTTTTCTCCACGGTCGACTTGACTTTATAAACAAAACGACCGATACCGAACAAATCAGCAGCTGTTGATCATTGATACTTCGTAAATCAATTTTGAATTTAACCTACATTTTACTGTAAAGTGAGCGTGTGAACCCGCTCTCAAAGGATTATTGTTATTGTAGTATAATTGGATTACGAGTAATAATATTATTATGCCTAACTAGGTTTATGTTATTACAAAAAACCAAATTAATATTTTGAAAGCAGAAATTAAAGCCACGGTTTAATCTATTTGCATGGCAGTTTAGAATTGCGGTGAGTATATATATATATATATATATATATATATATATATATATATATATATATATATATATATATATATATAACTTTTTTTTCTAATAAAACCTATTTTAAATGTTTTGTATTTTTTTCCATATGGTTATTATATGATTTCCACAGCTTTTGATTTGTGTTTCATTTATTTTTGCCTTAGTATTATGCCTCCTGAATACTCTAATACGTACAAGAGCTGGGTCCCAAAAGAAATCTGGAAAATCGGCATATATATGAATAATAAGTGGTGGTACTTGATTGTCAATGCCTTTTACATCAGTCCATAACTATAACTCATTCAAGGCAATTCGCCTTTGCGAATCTAAATAGCCTTGTTAATAGAACTTGCCTGATGATTTCATGTAATAATATTTTATCTCCAGAATGTATGCTTCAGTCCGTTATGTATTGGGTACTCTCTGAGGATATGGTCAACAGTGTTAGTCTCTTCTAGATACCATCTGCACACCGAGTGATCCATGATGTCAATCTTATGAAGATGATCTCCGGTAACAATTTCCTGTCAGTAATTCCACTACGATTCGCAGTTCCTTCCTTTCCAGAGAGAGAAGCTGCCTAGTAAGTCGCAAGCTAAATCCGATAATACATTCCTTGCCACATCTCATTCCAGGGCCTTTCTCCAAGATTCAATAAATTTACTTTCCAGCAACAATTTTAAATCCGTCTTCTTCTTTCAGTGCTTCTCTCTTCAACTGAGGTTAGCCATAACTAAGGCAAAAGAGTGCCGATGTTTTGCTGTTCTTCTCTATGTTGATGTATCTATTCCAGTCCACTGTTTTATGTTTCTCAGCCAGGATATTTGTTGTCTTTCAGATCCTCGTCTTTCTTCTATTTTACCTTCATGTTGCTGCCTTTTCAGGCAGAGAAAGGAAACAGTATATTTCCTGCAAATACCACCCTGGTCCTCTCCATACGCGTTTCGACTACCTTAATAAAGAAATAGAAATAATATATACAGTCTATTTCCTGCAAATACTACTCTGATTCTCTCTTCATACGCGTTTCGACCACCATATGGTCTCGTCAATGGAGCTGAATCAGACTAAGAGCAACATTCGCAGGAAATAACTGATATATCAAGTATAAATTCCAAGGTAGGTCGGTAGGATATTGCAAACCTGTCATCTACCGGCCTCGATGTCAGACTGTAAAATATCGCCAGTCGAACGACATCTACGAATCACCATAGTAATGAAAATTTTTTTAGGAAATCAAAATTTCAGTAAGAAATAAAGAAATCTATCTGCCGTATTTAAATAAATGTTATATATGTATTCTCCTTTCAGGAAGAGAAAAGGACAGAATATACACAAACAGTTTATTTCCTGCAAATACCACTCCGAGCCTCTTTCCATACAGCTCCACTGACGTCACCATAAGGTAGCCGAAGCGCGTATGGAGACAGAACCAGAGTGGTATTTGCAGGAAATAAACCGTTTGTATATATTCTTTCCTTTTCCCTGCCTGAAAGGAGAACACATATATAAGAACTATTTAAATACGGCAGATAGATTTCTTTACTTCTTACTGAAATTTTAATTTTTTAAAAAATTTCTCACTACTACGGTTGAAAGTGCTTGTGCATTTTTCATTTCGCAAAATATGTCGCAAGAAAGCTGTCTTTATCTCTTTAATAATAGTAAGTAGTCCACGGTCTTTAATCACTCTCGTCAAGACTTCCTCATTGGTGGTTAGTGAGACCCTAAGTTCTCATTTCGAACGCTTCTAATCGTTTTAAGCTGTTCACTTTAAAAGATCCAAGCCTCCATTCCATAAAAAAAAAGTGAACATAAACCTTAACCATTCGATATAGGACGTATTTGTTAAGGTTTGTATTACATAAAAATGTTCTTGTGAGAAGTTCTTCTGAATATAAATTGAACAAAATGGGAGACAAAATACAACCCTCTCAATTTGCATGGCATCACTTTTACCAATTTCTATTCGACCATAAGCATATTGATTTGATAATTTGAATGTAATTTTTATCTCTAAATCTTCCCTTAATAAGCATTCTATAAGTATAGGATGTTTGACTCTATCAAATGCTCATAATTAATGAGGCACACCAATGGTAATTGGAACAGGTAGAATTGGTTAGTATCCATATGATACAGCCGTGGACTCAATTTTGGCCAAACGATCTGCTTCCTCGCTCTCTTGTATTCTTGAATGACCCGGGGCCAACACAATGATTTATTGTATTTTTAATTCCGATTCATAGCGGTCTACGCTATCCAATTCCAATTTTCAACCTCTTCTTCCTCACATAACATAATATTTTGTCTTCCTCTTTGCCATTTCGCTTTTTGTCTAACCTTATGTCTCTTTTTCATTAGGTATCTATTTCAGAATCAGTTTTGGGATTCATCTGTTAAAATGGATGTTCTTTTCATACTGTCTTTTTATCCTTTCATTTGTTAAACTATCCAATCTTGATTTCTGAGCCAATATTGACCAGAAGTTAATTTTAAAACCAGTACGCATCTTTCTATATTTTTTGTAACTTGCTAGGTTTCGCACCAATATAAGACTATACTTCTAAGATGGAGTTAATCAGAAGAGAGTTTTTGACCAAAGTATGGAGTTTAGAAAGCCCTTCATTTTTTCTCCTTTTATAGTTATTGGTCCAATCTCTCTTTTTGTACTTCCAGTGCTACCCATCCTTTCGTAGGATTTTCATGCCTCTATTATCTTACATACATGTTAAACATTCATTTAGCAAACTCAGAGTCCATTTCCAGTAGATTTGATAACTGAGGGTTTGAAATTCTGAGTTTAGACTTTCAGATGTTAATGCAATTGGAAACGGTGTCAAGCTTTTTCAAAATTTTAAATGGAAATAATTGATTTGCAGTGTATTTCGGACATATTTCGGACACATTATGCGAGGAGAAAGGTACAGCATCTTAGGGCTCATAATCCAGGGCAAAATAAGTGGCAGAAGAGGCGTGGGACGACGACGAATTTCATAGCTAAAAAACCTAAGGGAATGGTTTGGATGCAGTTCAAAACAACTATTTAGAGCAACTGCCTCAAAAATTAAAATAGCTATTATGATTGGCAACCTCCGCAATGGAGAAGGCACTTGAAGAAGAAGTGTAGCAATATTTCTAAAGAAAAGCATTTAAAGTCATCATTGCTGGGATTCTTCCACTCAGACACCTTGCTCAATTCCACAAAGCTT
The DNA here is from genome assembly GCA_034092305.1 of Diaprepes abbreviatus. Lineage (NCBI taxonomy): Eukaryota > Metazoa > Arthropoda > Insecta > Coleoptera > Curculionidae > Diaprepes > Diaprepes abbreviatus. Next base: position 906,779 of record JASJET010000268.1, on the reverse strand, counting down.
GTTTTTTTTTTGGATTTCAGCACTACGTATCTGTGTGAAGAAAACTTTGTTCTCCAAAATAAAATATACCAAAAATATTTATAGGTCTAACTTAACGGATGATCCTTTAAAGTGCTGCTAATAATTTCCACTAGTAGACTGCCAACAATTGTGTCACTTAGATTTTAGGATAAATTCCATATCTTTAGTTACAGTTTAAATGTTCAGTTTCATTATTTATGTCAGTAATTGTGTTTCTTAAATGATTTTTAAATGAAAACATGTGAATATCTTGCATAATTTACTTACATTGTAAATTTTACAATGTAATCAAAATAAATTATGGAGGGACGGATTGGTTCTGCTCGCGGATCGGTGTTAGTCTGCGAGCCATTAATTGGAGACCCCTAAATAGCTCACAATACCATGCTATAGTTTTATTTTTTCTACAGTTGCGCTATTTAACCGACTTCTAAAAGAAGGAGGTTCTCAATTCGTCGCGTATATATATATATATATATATATATATATATATATATATATATATATATATATATATATATATATATATATATATATATATATATATATATATATATATATATATATTTATGTATGTACACCGATTATTCCGGAACGGCTTGACCGATTTGAATAAAATTTTTTACGTTATGTAAAGGAAGTTGCTGCGGTGGTCCCATATTTTTTTGGACGAAATTGATGACGTAAAATCCAAGATGGCGCTGACAATATGGCGGCCAAAAAAATTAATTTTGTCCGATTTTCTCCAAAATTGGTATGGAGGAATTTTCGGGATTGTACCCAACGAATCTGAAATTATTTTTAAAAAATTCAAAATAGCGAATTTAATATGGCGGACAAAAAATCAATTTTGTGTGATTTTCACCAAAATTGGTATGGGGGAGTTTTTGGGGTAGCACATGACGAATCTAAAACTATTTTTTTAAAATTCAATATAGCGTATTCAATATGATGGATAAAAATTAATTGTGTTCGATTTTTTTCAAAATTGATATGAGGGAGTTTTTGGGATAGCACATTAAGAATCTGATATTATTTAAAGAAAATTAAATATGGCGGATCTAATATGGCGGATTAAAGATTCTACATCTCTGGAATTTGTCTGAAGTCAGTATGGAGTGATTATTGTTAGTGTTAATTACGAAATTAAAATATTTTTTGAAAAACTCAATCTGTCAGATTCAATATAGTGTTCTAAAAATTTTACATATCTCGACTTTCTCAAAAACTGAGGGTGTAAATTATGAATTTAATCCTATTTTTTCAGGATTCAATATGGCGAATGCAATATAGCTGACAAAAAATTTTACATGTTTCGATTTTGTTCAAATGTGGAACTGAATCATTTTTGAGGATGTAAACAGTGAATATAAAATTATTTTAAGAAAATCTATTACGTCAGATGCAATATGACCGTTTAGAAATTTTTAATTTCTGGATTTCATCTAAAATTGGTACTAGGAGGCTTGGAAGGGTTTAGATTTAGATTAGATTAAGACGTTAAAATTGTTTTTTTGAAATTCATTATGGCGGATCCAATATGGTGGGTTGAAAATTTTACGTTATTCACATTTTTTTAGATTTGGTATTAGGGCGTTGGGGGGGGGGGGGTGTATTACGAATATGAAGTTAATTTTTTACCACTATTAGATTGATTAGATACAATATGAAGGACTAAAAATTTTACATTTTCCGGTTTTATCTAAAATTGATATTGCAGGGTTCTTGGGGCGTGTACAAACTCAATATGCAATATAAAATATATTGGGCTAAGAAATTTACGTCTCAAATTCTTTAAATACTGATATTGGAAGGTTTTGGGGCCTATATTACCAAACTAAAATTAATTTGAAATATAAGATATTGGATTTACTATGACAGACTAAATATTTGTTTGACAAAATTTCATTGGTATTTGAAGAACTCTAAGAATCAAAAAATTTTTAGTGGTTCATTTTAGGGTGACTGACAATTCTGGATAAAATAGGTACTTTTTTGCCACCTTGGAGTCATTGCAAGGTACATTAATCTCGATTAGCATGTAGTTCAAATAATTTATGAATATCATAAAGAATTCAAAACTAAAAATCGAAAAATAAAATTTTTATAAAAAATTGAACCGACTTCTAAAAGTGCGCTAAAAAGGGAAAAATAACTAGAAATTCTTATATGAAATTGAAATTTTTGAAGTCGGCGCCAAATTATTTCTAAATGAACTAAATAACTACTAATATATACAAATTAAAGTATTTTTAATCTGTTCATGCGAAACACATTTTGTCAGGTATTAGTTTGGCGCCGACTTCAAAAATTTCAATTTCATATAAGAATTTCTAGTTATTTTTCCCTTTTTAGCGCACTTTTAGAAGTCGGTTCAATTTTTTTATAAAAATTTTATTTCGATTCCAAGTGCTTCTTGTGCTGTTACACTTCTTTCGCTTCCTAGGGCTTTTGATGCTGTAGAGTATAAGGATTCTATTACGTGCTGGTAGAAAAGGCTCATCTAGGTTTTGATTTATTAAAAAAATTAACACAGATAATTTTCACACTCACCCTTCATGTATACCAACCTTATTTTATAATTTCCCTACGGTAAAATCTTAATCTATAATTTTATTCCCTCATTTAATCCCGTATGAATAAAATTACTTTGATAATATGTTTCATAAAATAAAGTAGACGAATTTAATTACCATCAATTAAATATTTACGATGTTAGCTCAAACCATTTTCCAAATAGGTAAAACAAACCAGGGCAAAGCCAACACATTCTTAGTAATTTAATTTGTAAACCTATGCTAACTGAAAATACAATATTGATTCCTTAGTAAAATGGAGCACATTCAACTATTCCGTATATATCGAAGGTATTGTCAATGAGGAACAAATAGAGAAAGAGAGTGCATCAATACAGTAAATACGTCGAAATGGAAAAAGTTTCTAAACTCTGAAACTCTCCGAGATTCTCAATGAAGTCCGTTAAAGTAATTTATTTTTTTTTTCCTTTCTTTACATATGTATTTATTTAAGTAGCTATTCAATATGTATTAACAATAGCAAGAACCGATCAATTTTTTTTCGCATTTCTATAGTTTATTCAAGAACTAGAGAGAGAGTAATAAATCGTTCTTGACCCTTTTTTTCTTCGCAAACTACCTGCGTTCTTTAGTCCGGTGTCTTTGGCAAAATCTGTTAGATACATATATTTTTTATAGGAATGAAATTTTATAATCAAAAATACCGGTTTATAATAGTGAACTATTTGGGTTAGATAACAATAGATATTTGGAAGTGTGAAGTGTTAAAAAGAATTTTAATCATTGTCATAAGCGTTGGAAGGAAGTTTATTTTATCACTAAGTATTTATGGTATAGAATATTATTTCGGTCATAAACTCAAAATAGAACTAAGTTGTTATAATAATATTATTTTATTTATAATGATTTCTTAATAATTCACATACATTACAAAATAGAGATTTTGCCCTATTTAATACAAATCACAACTGTATTTTTATTATTTTTAGTTTTGGCATAGAAACCGTTTTAGGCACATTCAGACTAAAACGTAGTTTTATTGTCTCAAAAAATTTTAAGTTATAATTTAACTACTTATAAAATACCCATTATCAAAAATACAAGAAGTTAAACATATATAAAAAAAATTAATTCGTCCATATAATATCAAAAATTTTTTTGGGGCTATCGGTCATTTTATTATTAATTAAAAACACTTTTAGGGCTTCTGACGTTTCAGTTTATTTATTTCTTAAATCATCTGCAGAATTACAATTAATCACTAAAACGAGATTCAAATGTAATTAATTTTTAAATGTTTAGACTCACTTATTTTTATTTCTATTGCACTGACATCTTAATTTAATTTACTTTATTATATGGAAATTCAATAGCTCCAAAAAAAAAATAAAACAAACGTGTTAATTCTACATGCTTAAGAAAAAGACACAAATACCATAATAAAATAATAAAAAAAATTACGGCTAATTGGACTTAAATATATATAAAATTAAAGAATGAGCACACTAAAATAAAAATATACAAAAAAAATAAAAAATATATAAGCAACATTAAACAATAAAATACAACAAAAACAAAAATTTAAATAATAAATTGTGTTTATACTGGTAAACATTACTTATCTAATACCTAATCAAAATTAGTGGAGCTATCTTCGCTCAAATTAATTATACCTGGTTCTGCTTTCCACATTTTGTTTTATTCTTTTATTATATGATCCAAGCATTTTTTCCAATTTTCCGCAGTAACTTTATTCAAAAAAATCTTTCAAAAGTTCAGTTAAATAACTAATTTTGTCACTTGTGTTATTTTTAGCAACTCTATCTTTTACTTGAACCCATATCGCCATGTTGCTTAATTGTTCGGAGATATTTCCTTTTTCAACGGACAGTTTCCAGAAGATCTATAAGAACAGATTTCCTATCTGCTTTTTCCCAGCAAAAATTAAGCTCTCTGAGCAATTTCCAGAGCTCAATTCTGTTAATTTCAGGTAAATCCCGATCTTCATTGATTTTAGTTAGAATTTTGTCGACGGTTGAGATATGTTTCTCATAATAAAATATATGTACAACTCTTCTATTTGCAATTTTTATCTCATCTTCCAACGGAGTTTTTCTTCTTCCTATGATCGAATGTGGCTTAGGAGCACTAACAATTCCAGTCGTTTTTTTCTCTTTCAGCATTCAGTACATAGTAGATTTTTCAACCCCTGTCATTTTGGAACACATCTCAATAGAGCTTTTAACATTATTATCTGGATATTGATGTCTTAAGGTATCGTAAACATTCATCGTAATAAGTTTTTCGTTGAGGAAAAAATGCCCTGATTTAACGATTTTGAAATAAATATAGAGGTGGAAGCCATATCTTTTGGGTATTTCACTTATCTCACATAATATATACAAACAAGCGTAAACAAGAGAAATCACTAAGGACACACTGTAAGGTGTACTCTGCTCACTGACGGAAATTAAACTGAACTATGAGAAATTTTATTATATATTTAAATATTATTAAAACTTATAATATTTAAATATAATTAAATTTATGGCAGTGGTCAGTTACCTGCGACATTGGAGCAGGTGCATCGAAGGTTTCGGTAACAGTTTTATTACTCTCTCTAGTCCTTGAATAGAGTATAGTTCACGGAACCATTTTTATATTTTTTATTTGTTAACAAAATTATGTTTCTCGAAAACTACTAAACGGGTCGTAATTCTTCAAAATGCATAGCATAGAAGCAATTTCAACAGAGATTTTTTTGATTTAGGCAAATGAAGTGCGTGATGCTGAAAAGGGATATTGGTGAAAATAATCAAATTATTAGCGATGAAAAAAATGAGTTCCACTTTCTGCGTCACCGACTTCATTTGCTCATATCAAAAAAAATTTCTGTTCAAATTGAAAGTTTAAAAATTGCTATGATTTTTTAGAATTACGTTCCGTTTAATAGTTTTCGAGAAAAAACTTTCAAAAATGACGATTTTCATCATTTTTTTGCATAAAAGCGCAAAAATCTCAGAAAGGAAGCATTTTCGTTATTTATGGAAATTTTTTATTAATAACAATTGACAGCCCACTCAGACCAATAATAAATATAACAAATTCAATAAAAAAAAGTTTCATGGACTAGAAATACGAAAAAAATTCGGTCGGTACATTGCGTTTCTAGACATCTTTTTAAGGGTACGGTATACTAAGAATGCTAAAAGAAGATTTTCTTTATCGTTGCAAGTTATATAGAAAAAAATTAAACCAACCTCTATAAATGGACTAAAAAACGAAAAATAATAATAAGAATTTTTGTGTGAAATTAATACTTTTGAAGTCGGCGCCTAATTAATACCTGACAAAATGTGATTCACACAAAAAGATTAAGAAATACTTTACCTGTAATTGCTTTCTTAACCATAGCTTGTATGTGTCTCATGTTAATAGTTATTTATTTCATTTAGTAATAATTTGGCGCCGACTTCAAAACCTTAAATTTCATATAAAAATTTATATTTGTTATTTTTCACTTTTTAGCCCATTTTTAACCGACTTTCAAAAGTAAGAGTTTCTCAATTTCACCTCTATGTATTTTTCTTCTATATGTACTCCGGAACGGCGGCACCGACTTGAATGAAATTTTTTACGTTATGTTCAGAAAGTTACTATGGTAGTCCCGTATCAGTTTGGATGAAATTGGTGCAGTAAAATCCAATGATAATATGATGAACAAAAAAAATAGTTATGTCTGATTTGCTCCAAAATTGATATGGGGGCGTTTTCGGAGTTTCACATAATGAATCTGAAACTATTTTTAAAAAAATTCAATTTTGCGGATCTAATATAACCAATTTAATTCATTTGACATCATACTAATAATTTACATAAATCTAGCGTTAGTTGTGCACGAGTATTTCCTGTGTTTTCCTTCAACATATGACTATTAGGTACGTTTTTCTCAATTTTTAACTCTACAAAACCGAGTGGCGATCTCTATTAGAATAAAAAGCCTCTAGCTTCTACAAAAATGACAAGCTTCCGTAAGTACTGTGACTTTTGATGGTCAATAGCCGTTAAATGATTTACAACAAAATAAATAATTAAATTTAGTATTGTTTTTGATATTATAGGTTTAGAAATATATTTAGACTTTTAAAAACTGTTCTGAAGTAGAATTATGATATTCATTTCTACCTATAAGATAATTAATGAACAAATTGACTGTCCAAGCAAGTACCTCTTAGGACAACTAGAAATGTTGGGATATTTGCAATAATACACACACTCAAATCTAGTGTGTGAAACTGTACAAAAGTCAATAAGTACAATAATCATATGTGCCCAGAAATTTACACAACTACGAAAACAGCAAAGATGGATGAAAATCATTTAAGGATCTTCAGTGGTGCCATATAGGTGGGTAAGAAGACAGGGAAGTCAAGAAATGAAACCATAGAAAGATCACAGTGCTGCAAATCTTAGATAAAAATACATGTAGTCTTTCAAATGAATAAAAACTTATAAAATATCCCATGAAAATATTTTAAGTCATATTATGAGCAAATAAAACAATAATATTTAATTCATAAATATTTAATGGGGTTTGCAACAGCGAATACATTTTGTATTACCAATTTTTTTGCAAACTTCTGTCAATACCATTACTTATTCCATCATTTACCTTTTTTCCATTTATGAAATAAGAAATTAAGTTCGAACGATCGATACTTTAACTTTGTATCGCGCTGTTCCCATTATTTTGTTACATGTTCCTTAATTTTCTGCGTTGTTTTAAATATTTTTAAATTTTTCTTGTCGGAAGTAAGTATATATATAGTTAAACAGCATTTCTTTGTGTACTCTGAAAAACCAGACTAAGACTGTAAAATAGCTTTTTATTATTGTTTTATTGCATGACATTATGACTGAGTCCAATGCAAAATATCTTTTATTTTTGTAATTTTATTAATGATATAACTACATATTATTATTGTATTTTTTTCGAGGTATTTTATTAAAATCGGCAAATATCACTTAACGTAATTATTGCTATTTCTATTAGTATGTTACTTGTTAATAAATACGTAAATATTTCTCAAATCCACAAAGTAGGATACATATTAGGTAATTATTCGGATTAATGGAAACACCTAATTTTTCACTTTTTTTGATTATAAATGTTCCATTATACGTTTTTATCGTAAAAGAGATTGGATAACTTTTGATTACTTTCTTGATTAATCGTGTTGAATGTGTGAAGGATCTGGGTGTTACATTTAATAGGGCCCTTCGCTTCAACACACATATTGATAATATTGTGAACAAAAGTTTGAAGTTGCTCGGGTTTGTGAAGGGAATGCTTACAGATTTTAATAGTGTAGACTGTTTTAAACTGATATACTGTTCTATAGTTCGATCGATCTTGGAATATGCGTCCCAAGTTTGGTCACCTCATTATTTTACATACAAAGAAAAAGTGGAAAGAGTACAAAGAAAGTTTTTAAGTTTCATTGCCTTTAAACATGAAATGCAGCAGGAGTGGTCTGTATATGATAATACTGTCGATGCTTTGAGGTTGCTACCATTGTGTGTGAGGCGCATATATCTTGACCTCGTTCTACTTTATAAGATTGTTAACTCTTGTATTGATTCTCCTGAACTACTCAATAATATTGGATTATCGGTTCCTCCAAGAGCTTTTAGAGCGCACGATTTGTTTGAGGTGATATATTACCGAACAAATTATGGCATTAACAGTCCTATTTCTCGAATGTGTAGGGAAATGAATTCTGTTCCTACCGACATTGATATTATCCATTTGCCAGTTAATGTATTTAAATTAAAAATATTGCAATTCTTGAAAAACTAGTTAATATTGTCAACTGTCAATACTTGTCTTTTGAAGCACTTTAATGCATTCTTAGATTTGTAAGTTACTTAATTCTGATTCTGTTTTAAATAATGTTTGTATTTTTTATTTTTGAAATGGATTGTATTTGTTTGATCCGTTAATATACTATTATTATGATTTACAAGCCAAACGGCTTCGCACTCCCTCCAGGGATTATTCACTCATATCAGGCATACAAAGACACCAAAATTATGAAGCTCTTTGGGAACCCTTTCCATGTTATCGGGTCCTAGATGTGATTTAACGATTTTGGAATAAATATAATATATTAAAACAAACACAAACAAGATAAATCACTAAGGAGATACTGTAAGGTGTACTTTGCTCACTGAAAGAAATTAAATTGAACTAACAGAAACTCTATTCTTGCAGTAAATTTATAAAACTTTATAATGTTTACATATAATTAAATATAATTAGATTCACAGCAGTTCTCAGATACCTGCGGCACTGGAGCAGGTAAGTTGGAGGTTTCGGTAACAGTTTTATAACTCTCTCTGGTTCTTGAATAGAGTATAGGGATGTGTATGCTTGCGATCGCCCCTCCCCTTCCCAAGAGCTTTGAGTTCCGGAAAATAGAACCGATTCTGCCTTTTATATTAGGAATTTGTATGCTGTTAGCACTCCCCTCCCGTTGACAATTTGTTTTTTTTGCGATAGCCACTCCCCCCAAGAGTTTTGAGTTCTTATACTAAGAATGTGTGTGCTGCCCGCATCCTCCCCCCTCTGGACAACTTGTTTTTTCTCATGATCGCCTCTCCCCCTCTCCAAGAACTTAAAACTCAGAAAAATTGACTCGACCCTTCCTTTTACACTAGAAATGGAGATGTTGCTGATGTCCCCCCCCCCTCCATCCACAACTTGCTTTCGTTTGCCATACTGTACTTTCGTGATATCACCGCACCCCCACAAGCGAGAGGCTTGATCCGCCCCTGGTTCTGACCCCCCCCCCGAATAAAAGAGTTTTCAAGTAACTCGTATGTCTGCTTCTATTTTTGCATGACTTTTCACGCAATACCAATCACAGTGCGGCGAGATGAATTGTGCGAAGATATAAACATTTAAATATTTTAACACCCACTAAAAAATTTAGGGTCAATGCAGAATGGATGCTGAAAAAAGGCACTTTTCCCGAACTTAATTGCCTTATTAACAAAATTCCTTATTCCTCTAAATTGTTTCCGAAATAAAGGATGACATATAATTTTTTCATAAAAAAATATCCTATTTATGGACCGAATGATAATCTCCTTTTTTTGTCGAAGTGGGCTAAATATATCAGAACCGCCCTCGCCATTTATTTTTATTTTGCCCAAATCCGCCAACAAAAGAGCTAATTTAGTAGAAATAAATCATTTTATATATAAATGGTACATATTTAAATCTCTCCAGTAAATAAATATAACCCTGAAAAATAAATCTTTCCATATAGAGGCGAAAATGCACATAGCAGCACGGAACATAAAGCACATGTTTTGTGGAACATTAGAGAAAATTTCTGCTGTCTGTCTGCAAACTCGGAAAGTGGGTATTAAATTACAAGAAAAACAATGCGCCTGTATAATATGCATAATGTATGCGCGAAGCGGTTGTCGGACCGCATAAATCCCGTATAAGTTGAAGTTTGTCTAGACGTTAGTTGTCCGGTCTTAGTTAATATTTTACGGAAGAATATACTTTTATTAAGGGATGTCAGTTTTACTGGAGTTTAGATTTTCTGGATTTTGACATCCTTTGTTCATTTCCCTTTCTTCGAAATACAAAAAAAAATTCTTGGTTGAAAGCAATTTGCTTAAATAAAAACAAGCACTTAGCTACTGGTTTGGAATTGTAAAATGGAGCAGGTCGGACATCCAAAACCTGCAAAAGAAAATAAAAACACTCTTAACAAAAACACAAAAACATCACCCTCGGAGTGCAATTGAACGTACAGTGTTTCCAAGACATCAACGAGGAAGAGGATTGGTCGATATTGGTAAGCAGCTCGTTCATCAAATAATAACCTTACGTTCTTATTTTCACAGGTTAGCGGACTCTTCCACACTACGTCAAGCAATATGCCAGGCAGAAGATTCAACGCCGCTACAACTGAGGGAACGGGATATTGCTTCTCACCACCGAACAGACCAAGAGAAGTTACAAACCTGGCTACAGAAGCCACTTCATGGACGGTATCCAAATAATGTCAATCAGCACAATGTCGACAACTCAGCATCGAAGTTCTGGTTGATTTCAGGACAGATGTTTCCGGAAACGGAGGGTTTCTAATTAGCTATCCAAGACCAGGTTATTCCGACGAAGAACTATCGGAAGTTCATCATAAGAGATCCCTCAATAGAAAATGACCAATGTAGATATGACTGCCGAACATCAGAGACAATTCAGCACATAACTGGAGGATGCCAAGCGTTTGCCGCAACCGAATATAAGGAAAGATACGACTCAGCCGCTAAGATACTCCAGAGTTAGCAGATAAGTTAAAACTATTACTTCAATAGAAATACAATCCAGAGCCTATTCTTGAAAACAACGAGTTCAAGTTATATTGGGACCGAGCGGTTTTAACAGATCAAACAGTTACTCATAACAGGCCACACATTATACTAACAGATAAAATTTCTAGGCGAACTACACTAATTGAGATTGCTATACCTAATAACAACAATCTAAGAACAAAATACAATGAGAACATCGCCAAATGCAGAGATCTGGAGGTGCAAATCCGCAGACAGTGGGCAGTGAACATCGTCCACATGATTCCCATAATTTTATCAACAACTGGAGTGATACCAAAGAACATCAAGGAACTGGGCCTTAGTGAGCATCTGTATAAACCGTCCGAAAGTTTGTAGGAAGTACAGAAGACCACGCCACCTAGGACCCGATAACATGGAAAAGGATCCCATAGAGCTTCATACTTTTGTTGTCTTTATATACCTGGTATGAGTCAATAATCCTTGGAGGGAGTGCAAAGCGGTTTGACTTGTAAATCTGATGAATGTTGGCAGCTATACTAAGAACATTATAGTTTCGCCGTACATATTGTGTCCTTTTTAGAATATCTCATATCAGCTTGGAGAACTGGGATCCAAATATATTCCAGCATCTACATCGAGGCAGACACAATCCCAATCCGAAGGGGAATATTTCAGGGAGATTCACTGAGCCCTCATGATTCTGCCTCGTCATGAACTCACTGTAACGCCGTTTAAATTCCATTCATAGACGATCTTAAATTTATGAGTGCCACCAGAAATCAGCTGGAACCAATGTTCAAAATTGTGTAGAAGTTTTCTGTTGATATTATTTGGCTCTGATAAATGCTGTATTGTAAATACAACACGGATGTATAACGCTAAAGCTATTGTGGCAACAGACCCATAAATATGTGAAACCAGCACAAAGAAGAGGAAACACAAAAGACCTGCACACCTGCTCTAGGACCCAGGAACCATCTTGGAACAGGCAACAGAAACCAGCCTGCCAAGGAAGAAAAGAGAGACACCGATAGAAGCAATTCCTAGGCAGGGCACATCCCACTAAGCGAAGCAACAAAACAACGAGCAGCATGCAGCAGGATCAAGAGCACACTATACCAAACACAGGTAAAAGACAATTCCTTATTAATGAAATAATAATGAAATACTTAACGAGACCAACCTTATACTTTCTGAGAAATGTAAGAGAATGTGAAGTAATGGGTGCACCGATACCTGGAGCAGAAACGCCAATACTGTGAAGACCAGAGATTTTTGAAGGCCCACCGGCCCTGCAACCCAAAGAATTCTCACTGCGAATCATTACGAAACGTGGCCTAACCACAATTAGTAAAGACTACAGAATCGTGGGACCCTCAGTAAGGGTGGTTCTAGCTGATAAGACTTCGGCACTACCTCCACACTTAGTGGAGGCATCTATGCAAGATTTTCCCTCCTCAAAGAAAAATAAGGCACAAAGAAATGATCAACGAACTATGAAGCCCGAATTACCTAACGAGTTCTTAAGATGGGTAAATCAAGTACTGCAATAAGCTAAACAGTAAAAATCTATTTAAGGCGCTCAACACATGCATGCTCTACACTCACTTAGTCTTTTGGAAATGTGAAATGAAGCAAGACAAATATAGAAAATCTGCAGAAAAGTGGTTCAATACTCCTGGTGAAGACACACAAACATTATCATCATAGTGCTACAGAACGAACAACAGATTGATGGATATTGGTAAGCAATGGGATCAACAACTAACAAACCTACGCATATATTTTCACGGATTAACGGAGTTAGTGCTATATCGGGGAATATCCAAGGTTTTTACAATTCAACACTCCTGCGGTTGCGAGACCATAAACTGAGTTCTCATCACCAACCACTGGAGACTTCAGAGACAATCCTGCACATAACACCACATCGGAGTATAAGAGAGGGCAAAATAATTCAAACTGTTTCAGGTAGAGAAAGTGCTATACTATGAATACAGTCTGCAACCTATACTAGAGAACAACGAGTTCAAACTTTACTTGGATCGAACTGTACTTACCAATTATACAGTTGCACATAACAGATTAGACCTCATTATAATAGATAAAATATCCAAGCATTGCTCGCACAAATAAAGTCCCTAACAACAATTAAAGGGACAAGCATAATAAGAAGATTGCCAATACAGAGACCTGGAGATAAAAAAACGGAGAGTGGGGAATAAGTAGTGTGTGGAAGATCCCCATAATCCTATCAACAACCGGCTCATTACCGAAGAGTCTTCTGCTGAATATCAATTGATTGGGCCTTATCAAACACACATATAATGCTATGCCAAAGGAAGTGCTACTTACTATTGCTCGAACTGTCTGGAAGTTTATGTGAAAAGTAGCATGTTTTTTTCCTGTTTGACAAAATATCATAGAAATTCGCACAGTACAGAAAATTGTAAAAATTATTATAAAAATGATTATTCTGTTCATTTTACATGTCGAGGTTAACGTGAAATATTTGTTCAACATAATCAATCTTCAGAACATACCACTCGTAATTTAATCAATAAATACAAGTCATGTTTGTAACGTTAAAAAACCACCAAGTCAAAAAGTTTAGCGTAAGCTGAAAATATTGATGCTGTGAATCAAAGAGTGACTGATAATCTCGATCAATCAACTGTACGTCGTCAAGAATTTGGACTTATTATTTATGCATTAATTTAGCACCGTTAATGAAGATTATGTAAAAAAAAACAGCAAAGGAAAGAACTAGTAAAGGATATGAAGGCACTAGGGAGGGTAGAAAGTATATATATATATATATATATATATATATATATATATATATATATATATATATATATATATATATATATATATTCTAGGTGATTTGAAAAGTTTCTAGGCTTACACATGGATGGCGATGATATCAGATACCATAATAACTTTTTTACCAATATAATTCTGTGTTGTTGAAAATGTACGTTTTCTAAAAAAGAATAAGCAGAAAAAACAATTGTAAATTGTTTTTCTTATCTTCCCAAGTGTAATAAAAGCATTTTTAAAAGAATTTATGCATATCTGGCGACAAAATTTAATGTTAAAATTTGCGCTTGAATATCACGTTACTTTGTCGATACATCACGTGATTTTGGGACGTGACTTCCTGGAAAGTATAATAACCGTCAGTTTTTATACAGAAATCAGCGGTAGTAGTAACATTTATGTAGTATTAAGCAGTAGCAGATCAGATCTAAAATAAAAAGAGAATATTCAAGAGGAGTAGCGGAGTTCAGTTGCCTTAAGAAGTGGTTGCAAGTTGAGAAAAAAGTTGGAGAAAATGTCGAATTTGTCGGATCTCGCGATTTAAAAAAAAAATCGTTTTTTATAAAAGAAATTCTAAAAGAGACGACAAATTTCAGAACTTTCATCGCATTTAGGACGGCGAACAGCCAAGAAGAAGTTCAACATCGACGATCTTTTAGAGGGCTGCGTTGTTGAAAGTTGATGATATGTTTTTTAATCTTATTTAAAATAAAGTACTTCCGAGGCCCCTGGACGAACTAGTAGCTTTTACCCGGGTAATTGCCAAAGGCTGGGGCGCCTGAAGACTTTAAAAATCATAAACCTATTGCAAAAAAATCGGTTTAAATACGGTGTATCGGGAGTCCTCTGGATAAAAATAAATAGTGTCTAGGTAAGATAGGTTTTATTTCCCAGAGCTCGGTACACTACAGTTCGAAAGACGGGCGATATTCGGGACTGTATACGCGAACTGGTGTTGCAATCTCGGATCACCGTCATAAAGATCGCGTAGCTATTCAAAACTTGAGTTTCCAATTCTCAACAAACAAAGTAATTTCTCTTTTAGTCAGAAGATAAAGAAGAAATAATAAGATTTTTCACGGAAATTTAATGAAAAAGACATTCTAAATTTTCGGGAAAAAATATAAAAAATTGGATTGAAAAACATCATCCTCCAGAGACATCAAGTCCAGTTACTTATACTTTTCTTGCGCATTTTTAAAATTTTACGATTAGTCCAATTACCTATACTTTTTCTGCGTTAAAATTTCGGTATTGAAAATCATTGACGATTTTAACAATAAATAAATAAATTGCGACTTGCGTTCAACTTGAGTTAAACAATTTATCGACAAGTTAGAATAAATAAATAATTATTCGAAAAAGTTAGGATATTTGCATTTTCAAAAATATTTGGCCACGACAAAGTATACTTGACCCTTGCCCCATACTAATTATTTTTTCAAACGATAATTGGTATAACCCTTGAACTCTTATAAAGTCGTCTTGAGCATCCACGCTCGCTTCCCGGACGCACAACCCCATAGCCCTTTTTTAAATTTCGGCATAAAAGTTTTTCTTTTTCCAAATCTAAGAGCATGGCTCATCTTCCTCAGGTGCCCTCGACAAACATCAAGAAAGGTGGGGCGGCTTGGCTTTTCGCCGGGTCGGGCGGTTATGGTGGGTCCTTTCCGGCACCGTTTGCGCGGTGCCCTATCTTTCAATTTCAGGAACAACGTCCGATATTCCAAAGTTTTCAAACTAACCCTGTGCGTATATCATTCTTTGATGCGGAGTTTAGGCAATTTCCGGGATTCACTGATGATAGTAGCATAGAGTTTAACCTAATGCCAGCTAACCCAGAAGCATCGGCATTTAGGCTTCACCAAACACAACCAAAAGAAACAACTTCTGGTGGAACAACTCACGAGTGCTACAGGACAAATAATTCTCAAATATCAGAAACGGTTACTAGCGCAGATGTTAAGCGGCGATCGTATCAGAAAATGGCACCGGATAAGCTTAGAACAGGTACGCGAATCAGATACCGACCGACCGACGTTGCGATAGTGTCTTATTTGGGAGAGATTTGAATGTTGATTTTGGAAATGTCTTAAGTAACAGACAGATGATATTATGTCTCAATTTTTGGTTAAATACGGTTTGAATCAGTTTATAGATTATCTTACTAGAGTGACAAATAAATCAAGGACGCTTTTAGAAACCATTCTGTCACCAAACCGGGATATTGTTAAGGGTTCTGACGTTTTAGGAATGGATAATACCTCAGATCATGACTTGGTGTACTGCACTTTGAAGTTCTTAATAATCCATCCTTGATTTTAACAGCTTTTTAAGGGATTTATTTTACATAAATTGGGATTTTATTTATAATCTTAATGATGTGAGTGAAATGGTTGATTATTTTTCAATATTAATCTGATTTTTGTATTGTATGCTCCTCTTAAGACTTCAAGACTTACAATATCTCTAAATCCTTGGTTAACTGACAATATTAAATTTTTATGATTAAATTACGTAAGAAAGCACCTTCTAAATATAAAATGGCGAGAAGCAATTAGGTCTGGAATAAGTACAAGCAATTGAGAAACCTGGTTACTGTTGCTATAATAAAATGAAAAAAGAGCTTATTAACAACATAGTTTTAGGGTCGATCCTAGTAAATTTTTGAAAACTTTGAAGATGTTCAATATTAATTCAAAACCCAAACCTAACCTAGCTAAGTTGCAGATGCATTTAATCGCTTTTTATATATAGTGTGCCTGTAATTAACAGTTAATAGTACTTTAATCGGAAAACTATGAAAGCAAAGTTTTTAAAAATTTTTAAGAGGAACTACGATTCTCAACTGTCACTGAGGAAGAAGTTCAAAGAATAGTTTACAGGTTTAAGTCTAATGCTAGAGGAAGTGATGAATTTGATCTTAAAATGATTACGTTAACAATCCCAAATCTTACTAGCAATATGACTTTTATTTTGAATAAATGTTTTGATTCAAATACTTTCCCATCAAGCAGGAAAAAAGAGAATGTCAAGATTTCCAAGATAGATACACTTCTAGGAATAACTAATTTTCGTCCTATTAGTATACTCCCTTCTTGCTTCTGGTCCATCTCATTCTCTTTGGGCATGTAGAGTGCTCAACCAATTTACCTTAAAAGAGACCTTGGCTTTCAGTGTCAAGGCTATTTTGTTAAATATTCGTTATCTAGGCAACCAAGATAAAATTACCACCACCATATCTACCAAAAAGAAAGAACCTGGAAAGAAATGGAATTTGAAATGAATCAAGGAATCCAGAAATGTAGAGTACAACCCCAATGATCTACAAAGACCTAAAGGGAACTTCGAAGAAGAAAAATTTAGCGCCGACTTGATCAATATTTTTTACTTTTTAGCGATTTTTAATTTAATTGAGCAACGAAAAATCGATTCCACAAACCTCCCAAATACCAACTTTATAAGAAATCAGATAAACCAAAAAATTTAGTTCGCCTTATTGAATCTCCCAAATTAACTTTGAAGAAATTAACCCCAAAAACACGCCAGCACCAATTTTGAAATAAATCTAAAAATTCAAAAATTTTAGTCCGCTATATTGAATCTACCATATTCAATTTTAAGAAAATAATTTTAAATTCATAATCTACGTCCATATAAATCCACCATATCAATTTTGGTCGGAATTTAGAAATGTAAAACTTTTAGCCCGCTATCAGTTATTCTTAATATTTGTGCATAAGTTGGATGTTACTTATATTTTTACTTCATAGCTCGAAAAAATTTTTTGTAAAGCAGTTGGAACCATTGTACAATATATGAAAAGTAAGCTTCAACAACGCTCTTACTACTCGGCTAATTTACTTGTCGAGTCGATTCGACTGCCTTGTTCAAAAGTCTGAAACTTTACTTTGGAGCCATACTGTGGGAAATTACCAATTTTTCCAGATTTATAATTTTTTTTTACGGGGATTTTTTAACCATATTTTAAATACGAGCTCTGCAAAAAAAATATAATGGTATAAAAGCTATATTTCCTTGAAAACTTCTTAAATTATGAACGATAATACGACAATGTCGACTTTCTATTCATTATTATTTTATGTTAATTATATATCAATTTAAGTTAGAGTATAAGAAAATTACAGACTTGAAACTTTTCATAATATATGTCAATTCATCAATCAAAAGGTGGACGTCTGAAATTCTTTTTTATATTATCAGAATAGAGAAAAGTTTTTCAAAAAAAAACTCAACAATACTTCCAAAAAGAATAATATCTATTTTGTTTTTTAACAAATTAAAATAATCATCGTAGTGTGACTTTTTCTATAAATTTTTAGCCTATTTTTGAGGTTACAAAAAAACGTGACGTAATGGGGCTATTTGGACTTCGGATTCGGTTTAAGCACACTCGATTACAAGGTGGGTCAAACAAAATTTCGATTTTTTTTGTGGCGCTGTGTAATCTACAAAATTACAAATTTCTCAAAATGAAACGATTAAAATTGACTATCATAATTATTTACTTTAAAATCAAACGTCGAATTTCGAAACTTCAATCTGAACTTAATATCTTCGAATTTAAAATTTGAATCTTGGAATTTAATCCTGGCCTCGAAAATAAAAAGAAGAACGTTATAAACAGTATGAATTTTCGATAAATATATATATTTTAAATATTGTCACGGAGCTCAATGGGTTTTCGTACCCGATGAAGCTCCACAAAAGTTTTCTTATTTCTATTTTGACCCCCGATTACGAATATCGGGGGTTTTGTTATAAAAAAAAAAAAATATTAATAATTAAAAAAATTTTCTCTTGTCTTTTTTTCGCCCAACGCAAGTTTTTTGGTTACAAAAATGACATTTTTTGCTTCTTTTCAACATGAATAACTTTTGATTAAATAAACATTTTGAAATTTTGCACCAGTAATTGATAAGACAAGATAATTTATCTTATACAATTAAGTGGCTCTAGTAAGGTCTCTGCCTTCTACGGGTAGCTCCACAAAGGGGCAGAGTGTGGTCGGGGTTCATTGTTTTAGCGTTACCTGTTTTGGGGTCCTAAAGAATAAGGTCGAGACCGTATCTTAAAACAAAAAAGGAAATGAAATATATATATATATATATATATATATATATATATATATATATATATGAGATCTTGAGTAGTGTTTTGGATATGAGAAAGCTATTGGCAAACTTTCTCAAGAACACTTCAACCGTTTTATACGGAATAAAATTGATTTTGTTGGTCGGTTTGTAACTCTGGATGAGGCTTGAGTTTACCACTATGCTTTTGAACTGCGACAACAAACATCTCAGTGGAATGAGCCTGGTCGTTCCGAAACAGATAAAGGGTTCAAAATCTATTAAAAAATTATGATATCATATATATATATATATATATATATATATATATATATATATATATATATATATATATATATATATATATATATATATATATATATTGTCGTATTATTCAACATCTTACCGCCATCCTCCGGTCAGATTTAACTTCAAATAAGAGATCCGAACATAAATAAGTACGACGACGGGTGTCTGGGAAGGTGTCAGCCAAAACCCACTGACGAGTCCTACGGCTGGCACCGGGACGAAACATCAAATTTTTCTACGAAGCGCAAATTAGAGCCGCCAGGGGCCGGCCTAACTGCGACAATATATATATATATATATATATATATATATATATATATATATATATATATATATATATATATATATAAAATGTATTTAAAGTATTAATACAACGATCAACGAAAGCTATAATGGATTATGTACACTAGGTGGGCATCAGTAAGTATGTAGACTTCCACTTCTCTTCATACACGGCGGCACGTACGTTACTAATTAATTAAAAGTTATTCATGTTCAAAAGTGGCAAAAAATTTAATTTTCTGAAATGTTTAACGATTTTTAACTTAAAAACTATATGTCGGACGGAAAAAATCGTAAATTTTGCGCTGAATCGGCCACAAGGAACAAGAAAATATTTTTTATTTTTCAAAAAAAAAAATTTTTTAATTATTAACCACTTTTTTGTTTATAACAAATTACCTGATCATTTTTCTGGAATCCACTCTCGATATTCGTAATCAAGGGGTCAAAATACATATAGAAAGCTTTGGTGGAGCCACGTCGCTCCATGGGCTACGGAAACCCACTGAGCTCCCCCGACTAATAATGGATTCATTGTAATAAATAGCAAAAAATACTGCTAAATATAACTTTAATATAACTTTAAATTCCTGGAATTTAGAAATTGTAGAAACAGCACATTTGTCACTTTTGACAAACTCCATTAATGGTATATTACCCTAATGCATTTCCTGCAAGAAATATACATATGTATATCCGTTTTCCTGAATTTCTAAGTAATATATTTTTACACCCAAGGGAATTAAAATAGGTTTCATATATCACACAAAATCAAAATTAAAATCATCATGTAACTAGTGGCAGAGGCGGATCCAGCCTGTCTCTTTCGGGGGAGGGGGTGATATCACAAAAGTACAGTATGGCAAGAAAAACAAGTTATCAATGGGGGGGGGGGGGTGCAAGCAGCATACTCATTCCTAATATAAAAGGTAGAATGGGTTCTATTTTCCTGAACTCAAAGCTCTTGGGAGGGGGGGGGAGGCGGCGATCGCAAGGATACACATTCCTATACTCTATTCAAGAACTAGAGTAATAAAACTGTTACCGAAACCTCTAAAGTACCTGCTCCAGTGCCACTGGTAACTGAGAACTGCCGTAAATCTAATTATATTTCATTATATTTAAATATATTTTATAAATTTACTGCAACATAAAAATTCTGATAGTTTAATTTAATTTCTGTCAGTGAGCAAAGTACACCTTACAGTTTGTTCTTAGTGATTTATCTTGTTTGCGCTTGTTTTTATATATTATTTAAGATTAGTGAGATACCCAAAAGATATGGCTTTCACCTCTATATTTATTCCAAAATCGTTAAAACAGGGCATTTTTTCCTCAACGGAAAACTTATTACGATGAATGTTTATGATGCCTTAAGATATCAATATATAGATAATAATGTTAAAAGTTCTGGTGAGATGTGTTCCAACTTGACAGGAGTTGGAAAATCTACTATGTACCGAATACTGAAGTAGAAAAAACTACTGGAATTGTTAGTACTCCCAAGCCACACTCGATCACAGGCAAATGAAAAATCTCGTTGGAAGAAGAAATGAAAACGGTAATTAAAGGGGTTGTATATACATTTTATTATGAGAAGCAGATCCCAACCGTCTACAAAATTCTTACTAAAATCAATGAAGATCGCGATTTACCTGAAATTAAAAGAACCGATCTCTGGAAATTGCTCAGAGAACTTAATTTTTGCTGGGAAAAACCAGACAGAAAATCTGTTTCTATAGATCGTCCGGAAACTGTCCATTGAAGAAGTAAATATCTCTCTCAAGTAAAAGGTAGAGTTGCTAGAAATAACAAAATTAGTAATTTAACTAAACTTTTGAAAGATTTTTTTGGATAAAGTTACTGCGGAAAATTGGGAAAAATCCATATAATAAAAGAATAAAACAAAACGTGAGAACTCGATCTCATGATCGGTGAGATAAAGGAATCAATTATAATTAATTTGAGCGACAATAGTTTCACTGACTTTGAATAGGAATTAGATACGTACTGTTTACTAGTGTAAACACAATTTATTATTTAAATTTTTGTTTTTGTTCTATTTTATTGTTTAATGTTGTTTATATGTTTTTTTATTTTTTATATATTTTTATTTTAGTATGTCCCACTCTTTAATTTTATATATATTTAATTCTAATTAGCCGTAAGTTTTTTATTATTTTATTATTGTATTTGTGTCTTTTTCTTAAGCGTGTAGAATTAACATGTTTATCTTATTTTTTTGGGGCTATCATATTTCCATATAATAAAGTAAATTAAATTAAGATATCAGTACAATAAAAATAAAAATAAATAGGTCTAATTTTAATTACAACATAAAAAAAGTAATTACATTTGAATCCCTTTTTAGTGTTTAATTGTAATTCTGCAGATGGTATAAGAAATAAACCTGAAACGTCAAATACCCTAAAAATATTTTTAATTAATAATAAAATGACCGATAGCCCCAAAAATATTTTAATATTATATGGACGAATTTATTTTTTTATATATATGTACCTTTTTGTATTTTTGACAATGGATATTTTGTAAGTATTTAAATAATAACTTCGAATTTTTTGAGAGAATAAGGATACGTTTTAGTCCATTATTATAGACCGGTATTTTTGATTATAAAATTTCTAACCCATTCCTATGAAAAGTATATGTATCTAACAGATTTTGCTAAAGACACCGAACTAAAGAACACAGGTAGCTTGCGAAGAGAAAAAGGGTAAAAAATTATTTATTACTCTCTCTAGCTCTTAAATACACTGTAGTATAAGAGGAAAAATCGGGTCCATTTTCCTAAACTCAAAGCTCTTGGAGGAGAGCGATCGCCCCCACCGCCCCCCCCCCTTGGATCCACGCCTGTCTAGTGGAGGCTATAAGTTTTTAATCTTACTTAAATAGAAAGTATTTGGGAAAATTGTTAGAGAATATTTTCATATCATACTGGGTTGCTGATTTTGGATATTCAGTATCAAGAGTGATCAGGATAATCTACCGATCAAAGACAATGTTTCGATATTGAGTGGACCAGTCAATTCTTACTAAATTATAGTCAATTCAATCAAGTCTTGTCAAAAAAAATGTGTCTACATGACTTACTTAATCATATTTCAAAAAGCACAATCCAATGATCCCTTCTCCTGCGAACATGGTACACTAGATACGAGAATTCTGCTTATTGACGATGTTGTTAACGTGAAAGTGACCCTTGTCAATTAAGATGATTTTTTGCTTGTTGCTAATGTGCCTGATTTGTCGATGGTCAGGAGACTAAAGTTCTTGAGGTAAGTGCAACACTGACATTTACAGCCACAGCCGCGATTTTCTCAGTCGATCTTTTAACGTGATGATGGGTAATCTTCCAGTGAAAATTTCTTGATAAAATTTTTAATTGCTGGCTGCGATTATGCATACCAAAATATTCTCCAGTTTGATAATATATGCATCTTAAACAATTAAATCACTTTTTTGTCTAATTTCTAATAAAAAAATCAGTATGTAAGGGAATACTGGTTGTTCCCCTGCATAAACACCAAACATTATTTTTATCGCTCACCGGTTTAACTTTAATAATATATTTTAACCTGTGTTCCTTTTAACTTTTCCTTTAGGAGCAAACAATCAATATCACAACAGCCGATTTTCAGACTTCCTGTTGTTCTCCAAGTTGCGGTGTAATTTTAAATGTTTTATGTGCGAACTCCGCAAAAAACAACACAAAATACATAAAACAAATATTCCGTAACACGAATTTCTTTCATATAATTCCGTTAATAATAAATGATGGCATGGCAGCGTTGTATCTTTTGATTCATTATTATTTCAGGATAATTATATACCCAGTAGCCCAGTATAGACTACAAGAAATTACAGAGTAAAAACTATTTACGGAAGAAGGTCAGTTAAATAGTGCACGTTTTAAAATTCCGTTTTGTCTATTGTTGAGGGCATTGAAGAATTTATGAGGTTGATACTTATTATTTTTGAAATGAGTATTCATTATTTAAATACTTATTACCCGATTGCAGCAAAGCTCGAAAGGTATGTTGATTTTGATTTTTTTTTAATCAAAAATGATTCATTTTATTAAAAAATCATGATTCTCTTCATTTTTGTTTTAGATTTCCACATATTCCACACTTATAGGAAGCAACTCGAGAGAATTTAATAATATTATTAATAATTATATTTTATGGAGACAATGTAGAAGAGTTGTTCGACGATGAAAGACAAGAACCTAATATAGATAACATACAAGACGACGAAGGACCAGACATAACTAAAGAAGAAATACTATACGCTATAAAAACAATGAAGAATGGTAAATTCAGATAGGATTACATCGGAACTTCTCAAGCTTGTGGAAGGTGAATCAGTGAATATTCTTGTCGACCTTTTTAACTGCATTTACAAAACAGGAGAAATACCAAAAGAATGGCTCCTGTCAACTTTTGTCACCATACCAAAAAAGCCAAACGCAAAACAGTGCACTGACCATCGCACAATAAGCCTAATGGGACACACATTAAAAGTATTCCTCCAAGTGATTCACACAAGAATTCACAGAAAACTAGATGTGGATATTGGTGATACTCAATTCGAATTTCGGAACGGGCTTGGAACAAGATAAGCACTATTTGCTCTTAACGTCATGTGCCAAAGATGTCTAGATATGAACCAAGATATGTATATGTGCTTCATTGACTACAATAAAGCGTTCGATAAAGTACGTCACGATCATCTAATAAGACTGCTGATAGAAAAAAACTTGGATAAAAGAGCCATCAGGATTATCTCCAAGATTTACTATAACCAGAAAGCGAATATTCGAATAGAGCAAGAGACAACGGAGGAACTCGAGATTAAGAAAGGCGTAAGACAGGGATGTATACTTTCACCAATCTTATTCAACCTATACTCAGAGCACATCGTAAACAGAGCACTTTCAGAACAAAATATAGGTATTAAAATAAATGGCATCCCAATAAACAACTTGAGATATGCCGATGACACGGTTGTAATTGCAGAAACTTCGGAGAATCTTCAGATACTAATTAACAGAATAGTAGAATGCAGTGAAGAATATGGATTATCATTTAACATCAGTAAAACAAAAATAATGGTGGTATCTAAATCACCACAAAACTTCCCTGACATAATCGTGCATGATCAAAGAATTGAAAGTGTGAGAAAATATAATTACCTGGGAACTGTTATCAACGATAATAACGATAGTTCTGAAGAAATCAGAATCAGAGTGGAAAAAGCTAGAGCCACGTTTAATAAAATGAAGAAGGTGTTCTGCGGACGAGATTTAAGCCTTAAACTTAAAATTCGCCTTGTGAGATGTTACGTACTGTCAGTTCTTTACTACGGAATGGAAGCGTGGACATCGAAAAAGATTGATACCAAGAGGATGGAAGCATTTGAGATGTGGATGTACCGTAGAATATTAAGAATATCATGGAAAGAGAGAGTAACAAATATGGAGGTTTTGCGAAGAATGCGGAAAGAGAAAGAATTAGTACTTACCATTAAAGAACGCAAACTGCAATACTTGGGACATGTTATGAGGGGAGATAAACACCGGTTGCTGCAATTAATTATCCAGGGAAAAATAATAGGCAAAAAATCCATTGGAAGAAGAAGGCATTCATGGTTAAAGAACTTAAGAGAATGGTACAATTGCAACAACTGCCAACTGTTTAGATCTGCAGTGTCAAAGATACGCATAGCTTTGATGATAGCCAAACTTCGGAACGAGGACGGCACCTAAAAAAGAAGAAGATGGAAACAAAAGGCGGGGTATAGCATTACATCTGCTACTCTTATGGGTACAAATCTATATAATAATTTAAAACAATTAATAACTGATAAGTTCTAACCATAATTTCCTTTCAGTTAACACTGAAGAAATAAGGAGAGAAAGTAGAGGACAGGAGGGGAGAACGGAAACAGGAAGAAAATAGAATATGTATAAAAAAAATAGTTTCCTTTTAACTAACATATTAAGTGAAAATGCATAATCGCATTCTTCTCCAATCCAAAGAAATCAATAAAATAATACATCATGAGTTTATATATATATATATATATATATATATATATATATATATATATATATATATAGTTCCGGACGGCCGATTTTAGAACACACTCTATTATTTCAAAACCTTTTTATTTTCAAGTTCAATTCTAACACTTGCAAAATAAGTTAACTTACTTAGACGACGTCTCTAACTAAACTGTTCACGAAAGCCGATCTTATATACCCTTTTTGCCGATACCAGAAGATTATGGATATTTCTAGAAGGGTTTTCATACTACATGGTGTAATGAAAATAAGAAAAAGAAGTAATCTGGCGGTTTCTAGAGCTTGTGTCATAGGCGTAACATGTTAAAAATAAGGAAATAGGATGTTCTAAAAAGTTTCACACCTTCTTTCATAGAAGTCTCCTCAGGAAATTAGCAAAGGTAAAATTAATTAAATAAATTATGAAATAGTAGAAAACAAACCTAAAACACTACATACTAAAAACACAAACTAATAATATGAAATGTATAACGCTATAAAGTTCGTTACATTGATCCCTTTCAAGCCTTGATCGTTCCGATCAACCTTCTTGATCTTGATAATGAGCAAATCTGTCATCTTCGCATGAGGGCTTTTCTGAATTCGGTACACCAGATCGTTTAGTCGAGTCACTACGCTGTACGGACCTTCCCATGACTTTTGAAGCTTTGATGAACGCCCTTTGGTTCTTTTCGGATTGTACAACCAAACTCTTTCACCAACCATGAATCCACCAATATTGGCTTTGAGGTCATAGCGGGGCTTCATTCTGTCGCTTTCTATTTGTAAATTTTGGCGGACTTTGTGTAACATCTGAAACTGCTTACTGAGTTGATTGGTGTAGTCTTCCCAAGTTGCTTCGCAATCAGGTGGACGTCCAGTAAGCAAATCGACTGGAAGACGTAATTTTTTTCCAAAAATTATACTAGCAGGTGTTTTTCCAGTGGTTTCGTGTATGGCTAGTAAAAATGGCTGAATGCAATCCCAGTTTTTTTGTTGTTCATTTACTTGAATTCTGATGTAAATCTCTCAACCATTTCATCTGACTGTGGATGTATGGGCGTTGTTCTAGTCTTGTGGATTTTCAGAAGCTTACAAAGGTTCATGAAAACATCAGATTCAAAGTGTCTGCCTTGATCAGAGTATATCTTTCCTGGCACCCCATATCTACATATCCACTGCTTAAAAAATATGTCAGCAACGGGGTGGCTTCTTGATTTGGTATGGCATAGACTTCTGGCCATTTACTGAAATAATCCATAGCTACCAAAATATAGCGATTCCCGAATTTACTAATAAGAAATGGTCCTGCTATGTCTATTGCAATTCTTTCAAAAGGTACTTCTACGTTGTACTGCTTCATTTAACCATGGCTACGGGTCCTCGGTCCTTTACTGGCAGCACAATCGGTACAGGTTTTGCATCAATCTTTTACATCTGCTCGACTCTCCAGCCAATAGAACCTCCCTCGAACTTTTTCAAGAGTTTTCATAACCCCTAAGTGTCCACCACCTACACCATGAAATAGGGCTTGCAGTACTTCTGGAACTTCTTTAATGGATACTATATTCTGGTATTGTAGTTTTTGCCATCAGAGCTCTCCCAAACTCTTTTTAATTGACCATCGTGCATAATCAAGGAATCCCATAAGGGTCAGTAACCTTTTACTTTTTGAGATTTTGCCGAGATTTTTTGAAAAGTGAGTCTATTTGATATGTTATTCTTTAATTTGATGATCACATTTAGATCTGGATTTTCTTATTGTTCCTAGGAGATGATTTTTAAATTGTAAAAGCCACTTCAAGGATGCGTGGTCTGTTTTCAGGAGAAATTTTTGGCCATAGAGATATTTGTGAAAGTGTTCCAAGGTCTTTATAATTCCACCAGAGTTACTAGCATCAGTATCCACAACAAACATCTGATTAGGATCAGGATACGACAATACTGAAGGATGCCAAAGTGCCTTATTTAGTTCCTTAAAAGCGGTCTCGCAGTCTGCGGACCATTCATAGTTGTTGCTATTTTCCGTCAGTGGATGTAAAGGTCTTGCAATATCGGCGAATCCTTTTCTGTAGTAAGCATAGAGACCCAGAAAACTTCTCAGTTCTTGCTTGTTTTTCGGTCCTGGCCAACCTGTTAGTTAATTAAATTTTCAGTTATCCATTACAAAAGAAAATCCTCTTCTTCTTTTTATGATAGTATAGATTAGTTATATTCTTATTTATTCCTTTGTAAATATTAAAATTTTTACTAACTAATTTCCCACTCAAACAAGCATTCTTTTTTGCTACGCAAACGTTGTACAGCTTTTTTATTAAAGCGAAATAATGATTATTGATAGATGTAAAAAAACTGTAATAGAACTAAACTGGAAACCATGTAATTAAAGACGGACATTGATCACATAAAATAGTGTTACGTAAATAGTACAAATAGTATAAAATACTTGCAGCTATTGCAGTTTTAGGAAACCATTTATGTCATGAAATGAAACGAAAATATATTTAAGTTATTACTTTACAAACAAGTGTTAAGAGTGAGAAAAAATATACGTTATAGACGATATTAAAAATGGCAGTATTATAATATAAGCATGGATGTTGAAGAATAATTGCTAATATATGTAGATAAAGCGATAAGGTTCAGTGAAATTAGATAATTTTTCTTTTAGATCTCAGTGAATAAGAACAATGGCGTATGACCCCTTTAAATACCGAAGAACAAACATATTTGTCAATTTCTTTGAAAGTACTAATTTAGTATCTGGTAAAATATCCTCTTTTTTTTCAGAAATGCATTTTAGAAGTTACAAATTATTGCTTATATAAAATATATATATAATATAAGGAGCATACTTTTTCAAATCAGCTATTTCATCTGTCCATTCTATTTTTACGAAAAAAATTTTTGCCGGGTATCAAAATTTTCATTTTAAACTTCAGTTTATGACGCCATCTGGTGTTTTGCAAAAATCATCAAACATAACCTCAAAATGGCGGTTCCATCCAATTAGAGGTTTAAGCTACAAATATAAACATACTAAAGAATCATAGACGGACGTGAAATAGATAGTCAGATGTGAAATTGACACAGAGAGACACACGCAGACATTAACACAGACAGATTTACGCCGGGTTTACTAGTCCCGTATCGATCGCCTCCTCAGATGGTGGATAGGTGCACGCCACCAAAAAAGGAGGTACTGAATTTTGTAAACCTGACTTCGGAATCGTAATCGGCAACCCGAAAAATCTCTGTATACCAAATTTGACATTAATATATTGATTTTTCAAAAATTTCGTCCGCCATATTGGATATTGGAACCATTATATTGAATTGTGCCAATTTGACTTCCGATTCGACCTCGAAAACCCACATATACAAAACTTGCTTAAACTGCTTAATTCTATGCATTTTTTGAAAATCTTCATTTTTAAGTTTTTTTTTATGGTTAGAAAAAAAATAAGAATTCTGACAGTGGATTTGGATTCAACAAGTCGAAAAGAAATAGCACCAGTACAGAACTACAAGGTACGCGTCATAAGAGAGGCCCTAGAAATCGAAAAGGCGGGACAGCTGAATAAACGAGACGATGCTATGAATGTTCCAACTACATGGAAAACATTCATAAAGAATCAAGAAAGAAAACAACAAAAATCAACTAGCACACGAGAGACCAGCATACAAGAACAAAATACATCGCACTCGACAAAGGGGAGGAGCCTGCGAAGCCGCTCATCCAATCAGGAAGCGAGCCAGTTAAACAAAACTCAAAAGCCATTATTGTACATATCTGTTTGCAATACTTAAAAACAGATACTTATCTGATCACCATGGATCACATTACAAGTGAAAAAACACCATTTCACCAACTTTCAAACAAGATTTCCTTTCAAATTTCACAGTTCAAAAAGCATTAGTGCTTATGGAACAAAATACAGCATTCTCATTCGTTTGTTTTAACTTTAAAGGCGTGGCCTAAAAGTTACTACAAAACCCGTCGATCACAAGCATCGTTCTTCTTGATTCGACATCCATCAGAAGCATGAAAGCAACGGCCGTGGCGCTTACCAGTTCCAGTACCTCCATACAACAACCACGACGATCTTTCTGAAGGCATCGAAGTCTTCAAAGAACGTCCAGTCTTCGCTTTGTTAAACTTAAAATCATATTCTCGGGGTCTTTGGGCGTTTAGTAGCTATCACTTACACAAAGATAGTGAAAAACCAAAGATTCAAGAAGATTTTAAAGCGAAATGCAAACAACTCGGATTAAATACGGTGTCTGAGAATTTCCCTTGTATAAAACATAGTGTTGGACTTTAGGTAGTATCTGCATACGAACGCCTGGGTAAGTTTTCTCAACTACAGGGCTCTCAGACACTATAGTTCGAAAGTCGGGTGCTATTCGAGACTACATACGCGAACTGGCGTTGTAGTAGCGGATCACCGACATAAACTTCGCGATTCAATTCGAATTAAACATGAGTTTCCATATACTCAACCATAACATAACCTCAATCCCGAAATATGATATGATTTCCTATATCATATTTTTTTCCAGAAAAATTCATTCAAATTTTTCCAAAACAAATTCATTCATTCGTTTCAACACTCCTATAATATTATTTTATATTATATTCAATTTTCGCTTAGATAAAATTTTCATAATTTTTCTAAGTCCACAGTTACTAGTACTGTTTTTAGCAACCTGGTTAACCATACTTTTTCTCATAGCGTTTATTACCCATACTTGTTTTCGAACTGATCTGTTCCTTGTTACCCCTACATTTTTTAATCACTTGCGAAAAGCATCTTCAGTTCAACGATATATTTCAGAACATGAAAACGCCTTTCTTTCGGGGTTCTTAGGAAGGGATTCCCGGAGAAAAAGGTCGGTTCTTGAAATATTATTTTAGATTTTATTTTATCCCTCTTCAGCGAATTTAACTGCGGGAATTAAAGGCAGCTTATGATTATAGTGCATTATAAGATGTATCCCTTGCGAGAGTTAAATGGACTATTATATTTTACGGCGTTTAGGAATGGATTACAAGAAAATATATGTACAGATAGTTATAGTTACACACATCATACGATAATTAAACACATGGGTAAAAACAACGCTAAATCATTTCATTGCGGAATAATTTCTATTCTCAATGTTCAATATGCGCATTACCTTACATCCCTGTAGCGGATTTTATATTCAAATTTATGCATAATTTTCATGCGGAACGTTGTACAATTCTTTTTGCGGCAATTTTTATTACACAAAATTTTTTCCAAATTTTATTTTGCGGAAAATATGAAACAAAAACAAAAGGCCTATAAACTCATACACTTGCAAGTTTCCCCTGACTAAGTGTTATTCACCGTAATGCTTAGTTTACCCAATTCTTGATTTTCTCTCAGAATCTCAACCTTGGAGCATTCCACGCTCAAACATACATCATGCTTTATGCATAGCCGATAAATACTTATTTTTGGAAGCAAACTTTACTTCAATTTCCTGAAGTAAACAGAAGAAAACGAAAGCCCCTTTTATCATTCACTCCCCTTTGCCCCGGTGAGCGAGAAGAAAGGTGAGGCGGCCAAATTTCCTATCTGGTCGGGTGGTTTAGGAGGGACTCTCACCGCACCCCCCTGCGTTGCGGTTCAATAAGGTAGAAAAAACTTAGAAACGACTTTTCACTTTCTAATTCTACCTTATAACAACGACAAACAGCGACCTAGTGGAAATGAACCACGATAGCGCTCGTTACAGGACTAAACACGCATCACGTTACGGTTTAGCGATATAAATTTATACTTGGAAACGCTTCGCCTACGATTGTTATGGTCCCTGCTTTATGAAGATATCGCACACTATAACAGTTTTAGGAACAACATCAGACAAGTCTGGCGCTTTTGACGACTGACTGAAATCCGGAAAGCTCGATTCAACACGCGTTCAGCAACCAAACCACACCCAAATATAAAAAAAGGAGGCGTTCCTTAGTGCGATACCATCAGAGGCCACCATCAGTTCTCAGCGAGTAACGAGACGAACCGCACTTGAAAATGCCAAATGAGATTTTGGCGAAACGTCGTGAAAACGATTTTTTGAACGAACGGATTGAAACCCGGAATAACCAAACTATTCATTCTACCATCCGTGAAAACCTACGATATAACATATATATATATATATATATATATATATATATATATATATATATATATATATATATATATATATATATATATATATATATATATATTCCAAACTAGGGTTATTGGGATGCAGACTGTTTAAATTGGAACGCCTTGGTAAGGAAAAAACCCTTTTTTTTATTCTGTCAAGCTTTCGAGAATTGATTTATCTGTTCTTCGGGACATCTCTAAAATTATTAATTAAACAGTTAGAGTATTAATCTAACCTATAATTATTAAGAAACTCACCAATGTTGTTTGAATATGAAAAACAGGGAAAAAAACAACATTAGTACTTTTTATCTATATTTAGAGGCATATTTTGATAGGATTGTAAAAATTCGTTGAAATTCTAGAAAACTCGAAAACAGCCAAACATCTTACTTGACTATTCCACCATTTTGTAGTGACAAATGTCATGTGTCAACCGAGAAATGTCGCGGATGGCTTAAGTAGTTGAGGAAAATACGAATCCGTAAACAGTGGCGTAGTCAAGTATGAGATTTAGCAAAAATAGAATATAAATTTAAAAAATTACTTGTTTGATATTTTTTACATGATATAAGAGAATTTAATAAAGAAAACTCTTCACCTAGGGATGGACTGTCCAGGAGGCTCAAATACTTTTCTTTTTCCAATATAACTGTAAACGGCACTCAGACTCTCAGTGTCACTCTTTTTATTCATGGTGTTGCCATCTTGGTTAATATGCACCATTTCAAGGAAGAGCATTTTATGATATGCAGGAACTCGTTCCAGAATCTTAGTGTCATCCCAGTTAATGTTATGATGCTGATGAAAACCATGTTCAGCCAGAGCACAAGAGGGCAAACCTCTATTAATATCACTACGATGGGAGGTGAATCTGCCTTTGAAGCTTCTGGAAATTTGGGCTATATATATATATATATATTAATTGACAGTTGGAACAGGGAACCTTATAAACTATGCAGGACGTCTCATTTAGCTGCAACGGTATTTTGATTTTAGAATAAATTTTAGAGAGAGGAAATAATTGTTTTCAAGCTATTTTGATATCAGTAATTTGTCAGTAAGATTTTCTATATGAGATAGTGTGTGGAAAAACCGAATTTGTACTATCACATTTGAAAGAGTGTTCGCGGGACCCAAAGATTGAGTATGCAAAAGAGACGGTTGAGAAGGTATTTCAAAGATGTTTTCAGAAATATTATATTGGATATTATAGAGCAATTTTTTAATAATGTTGCTAGGGTAAGAATTCTCCAACAGGATATCATTACGTTGGTGCAATGTTTATGCTCTAAAATTCTGGTGTCAGTTTGACAGCTCTATTTTTCATGCCTAAGATTAGATTGATTTTCGATCTCATAGGATGATACGCACGGTAACTAATGAATTCATTAAAACAGTATTGTTTTCTATACCATTTAGTTTTTAAAGTGTTTTCATTCGTACTTATAACTAACATATTCAAAAATTAATATATATATATATATATATATATATATATATATATATATATATATATATATATATATATATATAATATGTATATATATATATATATATATATATATATATATATATATATATATATATAACGTTAACGTTATAGTTTCGTTAAACTTTGAAACCGTTTTCCCGAGCTAACGGACAAGATGACTCGAAAAATACTCATTCGATCTTGCTAAAATTAATATGCATCTATAAAATAATAATATCTTTAAGTTCTACCTACTTGTTTAATAATATTATTGAAAACAGATTCATTTTCAGTGCAAAACACAAAAAAATTTATTTAAAATATCGTGATTATTTATACGCTCCGAATTTCTTATTAATTTCCAAAATTTTTCACATTTTATAGATATAACTACGAATTATACTTGTTATTAACCAATTACGCAGTGCCTTTTGGACCGGTCTAACAATAATACAGGGTGTCTCAAAAGAAAGTTCACATTTAAAAAATCGATTTAAAAAAAAGTCAGGACTTTATTGAAAAAATGTTTATTACATATTAAAATACATTGTTTGGGAATTTATTTTTTAAAAATGATATCGTCCAAATGTAATCCGTTGCGCTCACGGCATTCATTTAATCGAGCACTAAAATTGCCCATGACGGCTCGGCAGGTATTCTCCGTGATGTCTGCCATTTCGTTGCGGATATTTTTTTTAATTGTGCCAGGGAAGTCGGTTTGTTGGCGTAAACTTTTGATTTGACATAACCCCATAGGAAAAAGTCCATAGGTGATAAATCAGGACTGCCTGGAGGCCAACTTATGTCACCTTTTTTTGAGATCAATTTACCAGGAAAAATTTCACGCACTCGTGGCAGAGACATGTTGGACGTGTGTGAAGTTGCTCCGTCTTGCTGGAACCATGTTCTTTGGTTATAGCCAGGAAAATTTTGCAGTTCAGGCACGAAGAAGTCGTCTAACATCTCCACATACCGCTCTGAAGTCACTATTACTGTGCGTTCCCTTTCATCTTCAAAAAAGTACGGGCCGATAATTCCTCGGGCCGACATCGCAGCCCATACAGTCACTTTCGGCGAATGTAGAGGTTTCTGATGTTTGTGTTTTGGATTGTTTGCACTCCAATAGCGGCAATTTTGCTTGTTTACATGACCATTAAGATGAAAATGGGCTTCATCCGAAAAGAAGATGTTGGTAAACGTTGAAAAGCGTTCAGTCATCTGGTTCACGAAGTCAAGCCTCTGACCAGCATCCTGAGGCTTCAATTCTTGCACCAACTGAATTTTATAGGGGTTCAGCTTTAAATATTTGTGTAAAATGTGGAATAATGATGACATATGCACATTTAAAGCAACAGCACGCTTACGAATAGAAACGTTTGGGTCGTCACGAACAGACTGAGTAATACTCTCTACGTTTTCGACCGTTCTCGAAGACCTCGGACGCCCGGATTTTGATTTATCTAGTGTTGAACCGGTCTCTTCAAACTTCTGGACCCATTTTCCAATAAGCCGAGCGCTTGGCGCATCATTTAAGTGACGAATATGTCGAAAATTGCAGAATTTTCTACGCGCTACAGTCGCCGAATTACCGTTTTTGTAAAACTCACGTAAGCACAAAGCACGGTCCGCTCCCGACAAACGCTCCATAGCGACTAAATTCCCAAGAGCCAGGCTACTGATTGACATACCTCCCGCGCCGCTCGGAATAGTTGCGTTCACGCAATAAGCAAAACAAATGTGTACTTTCTTTTGAGACACCCTGTATTAATATCACCGACATTTTCTTTCATAAAAATTTTTAAAATGTTATAAAGTAAACGTCACGTATTGTAACATAATGCTGTAATATTGAAAATAAATGCAATGGGTTTTCATGAAAAAAAAAATATGAATACTGGCTTATTTCTGGCCTTTTTTATGTATTTTCCCCCTTGATGTCAATTAAGTATTTTTATTTATATAAAAAGATTTACAAGCCAAGCGGCTTTGCACTCCCTCCAGGGATTATTGACTCATACCAGGTATACAAAGACACCAAAAGTATGAAGTTCTTTGGGAACGCTTTCCATGTTATCGGGTCCTAGGTGACGTGGTCTTCTGTACTTTCTACAAACTTTCGGACGGTCCGCGCTGTTGCAAGGAGAACTGCTTTCTGAATCGGTTTATACAGATGCTCACCAAGGCCCTTGATGTTCTGCGGGAGATTCCTTAGTATCACTCCAGTTGTTGATAGTATTATGGGAATCGTGTAGAAGCTGTTCATTGCCCACTGTCTGCGGATTTGCATCTCCAGATCTCTTTATTTGGGGATCTTCTCATTGTATTTTGGTCTAAGGTTGTTGTTATTAGGTATAGCAATGTCAATCAGTGTAGTTCGCCTAGAAATTTTATCTGTTAGTATATCTGGCCTATTATGAGCAACTGTTTGATTCGTTAGAACTGTTCGGTCCCAATATAACTTGAACTCGTTGTTTTCAAGAATAGGCTCCGAAATGAATTTGTAGTAAAGCACATTTTCTACCTGCAATAGTTTCAACTTAGTTATATTATTCACTGTAACGTATTATTTACAGCTGTACGTTTTCTAGTCATTACAACATATTTGTCAATGTAATAAAACAAAATGACGTAAAATTATTTAAAGAACATTACGAACAAAAGCGTCTTTAATGACAAAAAATATGCAGTAGCTTGAAGCGTGGAAAATCTTCTTATGCATTGTATTTCCAGAGACCGAACATCGTCGTGACATGACGAACACTACCTTATCTAAAACGCATCTAAGTTTACAGTTCGTAGCGGACAAAATGGCTTAGAGCGGAACTCTATAAATACTTGTTTTTTTCCTTAGTAACCCATGCATGTTGATGCCAACGAGACTTAATTTGTCGCCCATGTCCATTTAATAACTTGTTTTTATTTAAAATTAGGAGTGCGTCCGCAGCTTCTCTAAGCATTTATTTTTATTATTTATTTAACTGATAGAACATATGGAACGTTTCACGTCAACTTTCTCAATGGGACGCCTGAGTACAAAATCATATTGTTTTCAACTTGTATTTGCGAGGCTAAAATGAATCGTAGAGGTTTTCGATGTATTTTTTCTTAGCGTTTTAATGGTGTAGTCAGACTTTTCAAAATTCGGTATTTTGACCTGAAAACTTACAAAACGTGTTATATCTCGAGAACAGCATTTTTATTTTTATTTTTTAATAGTGTAAATCAAAAACTGAGGATTTTTACATCAAAATACTCACGTTCCAGAATGAACTTTTGTGGTATTTTCGAGAGATAAACTTACAAGTATGAACCCTGGACTGCTCGTCAATTCCGCGTGAACGCAGCACATGCCACACACTCCGTATCAGCAGCCGCGAAGCAAAGTGTCGGGGTCGCGCGTAGTTGACGAGCAGTCCAATGTTCATGGTTATATTTTTAGAAAATACCAAAATATTCCATTCTGAAAAGTGCCTATATCGATGCAAAAAAATTCGCTTTTAATCTAGACTTCAAAACAATATTAAAAATACCAGTTTACATATAAAACACGTTTTATACTTGTTTAAGGTTAAATCGCAGCATTTTTAAAAATCTGACTGCACCATGAAGAAGCTAAGAAAAACATACATTGAAAATCTTCAGTCTAAAATCTTCCTCGATTCATTTTAGTTTCGCAAACATGAGTAGAAAATAATATGATTTTGCGTTGCGCTAGAAGAGTTCATGTGAAACGTCCCCCATGAATTAGCCATTGTCAGATAAAATAGTCCCCTAATTCACTGATATGGTCTAAATTTAAAACTGGTTATTTAACAGTAAAGGGTTTAAATTGATAAAAAAAAAATCGAGCAAATTATATATTTTTGAAAATATAAGAATCAAAAAATAATTTTTTTAATAACAAAACCGAGAAAAGTGGAAGCTTTTATTCATTTAGAGTATTTTAAGGCTTTATCTCTAGGTTTTTATGCTTAATTTTCCTACGTGAAAATTTATCTAATAATAATATATCATAGACAAAACAAAACGAACTTCCATGTCTATAGATTCGGTTAAAAACCTAAATCTTTTTAGCGATATGACTGTAAATGGTCTAGACGATTAAGAGGGTCAAAACTGCCCCTTCGGTAATAAAAAAATAATATTCGGTTGCTCTACATCAAAAAGTACCAACACTAAAAAATTTTTAGGCACTTTTATCGTCACATAACCTCAAAAAAAAATAAAACGTCTTTTTTCGTTATTTGACAATATCTTCTGTTCTAAACACAGTAGAAACTTCTTTTTTTTTTGATTTTGTAGGTTTTTTATTGTCTATAACAAGATATTTTTACAAAATTTTTTGGCGCGAAATTTAAATTTTTATGGGTGTTCGAAAATTTTTAAATTCCACAAAATAAAAACTAGAAAAATAGCAGAGCCGAAAAAAAAATATGTTGTTTTTTAGACGC
This sequence comes from Diaprepes abbreviatus, assembly GCA_034092305.1. Taxonomy (NCBI): domain Eukaryota; kingdom Metazoa; phylum Arthropoda; class Insecta; order Coleoptera; family Curculionidae; genus Diaprepes; species Diaprepes abbreviatus. The sequence continues at coordinate 869,140 of JASJET010000268.1, read as the reverse complement.
CAAGCTATGTCAATGAATTTTTTCGGAATTTTAAAAGTGGTAAAACGTAGTATTTTTTTAATACAAAGTGACATAGAAATAAATCTTTTCAATTCATAAAAAAGTTTTTTTCGTTAAATATACACATTAAGAAGTATTAATACTATTTTAAACAGTAAAGCCATAATTAACGTATTAAAAATCTTTTATATATATATATATATATATATATATATATATATATATATATATATATATATATAAGATACCTGCGAAACACCGTTTCCTGTAAAAACAAAGGTGGTAAACAGGAATAATTTTGGAAATTCTTAGAAGATGCACTGGTTTAATGAGGAGTTGAGGCAGATGAGGGAAACAAAATTTCTTACTCAGCTGACTGAAACTAGTCCGGTCCTGGTTACCCATGATATGCTAAAATCTTTTCGACGTGACTGTAAAAATAAAATTGAAGAAAGCAAAAAACAAGCGAACAGTAAGGATATTAACATTTCAAAAAATAAGAACAAAGCAGTATGGGATGTTATTAAGAACAACAACCCCATTATTGACAAGCCAGTGACTGAAAAATTAAATGCTAACGATTTTAACACCTTCTTTTCACATATTGCTGAAAATATAATGCAGAATATTGCAAATTCACGTTTTAACCCACTTGGCGTGATTTACTATATATATATATATATATATATATATATATATATATATATATATATATATATATATATATAGATATTATATACATACATAGTTTTAAGACAACTGAGGATTTATAAGAACATTCCACCACTTTTAAAAATCTGAAAAAATTCATGGAAATAGTTTGACATCTAAAAACAACATATATTTTTTAGGCCCTGCTGTTGTCTTCATTTTTATTGTATTGAATTTAGAAATTTTCGAACACCCGTAATAATTTGAATTTGGCCTCAAAAATTTTTGTAAAAATATCTTGTTGTAGACAAAAAAAACTTACAAAATGAAAAAAAAAGTTTCTAAGATGATTAGAGCCAAAGATATCGTCAAAAAACGAAAAAAAGACGTTTATTTTTTTTTGAGGTTATGTAACGATAAAAGTGACTATAATTTTTTTTTTTGGATACTTTTTGATGCAGAACAATCGGGTGTTTTTTATTTTTTTATTACCGTGGGGGCAGTTTGGACCCTCTTTATCGGCTAGACCCTTTGTTATTTTCTATTTCATTGAGGTATATTTTTAATATCACAACGTGACAGCGCTTTAAAAGCAAAGCCATTAAATGGCCTATTAAACCATCTAGTAATCAGATCCCTTAATTCAGATGGCTCTGAAATCAAGGTGATGGAAAAGATTTCAGGGCAGTTAGGACTCTAATTGGAGTCAACCCTTATATATCTAACGCTCTAACGCAGTTAGTGCCCTAATTAGGGAATTATTCAGAGTGAAACACACTCGTAGTCTATTTCTAAGTACGTAGAAAAAGCCGATACTATGGTAGATATCTGACTTATAGCGTACACATTAACTCATCGACTAATTTCCTAACCTAACCCTAACTCAGAGTGCTGAGAAGTGACGCGCCCCAGATTCTCCCACTCTTACAGCGTAACCGTATGGTCGAATAGGACTTTTAGATTTTATTCATGGAATAAAGTGAAATTTAAATGTGATATTAAAAATAATATTTTACGCAATATATTGACGAATTAGCACCATTCAAAATTAATTTTTTTATCTACACTAATCGCCTTAGCATTTTTATCTATAACATAAAACCTGTTAACTTTCAACTAATTAACTTTCACTACTTTGTAAGGTCTTTGTACTCACTTTACTTTTAGAAACTTAAAAAACCAAGTAAAATTTTCTGAAGACAAAATTTTTTAAAGAGCAATCCCATTTTAGGAGAAACAATCCTACAGAAAAATGCTGATTTTATCATGTGGGGGTAATAAAATAGAATAGAATAGAATAATATATTACCATGAAGTATCCAAAATTATACATTAATTCTATAATAATAAATAACTTTTAGAAACTTAAAAACCCAGTAAAATTTTCTGAAGACAAAATTTTTTAAAGAGCAATCCCCTTTTAGGAGAAACAATCCTACAGAAAAATGCTGATTTTATCATGTGGGGGTAATAAAATAGAATAGAATAGAATAATATATTACCATGAAGTATCCAAAATTGTACATTAATTCGCCACATTTTAAAATAATGTAACTGTAAACAAAGAAATATAGATCGACTTGGTTCCTAATAGATTCAGTGAATAGCTTTATTCGAAATTTGAGTTTGGCAACAATTTCCCCTTTAATCGGGATGAAAATTAACCAAAAAAATAGTAGTCACGTGATTAACATGATCTGTTTTTAGTAAATTGCACCAATGTTACAAAATAAGACTCAACGCAAGGTACATAAAACTTCCTAGTTTTGACAATGCTTCATTCCAGACATATTTTGTTTAAAGTAGCGCCATAAAATGTGTGTTTTTCTACAAAATCGAAATAGGGCTATTAAAATTTGGTCGCATGTGATGCAAAGTTTATTTGTTTTTGACCTTGTATAAGGTAACTTCTTAAAATAACTATTTTTACAAACGTAGTTTGTGTCTAAAAGTAATACACATTGATATTAAAAAAATAGTTTAATTGAAAAGATTCAAATTTTCTAATAAAAAAATAATAATATAAAAATTAAACGCATTCAAAAATTCACATGTTTAATTGATAACAAACTATTTTTGGTATCTGAATATTCAATTAACAACAATTTAAAAATTTAAGATTTAAAACTACATTTCTGTGTGCCCTCCATTGCGTTTAATACAAACAATTGTTCTTCTTGACACATCTTTAATGGAGTTTCTGATACTAAGAGGCCTTATTTCTAAAATACAATTTCGATTCACCGTTTCCAAATGATCAACATTACGGAAAGGTCTTTGTAAACTTTTTGTTTTAGGTGACCCCACAAGAAAAAATCAAGTGGGGTTGAATCCGGAGACCTAGCCTGTCATTATTGCTCCGTATTAGGCCCAATTACTTTGCCCCTAAATATTTCCAAGAGGCGTTCCAAAACTTCAAGGATCTCGGTATTAAGAAAGCGTAGGTATTCTTCTTAGCTCTAAAAAAATAAGGACCAAGAACATGATCGTTTAAAATACCGCACCAGACATTTGTTTTAAAGGAATACTAGTCTCTGTACTCAATTATAAAATTTGAATTGTTTTGAGCCCACCATCTACAGTTTTGAGAGCTAAAAACGCCGTTTGAAGTGAAAGTGGCCTCGTCGGTACATAAAACATGAAAGGAAAAGGACACATCTTTTTCTTTTTCCCCCTGTATTTATAAATTCCGGTTTATAAGGTTTAGATTTATTTTTGTGCAAAATCTTCCTTACACTCTCTCTTTCAACGTCACTTTTGCAAGAAACATGTCTAATATTAGTTTAACCATGTTTTACAACATCTAGTCACACATTTAATTGGACTTCTTCACTATGTTTTATAGAATTGTGAGGTTTTTTTAAGTGGACTTTCCACCGATCCAGTTGATTTAAATTTCGCCATAATCCTACTCACAGTAGATTGTTGCACAATTTTGCCTGGATGCCTTTCATTAAAAATGTTGACTGCTACACGATCTTCTGTGTTTTCAGCACATATTAATACAATTCCAATTTTTTCCTGTGAAGTTGACATTTTTTTTTATTTATTACGCAGTATTAATAAAAGCCACTATGAGAAACAAAAACCGATTTGACTTGATCTTTTTTATCATTTGTTTTACGGCCAACTTGTTTTAAATGCATCATCGTAAGGTACAATACTAATTAATTTTTCGGAAACTGCAGTTCAATAACAAAAGATTATTTTAACTTTGTTAATAACATAGCTTCATAATAAATTTTAATAATGGAGTATTAAATTAAATCGTTGAAACTAGATAAACTTTATGAAAAGTTAAATAAAAATTTATTTTCCACCTTATGCAGACTTTCCTGATGACACTGTGTACGTGTTTGTCTTAATGATAATGTGTATTACTTTCAGACACAAACTACGTTTTCAAAAATAGTTATTTTATGAAGTTACCTTATACAGGGTCAAAAACAAATAAACTTTGTATCACATGTGACCAAATCTCAATAACCCTATTTGCATTTTGTAGAAAACATACACATTTAATATGACGCTATTTTAAACAAAATATGTCTGGGATGAAGCATTGTCAAAACTACGAAGTTTTATGTAGGTTGCGTTGAGTCTTATCTTGCAACATCTTTTTCTTTTTCTAATAACTTTTTTCGATATTTTTAGATATAAGCCCACTTTTGAATTTTTTTTTGGAAAAAAAATAAAAATTTGACAGATAATGCTAATCATGTGACTACTATTATTTTTAATTAATTTTCATCTCGATCAAAGCAGAAATTCTTGCCAAAATCAAATTTCGAATAAAGCTATTAATAAAAAAAATTCCATATGATGCAGTTTTACTGATCATGGTGTATGTAAAAAAAAACTGTTTTATAACTCGGGATATTTTATATGTTGGACTGTTATCATTATGACAGTTTCAATTTAATTTTAAATTAAAATTTCAATATTTCCAAGCCCTCACTTCGTTACCACAACTTCAGCTTACTTCATAAAGAATAACCTGAATGAAGCATCACCTGCTAAATTAAATAATTTATTTTCAAGTGATAACGACAAAATTCCAGCAACATATTTCATTTGTACAAGCCAAACAAAAGATTATTGTTGAAATTTTTCAAATTCATAAATCAACAAACCCGCTTTCAATTAGTTTTAAGCACGAACTGTCAAGTCGGGGTGTCCAACAATAAAAATTAAAATTATCCTTTTTCCAATTTTTTTCCTGACGAAATCGAATTAATATGAATGTCTTCTCACCTCATGATAATACATAATACAAAAGCACTAAAATACATCTTAGCACCAAATAATAGTTAAGGAGGATTATTCGCTACACATGAGTCAAATGATATGTAGTACCCAATATTTTACAAATTAAATTAAAATACTAATAAAAATAATATTTGACCATGGCACTATGAAGGCCGAATTGACAGCCGAATTTGTAAGGAGGGTACGGCGGGTATTACGAACTAATTTAAATAGTAGAAATTTGTTTAAGGCGCTCAACACGTATGCTTGCTCTGCGCTGAGCTACTCTTTTGGAATTGTAAAATGGAGCAGGACGGGCATCCAAAACCTGCAAAGAAAGATAAGGACACTCCTGACAAAAGCACAAAAACATCACCCTCGGAGTGCTATTGAACGTACAATGCTTCCAAGACACCAAGGAGGAAGAGAATTGGTGGATATTGGTAAGCAGCTCGACCAACAAATAATAAACTTACGTTCATATTTCCACAGGTTAGCGGACTCTTCCACACTACATCGAGCAATATGCGAGACAGGCGTTTCAACGCCGCTACAATTGAGGGAACAAGATATTACTTCTCACCACCAAACAGGCCAAGAGAAGTTACAAACCTGGCTACAGAAACCACTTCATGGACGGCATCCAAATGAGGTCAATCAGGACAATGTCGACAACTCAGCGTCGAACTACTGGTTGATTTCAAGACAGATGTTTCCGGAAACGGAGGGCTTCTTGTTAGCTATCCAAGACCAGGTTATTCCGACGAAGAACTATCGGAAGTTCATCATTAGAGATCCCTCAATAGAAAATGACCAATGCAGATACGGCTGTCGAACATCGGAGACAATTCAGCACATAACTGGAGGATGCCAAGCGTTTGCCGCAACCGAGTATAAGGAAAGACACGACTCAGCCGCTAAGATACTCCACCAAGAGTTAGCAGAAAAGTTAAACCTATTACAGGTAGGAAAAGTGCCTTATTACAAATACAATCTGGAGCCTATTCTTGAGAACAACCAGTTCAAGTTATATTGGGACCGAACGGTTCTGACTGATCAAACAGTAGCTCATAATAGACCAGACATTATACTAATAGGTAAAATTTCTGGGCGAACTACACTAATCGACATTGCTGTACTTAATAATAACAACCTAAGGCCAAAATACAACGAGAAGATTGCCAAATACAGAGATCTAGAGGTTCAAATCCGGAGATAATGGGCAATGAACAGCGTCCAAACGATTCCCATAATACTGTCAACAACTGGAGTGATACCAACGAACCTCCTGCAGAACATCAAGGGACTGGGCCTTAGTGAGCATCTGTATAAGCCGATGCAGAAAGCAATTCTCCTAGCAACCGCGCGAACTGTTCGAAAGTTCGTAGGAAATACAGCAAACAACGTCACCTAGCACCCGATAACATGGGAAGGGTTCCCACAGAGCTTCATACTTTTGGTGTCTTTGTATGCCTGGTATGAGTAAATAATCCCTGGAGGGAGTGCGAAGCCGTTTGGTTTATAAATCATTAAAATAATATTATTTAAAAATAAAGTTAGATTTTCATTATAAGATCACTCTCGATACGCTCTCAGCCCGATAAAATATTCTTACAGGAGAAACAATGAACCTATTCACACTCTATCGATTTGGCGGAGATTTCGATATCGTAAACTCTTTTTTATTTAAAACTCTTTAATCGAGAGCAACACTATAGTGAAAATCGAGCCTAAATAGTTTCGAAGACATTTATCAATGAAATAGAAAACATTATAAAATAAATAATTAAAGCAGAGGAAAATGAGAAAATATATAGTTTATTTCCTGCAAATACAACTCTGTTCCTCTCTCCATACGCGTTTCGACCACCTCATGGTCTCATCAGTGGAGCTGTATCGAACCAAAAGCAACATTCGCAGGAAACAACTATAATATAAAACATAAATTCCACGCATGTCGGCGGGATATTAAAAACCTGCCGACTTCGATGTCAGACTAAAAAATATTGCCAGTCGAAACGACATCTATGCGTTCACCGAAGTAGTACGAAATTTTACAAACCAAAATTTCAGTATGTAATAAATGAAATACTTTAAAAAAATCATATATTTTAAATTCCGTTTCAAATTTCGCTTAAAAAAATCAATACTTGTCACTTGACCACTATGACGTCACATATTCACAAACACTGGTAAACTGGTAAGGTGATATAAAGTTTTTTCATAATTTTTGTAATAAAAGATAAGTTCTAAGTTTTATAAGTGTTGTACAAGTACTATAATTAAAACATCTGAAAAGATATTTATTCTCGTTCCACGTTCGGAATATAATAGCAAAATATGGCTTCACCTAGCGTAAGTGATCCGGCACTTGGGCCTACATAATCTAAAATGTCTTTTTGTGAAGATCATTTTGATGTAAATTTTAAGAATATTTGTTTATTTTTCGTATATTAGAAGTTATTATTTTTTAAGATTTCAAAGATGAATATTGAAATTTTGAGGTTAGAAATAAAGTAATCAAAGTTGGGTAACAATGTTTTGTACTTGTTTTATTTTAGCTGCTGAACGATATAGAAAACTATACAGAATTTCATTTATTGGGCTCGGTATCACTGGTCCAAATGAGAGTAGTCTGTATGTCAACCCGACAGAAAAACTGACTATTAGCAGTCGAGAGGCAAAGATTACAAACAATGACGGAATATGAAAGGGAAATAGAATAAGCTTAATCTACACGAAGTATTTCCATGGCTGAAGTTCAACCAGGCCCATGCTTAGGTAAACAATAGTATATTACTCCAAAATGCTTATACCAGTTGATTATACAGTATTTTATTTATTTGCTGCAAAAAAAGAAAAACAGTGTACAAATAGTAGTAGATATATTGTATAAAATTAGTGATTTAAGTTAGAACTTACATTTACAATAAACTGTGAAATACTTATAAAGCAAACTCTTCTTTTCAGATATACTTCAACCAGTGTGTACACCAACAACAACAGATAAATCAGTACAAGTGTCCATATGTCACAACGTTAGAAGTAAAAGCACACAGACTACAACAATTTATTTCAAAAAAGACAAAACATAACCTCAAAATCATACTATTTTTTAAATTATTTAGTTAAATCTCTTGAGCTTATAAATGCCAATGATTACTATTATGTATTCATTATCGGTTGCAGAAATAAAAATTTTTGGTATATTACTTACATGGTCTTCACATTTTTAAAACCAGCAGCGCAAAAGTTGCTGTTTGTTGCGAAGAAATTGGCTACCGTAAAATATCAATTCTCGGCAATTACCTTAGTAAATCCACTTTCCATCGTGGGAAAACTTCTTAGAATCGTTTTCAAAGAGAGTAGTAAGCAAATTTCAAAGAAACTGCACGGAAATCACTATAAAATGATGTTAACCAAACAACGTGGCTACTGACAGTGATGATGTTTACGAACAAGTGACGTCATGCACTCTGATTAGTATTCGATGTCACGTGACTTGAGAGTAATTTAATTATGTTTTGATTATTAAATAAAAAATAAATTCCATAAAAATAGAGAAAAATATTTTATTTTTTAGGATTTCTACTATAGGGCAGCGGAATTAGCATCTGGAAAAATTTATTGTTGGTAAACTTCTGACTATGTAGAAACCTTCAGAATGATAATAGTAATTATGTATTATCTTATGTCTCATTTTCTTTTATAGAGGAAATTTTTTATTTAACAATTAAGTGAAAAAACAATTTTTTCCAGTTCTAGGAATTGTTTTTCTGTAAAAAAGTTTTAAACAAAAATTGTGCGCTTTGAAAATACCTACAAAATGAGGTAAAGCTGATCCAAATCGAATAATTTGTTTCTTAGTTAGCGCAAAAAACCTGCTAAAATGGCTGTTTCTTCAACTGTTAATAAATAATAGAAAAATATATTGCATTAACTTTATACTACACCAAAAGGAGCCTCTTTTTACATACAACAAGCATGCAAAATTTCAAGCAAAAATATTCAATAGTTTTTTGCGTAGTAAATTTGTTTATAACATTTTATGTTTTTTGTGATTGTTTATTCTCAGCGATCTAGAAACCATACAGTGATCTGCGAGTGCGCAAATGAAAGTTCGAGACTTATACTAACAATAACAAAAAAGAACAAAATTAATTATTGATTTTAAACTGTTGAAACATATAAACAAAGTTGTGGTTGGTTTTTTCGTTATAAACAAATTAAATAACTCTTCGACAATTATTGATATCAAAATGCCGATAAGTGGACATGATAGGTGAGATTTTGGCACATATTAAAAAAAAAACAAATTCTGTACGACCACTAGAAGCTGCTGCTGCGCTGTTTTTTATTAAGGGGTTATTTAAATAGGAATTCATAGGGGGATAGTTAAACTATTATATGCAGCAGTTTTCAACTCAATTATTACAAAATTGTTAATGTTGCAACAGTTCAAAGTTGTACCTACTCCAATAGTCAGGAAGTGAGCAGTGGAGGGGAACGTTTTTTAAGCCTGCGGCGCCCGGAAAAAAAAACGTGGCTCCGCCGCTTCACATTCGTTTCGCCGGAAAAATTGGGATTATCTCGACGAATATTGGTCATAGAATCTTTTTTTTTTAATTCGTGGTTTCTCGATGAGATATGAACAATGGATGATATGTTTTGGTAATCAAATTATTTTTTAACATAACAATAAATAAATTGTTGCCCGTGCTTTTCAAATTGCGAAAAAAATTACAGTTACAGTGGTGAACAGTATACTACTAATTAAAAATATTAAAAATCAGATTGATTTTTAATGTACCACTAATATTTAGGGACTTATAGCAAGAAACAACTTGCGACTGTCATTTGCCGCCAAATTATTGGTTGTACAAGAAAAACACGTGTTAACTTTTTTGTTTATTTTATTGGACGAACATTTTTCCTCCATTTCTTAGACATCGATGGACACTCATTTTCAAAACTCTTATCGGTTTCATTAGTATCATTACAATTATCATCATCATTATCACCCTCATCGTCATGATCATTATTACTCTTATCACCATCACTCTCATCACTGACATAATTATTACCATCAACAACATCATCATTATTATCATAACCATAATTATTTTCTCCCTTAATACTTTCATCGTATTTGAAAGTAATATTACAATCATTCTCGATTGGATAATCGCTTACAATATAATCGTCAAATGTAGTTTATTCTACATCTCGAAAAATAATAATGCTAGCAACAAATGTTGCTATTTGTTTCATGCTGTATCTCGATAAATATTATTGGTACATTAAAAATAAATCTAATTTCAGACGATTCAACGCCGCTACAGCTGAGGGAACGGGATATTGCTTCTCACCACCGAACAGACCAAGAGAAGTTACAAGCTTGGCTACAGAAGCCACTTCATGGAGGGCATCCAAATGAGGTCAACCAGGACAATGTCGACAACTTAGCGTCGAACTACTGGTTGATTTCAGGACAGATGATTTCGGAAACGGAGGGCTTCTTGTTAGCTATCCAAGACCAGGTTATTCCGACCAAGAACTATCGGAAATTCATTATCAGAGATCCCTCAATAGAAAATGACCAATGTAGATATGGCTGTCGAACATCAGAGACGATCCAGCACATAACTGGAGGATGCCAAGCGTTTGCCGCAACCGAGTATAAGGAAAGACACGATTGAGCCGCTAAGATACTCCACCAAGAGTTAGCAGATAAGTTAAAACTATTGCAGGTAGGAAAGGTGCCTTACTACAAATATAATCCAGAGCCTATTCTTGAAAACAACGAGTTCAAGTTATACTGGGATTGAAAGGTCCTCACAGATCAAACAGTTGCTCATAACAGGCCAGACATTATACTAACAGATAAAATTTCCAGGCGAACTACACTAATCGACATCGCTGTACCGAACAACAACAACCTAAGGTCAAAATACAACGAAAAGATCGCCAAATACAGAAATCTGGACGTGCAAATCCGCAGACAGTGGGCAATGAACAGCGTCCACACGATTCCTATAATACTGTCAACAACTGGAGTGATACCAAAGAACCTCCTGCAGAACATCAAGAGACTGGGCCTTAGTGAACATCTGTATAAACTGATTCAGAAAGCGGTTCTCCTTACAACCGTGCGAACCGTCCGAAAGTTTGTAGGAAGTGCAGAAGACCACGCCACCTAGGACGCGATAACATGGAAAGGGTCCCCACAGAGCTTCATACTTTTGGTGTCTTTGTATACCTGGTATGAGTGAATAATCCCTGGAGGGAGTGCGAAGCCGTTTGGCTTGTAAATCTTGATGGTATATTACTAATTAATGGTATACTGTTGACCACTGTAACAATTTTTTCGCAATTTGAAAAGTACGTAAGTACAGTAAAATTATAATTATGGATAAAATGTTTAAAAGTGTAACAATTGGTTTATTGCTAGGTTTAACAATAATTTGATTACAAAATCATATCAACCATTGTTCGAAGTTGAAGCGTCCGAGTTACGATTTTTTTTCGCGCCGCAGGCTGAAAGAACGCCCCCTCCACTGCTCACTTTCTGACTCTCGGAGTAGGTGCAACTTTAAACTATTACTACATTAATAAGTTTTTAAATAATTGGGTTGAAAACTTTCAATAGTTTAACCATTTCCCTATGAGTTTCTACTTAAATAAACCTTAATGTTAATAAACAACTCCACAGCGATTTAAAAAAAAAACTCTATCTCTGCTTCTAGTGGTCATACACAATTTTTTTTTTAAATCTGTGTCAAAACCTCAGCTATCGCGTCCACTTATCGGCATCTAGATGTCAACAATGGTCAAAGAGTTATTCTATGTGTTTATAACGAAAAAACGAACCCCAATTTTGTTTATCTGTTTTAACAATTTAAGATCAACAATTCATTTTGATCTTTTTTGTTATGGTTAGTATAAGTCTGGAACTTTCATTTGCGTACCCGCAGACCGCTGTACGACCTCTAGATCGTTGAGCATGAACAATTAAAAAAAAAACATAAAAAGTTATAAATAAATTCACTGTGCAAAAAACTATTGAATATTTCACTTGAAATTTTGCATATTAATTGTATGCAACAAGAGACTCCTTTAGTTGCAGTATAAAGTTAATAAAATATATTTTTCCCAGAGTTGGAACAGTAATAAAGAATGACGAAGGTAACCTTATTAGAAATGAGGCTGAAATGATAGAGACCTGGAGAAGATACTTTGACGAGCTACTGAATGTCCAGACAGATGAAGCCCGACCTGAATATACATACCTTACGGCCGAACCCATAGTAGAAGAACCCACAGTGGAAGAAGTGTCACGAGCTATTCAAAAACTTAAAAACAACAAAGCCCCAGGAAACGACACTATACCGGGAGAATGTTTGAAAAAGGGAGGAGAAACCTTAAAACGTGCTTTCTATCAACACATCTGTTAAATATGGAAAGAAGAAAAAAGACCAACCTCCTGGAAAGAAAGTGTGATAATATCAATACTTAAGAAGGGCGATAAAACGTGCTTCTCCAATTATAGGGGTATATCCCTTATTAACACAGGATATAAAGTCTTCTCTCTAATGATTTTAGAACGATTGACTGCGTGTGTGGAGTATCAAATAGGAGATTACCAGTGTGGATTTAGAAAAACCGCTCAACTGTAGATCAGATATTCACGATTAGGCAATTAATGGAGAAATGTTGGGAATACAACAAAACATTGTACCAGCTATTTATAGATTTTAAACAAGCATACGATAGCATCATAAGAGTGGATTTGTGGAATGCCATGGCAGAACTGGGCATACCGAAGACGCTAATTAACCTCACCAAAACATGTGTAGAGGGATCTACAAGTGCAGGAAGACTTGAAGGAAGATTGTCAACCTTCTTTACAATCAACAGTGGTCTTAAACAAGGCGATGCGCTATCTCCACTCCTCTTTAACGTCGCCTTGGAGAGCATCGTGCGAAAAATCAACACAAAAACGCTCCTCTTTAGAAATCAAGGTCCGCGCATCATATTGGCGTTCGCTGATGATATCGATATTGTAGGTAATACAACTACCAGTGTCAAGGAAGAGTTCTTCAAACTGGAGAATGCCGCAAAGAAAGCTGACCTACGAATCAACGAAGAAAAAATAAAATATATGGCTACAACAAGAACGGAACGGCGAGACAGAATATGACAGAACGTGACTATGGACCACTACAATTTTGAAAGAGTCCATCAGTTTAAATATTTGGGAGCTGCGATCACCTCTGACAACATTACACAAGAGATTAACAACATAATACAAGGAGGCAACCGCTGCTGGTATGGGCTGCAAAAGATAATGAAATCGAAAAATATATCCCGCCGCACGAAAATAGGAATATATCAAATAGTTATAAGACCGGTAATGACATATGCATGTGAAACATGGACGTTGACAAAACAAAATGAGAATAGACTGAAAATCGCAGAAAGAAGAATGCTTAGAGGGATATACGGACCGGTCAGGGACAACACCACACAGCGATATAGAACGAGAACAAACAAGGAATTGGAGGAACTATACAAACCGCCAGATATAGTAAAAATAATAAAAGCAGAAAGATTAAGATGGGCCGGCCATGTTATGAGACAAGATCAACGTATCGTCAAGTTGGTATGGGAAGAGAACCCAGAAGGAAAGCGGCCGTTAGGAAGACCAAGGATGAGGTGGAGAGATAACGTTGCAGCAGACTTACAAACCCTAAACGTGGAACGCGCGGAGGAACTGATGATGGATCGCAGCAAGTGGAGGCAGATTGTGAAGTCAGCAAAGACCCACCCCGGGTTATAATGCTAGAGAGAGAGAGAGAGAGAGAGAGAGAATATATTTTTCTATTGTTTATAAAAAATTGAAAAAACAGCCACTTTAGCAGATTTTTTTGCAATAACTAACAAACAAATTGTCCAATTCGGATGCTCATTTTGTAGATATTTTTAAAGCGCACAACTTTTGTTTGAAACTTTATTACTGAAAAACAATAGCTTTTTCTAGAACTAGTAGAAGTACATTAACAATAAATTTCAAAATCACCTCATATAAAGCTAACTCCGCCGGCCTACTATGGAAACTACCTTTTCGCGGCAAAATTGTTTTTATTTGAATACAGTCAACATCTCTGTTCTACGAGGGAATTCGTTGAATCGAGTCATCTCGTTGATTAGTCACTGATAAACACATTTCCTGCAACTCACCTTGCTAAACATTGAACTCTTAATTTGATTACGACAATTTGAACTATTAGGCAATTTTTTTAAAAATATTTATCTTAATTCTAACTAATTAATAAATTGATAATATTAATCGTAACTATAAAGTGAGAATTGTAACAGAAATGCCGATCGACGATCTCGATCAATAATAAAATCAATATTCACGTCATCAACCAGTTCAAATAAATTAATCCTATGTAAGTATCCCGATCTCAAATACGTTGTTGCATAATTGAAGACAATCGGCAGTAATGAGATTTTAACTGTTAAATTCGAGCAGAGCGAGCGATGAATGTACGTTGCAATTTTAGTTTTTTATTGTTCGCTATTTTAGCTCAGCATGGCAGTCAAAAGAGTACCGCTGAAGAGGAGTAAACCCCATTATAATAAATGCTAAAATTTGTATAAAATTTTTACCGGCAGGATTTACAACAAATCCTTAAACCGGATCTAGTTGTCATGGAAGTTAGATTGTTCTAGTTGGCCAGTTTTGTTTTGCTTATTATAATATGTATTATACAGGGTATTTACAAAAAAGTGCGAAAAATTTTAAGAAATTATCTTTATATGGGATTGGTTTCCTTCTAGAAGGGGATCTACTTTAGCGTTCTGAGTTGATATATTAATAATTAAATACAGGGTGATCAAAAACTAACATTAAATATTAAATCGAAAAAATCATTAAAAGTCAATTTTTTTAAACTTAAATCACCGATTTTTTTAATGTTATCTTATTTAGCATAAAAAATAAGGATGACTTTACGATTGTCTATTCGAAAAATTTGTTATTTTTGAAATATTGGAAATTTAACATTTTTGTAATGCAAAAACGCTATACGGCTTTTAAGTTTTGTTATTAGTTGGCCATGACAGCCAAACGTGATGAAAGAAAACAATAGAGCACTATAGAAATGTCACTATTTCTTGCTATTTCACAGTTATTAATGAAAATTATGCCGACACGATTAAATTAGACGCACGAAGATTATTTAAATTTGTTTATTATCTATGGGGAGTGCAACAAAGTTTTATCAAGAAGGTGCCAGATATTTGCTGATAGCATTGACTAAATAAATACAAGACTGTTACTCCAATGCTATACAACTCATTCATCATTACAATGTTGCAAAGGATTGAATATCAGTAATAAAATGTTATATACATGCCTTTGTAACAAGTATAAAAGAATTTAAATTGTTGGATTTCCATTCAAAACGTGGCAATATTGCATATCCCTTCTTACCGACTAAAGAGGACAAACTCCTCCTTA
Source organism: Diaprepes abbreviatus (assembly GCA_034092305.1). Lineage (NCBI taxonomy): Eukaryota > Metazoa > Arthropoda > Insecta > Coleoptera > Curculionidae > Diaprepes > Diaprepes abbreviatus. The sequence continues at coordinate 853,713 of JASJET010000268.1, read as the reverse complement.
TTACCGCACGGTGGCCACTTCTTAGCGAAGGAATTGTCTCTAGGGTCTCTGAATAAGAAACATGTTATATGTTCCTATCATTTAAATAATGAAGATTTTGTAGATCCAGAAATTAAAAAATTCTTCGATTCTGAGAGTTCTTCAAATACCCGTCATAAATAAAATTGGACAAAATAAAAATTTAGTTCGTCTTAAATCCTGTGTCTTGAATTTTAAGAATTTAATTTTGGTTTCTTAATTTACGTCTCCAAAATCTCCCAATACCAATTTTGAAAAAAACTTGAGATATGTACATTTTCAGTCAGGCATATTTCATTCAGCCTATTGAGTTTGGGAACTTACTTTTACATCCGTAATGTTCGCCCCGCTCCCTACAATTTTTGGAAGAATCCGAAAAATATAATTTTAAAGCCTATAATCGACGCTCCCGAAAACACCCATTATCAATTTTGGAAAAAAATAGAAAAATATAAAATTTTTAGTCATTCATAATGAATTAAAAAATCTACTAAAGTAGATCCCCCTTCTAGACGGAAACTCACGTCAGTTAAATAATAAAGGCTCTCATATTAGAAAAATTGATAGTTATGTTCAGGCCTGCAAACGCCATTTTTGATATAAAATTTAAAATATGTCAAAAACAGGATTAGGTATAGGACAATATACATTTAATATGTCGATAAGTCTGCGCAGAATCTATAAGGTGTTCCATTTAAAATAAACAAGAACGCATCGACTTCCGGTATAACTGAAAGGGCTACCATCTTGGAAATATTTTGACAGCATTGCCCCAACTGTCTTCAAAAAACTGCCAAATTTGAAAAATTTTCCAAAGTCTACTTTCCTAGAAATCGATCGCAACAGTTCGTCGTCAAACACACTGTATATGTCTAAATATATCTTTTTTACTTTCACAGTGTCACATTTTTCCTAGTCATGTAAGATTTTTTCCCCTCAAAATTGATTTTCCGAGCGCCAGTAACTTAATTTAATGACTTGGAAAAATGTATCACTCTGCATATTACTTCACATAACGATAATTATCTTTAAAACCATATTACAATTTTTCTTCTTCTTCTTCTTCTCCTTCTTCTTATTTTAAGGTAACATCTCTTTTTTCAAAGTTGTAGCCTAAGTTGTGACTCCGATGTCCAGCATTCATACCAGCTGGACCCGGGAGGTCTGCTGGTGTTCCGTTTCTCCTCTTTTACAAGTTTTGCAGGTCGAATAACAGCCATTCTATCTACGTGGTCTCTTCATGCTCTTCTTCTTGCTTTAGATCATCTTACCACGTCTTGAATATCACGTAGGAATCTGATATCGCTATTTCTCATTGTGTCTCTAAGCATTTTGCCCGGAATGGATAAAAATATAAATTTAAAGAACTTAAAAATATAGATAAATTTTAACATCCCGTATCTTTAAAACCAAGCATATATTGTGTCGGCAAGAAAGTATTTTTGGTTGTTACCCATATAGAGCATTGTAATTATTTTGAAGAACCTCTTCTCCCTGTTCTAGTTTTTTACTTATAACATTTTGATATTAGTCCCATTTAGGTTACTTTAGAAGCCACTTCTTAATTTTGTTTGTAGCCGTTAGTTTAGGGTTAGTTTTAACACGGAGTTTTGAGGTTTGTCAGGATGAAGGTCAGATGACTAAAACCAACTCTGAGTTACCACACCCTCCTTGTCACTTCTGTGATGTTTGATTTCTTTTACTTCAAGGTGTCAGTCATCTACTTTTCTGTATATATACCAATAGTGGATACAATATACTTGCAACTGGGTATATAAAATATAATTATATAAGAGAAACTTAGTTCTAAATCAACTGAAAAAAAAAACTTATACTATAAGGACAACCGTACTCTGTTCTACCACAGTTAGAGACAAAACACTATCCCAGATGGCAAGAATACGAAGAAAGGGTGGAAGCCTTCACCATAGTGGTGCACTGCCATCTGTAGACCGGTTTCGAACTTGTTGATTCTCGTCAGTACAGAATAGGCCAGCGCACCTCAGCATCCGAAAAATAAATCTTTTATGCAACTTTTAGACAAAATATGAAAACCACTACAAGCAGTGTCATCTCGCAATTCAGATTGAGTGGAATGTTGGGAGATGGCGCTGCTTGTATTGGATTTCAAATTTTGTCTAATATAAATTGCTTAAAGGATTTATTTCTCCGATGCTGAGGTGCGCTGGCCTATTCTGTACTGACGAGAACCAACAAGTTCCAAACTGGTCTACAGATGGCGATGCCCCACCATGGGAAAGGCTTCCACTTGGGATGGGAATTACCAGTTCCAAAATCGATTTTTTAATAATTTAAAAAATCGATTTTAGTAAAAAAAGTAATCGATTTTTCCAAAAAAAAAATCGATTTTTTTTAAGTTTGAAGGAAACGCCTAAATAATTACACAGTTTAATTGAGAAGTATTATCCGATATCTAATGAACAATTTAAAATTATAACAACACCTTCGAGATCAAAAATTAACATTCAATTCCTTTGGTAAAGAATTCAAAAATAACAGTTTTGGAAATCGTTTTCCCAGTATTCGATTTCTGCTTTTCTTTAGAATGTTACCTGCTTTCGAAAATAATCATTCTGCGGGAGTAGAGGAAGCCAGGACCAAAAGTTCCTTACACGCCAACTGAGTAAGCTTAGAAAAGCACCTTCATAGCTTCACCACACCTCGAGAGGTTCTTTTTCCAAGTCCGTCAAGAGTGCAGCTGTACACAAATTTAGTTCTGAGGTAGAAGAATCGTTGAGACTTGCAATATTAGCTGCCAACAGTTTTTTATGTGATTGCCATATATCGCTTTCTTCAGACGATGTCGACACTGAATTTTCCCTTGCTCGTTCTTGTGTTGGATCGCGGTTTTCTTGACTGATAATCCGCTTGATATAATTTAAGGTTTTGGTTAGAACAGTGCCATCGTCGAAATGTCATTTTTTGAATGGACGATCCAAAAATAGCGCCACTGAAAATCAATGAAGTTTTTGAATATTTTCAAACCAATTTGATTAGTTTCTTAAAATCTTCTTCTTCTACCACACTACTCTATCACTATCACGACAAATCATTTCAGCTATTGCGTCAACAATCTGATTGTTTTTTGAACCACCCGATCCACAGTCCAACATTTTTGAAAATGAGGCTTCTAATGGTTTGAAACGTTTCTGAATAGCTGTTGAAGTTGGAGGCTTATCTGCAGGTTCTAACAGATGGAAAGTGTGACGTTAAGTTCCTAAAATCCGACGAATAATGGAAATTCATCAAATAATAATATTTCATTACAAAATCCAAAAAACCCGACTAATCTCTTTAAAGTTTGGTAAACAAATATTTTTATTATTTGACAACCGAGGGTCAAATGAATAATTATGAATAATATAAAAACTAATACAGAAAGAACATTTACCTCTTTCTGTGCATTGGCGAGGAGGGCAGAATGTTTTCTTTTGATATAGTCGTTCAAATTTGTTGTGTTACTGCAATTTTTCAATACTTTTAGACAATATTTACATATGGCATTTCCTTCTTTACTTTTGGTATAAAAATATTAACGCCAACAACTTCTTTGTGCCTTGTTTGACATCACCACCCTCAAACAAAAATGCAAAATCATAAAAAATACATCTAACGCAAGATTTCTAATTGAAATAAAGTAACGAATTTCAAACAAAATGTGTCGGTAACACAATGTATGATCATTATCACTATGTATTAAAATGTTCAGGTAACATTTTCGGAGATGCTATGCCAGCCTCGAAACGTATTATGTAGAATTACTTCCTCAACTGAAATTTATATGGCGTCGGTAACAATCGGGTTATGCAAGAAAATCAATTTTTAATTAATCGATTTTTTTGGTTCGTATAATCGTCCAAATTATAGATTAATAATCGATTATATTTTTCCATCTCTAGCTTCCACCCTTTCCTGGTATTCTTGCAATCTGAGAAAGTGCTTTGTCTCTAACTATGTTAGAACAAAGTACGTTTGTACTTATAGTACAAGATTTTTTCAGATAGTTGGGAACTAAGTTTCTCTTATATAATTGTATCTACTTTTCTAATTTTATTTTCCCATTCAAAACATAAAAAAATCCTGAAATGCTAAAGTAAATAATTTTGGCAAAATCGTTTCTCTTTACCGACCTCGTCCGCTTTGCAAGCACAGATATAAAAACATATTTATTTTTGTCAAAATTTTTATTGTTATTCTTAACTGGGAAATCATAATCCCATATAGGCCATTATTTTTACCTGTAACAAATTAATCGTAAACACCATTTTTTACTCAACCCCAAGAGAGTCAAAATTTGTATATATATGTGGAAACACGCCATAGCAATATTAGTAAGTTTTTTTTATGTATAAACCGTAATGTGGGTTATATGATCCCATAAAATTGGTGAGTTTATCTCCTTGAAAATGTTCGTTTATAAGTTGCTTGTAAATGTTTGTATAGTTTAAGTAATATTTTATGGATAAACAAAATAGTTTTTAATAGTTATTTTTAGATTTTTGCCTACGAATAGTATGTGAGATCTTCGAAAAGCGCTTCCTTACTTTCAAGAAATTTAACATTTAACGACGTTCAAAAATCAGCTTTGCAATTGTTTTAAAACATTTTGTTTTTCAAATTATAGTAATAGTTTCTCAAAAAGTCAATATAATTTAGTTTACAACTGACATTTTACCGAAAACCTGTCTTCCAAGTCCAAAAATTATTGAGATGTCATTCGTTTCGTAATGTCATCTAGAAAATTTATGAAATTTTTGGAGAGGGGCCGGCGAAAATTGTAAAAGTTATAAACCAATTAGTAAAAAAAAGTGCTTTGGTTTTTTGCAAATATCTCACAAACCATTTGAGATATCGGAAACTTGAAAAAATATCCTTAAAGAGCAAAAAAAAATCCTAAAAAGAGTCCTACCTCCCAGAAAATGTACCGACAATATTAAAAATTTTAATTTTGGGGTGAAAATTAGGGTAGTGACGCTCCCGCACGCGTTGACCGAATCAGACACTTTAACAATAAAAATTATTTTAACCGATTAAATATGAATGTTAAGAGAAAAATATTGAATATTATCTAGACACATGAATAAACAATAATCGGTTAGAAAACCCATTTTACCCCAATTTTTCAGTTAACTATGCTTTTGTTAACTAATTAATTTTTGCTAATTGAAAGTTAACATAAAAACCCAAATAATTTGTAAACTGGGATTTATTTCACTTTTTAGCGCTGTACTTTGAAGGCTTTAGATCCCCATTGGAAAAATTTTAAAAATTTTGATTTTTCACTTTTTTTATTAACAATTGAAAGAATCAAAAAATTACAAATGTAAATAAAACAATCTAAAAAAAATTTTTAAATTATTTGGATTTGTTTTATGGCTATAAACTATATAATAATATATTTGTTTAAATTTTTAACTGATATTGTTTACAAAATTGTTATAAACAAATTTTTACCCCAAATTTTCAGTTAACTCTGCTTTTATTAACTAGTTAGCTAATTGAAAGTTAACATAAAAACCCAGATAATTTGTAAACTAAAAACCTGAGATTTTTTTCACTTCTTGGAGCTATTCTTTGAAGGCTGTAGAAAAGATCCCCATCGGAAAAATTCAAAAATTTTGATTTTTCACTTTTTTATTAACAATTGAAGGCATCAAAAAATTACAAATGTAAATAAAACAATCTAAATTTTTTTTTTAATTATTTCGATTTTTTATGTCTAAAAACTATATAATAACATTTTTTTTTAATTTTTAACTGCCATTGTTTACCTAATTGTTATAAACAAATTTACAAATTTGTCATAAAAAAACTTTTACCTCAAATTTTTAGTTAACTCTGCTTTTGTTAACTAGTTAGCTAATTGAAAGTTAACATAAAAACCCAAATAATTTGTAAACTAAAAACCTGAGATTTTTTTCACTTCTTGGAGCTATTCTTTGAAGGCTGTAGAAAAGACCCCCATCGGAAAAATTCAAAAATTGTGATTTTTCACTTTTTTATTAACAATTGAAGGCATCAAAAAATTACAAATGTAAATAAAACAATCTAAAAATTTTTTTTTTTAATTTATTACGATTTTTTTTTATGACTAAAAACTATATAATAATATTTTTCTTTTAATTTTTAACTATCATTGTTTACCTAATTGTTATAAACAAATTTACAAATTTGTCATAAAAAAAGTTTTACCTCAAATTTTTAGTTAACTATGCTTTTAACTAGTTAATTTTTGCCAATTTAACATAAAAACCCTCATAATTCGTAAACTAAAAACATGGGATTTTTTCTACTTCTTGAAGCTATCCTTTGAAGGCTTTAGAAATGATTCCCATGAGAAATATTTAAAAATTTTGATTTTTCACTTTTTTATTAACAGTTGAAGGCATCAAAAAATTACAAATGTAAATAAAACCATCTGAATTTTTTTTTCTATTATTTCGATATTTTTTATGGCTAAAAAGTATATAATAATATTTTCTTTTTAATTTTTAACTGCTATTGTTTACGTATACGACGACAGATGAAATATTTGGAAACATCCAAGACTCCATAAATAAACCTATCGAAAAATTCTGCCCTGAAGAAGTAAAAGAACAAAAATTAAACTAAAGAACAAAACTTCAAATGAAGCAGAGAAGAGAAATGGAAGACAAGAATACACAAGAATGTAGAACCCAAAACAGAATCAAAAGAAATCAGAAAGCAAAAGAGGCAACATAATACGGAAAAAATTCGGAACGTTATAGGGGGGAATAGAAGTTTGGAAGTATTAAGAAACAGTACAACAGGAAGAAAGGAAATACAGAAGATCAAGGATATCTACGGCAACATAGTAACACACAAAGAGGAAATTTTACACTCTATCAAACATTTTTACCAAGAACTTTATACATCAAACCAGCGACTGATCACAACCGACAGTGCTAAATCAGGGATCGAAAGAAATTCCAGAAATAACCGAGGAAGTCAACTATCTATCGAGGAAGTCTTTGTCCTCGTCACGACTTACCTCGATTTTTTATAGCTCGGTCAACAGTCTCTTACACAATTAAAATTGTGGTTAGCAGTTGACTTCACCTTTTTCGAGAAGTGGTACTCTTATTACGAGGAAGCCCTGGTCTCACACTTCGTTCTCGTGTAGGTATTATACTTCTTCTTATAAGAGAGAAAATCGAGCTCAAAGTTGAAAATTCGATGTCGATTATTATCCTTCCTAATAAAGATACAGCAACCAGATTGACAGCAATTTGTTTGAAATGACGTATATTTTTAAGATATGTTTTCAAAAATTTTTTTTTAAATTTTCGTCGAGAAAATTGCGAAAAACAGTTTTTGGCACTAGAAAAATTGCAATAACTTTTTTGTCGGTGTACTTACGATTATTTTAATAATAATTATTTAAAATTGTTTTACGATAAAATTTACCTTTTTAAAAAAAAAATCGCAACGTCGCCGTTTATAAATATTAAGGGCTGAAATTTACAGAAGACATTATTGAATACTTGTAGTTTATCGAGAAATTTTTCGGTTTCACGAAAAACATCCCTGTAAGATCTATGGACCTCTGAAAACTACCCACAGAATCTATTCGATGGTATTCAAATAGCGCGGGTACAGCTAGTCAGCGGGTTGCTATGTTGCGAGGCGCAGATGTCTTCTGCTCTTGTCAGTATCCGGTTCGGAGCCGACATTCTTGTAACACCTGTCATTTCGAAGTAGTATGCTTTGGAGTTAATTTGATATAACGTTTTGACATACTAAAAAGAAAAAATATTATAGTGTTTGTACACTGTATTGTAAAATATTATCTTATTATTAATAAAATCAGAAATAACTTTTTATTAATAATATAATATAAATATTACAATTTTACCATAAACTTACTCCAAAGTGTTACCAGTCGCACAAAGCGATATGTGCGTGTAGTCCGTAGCTGAGAGGCACGCCTGCAGCATAGCAACCCGCTGACTAGCTGTATCCGCGCTATTTGACTACCGTCGGATATATTCTGTAGGTAATTTTCAGAGATTCATAGATCTTACAGGGATGTTTTTCATGAAACCGAAAAATTTCTCGATCAACCACAAGTATTCAATATTGTCTTCTGTAAATTTCAGCTCTTAATATTTATAAACTTCGACGTTGCACATTTTTTTTTAAGAAAAGGTAAATTTTATCGTTAAACAATTTCTTTTTCCAGAGATCGGAAATGACATATCCAAATCTAATAGACGTATTAGAATAATCGTAAGTACACTGACAAAAAAGTTATTGCAATTTTTCGAGTGCAAAAAACTGTTTTTCGCAATTTTCCGACGGAAAATCAAAAAAAAATTTTTCGAAAACATCTTAAAAATATGTCATTTCAAACAAATTGCTGGCAACCTGATTGCCGTATCTTTATTAGGAAGGATAATAATCGACATCGAATTCTCAACTTTGAGCTCGATTTTCTCGGAAACTATTCAACTCACAAATTTCGGATTAAACACACTTTTTTGGGTCAAAAATATCTATCATTTTCTAGAATTTTGAACTGATAGTTAATTAATAAATATCATTTAATTATACATTTAAAAAAATGGAATTTTCCGAAAGAAAAAATTATATTTCAATAACTAGTGGCGCCATCTATAACTTTAATTATAACAATAGATATGTTTTTCAATTATCTATAAATTTTGTTTGAAATATTTTTTCATACAACCCTTATTTTTCAAGATAAACTGGAAAAACTGACAAAAGTGACCAATTTTTGGCCGCCATTTTATAAGCCATGGACCGTATGAATTTCCATCGAAGTATGTTTTTAGTGATGCCAAAATATACTCTTTTCAGCAATAAAATCGCTAGTTACATTTTTTTCCCAAAATGGCTCTTTTTGGGTCTAATTTCCATGGATCATAAACACAAAGGCTAAACAGAAAATAACACAAGATCTAACCTTACAATGAATAAAATGTCATAAGCGTCACCATAATCTTAGGTTCAAAACGTGCGCCTGGGAATAAGGCATGCGAAAAACACTTGGATTTGGCTTGAAGTCAAGGTCAAGTGGTGTTCAAGTCCCGTGATAAACTCCTGGATTTCAAGTATTATTTCAAGTGGTTTTAGTATGATTCTGGCTCGAAAAATGTCAATTTAAACGAAGTCCTAAGCAAAACAAAGCTATCAACGACAAATAAATCCGGTTTAAAATTTATACCTTTTTATTGAATCTAAGAGTTAATGTATTTAATCATCCATTTAAGAAATAGCCCGTAGTTTGGCTAACGTTGTGTAAAAGCTCGAAAAACTATAGATAAGTATCACTTTTTAAGTAAAAAAAATAATTAAAAAAAACTTTCGTCAACAATATTCGTACTGGGAATCTTATGTCAAATGATGTAATCGGTGATCAATTATTATTAGTCCGGCCTCGGGTCGCTAGTCACTTCCTTTATATTACAGGTTATCGATTGTATCTGTGCCATTTCAAATTTTTCCTGCTACGAGCATTTATATACTTTAGAAGAGTAAAAGTAGAACAATTGATTTTTTATAATTTTATTAACCTTAAGTATCGGTTACAAACTAATTAATATACGTAGGAACAAGTATCCCCTGAAAACAGTTTCGCAATATGTTCTCACAAGAACAGCCAATTATCATTATTGCTTAATAAATATACAAAACCACAACCATTAACGTTTTCTTGTGACACGACCTAATTGAAAAAAAAAACGATAAATTGAGAGAAAAGTGAACTTTTATTATATTTACCTAGTCACACTGTTTGTATTTCAGCAACGATAAATTATTGTTTCCCTGTCATTCTTGAAAATGAGGCTAAAACTTAACGAAATATAAAACTTTGTTCTCATTTTACGGAATCTCTTACCTTGTTTTACGAAAATATAATACATAAAATATTATCTAGTACTTATAAAATCCGCCGGTGCTGGTGTATTGGAGGTGAATCGTTTGCCAATGATTCTTGAAGAAAAAAGGAATCAGATTGATAAATCAAAAAATGGAGTTTCCAATCCATGCGGAATCAATTATCTTATGTTATGATTCACTAAGTTCTGAATAACTAACTAATTCTGTGAGTCACTGAATGTTGAAACCAACATTTGGTTCGCAACTGATCTAAACAAGAGATTCCCAACCTTATTTTCATCTTACGAATCCTAAAAACCGAAAATGGAACAGTAAAATTGGGTTATTAAAATTTATTTTCCACATTGAATAACAGTTCATAACGAACAACTAAAATATAATCGTAAAAATTTACAAACAAACATTATTAAAACTAATCATACAACAAAGAATGAACACAAAATGAATATAATAATCCAGAACTTGCAAAACACTCTGAATGGGATATGGATATGGAATGGGGCCTGTTTGCTGGAACAAAGAAATTCAAAATTTGGTTCAATGTCTAAAAGTTTGAGTTTTAGATCAAATTCTACATTTGACCTGCTTCTGTACTTGTTTTTCAGGTAAGTGTAAGTTAAAAATCCTTTTTCACATAGATATGTTGTACAAAAGGACAATAAGACTTTAATGGCTTTTTCCGCCAAAACAGGATACTCATTTTTTACATTGACCGAAAAGTCAGTTAAAGAGTAATCTTTAAAAACAGTTTTTAGAAAATTGTCAGAGGATAAGTCAATGAGCTTTTCTTTTTGCAGTAAGTTATATCTCCTTGAAAAGGATACGTTTTTATATCAGCAGACGTTATTCTCGTCTTTTCGTGAGCATTCGGAAAAAGTCTTGGTTCGCCGAAGTAAAAGCTGCCGGCTCGTTTAAGAATGTGCTCGCATCACCAGAGGTGTAGCGACTCGTCGCGTTACAGATTGTTTCCTACTGCGGTGTTTAATTTAAAATTCCACCATTACAATATTTTTTTCGCGAAACCCTGGGGATTGGCGAACCTCCGCTTGGGAAACGCTGATCTAAACCAAAGATTCCCAAATGAAGCGGTAATGTTGCCCAATTTACGCTAAAGCCTTTTAACGGGTCTACAGCGGGTTTAGGAGCAACTGAGGGATCTTAAAGTGCTCAAGGTGGACGGTGGAGTATTGAAAAAATTAATAATACATACTTTAAAATTTTTAATCTTATTGTTGATGCAGAAGTTTTAAAAACAAAATTTAGCTTTATAATTCGTTTTAATTTCATACGTGGCAAGTTTATGGCATTCGTGTAATTTAAGGTAATTGAAATATTATAATAAATATTACAGTAAATATGAAGCGTTTGTACTTCACGTGAACTGACTGAAAGCTCTAATATTTATGATGATGTTGCCATATGTGGGGATTTCAATCTGCCTGATGTAGGATGGTCTAATGACTTTATAGGTGTGGAAATGCCGAATCTTGCTTCCGAGCAAGTTTCAGCGATAATTGATATGTTTGCATTTTTGAATATGTTTCAGATTAATACCATAGCCAATGTTGTAGGGACTATGTTAGATTTAGTTTTCTGTAATGCTAAAGATGTTAACACTAAATTGTATGATCAACCTATTTTACTTACTAATAAATGGACCCTAAAAACGAGTAATATCAATAAACTGGAAGCCTTCGAGATGTGGCTGTATCGCAGAATTCTTAAAATCTCATGGACGGAGAAGAAGACAAATGAGGAAGTTCTGGGGCGTGTAGGAAGAGAGCGTGAACTATTCGAAGTAGTCAAGAAAAGAAAAACTACCTACCTGGGACATATCATGCGAAACGAAAAATATGGGTTCTTACAGTTGATTATTAAGGGCAATGGGGAGAAAGAAAATGTCTTGGCTTCGGAACATAAGACAATGGACAGGGTTACGTGATGTACAAACACTAATCCACACCGCCCGAGATAGAGAAGCAATGGAGCATGTGATCGCAAACATCTATTAATGGATATGCATCCGAAGAAGAAGAATAAATATCATTCAGCTCTTAGTGCTTCATTGTGTCTCTGGGTATGAGGAACTTTGAGACTAATATCTTTGACTACGAATATTTTGATTTTAGACTTGCTAATTATGCTGATTTAAATATGTATTTGGGCAGCTTTGATTGGGATTCTGTCTTGGATGTGAACAATGTTAATCTGGCTCTTGACCGTTTTTAGTATTATGAATGGGGCTATTGAGTTGTTTGTCTCTAAGCTTAGAGCAAAAATAGAAAATTTCCTTGTTAGTATAGTGCAGAACTAAAGGATAGTATTCTGCAAAAAAAAAGGCTCTGCATAAATCTTGGAAGATTACTGGTGACAGTAATATTTATGACGAATTTTGTAATTACCGTAACACATGTTAAACTTTGTCTAGGGAATACTATCAGAATTATATTCGAAGTGTTCAGGAAGGAATTACAAGCAATTGTGGGACGTTCTGGAATTGTGTTCACTCTAAACAGTGATATTCCGGGTAATATGACTTTTAATGAAGTTAGTTCTGATTCACCTGTAGAGATTGCTCAGTTCTTTGCACAATATTTTGAGTCTGTATATTTGTCAGACAACAGTAATTATTGTAAAAAAGTACCCGAGAATAATTATAGAGTTGCTGTTGACATGAATTCTTGCCATATTTCTTTGATTGATATATTTGACTCTATTTTGAATTTGAATTCTAATCCAGCTACTGGACCGGATAATTTGCCAGCTCAATTAATTAAGGAATGTAGATTTGTCTTATAATGTATATTTTTGAGAATTTTCAACTTGTCATTATTAAATAGAACAGATCTGGATCGCTGGAAGGTGTGTTATATCAAGCCAATATTTAAGAGTGAAGACAGATATCTAATTATTGTCCAATATCTAAGTTTAGTATAGCAGCTAAAATGTTTGAATTAATTATCAGTAGGAAATTGAGTTCATTATTTGGCAATTTTATTTCAACAGTACAGCATGGTTTTGTAAAGGGAAGGAACAAATCATATGGTATTTGAAGAATACTTGTCGGAGGCATTGGAGAGTGGGTGTCACGTTGATTCAATTTACTCCGACTTCCTCAAGGCATATGACAGGGTTCAGGTATGCAAATTGGAGTAATCTGCAATACATGGTTCCCTATTGTCTCGGTTTAAACGCTATTTGGAAAGGAGAAAACAGATTGTAAAAATTAAAAACACCATTGTTGTTTAACATCTTTATCAATGACCTTAATAACTGCCATAGTGCTTCTTGTAAACTGTTGTTTGCCGATGATCTCAAATTATTTATGAAAATCTCAAATGAGAGTAATTGTACAGATCAGCAGGGTGCGAGAGCAATTCTATGAAATTAAACATAGATAAGTGCAAAATTTTAACTATTTCTAAAAAACGTAATACTATTTATTATAATTATCTTATCGGCAATGAACTGTTTGAAAGAGTTAGTGTTATTAAGGATTTGGGAGTTTTTGTGGATTGTGAACTTAGATTTGATTATCATATAAGTTTTATTAGAGTAAAGGCTCTAAAACTGTTGGGTTTTGTTATTCGAACACTGAGTAATTTCGATGACCTTAATTGTTTTAAATATCTTTTTTGTGCTTTTGTACGGTCAGGTTTGGAGTTTACTTGTTCATTTTGGTTCCCAGAATTTAATATTTATAATGATAGTCCAGAAAGAGTCCAAAAGAGGATTTTACGATTAGTCAATTTTAAATTTGAGATTAAAGCTAAAGATATTGATTATGATAGTTTGTATAGAAGTTGCCTATATTGAAGACTAGAAAACTACAATATGATATATGTACTTTGTTTAAAAGAGTCAATGGTTATTCCTAACCGTGTTACACGCCAAAATACTTTATTTAATCTAGAATTTCATCGAACTAAATATGGTATGAATAGTCCTATTTCTAGATTGTGCAGAGCTGCAAACATTTGGACTTTTTTGGGATAAGTTTTCCGGTTTTCAAAAAGAGGCTGGCAATTAAAACCATTTAAAACTAATTAGACTTATATGTGAACTGGGACAACCAGTTTTTAAATTGTTATATCGGGTTGGATGATGCACCTTTGTTTAATTTATATATATATATATATATATATATATATATATATATATATATATATATATATATGTTATGTCGGATATTCTCACGGGTGTGATGTGTAATCGAAGGTTTTCGGGCATCCCGTGTATGTACTGAGTCCCTCTCAGGACTGTTAGGCAGCTGACGTTTCGGTGAAATCTCATTCACCATTTTCAAAGCTCACTGTATGGCGTCTACGAGCGATCTGACGCCTGCGACTCCGGTGCTATCGATACCGTGTGCGCGTCGGACGCGTTCATTTTCCGAATAGTTCCGGCCCATCAGGTTGCGAGACCTCCTGCGCGTCATCAGCCCTGTTGCCAGTTTTTGGGGTTGCGTTGCCGAGTTGTAATCTGTTTCGTTACTAAGTGGTGCTGGTTGATGTTTTGTAAGCAGATTTTTCCAAGTATTAGGCACACGTTGGCTATCATCTCTGCTATTTAAGTTGTTGGGCCTCTTTGCAATTTTAATGGCTTCCCTTATAACTCTTGTGGACAGGTGTTCACATCTCATATACCGTAAATAAAGCATTATTATTATTATATCACTTGAATTTTTCCAGAAAAAGTATGATTTAAATCATTTGATTAAAATCAATCCAACTCTGGTTATTTCAAAGGCTATTTTCTAATAAAAAATGGAATGGCACCTATATCTTTCAAATCAAAATTGTATATGCAGTTGTTGCCCCGTAAACGCACTGAACTGAATATACAATTTTATTACGATTAAGGTACAAATCCCAACAATTACCCCGCTATTCGTACCTTCCTTGGTAGAGTAATGAAGCGCGCTTCCTGCGCGATCCGCGAGCGAAAACAATGAAATAATTTTTCATTTAAAAATAAAAGTATACATTTAGGTTACGGGCATTTGAAAATAAAAATAGCGTCGAGAATCATTAGCCGATGATAATTCTGTTGAAAGCATGTTTGCTGGTACGCAGTGCGATCACGGATTTGTAAATTCGGCTGTTTTAAACGTCACATTCATTCATTTGGAACGCCGTGTAATCGTGATAGTATTTTTGTAGTGTAACTTGAACGCAGTGGTTACTGCTGTGACTGATCGATATCGTTCTAATTTCAGTAACTTTAATGATTTGTAATTATACAGGGTGGAAAGTTTAGTTACTTTTAAGGATTCGTTACTTTCATCTCTAGGACTCGTTACTCTGGAATCGTTACTTTAGTTACTTTCCTTCGAATAAGTAATATTGCAAGTGAAATACGATATATACGTTAAATATTTAATTGAATAATGTTTATTCTTTGTTAAATATGAAATTTAATACTTAATATTAAATATGTATTGGTTTAAGTTATGTGTTAAAAGGTAATATATGGAAAAATGGAAAAACATATACAAATTAAAGAATAGATCATTCAAGAATAACCAGATTTATTTAAACAAACATTTTTTGGGAAAAACTCTTAAATCCTTATTTAACAAAAACCAAAAAAAAATAAGCATTTTTAAATACAGACAAAAAGGTTATAAATGTTTATTCTGATGTAAAAACAATATTTTTTCGACGTGTTTCGCCTTTAAACGATTTCTTCGCTCGGTTATGACTTGACCAGCTTTTGAAAAAACTCTTTCGCAGGGTACGAATGTGGCAATTATACATAAGTATTTCCTTGCCAGTTGAGACAACCAAGGATATACTTTTTCTCTGTCTTGCCACCAAACAAGAGGGTCTTTTTTTCTTTCCAAATTAGCTTCTTCTGTGTACATGCGTTTTTCTGCAATTGCTAAGGAGGTTGGACTGCTTACAGCTTCGAAAGATTTTATAGAATCATCAAAATCTTGCCAAATAATATCTTGACTTTCTTCGCATATTGTCTTTTCTTCAGATACTTCTATTTTATTTCTCTCACTTGCAGCAGTTTGTTCTTGTTTCTTTTTTATTATACTAACTAATTCAACCTGAAGTTCGTCCTTTACTAGTTCCAAACAATTTTCTTTAACAAAACTCTTTGTTTTAAAACGAGGATCAAGAAAAGTCGCTTTACTCATTGTTATATTATTTTCTGGGTCTCCAAAACGAGATGCAAGTGAATCTAAAAAAAAATTTTAAAATCCTTTCCCATTTGACTTGTAATTTTAAGTTTCATTCTGTTCAACGTTGATATGAGTCCTTTAACTACGAGAATAACTTTTGAAAGAGTGATTTGTTTTTCAGCGCTTATTTCTGCAGTTATAGCTTCGAAGGGTTTTAATATTCGATACAGCTCTCTCAACAGATCCCATTCTTCTTCCGTTGGTAGAACCACTGGATTATGTAGAACTGCTACGGTGGCTGTTAGTGGTTCGGATAATTTAACTACCCCCTCAAACATGTAGAAACTGGAATTCCACCACGTAGGTACATCTTTTATCAATTTTAAGGGAATGCCGTTTGGCTGCATTTGTGTTTGAGTGCTCATAAGTTTAGAGGAAGCATGAGAACTTCTATTAAAATGTGTCACGATTTTTTAAATTTTGGCTTGTAGTTCCGTAATAAGTTTTAAACCATCTCTAACCACCAAGTTAATGGTATATGCAAAACAAGGTATATGCATGAATCCAGCAACTTTCGTCGCAGCAACGACATTTACGGCATTATCTGTTGTAACAGTTCTTCTGCTATATTTCCGGCAGTATGTTTGTCGTCATACTTAAAACAGGACAATAAACATCCATAGTTTAACCAATCAATTGTTATAAAATGTGCTGTAACAGCTAAATAGCCTTCCGTATTTATGGATGTCCAACCATCAGTACTTAGGGTAACATATTGTATATTTTAAGGACTTCTTGTAACTTTAAAACTTTTTCGTTATATCTGCCAGGCAGTAGAGACTTGCTAAATGTAGGTCTACTAGGTAAAATATAAGAGGGTTCAAGTTCTCTTAAAAGCTCTCTAAATCCACTGTCTTGAACAATCGAAAATGGTTGTAGTTCATTAATAATCATATTAAGAACGAGGTTGTTAATTTTTTTTTGTCGAGGTAAAGATATCGGTCTAGAAATAAAGCTTTTAAAATTTGTTTGTATTTTAGTTTTTTCTGAAGGTCTATGATGTGGTTCCTCACTGTCTCTCTTTTTTTCTGCTGAAGTTGACGGTGACGGCAAAGAAAGGACTTAGGTATAAAAAAAATGATAAACAGCTGAGCTATTATTTTAGGCATATAAATACCTGGTTGGTTCATTATCATTTCTTCAACGTTTACATTTTCAAGTGATAAGGTCGACTTTTTTTAGGGAGGTTCTTTTAATGACATTGCTGGGTGTTTCGATTTAAAAAGTTTTCTTAAGTTTGAGATATTGCGGTTTTTATAGGAATATAAAGATTTGCAAATATTACACTTTGCTTTGGCATCAGATAATAAATGAATCCAGACAGAACTTCTCTTCTGCGTTTCCATTTCTCAACCCTAAATTTTTTTTGTTATATCTGCTCAATATATTTTATCCTGCGTTAAACATATTTGGCAATACTATTTTTAGTAAATTCAAAATATATTTATGATTTATTACTTACCTAATTGGAAATATTGGCATATAACTACTACCTTAGTATGTATGCGACATTTTAAATAACCAGCAAGTAAATAACAAACGTAAAGGTGCAGACATAAAACGTACCAAATTCAAAACGGTACTATCATTTAATATAATGGTTATAACGTCAACAAAGAATAAAATCCATCCCTCCTATTAGAAATATTATTTATTTTATTTCGGCAAAATTCTTTTAATCTGCTGAGTCCAGAATCTAAGCACAAAGAACGCTTCTGTCCTGTGATTGCCGCTAGGAAAGCAATTAAAACTTCAAATGCCTAATAAACAGTAAAAATAATCCAGTGCCGAATTTCCTCGTCCACTCCTCTAGTCAGCGGTTTCGTGACTTTAAAGAAGAGCGCCAGCCCAGCCTGGGTCGCGAGAATAAAACAGTAGTTATATTTCTTTAGTTACTTCGGTTCTCGTCTCGGACTAAGGGTGTTTCGGTACAGTAACGAATTTCCAAGGTACGAGTCTTTTCTAAACAGAGGACTCGCTACTTTTAGTGATTGGTTTGTAACGGTTATTTTGCAACGATTAATATCGTTACTTTCCATCACTAATACAGGGTACTAGGTAAAACAATGCTGAAATACTTATCGTACACCCATTATTTTAGGGTAACGTAGCAGTTATCGGCGTTGTTAATTTTTTCTACAATTTCGTTGTATGTATGTATGTCTTTGAATTAACTAATAAGCTGATCCTTATACAAGGTCACCCTTATTTTTAATGTTAAATACGATAATATTATATAAAAATAGGGGGGTTTATGTTTAAAACAACTGACTTCTAAAGACTTTTTCAAGTTAATATTTAATGGTAGTTTTTGATCACCTTGTATTTATTTATTATCAAAATATCAACATATACTCCAGTCGTCTTATTGAATTTGTAGCGATTTCATGTAAAAATGTATTGCAGATATGTGAAAGTTTCAAGTCGTAGGAGGCACCCAATAGATGATAAATGAGTAAAAAAGTACAGCTAGATCAGCCATGTTTTTTTATAAACATCCAAAGTCAGAATATTCGATTTTTTGTCCGTAGAATTTTCCGGTTACATTTTAGAGAAAACTTGTCCAAATAAAAGTTGTGGATATTGAAAAGACCTTTAACTCCATTTTTTATAAGTCAAAATCGGTAAATAAATTATCGAGATAATGGCGATAAACCACCTTTTTTCACTATTTTATAAATGTTAATAACTTTTGCAGTAAAGGCCGAAAGTGGTGTATAACCCCTTGATGATAAGGCTATTATGTGCCGTTATAACTGTGCGAAAGCTGGACCAAATCGGTTTGATAGTTTATGAATCATATTAATTGTTTATCCCAGACCCTGAATGTTCAAACAATTGTCCTTGCCCTGAGGATGATTCTTCAGATATTTGCAAAAGCGGAATGGATTCCTTGAAGTTCAAGCTACAAGTAAAGATGAAAAAAACGATGGATTTAAAAAAAATTGTTGTTAATAAAACCGTTTAAAGAAGGGGTACCTTTTTTACGTATAAACAATTGGAATAACTTTGCTAATTTTAATGATACGAGTTTGTGAATAAATGGACTTGAAAGCTGGTGAAAAAACACCAATTAAAAAAAAAAGTCTCCTACGACCAAATTGCTATACACTCTTCCCGTGATGCTGCCCCCGGCCCGGATGGGATCCTCATTCCTATGATTGTCAACCTTCCACCTAATATGCTTGAATATCTTCTGGCCTTCTATAATCACCTATGGTCAAATGAACAATTTCCCAACTCCTGGAGAACCTCTTTCCTTATCCCTGCTTTTCGCAGGAGACAACACCTGGTTGCCGTATCCCTAGATATTTCTAATACCTATAATACTACCTAGAAACAGGGTATCCTTCTTCAACTCCATAAACTAGGATTCAAAGGTCACCTTCCAAAATTTATCTCAAACTTTATTCGCGATCGTCTTTTCTCAGTTCGCCTGAGTACCCATATCTCTCCCT
Source organism: Diaprepes abbreviatus (assembly GCA_034092305.1). Taxonomy (NCBI): domain Eukaryota; kingdom Metazoa; phylum Arthropoda; class Insecta; order Coleoptera; family Curculionidae; genus Diaprepes; species Diaprepes abbreviatus. The sequence continues at coordinate 834,138 of JASJET010000268.1, read as the reverse complement.
CCCACCCTCTCAAAAATGGCATCCCTCAAGGCTCAGTGCTTAGCTGCACCCTTTTCCTTCTATCCATGAATTCCATCAATGACTATATTCCCCCCTCCATCACGGCTAGACTCTACGCTGATGACTTACTTATATACATTGCCTCACAATCTTCTATCACCTGTGAAAGACAACTTCAGCTATGCATTCAAAAACTGCAATCATGGGCAATGAAGACAGGTTTTACTTTTAGCCAGTCTAAATCAACGGTCACCCACTTTTGCAAAAAGAGAAACTGCTTAAAACTAAACTCTATCTCACTAAACCGTAGACATCTCCCTATGGACAGCCAACTTGAGTTTCTTGGCCTAATATTTGACGATAAACTTAACTGGCGTCCGTACTTTGCCTCCCTTAAGGCCCGATGCTTTAATGATCTCAATTTATTAAAGTTTCTCTCACATACCACCTGGGGCTCAGACTTCCACACGCTCCTCATATATACAATATATATATATATATATATATATATATATATATATATATATATATATATATATATATATACAATTCCATCATTCTCCCCAAGCTGGATTATGGGTGCATTGCTTATGACTCGGCTAGACCCTCGTATATCTCTTCCCTTGACCCTATCCAGAACCAAGCCCTACGATTATCGACTGGTGCTTTCGCACCTCCCCAACAGTCAGTCTTCAGTGCATTACTAACACTCCTCCTCTGTATCTCCGACTTTCTTTTCTTCTCATAAAATACGTCATATATATCAAATCTAGACCATTCCTTTTGGATTATGATAAAATCCTTAACCCTTCTGATTTCCCGATCGTCTCAAATATCACATTGGGTGCCAATGACAGAGCTTCTGCGTTTATAGCCTCTCATAACATAACATATCCATTCCCGATACTACCCCCATCCTCCCTCAGATCTTCCCCCCCTGGGATTATCACCATTTTGAAATCAATTTTGATCTTCTGCAGTATGATAAGAACAATACTTTACCTTCCATCATCAATCAACACTTCCTTAGCTTAATTAACTCTAGGTTCAAATCTTTCAAACTATCGCTTACCGACGGTTCCAAATCGGATCAAGGAGTAGGCTTAGCTGCCGTAACCAGCTTTTCATGTAACAAAACAAAGTTAAATCCCCTTTCATCCATTTTTTCAGCTGAGTTGTTTGCCATCAAGCAGTGCATTAGAGAGATAATTAAGCACTCCTCCACCCCCAATCATTTAATCATCTCTGATTCCCTCAGCTGCCTGAGATCGATCCAAGCCATTAACACATCTCACCCTCTCATGAATCAAATTTTTGACCTCCTTAAAATGGGATCCCAACGTAATCTGTACATAGCTTTCATGTGGGCCCCAAGCCACATCGGCATAGAGGGGAATGAATTGGCCGACACTCAAGCAAAATCTGCAATCCTTGAGGGCACCGCTTTCTTCTCTTTACTCAACCCCAAAGAATTCAATAGACACATTGATAAAATTATTCGCAACATTGCGCAGGCTCGCTGGGAATCTCTAGAAAACCCCAATAAACTCTTCCACATCAAGAGAAATTTCTCAGAGACATATTACTTCCCCCAACTGTCCAGAAGGGAAAATGTTGTTTGGAAGAGAATCGCCATAGGACATTGCAGAATGACTCATTCCTTTCTCCTTAAAAACGAGGACCCCCTCAGTGTCCGTCTTGTCTTTCCCCTTTGTCTATAAAACACATAATTTCTGACTGTCCCTCATACAGAAACGCTAGAGAGAGGTATCTAACTCCTAATGACTTTGTAACAGTTATGTCTATTGATCTTGCTAAAACCAAACGCTTATTGTGTTTCTTGAGGCATATTGATCTTTATAATAAGGTTTAATTGATCCCAACAATTTTTACAGTAGGCGCTAAATGGTCTGAGTTACTGATGCGCCTTTAACCTTTAAACTAACTAACAGCTTTGGCAAAGTTATAAAGGCACTTAATGGCCTTATCATCAATGGGTTATACATCACTTTCGGCCTTTCTTGCAAAAGTTATTAACATTTATAAAATAGTGAAAAAAGGTGGTTTTTCGCCATTATCTCGATAATTTATTTACCGATTTTGACGTATAAAAAATGAAGCTAAAGGTCTTTTCAATATCCACAACTTTCATTCGGTCAAGTTTTCTCTAAAATGTAACCGGAAAATTTTACGGACAAAAAATCGAATTTTCCGACTTTGGATGTTGTTTATAAAAAAACAGGGCTGATCTAGTTGTACTTTTCTACGTATTTATCATCTACTGGGTGCCCCCTACGACTTGAAACTTTCAGATATCTGCAATAAATTTTTTCACCTTCTTTCATAGGAAGACCAGAGTAATAGTGCACTAAAGTAGATCCTCTTCTAGAAGAAAAAATTGATAGCTAGTTAGCTGTTTAGGCCTGCCAATGACATTTTTTATATAAAATTTAAAATATGTCAAAAAAAGTTAGACTTAGGTATAGGACATTATACGTGAAATATGTCTATAATTTTAAATAAAATCTAAAAATAAAATACCATATAGGGTGTTCCATTTAAAATAAGCAAGAAAGTATCATTTTCGGTATAACCGGAACTGCCTCCATCTTGAAAATATTTTAGCCGAATTGCCCCTATCGACTTTAGTAAACTGCCAAATTTTAAAAATTTTCTAACGTGTATTTTCCGAGAAATCCATCGCAACAGTTTGTCTTGGGACACCCTGTATATTGCTGTGTACTTACTTTGGATCGCGTTTAAAACAAAAAGAACTATTGAACTATGTATTGGATTACTTAAAATACGACTTTACATCGGAACTTCTAACAAGTAATACACTAGCTTTCTTTAACTTATCCATTTACTTCTTTAACTGAATTTCTATACACTGTTTTTTGCTACTATTTTTACAATTTACGACACAGCAACTCCGGTTGCTCAATATCTTGTTTTTATTTATTTAAAAAGGAATATTAAAATTAACATGTATATCTGATACGTCAAAAGTACAAAATATCGCCTCGAAGTACTTGAATTATCCGTAGCTCGCGCTAGTATCGCCTTGGCTCCACCCACCATGACTTCGCACTGAGTGAATAGGGAAATTCATTGATCAGAACCATTAAATTTATTGATCGTATCGAAGTGAAATTTAAAAGAGACAACATATTAACCTAGCTTTCCTTATGATTCATAAAATGTGTCATAAAATTCTTGAAACCTAATAGTAATCAGCATTAAATTTTATAAATATATTTCTGCGAATAACATTAAATAGAAAATAAAATAACATGGCTATTATTATGAATAAAATAGTCTATAAAGGGATAAACTATTTGCCTTTTAAAGGTTTCCATAAAGGATATTATTTGTAGTTTTGATCTTTTACGTATAAAATACGAATGGCCGCTCTGAAAAATAACCAGTCGACTAGAAGATATTTTTGATTTTAAAGGAATATAGAATGCTAAATTGGCTGTATATATAGGTAATATTCAGTTGGAACTTTCTTGGTAGATGTGAAAAATATTTTCATATTGAAATGTATTGCACGAGCAGACCAATACACCTTTTATATGTAGTAATACTTTCTGTTTGTTTGAAGGTCATAGACATGTTTTTTGCGAAGTAGCAGATATCTTTTGGAGTTCTTTATTTTTTTATTGAATATCACGACGTTTCGTTTTCAAGTGAAACTAAATAAATTCCTAACCTATACTAAACGTAAATGCAGTAGAGTGGGACTGAGATGGATGGAATCATGCGTGTTACTCTAATGTGACATTTATGCTGCATTTAGTTTCAATTAACAATCATTAAGAAGTGGTATAGACCCGGTATAAGTGACAAATTTAAAGGCTACAAGAAATCTAAGATTAAGCTCACAACAAAGGAGAAGCACATCCAGTTTCTACGACAAGCACGGGGTCAGGGAATAATACCAGATGGTTTCCGTACAAAATCTCCAATTCCAGGACAACAAGCACCAGGATATTGGGAAATGTTAGGAAGGCGTTAATACGTTCACAGATAAATTATCATCGTTTCAAAGGCAACACTAATAAAGGACATTCCTCAACGGTTCGAAGAAAATAAAGAATATACTATAGAAGCGGACTACACCCCATCCTAAAGAAAATTAACGCTATTTGTGATAAAGTGAGGACAAAATCAAATCCCATACACAAAAGAAACTTTCCTAATACCAGAGCTGATAAGAACGACAACAGTCATATCAAAGCCAAAGGGCAATTGTTAAAATACCTGCCATGGAATTAACCTCAGAGGAAAAATTGCTACTAGCCAAAGGTTTGATTTTCACGGTTGCTCCAAAAGAGATTCCCATTCTGGATATAATTCCCGCCGCGGATTCAGAAAACATCGAAGATCTTTTTGCAGATGAGTTCAGGTTAGCAAAACCAAACATTAGCAAAGACGAGAAAACTGCTCTAGCTAACCTTCGGGATGATTCCAGTAAAAAAGTTTAGCAGAAGATAAAGGGAATGCCACATTCGTAATGAATGCTGAGACATACAATCAAAAAATTGACGAAGTTTTAAGGAAAGGAAATTATACATCTCTTGCTAAAGATTCCACACTACAATTGAAAGAAGAATTTATCGGGTTCTTAAGAAACATGAACAGTATATTTCTGAGAGGACCCGGACTCAGTTGACGCCACACCATAACAAAATTTCACATCTTTATGGGCTCTCAAAGATACACAAGCAGACATGTCTTTACGACTTATCACGAGTTCCCGGAACTCTCCGACTTCTGAGTTTGCCAATTTCCTTCTTCCAATCCTGAGACCATTACAAGGAAATACATCGTACTAAGTCAAGAATTCGCAACATTTCGTAGAAATTATACGTGAAATAGAAGTACAACCGGATAATCATTTTATTAGCTTTAACGTGTAAAGCCTATACACCAACGTTTCAGTTAAGGAGTCACGAAAAATCATCAATCAAAGAAACTTGAAGAAGATCAAACCTTAGCAGAAAGAACATCTTTACCATCGAAGGCCGTCATGGACTTGTAGGAAAGTTGTTTGACTAATTCACAGTTCCAAGAAAAGGCAAAATTCTACATCCGATGTGATCCTTATTCTCACCGGTGGTCGCAAATATTTTTATGGAATAGTTCGAGATTTTTGCAATTGAATCCGCAATTAAAAAAAAAACAAAGTTATGGCTTAGATACGTAGACGATACATTTAATATCTGAAATGGAAACGACGAAGAACTTTCTTTCTCATCTCAACAATGTCCAACCATAAAACTCACCATGGAGAAAGAAGTACAAAATAAATTACCTTTCTTAAATGTTTTGGTTGAAATAAATGGCAGACAAATTCGAACCTCGGTTTACAGAAAATCCACACACACACACAAACAGGACAATACCATTCATCCAATCATTCCAACAAAACCAAATAAGGAATTATAAGAAATCTCGTAAATAGAGCCTCAACTCTATTTCATGATCGTATCATCTATAGCCATCTGTCGTAATATATCTTCGTTTCTTATTCTCTGTGTTCATAATATTCCTACTAACCCTCTCAAAGCATCCATTTCTAGAGCTTCTACTTGTTCCTTATTTCTCTCTGTGAGTCTTCAAGTCTCATCCCCGCAAATTAAACAGCTCTTTATCATTGTGTTGTATGTTATATATTCGTTTTTTGTTAGTATTTTGTTTCACAGTGTCCCATTTAGGCAGCATATCACCCTTTTAGGTTGGATAATTCTTGCACGAAATTCTTTATCATCTGTTCCCGTTCTATCAAAGATGACTCCTAAATATCGTCGCATCCTTCTACTTCTGTATTATAATTAATTTGGATGTTATACTCTTATTCCTCGTATGCAAAATTATTTGGTTTTCTCAACATTTAGCAGACCGCATTCCTCATACGTTTCTTGTAGTTTTCTTGCCATGTATTCAAGATCTTCTTTGTCGCCTGCTAGAACTGCTTGATCATCGGCAAATTTTAATAAATGTATAGTTGTGTCCGTTAGTTGTATTCCCATTCTATTACGTTTGTGCTTCCATTTTGATAAAGCTTTCATCACATATATGGGTGAGATGCAGCATTCCTGGTGATTTTAAAGGATTTCGATAGCTTGTTTCCCATTTTGATATAGCATCTGTATATAGATTTATGTTCGTCATTGTTTCCCATAATTTAATTATAGGGATGTTATCATAGGCCTTAATTAAAGCTATAAATAATACATAAGTTTGTTGATATAAAAAATGTTATCATAACAGGCCCTATCAGCAGGAAATCCGCCCTGTTATTCTTCCTCATTGTATTTTTTTTCAATGAGGTCTCCGAGTATTTTCCTTGTTTACTTTTTTGTGGATTGAGATAATGTAGCCTTCTATCCATCCAAGCATGTTAACAAGCTTTGTTGTTCCACTTTTTAGTAATTCTATATGATGCCCTCAGGTCCACATGATTTTCCATTTTTTAGTTTTTTTATAGTTTTAAAGAAATCATTACTATCTATTTCGACGTGTTCTCCTTATATGTTGATTATAGCTGTTTTTTCCATATACTTAACCCTCTCTTCAGTTATCGATTCCATTGGTTTTCAGAGATTTCGATAGATGCTGTTTCCTGTCCTGTATTCTTTATGGTTTTTATGAATTTCCAGGCTTCAGAGCATTTTCTTCCCCCAATAATGGTATCTATTCCTTTACATTTATTATCCCACATATCGTTTTTTCTAAAGTTAACACTTCTTCTTACTTCTCTTTTGATTTCCTCATATGCATCTTTTTCTCTTAGATTTTTTGTACTTAACCTATTTCTTTATTTTTACTAGATCTTCGATTTCCTTCGTCCACCAAGGCGTATTGCTTGTTTTTCTTTCTGCCTGTCCTAATGCTTCTCTTGCTGCTTGTATACTTTCAATAATATTTTGATATACTTCTGAGTATGATTATTTAGATTGATCCAAGTATTCATCTAATCTCTGTTGGTATAAGTATCTAGTGTCTTCTCTGTCTAAACTGTCCATATTGTATTTTGGGTAATTCGCTGCTTGTGTGTCCGAATCGGTATTGATTTTCTCTCGTCTGTTGTTATTGTTGGGAAATATATCCCTGATATTAATAGGTAGTGATCAGATCCACAAGCAACACCTCCATATAGAGGTGCATCTTGAACTCAAAGTTTTGTGTTCTGTCTTATGATTATATAGACGATAATGGATTTTAGTTATCTTGTGTGTTGTTTCCAAGTAAATTTATGGATTGTTTTGTGTTGTAATAATCCGTTGGTTATTTTACGATTATTAGTAGAACAGAGATCATTTTGTGACTGTTCGAATTCTACTATTTATTAGTCTAAATTAGTTTAAAAATATAGTCAAATCAAATTTGTGACATAAGCTAGTGATAATTATTGTGACCTTACACTATGTATTTACTGTTTGTAAAATGGCTTGTCTGTAAGTAAACTTTTCTTTCTTCTTTTATTTATTAAAAGAAAAGCCATATACTAAATAACAACAAACATACTTGAATTACCTAAATATATTTTTAATTTTATTAATTTTTTCGTACTTTTTCGACCTAATTAGTGTTGACATGACTTTTATTAACTTGTTTGTAATTACAAACGATTCTAATACGTAATAACTACTACAGACATTAAGCTGATTCAGATATGAACATCTAATTCAAATATTTTTATGTATCTAGTATCACGTTATCGCCCAATCACCTAGATAAGCGTGTTATTATTATTTTGTCAGTTGGTAATACTATTACAGTTTGAAATCTATTAGAATTTAAATATCTAAGTGAAGGGAGGGGGATGGGGCTATCAGGTAACCGGATAAATGACCAGTGAACCGGTTACACAAAAAGCAGTCCGACCTAGCGCAACTAGACTCGATTTTTAGGTGAGAAAAGATAAAAAAACAAAACGTGCTGATTGATATTATGCATAATGAAGTTTTTAATTTGTCATATTGAAGTCAACATTTAACATTTATAAACCGTATATATAAATTCGTAATCTTTTTAAAAATGATTTTAATGAGGAAGGATCATACATTCAGGTGCTCCCACCAGTCTTGTGAAAAAAATTACCTTTTACCTACTTTTAGGTTAAGATACTCAAAAACCTGAGGCGATAAAGCCATTCTGAAGCCATATTCGAATTGAGCGCACCAAAATCCTTTGAAAAGGTATACTAAAGTTTATTTTACTAAAAATCGATTAAATTTTGTTGGCCTGTATTACCGGTAAGCCGCTTTGTAATATTCACCACCAAATAAAAATACGAGACAAAAATTAATAATTGGTTAAATTTAATTTATGTTTATCAATACTAACACCGAGCTTTTAGCAGGTAATTTTAGATTATAGAGTAGCTAAACGCAATTTTGCGTAATATCGTTGAGGATCAATTAGATATGCTAATTTAATGTAAATACTGAATTTAATAACAGTAATTAAACGTGATTCAGTGACGATAATATTATTTTATCTAGATTTATAAACAGAATATCTATTTTAGATATCAAAGCACTTCGAGCTGATTCTGGTACGCGAAAAGATCTAAAAGATTTGTGCATGGATACAAATATAGACTTTAAATAATTCCAAATCAGTCAATAAACACTAGTGGTGACTGGTGCATTAAAAAAGTAGGAGTTGCAATTCTAATGGTCCAAAAAACATATATATGTATAAAACATGCGATAGACACCGGCGGATAAAAAATTGAAAGTCTTTAAAAATTGACTTAGTATGAAACAAAGCAGTGTATATTAAATAACTAAACATAAAGAAAGTAGTAAATTTTAAAAATATAGCAGTCAAAACTAAATGTGTGATTTATTTATAAAGAAAAGTCATACCCCCGATCTCTGACATTAGCAAATTTATTAATAACCCGCTAATTGAAATCATATCATATGTTGGCATATTTGAAAGCACATCTATAATTGTTTCAAAATGCGTGCAAACAATTTTAATGTGACGTCACTACTTCGTCGCGAGAAACTCTTTGAACCTGGTTGAAATAAACTGACAGAGAAAATGAAGCTTAAACACAAGTGTGTAAGTCCACTTGCAACATTCATTAAGCTTATGAGACTGTTGTGTAAAACTATATCTCACCGATAATTCCCGTCACAGTTTTAAGTTCAAATATGAGAATAAAAAATTATATAGTACGACAACGGGTGTCTGGGAAGGTGTCAGTCGAAACCCACTGAGGAGTCCTAAGGCTGGCATCGGGACGAAACACCCCAAATTTTTACTTTATAGTTTGTTCGTAATTCTCGCTGGGTACAGGGACCTTAGCAGATTACGACATGGCATCCCTGGACATGGGAAAGTGCACTTGTGGCGTCAAGTGGCACGGGTGCTTAGCTGCAACGAATCTGCGACGGGGTGTTAGTCCCCGCAGTTCTCAGCCCCAATAACAATCAAGCCTTCCTTGTAATCGGAATCTGGAGTACAAATCTCCAATTCTCAAGGAAGGTTGATTGTCTAGAGGCGGGAGTGTTGTGTAAAACTACATCTCAACGATAATTCCCGCCACAGTTTAAGTTCAAATATGAGAATAAAAAATTATATAGTACGACAACGGGTGTCTGGGAAGGTGTCAGTCGAAACCCACTGAGGAGTCCTAAGGATGGCACTGGGACGAAACACTCCAAATTTTTACTTTATAGTTTTTTCGTAATTCTCGCTGGATACAGGGACCTTAACAGATTACGATAAGACGAAATTAATCTCCACATCTTAGATAGGCAATTCTATATACACTTCAATGTATTAGCTTGGATTGCATTAAAATTGAACACCAGCAAAGCGATAACGTTTCGATGCGTAATACTGTAATACAGACAAATTATTCTTGACATTTAGGCTAAGTAAGATAACTTATTTCAATAATTGACTGCTGTCGCTTATAATCTAGATAAAAATTGATTTAAATTTAATCATTAAATTATCAGTACAAATATATATATATATATATATATATATATATATATATATATATATATATATATATATATATAACCCAATTCTTCGGGACCCAAATATATCTAAGCAAAACAAAACGCTCATTTTTTTTTTTTTTTTGAAGTCTGGCAGCTAAAAGAAACCTCCGAAAAGACACTGCGGACGAAACGGACTTCTGGAGACGATCAGCTAGAAAATTCAGAAGAGACGGGCAAACCGATGCCTGGCAAATAATGGGAGTCACTAACACAATAGTAGATGATATAAGAACAAAACAATTGATATGGTACGGCCACGTGTCGAGAATGGCAGAGGAGCATCCACCTAAACAAGTACTAAGCTGGATACCACAAGGAAGAAGAAAACGAGGGAGACCAAGACCAGTTTTTTGGGGGTTATCGAAACCTGCAAATCTAAGGAAAAGCCGCCACTAATAAACACGTAATTCTTACAAAATAAGAAGTTTTTAGTTTGACAGCAGTTACAATGAGCATCTTAATTTTTATAATATATAGATAATTTTTGAGCCAGAGTATTGAATCAGACATTTTAATGTTTTAATCAAAAAGTCCTATTTTTACCTAAACTATGTTATTGAAATCATTCTAAAATCAACTAGATAATCAAAATTTTGATGCGAAGTAGTAGATATCTGTTAGACTTCCAATGTCTTTATTTTTGTTGAATATCACGACGTTTCGGCTAGTAGTTATCTCTAGCCTTGAACTAAATAATCCCTTAGCTACATGACTATTTGTACTAAAAGTAAAGTGTGACTGAGATGGGTGCAGTCGTGCCTGCTATGGCAAAATCCCATTTTTTTTTGCTGTATTTAGTTTTAGTTTACAATTACTAAGAAGTGGTTTCCACACTTCTCTTATATCTAAAGATGGTTTACTGAAACAACTCGGGTTCTGACGTATAACCGCGGCTTCTTTGAATTTCCGTTTTCTCCAATGTTGTTCTCGGTGTAGTATTTTAGCTTCAGACCATTTTATGTGGTGTCCTTGAGTCCAGGCATGGTTGGAGGCACCAGATTTTTCTGTTTCTCCTCGAGATGTGCATTTTTGGTGTTCTTTGATCCTTACGTCAAGAGGTTTCTTTGTTTCGCCAATATAGGAATTGCCACATTCACATGGTATCTGATATACACAGTTCTTCATGTCCTTTGAGTTGTTGGTTTGGCCCTAGTGAGCCGACTTCTCAGAGAGTTATTTTAATTGAAAACAACGTTGATATTATATCGTTTTCCTATCCTTCTAACTAAAATGCCTAAAACATAGGGGATGTTCAATACTGGTTTTCGTTCTTCATTCGTTGTCGATATTGCCCTATTTCTGCTTTGTTCAAGAAATTTATCCACTAGATATACTGGGTATCCGTTGGCTGTCAGATCATTTTTAATGTAATCTATCTCTCTCAAGTTCTCGTTGGAGTTGCAGAGGGTTAAGGCTCCATCTACGAGATTTCTTATAATTCCTTGTTTGGTGTTGTTGGAGGGATTAGATGAATAAAAGAAATGAGATTTTGCCATAGCAGGCATGACTGCACCCATCTCAGTCTCACTCTCCTGCATTTACTTTTAGTATAAATAGTCATGTAGCTAAGGGATTTATTTAGTTTCACTTGAAAACGGCTAGAGATAACTACTAGCCAAAACGCCGTGATATTCAACAAAAATAAAGACAATGAAAGTCCAACAGATATCTACTACTTCGCAAGAAACATCATTGTCTATGACCTTCAAACAAACAAAATTTTGATCTCTAGTCTTTTTAACCGACTTCAGAAAGGGTGGTCATTAAATGGCTACTTATCAAGTCGGCAAGAAAGTAATTTCGGTTTTATAGTGTCAAATTAACTTTTTTTATATATATACAAAGAATCAGCTTCAATCAATTGAAATGAAAATAGTTAAAAAAATTAAATTCTTTCTCCGTGAAATATACTATTTTAGAATCCAGAAAAGTGTACACGCATTTTACCGTTTTGCGAAAAACAATTTTCAAAGAAGTTATCGAGATTTTAAAGTTTAGATCAGAGGGTTTGCAGTGAAGAAAAATTGAAGTTATTTTTTATTCAAAATTGTATAATTTTTGTCGATATAATCGATGTATTTGAGTTTTCTCTTGATTAAGGTCGAGTCATAAGCTCAAAAAAAAAATTTCAAAATTGACAAAATGGCGGCCGCTTTTTAAGTTTAAACCTGACTAATCTGAGGCCAAATATTTAAAATTTTCTGTCAAAGCATCAGGCTCAAACCCTCCCATTAAAAGTACTTTATAACTATCGCCAAATGTTATGGCAGGTTGGGAACGATGCACCGAAATTTACGAGTAGAATAAAAGAATTGTTCTTTTTTGTGTATGTAACTTATGACGAAGACGCAAAAACCGAAAAAATAAACGTTATGAGAGGTGTGCGTCAGGGAGACGTCATCTCTCCGAAACTATTTACGCTAGCTTTGGAAGATGTCTTTAAAAAACTAAATTGGGATGAAAAAGGTTTGAGAGTCGACGGTTCTTATCTTAGTCATCTTCGTTTCGCCGACGATGTTATTGTCATATCTAACAACCTAGAAGAGCTGAAACAAATGCTTCAAGATTTCAATGAAGAGGAGAGAAAAGTGGGACTTACGATGGGGAAAACTAAGTTAATGAGCCCTGACGCAAATGTACAAATAGAGATTCAAAATGAAATCATAGAGAATGTCCAAGAGTACATCTATTTAGGCCATGTCATGAAACTGGGCAAAGAAAACCAAATGGCGGAAATAACAAGGAGAATAGGGCTGACATGGGCTGCCTTTGGAAAGTTGCAGTACGTATTAAGAGACAGAAACACACCAATCAACCTTAAACGGAAAGTGTATAACACATGTGTCTTACCTGTTGCTACTTACAGCATGAAAACGATAACACTAACCAAACAAAACGCAAATAGGCTCCGAATCACTCAACGCTCCATGGAGAAACAAATGTTAGGAATCTCGTTACGGGATAAAATACGAAATCAAGTAATAAGATCAAGAACCAAAGTAGTTGACGTCATTAAATGCATATCACGACTAAAGTGGCAACGGGCGGGGCACATAGCTAGACAACAGCCCGATAGGTGGACGAGTAAATTACTGCAATGGCGACCGCGACAAACGAACCGAAATCGTGGCAGGCCACAACGCAGATGGGTATATGATGTAAGACAGTTTGCCGGAAAAGACTGGCTCCAGAAGGCGAGAGACAGATTCCAGTGGAGGACCATCGGAGAGGCTTATGTCCAGGAGTAGACGTCAATGGGCTGAGAAAGAAGAAGAAGAATTTATGTCAGAGTTTTACAAGATCTGATTTTGTGTAATTTTAATTAATAAAAATAACAACATTTTTTTATTTTAATATTTTCCACCCAAGTCTTATCCAATTCCGTAGCTCTGTGTCAAGCTTTCCGCAACACTGCGGCAGGATTATAATGAAAAACATCAACAATGTCTGTTGTCACGTCAATTTTTAATAATATGCCCCACTCGCCTTCGGCAGTAAAAAACACGTTTAAGTCGATAAAAACTCAATATCAGGAATACGTAGAGGCTCTACGGAAAACAGAAAAAAATGGCTCGTGGTTTACGGCACATCTGCTCTACAGTAACAATACATAAGCGTCTTTCAACATCTGTACACCGAAAATTACCGAAAGTTGAAATACAATGCCGAGCAAATTTCCTTAAAGAGAGAAATTGACACATGTGCGTTAAATATGACAAACATTTTTGTGTGTGCATGAAAATTCATTCATCTGCACAGAAATTTTCCGCGAATACGACGCTCCAGGCAACCTTTCACATTGATGTGAATTCAGCTTAAAGTATAAATAGTTGATTTAACCTAATCATTTTCGTAGCATGGTAGTGAAATTTGACGATAGTAATCTCATATTTTACTGAAATCATGTAATATTTTATTGCCTGCAATATTTCTAGAACAATAAAAATGTGAAAATTCAGTTTCTAAAAGGCAGAACGCAAGAGTTTTCAAGTACGCAATAAAATTGTTTCTTTTTAAATGCTTCTATACATATATATAAGACATAACCCAAACGGTAGGTTAAACCAAATATTTTTTACTTAAAATAACTTTTGACATTATAGCATTTCAAATTTAAACATATTACACAACTTTAGCTAACTATCAGATTAAACGCGTGGAAAAAAACCTAATAACTACTTTTATAAGTATCATCTTTGCACTTACGTAAAAAATTTATAATTTATATTTATGATGACACGTAGATAAACATTTTTTCTAGACTTATTTAAGATAGTTATGTTACGTTTAACAAACTGTATACTATATGTGTGTAATGAAAATTTATGTATCTTTATTTAATAATCCTGGAAAATAGTTAAACACAAAATATTACCGAGTTAAATGTACATTATATCGACACTTTTTTTTTTAAATTGTGAACGAGCAACGCTGTGAAATGAGCCATTAATCGAATCAGAAGTTTTAACACCTCAAGCACAGCTTAGCGATTTGTATACAGGGAGTAATAAAAAAACAAAACACTTCTTATTTGATGAGAAATGCATTTTAAAAAAAACAGGGTGGATCGGGAAAATGCTACGAGTATTAACTCATTTTTTTCACAAACATATATATATATATATATATATATATATATATATATATATATATATATGGGAACATGTGATTCAGTATTAATCCGGGAATACATCCGTTCGTTCGTTTACAGACGTTCTGCCAAAATCTCATTTGGCATCTTCTATGCTTGGTGGTTGTAGCTCAACTGTTGATCTACAACCATCAAGCACAGAAGATGCCAAATGAGATTTTGGCGAAACGTCTGCAAACTTCTACAGAAAACTAAATGAACGAACGGATGTATTCCCGGATTAATACTGATTTATATAACTTTGAAAAAGTTTACTATGTAGAGCGAAACGTGAAAAGAATTGCCATCTTTTAGTCTTAAAATAAGAAAACCTATACCCAGGAAAATATTAAAGAAAAATATAAACAAAAGGTTTAAGATACAAAAATAAAATTATATATATGTATGTATATATATATATATATATATATATATATATATATATATATATATATATATATATATGTATATATATATATATATATATATATATATATATATATATATATAAATATATAATAATGTCTTTTTATTAGCATCAAAAATATGAACTGAACAAATACAATAATGGACGGCGAGATCTAGCATAGCTACTCATCTAACCGTCTGTTTTCTTAAATTAAATCTAAGATAAACTAAAGGTAAATATAATCTAAGATAAAAATTATTTAAGAAAAAATAAAAATGTAAATTCTAAAACATTCATGTTGACACTTTTGGGCTTTTACGTGAAAGTTGTCCAAAAAATCACCGCACCCGACCACGCGTACCAATAATAAATAATTTAACAGCTCTTTTGAAGCTAGCGACATTCTTAAGTGCTACGACATCCCTAGGAAGTGAGTTATAAATTTTCACTGCATTATATCTGAAAGATATCTGAAAAAGGGCAGTTCTATGTTTCGGGACAATGAACCTGGAACTATAACATGTTTGTCTCCAATGAATATCACTGCCACGAATTAATTTATTAGATAGATAAGAAGATGCTTCTGTCAACACAATCTTATGAACAAGGGTTGCTAAATGTATAAAGAATCTTTCCTCTAAATTAAACCATCGGGATGCCCGAAATAAAGGTGTCACATGATCGAACTTTCTCATATTGTAGCAAAACCCTAGGCAGGCATTCTGAAGTCCCTGGAGACTATTCCTCTCACGTAATGTAAGTGCTGGCCAATATACAACGTCACAGTATGACACCAAAGACAATATCATAGAGTCACAGAGTCTCAACTTTATATCAGTTGTTAAGACATCTTTATGCATATAAAGAATTTTTGGCTTATAATAACACCTTTGCAATAAATTCGAGGTATGTGCCTCAAAGCGAAGTTGTGCGTCAAACATTACTCCCAGGTTCTTGGCAGAGTCCGACGGCGTCAACATTGTAGCACCAATTTTGATTTTAAAAATATTACTCTCTACAATTTGTTGTCTGTGCGAACCAAAAAGAAGAAGTTTCGACTTTTTACCATTCAGACACAGTCCATGACCCCTGGATATCTCCAAAATGATCTGTAAATCATCATTAATCTGTTGTGCAGCCTGTGCCATACCGACTAAATTAAACGAGCAGTAAACTTGCAAGTCATCAGCGTATTGGTGAGAATGACAAGTTTTTATAAATTTACATGAATCAGCTGTATACAGCGAAAATAACAGCGGCCCTGTGGTACACCCCTACTGAAAGTCACAAATTCAGACCTCTCATTGCCAATGCACACTCTTTGCATTCTATCTCCAAGATAACTCCTAAACCACTCTATTACACTCCTTCCCAAGCCAAAGTATCCCAGTTTTACAAAAAACATCGTATGATCCAAAGTGTCGAAGGCCCTACTAAAATCCAGTAATATAAGAGATGTCAATATATATATATATATATATATATATATATATATATATATATATATATATATATATATATATATATACACATTAACGTATATTGTAAAAAAATGAGTTAATACTCGTAGCATATATATATATATATATATATATATATATATATATATATATATATATATATATATATATATATATATATATAATACAGTATTAATCGGGAATACATACAAACCATTCTTTAGTTTGGTTTCTTGTAGAAATTTGCAAACGCTTCGCCAAAATTTCATTTGGCAACTTCTGTGCTTGGGGGATGCAATTTCTAAAACAACATCTTGAAGTGTTAAAGTCAAACAAAACTAATGAAACAGTCATAATTCAGGAAACAGATAACGATAAAAAAAATGACTAATTTGCTTCAAGACAACAGTACTTACAAAAAATTTAAAATGTTCCAAAAAAAACATTTCAAAAAAAAACAACGAAATTGTAAATAAATTAGAAAACAAAATGTTTATATCCCCTCAAACAGCAAGACAAGTTAAAATAAAACACGCTCCGTGAATAGATGGACTCCCCAAACTACATAAACCAAATATCCCCTTAAGACCCATAGTATCTTGTATCCAATCGACTTTCGAAATCTATCCAAATACTTTAAAACTATATTACAAAATGTAATAAACGGAAACAATCATTACAATAAAGATTCTTTCGACTTAAAGATAAATTAATTCCTAAAAACTACAGGCCAATATAACTAGATGTAATTTTCTTGTACACTAATGTTCCTATTGGTGTTACCAAAAATATAATTACAAAAAAATGGAATAATGTAAAACAATATACCAATATTAAAGAATTCTTAAACGCAATTGACCAAACTCTTAACTCCACATACTTTTCATAGAACCAAGAATTCTAAAAATCGAAGGTTGCGCTATGGGAGCCTTAATTTCAAGTGCTGTGACTCAATTAATCTTAGAAGATCTAGAAGAAACTATACTGCAGGACATTGATCTCGACATACCTAGCTTCTTCAGGAATATAGATGACTATATAAGCGCATTCCCAAAAAGACATGTGTATATATCTTAAATAAATTCAACACCTACCCCCCTATACTACAATATAAAATAGAAAAACAAACTAAAAATAAAATAGACAAACCAACTTGGTCATCCAAATATCTACATTTTAATTCCCAACACGCCTTCGCAAAAAAAAATTAGTAATTATAGGTCTTGCAGATCGAAGTATAAAACTATCCTACACAGAATACAGAAAAAATGCAGTTAATAAAGCAAAACATGCACTAAAATGTTACAATTACCCCGATAAACTAATTAATACCATTTTTAGAAAAAGAATTATACCTCTTTTACGATAATAGTCAAATACAAACAATACGAAAAAAATATACAATATATTTCAATGCCATATGTCCATAAATAATCAGAACAGTCGTAAAATGTTTACAAAAATCACAATATGACCCTTAGTCACAAGAGACATAACGTCCTAAAAGCCCATTACTGTCAAATAAAATCAAAATTATCCAAAGACTAGAAAACCCATGTCATATATCAAATTCCATATGAAGAATGTAACGGAGTATATATCGCACAAACCAGCCAATATCTCAAAAATAGACTAAATGACTAAATGGCCATAAAGAAGGTAGAAAAAAAAAACAATACGCTTTAACGAAACAATATTGAAACAAAATATACCTTCGATTATAACAACACAACAATTCTGAAATATGAAACACATAAGAAAACGAGAGTTTCTAGAAATGATTGAAATTTAAAAAAATAAAAATACGATTTATTCTAAATGAGCACAAAACAACTGAACAAGATATATCATGGCATCTTCAAATAATAGTATAATTCTAACCAAATAATATAAACTCTGCGAGAAATAAAAAAATATCTATAAAAAAAGAATTAAATCAAATCAATCTATATGTAACCACATTTAAACTCCCTTCTATTTGCACTACACTCTTGAATCCACCTCCGATCTACCTAAGAGCACACAAAAACAAAAAAAGATCAACGTATTTCTAACATACATTTTTAGTGTGAAAACGAACTGCATGATCATGATAGTAAGTCGAGACATAGACAGCAAAAAACAATATATATATATATATATATATATATATATATATATATATATATATATATATATATATATATATATAGGACAATTCGCGTTAACCGGATTAGAGCTAAGACCAAAATTAGAAAAAAACCAAAAAAATTGACATACGGCTCATTTTAAAGTCTTTCAAATGCCAAGGGCGCCTTTGAAAACTCCAATATGGCGGCTCAAATATGGCGACCGGAAACCGGAGAAAAATTGAGTGCCTAACAAAAAAAGCTTTTAAAAATAAAAATTCGCAACCAATCGGGTCGTTTTTGGTGCTGATGAACGCTCCTAAAAAGCTGATGTGGTAGGTTGACAAAATACAACATAGCGGATCCAATATGACGGTCAAAAATTCAATATGGTAGCTAAATTTTTGGCAGCAAGCCTGGTTGCCTAGTATCGAATAATGCGACCCCTATGCTTTGGGCAGCGCGTTTCGTGTAATCGATTGTATAGATTTCTGTTTTAATTCACCGTCGCGCCACCACATGGTTGTTTTTACAAATTTTGTTAATTTGTGTGGTTCTTGTGTTATCAAGTGAACCATCAAAATATCGCCTTTGTCATCCTGTTTGCTGTTTTTAATTTTAAATTCAGCTTTATAGGATGCAAAGGCGCGATGATGGTTTGTATCGAATGCAGTGGCCTGACGAGTCCCATATTAGGACGAAACAGCGCTGTCGCCATCTATCGGACCCGGAGTCTTTCCATACTTTGGAGTGCTGCGCACTTTTTAACACGAAAATAATGCAGATTGACAAATTTCACGTCCGCTAAGCCAAGATTTTATTTTATTTTTCTGTATATATATATATATATATATATATATATATATATATATATATATATATATATATATATATATATATATATATATATTTGTCTCCAACGAGGCTTTCATCAAAGAAAACTGATTCGATTACCCTATTTTCAACAATATCTGTTCAGATATTAACCTTTTCATTATACTGGGTATGATTTTCGTCGATTCAGTGAGAATTTTCCTACGCCCTTTGAATGTGGCCTGGTCTATTAAAGAAAAAAAGTAGTTTCATCTAAAAAACAAATTATTTAGACAAATCTGGAATTGTTATCTGTCAACTCCATCATTATTCTACAAAAGGACTCCCGCCTGTCAAGATCATCTTCCAATAATTCTTGAAGAAATAGTGCTTTATAGGGATGCCACTTTTTTTGTATTTAGTTAGTGCGGTGAATATCGTTGTCACGTCCATCTTGGGTGGTAGAACTACAATGATCTTCCTGTAGTGATAGTAGTGATAATAATAACTCCATTCAAGATCGTAAAATGCGATTCTGGTTTTCCGCCATTTTTCCTTAGGTATCCAGAAAATCCAAAACAAAACACTCATCACTTCAAGGTCAATTGTATTTCTTGAAAAGTACCGGACTGGTATTTATTATAGATAACACAAATGTATTCCCAATATTTTTGCACAAATGTTAACTAACAAATTAAGAGAAGTTTGTATTTTCGACCAAAAAGCCTAAATAAGTTTCGTAAGCTTCATTGATACTTTTACTACTTAAACTGCTAATTATTTGTTGCGACGTTGCCAGATGTAATATATTTGCGCTCATCAAATTTAACGTTTTGTTCTTCCCCATCAAATTTTTCAGAATTTTCTATTTAGACAAATCGGGCGTTGTTATCTGTCAACACCATCATTATTCTACAAAAGGACTCCCGCCTGTCAAGATCATCTTCCAATAATTTTTCAAGAAATAGTGCTTTATCCCTAAAAATGCCATTTTTTTTTGTATTTAGTTAGTGTGGTGAATATCGTTGTCACGTCCATTTTGGGTTGTAGAACTACAATGATCTTAGTGTAGTGATAATAATAACTCCATCTTTAACAGAACGACAAATTCTCCAGTTCATTGCTATCTTAGACACTGTTAATTGACTAATTGACGGACGATGTGGATATTTATCATTGAATATATTATGATCTTCTAAATGAAGATCTAATATATAATATACCTGTATCTATGCGTTCATCTTCAACGAGGTACATTTTGGATGTAACAGTACATAAAAGATAAAATTTTAATAACAATTTGACAGCATTGATTTAACATTAACTAGTTGATAAGTTCAAATATATAAAAAAAAAAACTTAGTGTACGATAAATACAGGTAAATCTGTATGTGATTTTTGAAGCCAAAAGTGTAAATATATCGAGAACACGTAGAGATAAATATAAATCATGTCTAGAATTTTTTGTAGAGAACAATGTGTTTCATTAAACAAATTTAACTTAATATAAGTAGCATTTTTCTGATCCACCCTGTATAATATCTCCTTTTCTTAAAAACATGCATTTCAAAAAAATCAAATTTTCGGATTCGAGCGATTTTTCATTGAATAAACAGTGTTTCATATAAAAGGCACAACCCTGTATAAATACTACAAGTTACTAAAGAAAATATATACACTTAATTACAGGATGTCAACTAACTAAAAAATTGTTATACAATCAACAAACTTTTAAGTTACAAAAACTCGATCCGCTAGGAAACAAATTTAACGGTGGTTAGTCTTTTCAATTTTATCATTATTTTATCTTCCATATCGTTTTACAGGATTACTTGATCGGACTGACGGTCTCCGCTTTATGTGCAAGTCAGTGATCATGTTTCTAACGTAGTATTCTATTCGATCCAATTGTATCCACTTGAAATTCACATAATCAACATAATTTGACTTAAGTTTCTATCGGATGAAACATTTCAACACAATCTCACGATTTTTATGATTGAAATGGAATACATCAGACTTAAAAGGTATTTTGCGCGTTAGAAATGAAATCGTTAATGCAAATAACTGTTTTAACTTATTTAACACCGTTCAAATCACAAAAACTTAACAAGGAATACTTTTTTAAGTTATATAGTTTTTCAGATAATAAGAACGAAAAATCTGTCAATCTAATTGAGAAATATAAATGGTCGCAACTCGTAAATCCGTCAAAAAGTGAGGTTATTTTCAGTCCTCGAATAACAGCTAATATCTATTCATTTTTATTTTCATTTATCTGTTTCATTAAAAAAAAATCGAAATAAGGATTCATGAATTGGAAGGGGCAGTTTTCTCTAAAAACGCGTTTAATTTTAAAAGTCTACATCCGATCGAATGTTACGTTAGAAACGTAGTCAGTGATCTTAAATTTAGAGTATATAGCAACAAAAGGACACGAGGGGAGCTCTTGCAGTGAGAAAATATAAAATGAATGTGTCAATTTCGTAACTACTGGTTAAAAAATCGGTATTTATTTCGATTAATTTAAATCTAGGAATCCCTTGCTTTCTTTCTCCTATTTCAAGATCGATTCTGGTTTTCCGCCATTTTTCCTTAGATATCCAGAAAACCCCAAAAAAAAACACCCATCACTTCAAGGTCATTTTTATTTCTTGAAAAGTACCGGACTGGTATTTATTATAGATAACACAAATATATTTCCAATATTTTTGCACAAATATTAACTAACAAATTAAGGGACGTTAGAATTTTAGATCAAAAAGCCTAAATAAGTTTAGTAAGCTTCACTGACACTTTTACTACTTAAACTGCTAATTATTTGTTGCGACGTTGCCAGATGTAATATATTTGCGCTCATCAAGTTTAACGTTTTGTTCTTCCCTATCAAATTTTTCAGAATTTTCTATTTAGACAAATCTGGAGTTGTTATCTGTCAACTCCATCATTATTCTACAAAAATTCTCCCGCCTGTCAAGATCATCTTCCAATAATTCTTGAAGAAATAGTGCTTTATAGGGATGCCACTTTTTTGTATTTATTTAGTGCGGTGAATATCGTTGTCACGTCCATCTTGGGTTGTAGAACTACAATGATCTTCCTGTAGTGGTAGTAGTGATAATAATAACTCCATTCAAGATCGTAAAATGCGATTCTGGTTTTCCGCCATTTTTCCTTAGGTATCCAGAAAATCCAAAACAAAACACTCATCACTTCAAGGTCATTTTTATTTCTTGAAAAGTACCGGACTGGTATTTATTATAGATCACACAAATATATTTCCAATATTTTTGCACAAATGTTAACTAATAAATTAAGAGAAGTTTGAATTTTAGATCAAAAAGCCTAAATAAGTTTCGTAAGCTTCACTGATACTTTTACTACTTAAACTGCTAATTATTTCTTGCGACATTGCCAGATGTAATATATTTGCGCTCATCAAGTTTAACGTTTTGTCCTTCCCCATCAAATTTTTCAGAATTTTCCCAGTTAACAATCGCCACTGCGGTTAATTCGATATAATATTTTTTGAGGGAAAATCGTGTCTAACATAAAATTAAAGAAAAAAAAAATACGAGCAAATATGATCCTTAAAATCGTTAATATTTGAAGGAAAAACCAAGCGTTATATAAAAATTAAAGAAGAAAATGTTTTTCAGGTATTTGTCTTAAAGCTTAAATACAAAAAATATATATAATTACAGAAATCATTTGCTATTGAATGTTATGGCAACAGTGCAAATTATTCCCCTTTTGATTTTGTTTTTAAATTTTTCTAGTCGTTTTTCTTGGATTGAAAAAGTTCAAATTTATAAAATTATATAATATATAAACGTAAAATTTGTGAATGTAACAAAATTTTAAGATTTAGTGACAATAATTAAACCTAATGTGAAAAGAGTTTTTGTGTTTTCTGGGAAACTAAGGAAAATATGAGGGAAATCAAGGCCAAAATTGTCTTCAACGACCTTGAAAATGGGTGGTGTATAAAGAAATTTTCCAAAAAAACCGCCGTTTTCATAAAATTCATTTCATCGAAATAATTTCCAAAAATCTGTCATCGAAGTTCGTGTTATTGTTGTTACCCGCGTATGAGATCTTATTATTACTGTTTTGCTAATAAAAAAAATCTGATCATTCAAAAAGAAGAACTAAATATAATAAGTGTATTTTCTTGTTTAAACGTCAAATGTCCATTTAACATCACGCTTAAAAGATATTTTCTTAATGACAACAATGACATTTGGATATACTAATGACATTAATGTAGTTTAATTCGTTGTTGTAACATGTTAATTTCTAGATTGAAACGAATGGCATGTGAGCAGAAGTGTAATGTAAATAAATAGTCCTGTGTTAGCACGTAGATATGAGTACAAAAAGGAATACAGATTGTCTCAAACTTTATCCTACTTCTATTATAATAATAATTATTACTATAAAGTATTAAGTAAAAATGATTATAATCATTTAATTGTATTTTTCAAAGCTTTTATACCATATTTTCCTTTATTACTTTCATTAAAAATTCCTATTCATCATAAAAACCCTGCTATTGATCACTTGGTAGAAATAAAAACATAACCTTTCATAATGGAAATCTACTGAGCACAATTTATAATACGCATAATATATTTTAGATATCTCAGTAAACTTTAAAAATACCAATATAATAACGCTAAATACCAATAAGGAGATTTAGTAAATAAGTCATTAAATCCCGTAATGTAAAGTCATAAAAAAAAATCAATTTTCAAGTTTTTACATTTTCTTATTCGGGCAACAAAATACCTCCTGTCGAGATCTATAAAGATCAACTTTCCTGACAGTAAAATACACTGAGCTTGTTAGAAATTTTATCACCGGTTATAAAATTAATGTTGGCTTTTCGATTGTCGGGTTTTCTTATCGCACCCCTCAAATATAAAAGACACACCACATTTTATCTTTCAAAAAGCCATAAATCCGTTCTTAAGGTCTGTATTGGTATCAGCGCTACGACGTTCCATCACTTTTTACACCTAGATCGATAAATGATTTTCTTCAGAATTCCGTGTGTGTGAACCAAATCCGATATGAATTTGTGGAAATGACAGTCCTTACAATAGAGCTTTTGTCAGAATGGGTGGCTCCATCTAGTATTTTCAACACAAAGTCACAACCGCCCTTCGGGCCGTAGCAGTGCGCATGATCGATCCGCGTAAAAATTTTGAATTTTTGAAAGTTGCGAACCGGCACACATGGTAGATGGAATTTTTCCCTAGTAAGATAATTGTAAAGCGGCAGTGTAGTGTCAAGAACTGTGTACACAAACCACGTGCTTTCGTGAGTGATTTAATAGCGTCGCGATAATAGGCCAAGTAAACAAAACAGTTCGGATTTGAACTTTACAATCAACGATATTTTGTAACATGAATGATCAGGCGGGAATTTCGTCAATGCGTTTGCCGGTCCCAAAATAAAAAAACATGTCTCGAGCTATCGTGTCATTGGGGATGTATTTTCAACGTAGGGGGGCCCAACACCGCTCGAACCGGCGACGATTTTTCTGTTGCAATGACGCTTTTCATTTTCGGGGCCGGTCTTACCTGGACTTGTCTGCCAACTGAGACCGCCGATAAACATTTTCCTGAAACAGAAAAGAGCGTCGTTAGGAGTGCGGGGGCGGGGCGAAAACACGTGTTTGGCCGGCAGTGACGGCTCAACACTCACCCGGGGTCGTTGGGCACCTCGGCCGGGGATCCGCTGGCAACGAGTTCCTGATTTTGGCCCTCCATGACACTGAGTTGCAACTGCTGAACTACGACTACACTAAAGGTAAACAGAGACCGGGATAAGCTGTCGGACCCGATCGCGTGCTGTGCTCCGCTATCAACACGGTACTGGCGGCGGCGGTCGTCGCGCGCGCTCGGGCGCCTTCGAGGGTGCGGGGCGCAAGCGCTCGCCTCGCCTCGGCGCCCAATACCGCCGCCGTGATTGGGTGCAATCCGTGCAGTGCGACGCTGTGACGCAACGACGGCCGCGGCGCCCATCAGCGCCCGATGCACGCGGACGACGTTGTTGCCGGCTGATGCGATGCCGGTTTGCACTCGCTGATGACGATGGCATGTTAATTAATTTTAACCGCGATTATTATGAATTAATCTTGATAAAACAACATTGTGTAATACCATTATTTTAAATATTTTATTGTGGTTTTCCCAACACATTTGTATTTTCTAAACTTATCGAATTAGAAAAGATAGGTCAGTTTTATTATTAAGTTATAAGTACTGAATTTTGCGATGTAATTTTAATTATGAAAAAGTAACCATGGTAAATATACGTAATTGTTTAGCAATGTAATCCTTATTGACGTAAGTGCTCACATTTTCGGTGACAGACGAAAGATGATAATTATATTGCGTAAGATCGTAAGAATCCAAATAAAGTAAACTCTGTTTTGTTTTTAACCAATGATAAGTCTTATCTTTTGAACCAGTAATAAAAATTCTAGTAAAATAATCATTAACAGCAGACATCAAAGCGGCAGCTAATCATATATAAATGTAATTTGTCCAAAACTGCAACAAAAGCATTTTACATATAATCCAGCATTGCATCTTAGAAATCCTCAATTTTCAGAAGAACTGATATATAAATATAAAAAAAAAAACCTGATGACCCCTAAACTTTTTAACCTGGGTTCTAAATTCGACCGAAATATACAGGGTTATTCTATGAGAATTTTATCGATCGATTGTGGGAAAACTATAATTAGGAAGAATCTGAAAAATTTAACGGTATGGGGGACAGTTGGCTAAAATATTTTCAAGATGGCGGCACTTCCAGTTATACCGGAAGTAGATGTCAACTTGCTTATTTTAAATAGAGCACCCTATATATTATTGCATTTTTGGCTTCTACGTAAAATTCTAGACATATTTCGTGTATAATGTTCTCTACTTAAATCTCACCGTTTTGAACATATTTAAATTTTTATGTCAAAAATGACGTTTGCAGACCAAAACTTAACTATAAATTTTTCCTATAAGGAAGTCTTTATTCTTTAGTTTGGGTTAGTTTTCTTGTAGACGAAGATCGACTTTAGTAGTCTTTTTATGATATTTTGAAAGTGATTAGTATAGAGTGGTCAAAAAAGAACATAAAACATTATATTCAAAAAATCGTCAAAAGTCAATTTTTAACCGAGGTTCTCAATTCGTCGAGTATGTATGTTTTTTTTTATGTATCTACAGCGATTACTCCAGAACGGCGGCACCGATTTTAATGAAATTTTTTACCTTATGTTCAGGAAGTTACTGCGGTGGTTCCATATTTTTTTGGACGAAATTGGTGCAGTAAATTCTAAGATGGCGCTGACAATATGGCGGCCAAATTAATTAATTTTGCCCGATTTTCTCCACAATTGGTACGGGGGAATTTTTGAGGTCGTACACAACGAATCTGAAATTATTTTGAAAAAATTCAATATGGCGGATCCAATATGGTGAACAAAAAAATTTAATTTTGTCCAATTTTCTCCAAAATTGGTGTGGGGGAGTTTTTGGCGTCGCATATAACGAATCTGAAATTATTTTTTAAAAATTCAATATGATGTATCCAATATGGCGTAAAAAAAATTAATTTTGTCCGATTTTGTTCACAATTGATATGGGGGAGTTTTTGGGATCGCACATTACGAATATGAAATTATTTTTAAAAAAATTATTATGGCAGATCCAAGATCGTGGATTAAAAATTCCACACCTCTCCATTACGAATTTAGAATATTTTTTGAAAAACTCTATCTGGCGGATTCAATATGGCGTCCTGAAATTTTACATTTTTCGATTTTCTCCAAAAATGATGTAGAGGTTGTTGAGGGGGTAAATTATGAATTTAAAAGTATTTTTTCAGGATTCAATATGACGAATCCTATATAGCGGACTAAAGATTTTACATTTTCCGATTTTGTTCAAAGGTGGGACTAAATCGTTTTAGGGGGTTTTTGCGATATTGTATTACGAATATAAGGTTAACTTTTTACAACTATTAAGTAGATAAGATATAATATGAAAGACTGAAAATTTTACAACTTCCTATTTTGTCTAAAATTGATATTGCGGGGTTTTTGGGACGTATAGAAACTCAACATGCAATATAAAATATATCGAGCTAAGAAATTTACGTCTTAAGTACTTTAAATATCAATATTG
Source organism: Diaprepes abbreviatus (assembly GCA_034092305.1). NCBI lineage: Eukaryota > Metazoa > Arthropoda > Insecta > Coleoptera > Curculionidae > Diaprepes > Diaprepes abbreviatus. The sequence goes on along the minus strand of JASJET010000268.1, from coordinate 806,480 downwards.
GAAGGTTTTGGGTTCTATATTACCAATCTAAAATTAATTTGAAATTTAAGATAGTGGATTTACTATGACAGAATAATTGTTTTACACAATTTCACTGGTATTTGGAGAACTCTAAGAATCAAAGAATTTTTGTTGGTTCATTTTAGGGTTATTTACAACCTTGGATAAAATGGGTAATTTTTTGTCACCTTGGAGTCATTGCGAGGTAAACTAATCTCGATTAGTACTTAGTTCAAATAATTTATGGATATCATAATGAATTCAAAACTAAAAATCAAAAATAAAATTTTTATAAAAAAAATTGAACCGACTTCTAAAAGTGCGCTAAAAAGTGAAAAATAACTATAAATTTTTATATGAAATTGAAATTTTTGAAGTCGGCGCCAAATTATTTCTAAATGAAATAAATAACCACTAATAGATATAAATTATGGTAAATAAGTTCACATTTTATCAGATATTAGTTTGGCGCCGACTTCAAAAATTTCAATTTCATATAAAAATTTATAGTTGTTTTTTACTTTTTAGCGCACTTTTAGAAGTCGGTTCAATTTTTTTTATAAAATTTTATTTCAAATAGAGAGCACCTATTTTTATAATTTTATCATATTAAACATTAAAAATAAGGGTAACTTTGTATAAGGTTGTTTATTCCAAAAATTTGTTGTTAATATTTTGAATATTACCAATTCAACATTTTTCTATTGTAAAAGTCGTGGTGAAAATAAAACAATCGAATCCCACAGAATTGTCATTATTTCTTGCCATTTGACATTCATTAATAACAATCATGCCGGGTAGATTAAATTACACACACGAAGATTATTTAAACTTATTTATTATTTATGGAGAATGTGACAGAGTAATTTCGAGAACATGCGATACATTCGCGATCCGATATCCGAAGAAACAGAGACCAACACCAACTGTTAAAAAGATTATAAAAAACTTCAAGAACTTCGGATCTATAAAAGCTAAAAGAAATAGAAATAAACCAGTTTTTAATGAAATAAAGTTACAAAAATTATTTCATTAAATGTTCAGATTGAGGCCCTTGAACTTCCAAACGTTTTCCGCGCCTAAGCAGGAACTCTTCATTGGTGGCTCTTCTTATTGACTGAGGATTAAGTTCTTCAAGTGCTATTCTGATGCGCTGCATGCAATCTTCCATAATGTTAATGCGGCGTTGTATACTTTATTTTTGATTGTCTCCCACATAAAAAAAAATGAAGTAGTTAGGTCGGAGGAGCGAGGTGGCCAAAGATCTGGCTCATTCTTGGCTATCCATTGATCATTAAACAAGTTTTGTAGATGATTGTTAACTAAATAGCTATTATGTGGAAGCGCCCCAACATGTTGATAAAATAGATTTCTATGATCGGCTAGCGGCAAGTTATCTAAATAGTTCGCTTACAAATTTCTCAAGATATCGAAGCAGCGCTCACCTATAAGTTAAAAAACGTATTTTGTATCTAGAAGTCTTTAAAATTGTTCAGATTATCTTGGTAGAATTCGAAGGCGTCATTTCTTATAGCACAACAGGCTAAACTGCCAAGACTATTGAAAATTTAATTCTCTAAATGGACGTACGTTTGAGTCGCTCCAGTAGTGGGAATTGCGTCGATTAAACAATCCATTTTTTGTCAATTTGGCTTCTTCCGACCAAAGAATATTATCCGAAAAACCAGCAGTAAAATAAATTGACAGAACTCTACTCTTCGTGGAAAATCAGTACCTTTTAAATGTTGTACTATGGAATATACATAGGAATGAAAATTTTGTTACCATAAAATCCTTAAAACTGATGTTTGAGATAATCCTGACTGTAATGCTACTTACCTTGTAGATATTGTATTTTCATTATTAACAACTGGTTTATTTCTATTTCTTTTTGCTTTTATGGATCCAAAGTTCTTGAAGTTTTCTATAATCCTTTTAACAGTTGGTGGTGTTGGTTTCTGTTTCTGCGGATATCGAATCGTGAATGTATCGCATGTTCTTGAAATAACTCGATCACATTCTCCATAAATAATAAATAAGTTTAAATAATCTTCGTGCGTATAATTTAATTGCCCCACCGTGATTATTATTTATGAATGTCAAATGGCAAGAAAGAGTGACAATTCAGTAGGGTTCAGTTGTTTTATTTTCGCCACGCCTCGCCGTCATGGCCAACTAAGAACAAAATTTAAAGCCGTATATCATTTTTACCATAGAAAAATGTTGAATTGGCAATATTTTGAAACCTACAAATTTGTGGAATAGATAACCTTATGCAAAGTTACCCTTATTTTTAATGCTTAATGTAATAAAATTATAAAAATAGATGCTTTCTATCTGAAAAAAATGACTTTTGACAATTTTTTAAATACAATTGGTATTCTTCTTTTTTGACCATTCTGTACTAATAATTTTCAAAATATCGTAAAAAGGCTACTAAAGTCGATCTATGTCTACAAGAAAACTGACCCAAACTAAATAATAAATAGTTTCTTATAAGAAAAATTTATAGTTAAGTTTTGATCCGCTAACGTCATTTTTGACATAAAAATTGCGGAAAATTCTGCAACAATATTTAGAACTACAAATTCATATGAATCTTTCCATCCGAATTTGTACAACTTTTTAAAAGTTTTGAAAGATTTTCAAGTTCAAACATATATAAAAGTTCAAAGTTTGGAAAAAGATTCATAATATATAAATAAATAGAAAAATAAAAAAATTGTATGAATAAAATTTCTTAAAGGCGTTTCACCTTTTAACACACCTAAAACTTTTTGGTTCTTCTCTTTTTTTTTCAGTACTCGATTCTAGACGTAACGCTTCAGTATATAATTATTTGTATTACGTATATTATATACTACTTTTAAATAAAAATTTATGTAAATACATCTGTGTTTTATTACCTGAGGCGCATTTTGTACATCTTATTTTTGACATATTTTTGCTGGTCGTAAATTGAAGCAAATTGTATTTGCCCGATTTTCTATGCATGTGCGTACGTATATGACTTTGGAACGGGGACACCGATTTGAATAAAACTTTTTGCGTTATTTTCAGAAAGTTGCTGCGGTGGTCCCATGTCACGATAGACGATTTTATTGAAAATGAGTATTTCTGGGGGTATAAATAACTAACTTAAAATAATTTTAAAAAATTTAATGACAGATGCAATATGGCGAACGAAAAATTTTACATTTCCGAATCATGACCAAGATTGGTTTTCCAGGATGTAGATTGAGAATTTAGAATTATTTTTTTTAAATTCAATATAGTGTGTTAAAAATTTACGTTTCAATTTTTTTAATATTGATATTAGGGGATTTCTGGGGTCGTAGGTTACAAATCTGAAGTTAATTTTTTACAATTTAACATGGAGGACTAAAATTTTTACATTTTTCCGATTTTGTGAGAATTGTTATTTTGGTTTTTTAGGGTGTATATTACATATCTTTAATTAATTTCTTCAAACTCGATATGTGGATAAAATATGTCGGACTAAAATATTTGCGTGTCTCAACTTCTTTAAAAATCAGTATTGATGGGTTTTGGTGCCTAGATTACAAACCTAAAATTAATTTCTTAAAATTCAACAAAGCGAATTTACTATGTCAGAATAAATATTTGTTTGGTTCAGTTTCATTCAAAACTGGTGTTAGGGGAATTCTCAGAATCAAACAATTGTTTGTTGTTCATTTTAGTGTAGTTTACACCTTTAAATAAAACGAGTACTTTTTTGCGACCTTGAAAACATCACGAGGTACTACACGCTAAGTACTTAGTTCAAAAACTCATATCAGATTGGGATGTATGGCTTGGATTAGAAGAACTGTGTTTTGTTTCCTCTCCTTTTATTATTTACATGCAAATTAAGATAGCCAGGTCTCAAAACTGGCTTTGATAAGTTCGTAAATTGTTGAGGCATGGGTATTATCTCACTGAACCAACTGTATTTCCATTTTCTGTATAAATTGAAATAGAATCTTAAAATTTTTACAGGATCTTAATTGAGCTGGCGTAAGCAATATATACCATTTAAATGTTAGATATTTTTCAGAAGAATAATTGAAGAAGCAATTAAACATTCATTATTAGTCCTTAATTGATACTTTTTAAATAATAAACACAATTTCAATTTTTACCTTAATAATACATTTTAGTGAATAAACTCGTTGAATCAATAAATTTTATCTCTAACCACGTTAAAGTAAATAACTGAAATTATTTAATTTTATTTACATGTTTGTATTATTAACATATGAATATGATCGAATGAAATTTTGTAGTGACGAATAAATTAACGTCTAAAATATATGTTTTTTTAAGTCGTTTTTTAACAAGGACATCTACTGTAATTAAATTAGGAAAGCTGATTATAACGCGGTTACTCTTGTAGCTTAGGTATCTAAAATTTATTCAAATTATGTGATAACTAATTACCGGAATTTTAAAACGATTTGTCATTTAGTTTTTATTGGTTTTAAGAAGAGAGTTTCACCTTTATTGATACTCTTATCTAGAAGATAATGCCGACTTAAAAAAAGAGTGACCCAAAAAATAGGTGAAAATTAGTCTATTTCGTCGACCTCGTATTTGAAACTAAAATGGGTTTTTGAGGTATAAATTGCAAATTTAAAATTATTTTTAAAAAATTCAATATGGCGGACTAAAAATTTTACGTCTCGCGATTTTATCCCCAACTGACATAGAGGGTTTTAGTCTACTCTTTTTTAAAGGTAGAACAGAGATCGTTAGAAAGTGGCGCCCTACGTTGGGCGTACAGCAGCTCATTCTTACGGAGATATTAAGGGTCAAGATCAGGGGCGGATTTAGCCTCTCTCTTTGGGGGGAGGGGCGATGATATCACAAAAATAAAGTATGACAGGCGAAAGCAAGTTGTCGATGGGGGGGGGGGGGGAGACACCAGCAACATTCCCATTTCTAGTGTGAAAGGCAGGGTCGGGTCTATTTTTCTGAATTTGAAGCTTTTGCCGATGGGGGGGGGGGGGGGAGGATGCGAGCAGCATCCTAGTATGAGACAGAATCGGATCTATTTTCCTGAACTCAAAGCTCTTGGGCGGGGGCTATCGCAAGAAAAATAAATTGTTAACGGGGGGGAGTGCCAGCAGCATACATATTCCTAATATAAAAGGCAGAATCGGTCCTATTTTTCTGTACTCAAAGCTCTTGGGAAGGGGAGGGGCGATCGCAAGCATACACATTCCTATATTCTATTCAAGAACTCGAGAGAGTAATAAAACTGTTAGCGAAACTTCCAAGCTACCTGCTCCAGTACCGCAGGTAACTGAAGATTAAGGTTTTATAAATTTACTGCAACAATAAAACTTCTGATTGTTCAATTTTATTTCTGTCAGTGAGCAAAGTACACCTTACAGTGTGTTCTTAGTGATTTATCTTGTTTGTGCTTGTTTTTATATATTATTTGAGATTAGTGAGATACCCAAAAGATATGGCTTCTACATCTATATTTATTCCAAAATCGTTAAACCAGGGCATTTTTTCCTCAACGAAAAACTTATTACGATGAATGTTTATTATACTTTAAGATATCAATATCTAGATAATAATGTTAAAAGCTCTGTTGAGATGTGTTCCAATATGACAGAAATTGGAAAATCTATGTACCCAACACTGAAGGAGAAGAAAATGACTGGAATTGTTAGTACTCCCATGCCACATTCGATCACAGGCAGAGGAAAACCTCGTTGGAAGATGAGATGAAAACGGCAGTAAAAGGAGTTGTGCATACATTTTACTATAAGAAGCAGATCCCAACCATCGACAAAATTCTAACTAAAAACAGTGAAGATCAGGATTTACCTGAAATTAAAAGAATTGAGCTCTGGAAATTGCTGTAATTTTGCTGGGGAAAACCAGACATGAAATCTGTTCCCATAGATCATCTGGAAAATGTCCGTTGGAGAAGAAAATATCTCTCTCAAGTAAAAAATGGAGTTGCTAAAAATAACACAACTTACAAAATTAGCAATTTAACTGAACTTTTGAAAGATTTTTTTGAATAAATTTAAGGCAGAAAATTGGGAAAAATCCATATAATAAAAGAATAAAAGAAAATGTGGAAACTCGATATCATGATCGGTGAGATAGAGGAACCAATTATAATTAATTTGAGCGAAGATAGTTTCACTGACTTTGATTACGAATTAGATAAGTAATGTTTACCAGCATAAACACAATTTATTATTTAAATTTTCTGTAACATATAAAAACTAATTACATTTGAAGCCCTTTTTAGTTTTTAATTGTAATTCTGCAGATGGTTTAAGAAATAAATAAACTGAAACTTCAAATGTCCTAAAAATGTTTTTAGTTAATAATAAAATGACCGATAGCCCCAAAAAAAATTAATATTATATGGACGAATTTATTTTTTTATATATGTTTAACTTTTTGTATTTTTGACAATGAGTATTTTGTATGTATTTAAATTATAACTTAGAATTTTTTTTGAGAAAAAGCTACGTTTTAGTCTGAAAGTGCCTAAAACGGTTCCTATGCCAAAATTAAAAAGAATTAAAATACAGTTGTGATTTGTGTTAAATATGTCAAAATTATCTATATTTTCTAATGTATGTGAACTATTAAGAAATCATAAAAAAAAAAAAAATTTTAAAAACTTTTTATTTTAAGTTTATTACCGAAATAATATTATATGCCATAAATACTTAGTGATAATAAACCTCCTTCCGAAGCCTATAATAAGAATTAAAATTCTTTTTAACACTTCACACATCCAAATATCTATTGTTATCCAACAAAAATAGTCCATTATTATAGACCGGTATTTTTGATTATAAAATTTCTAAACCATTCCGATGAAAAATATGTGTGTCTAATAGATTTTACCAAAGACACCGGACTAAAAAACACAAGTAGTTTGCGAAGAAAAAAGGGTAAAAAATGATTTATTACTCTCTCTAGTTCTTGAATAAACTATAGTATAGGATGCAAAATCGGGTCTATTTTCCTGAACTCAAAACTCTTGGGGAGGGGGGGGGCATCGCCCCTCCCCTTGGATCCGCGTCTGGTCGAGGTTCTAATCTTATCTGTGCAATCTCTTTTCTTTTAATAATGGTGCCACTCTGATTTTTTTTAGACTAAAATAGAGAAAACTTAACCCTACAATCTTAAGTTGGAAACTCCAATAAAAACACAGAAACGCTACGTAACAAACGATATTGACGTGAAGCGATTCCATCTTTAACAACAATATAAGAAGGTTAATTGTTGTACGGTATTAAATTTTGATGGGTAAAAGGATTAAAGATCTGATAAAATGTTATTAAGGTTCTAGCTTTTTAATGTGAACTTAATAAAAATATCTTTATGTATGAAATTTAAGTAAAATGGATAATATGGCATAGATACTTTTATCTAAATTTGTTCTATTCTTTAAGAGATCTTAAATAAGATAATTAAATAATACAGGCCTTATCAATGATTCTTTCGGTGTTGATAGAATAGCTCCAGGTGGCTATAAGTCCTAAAAATGCGGCCTCACGCTAATACGTGACTGGATGTGTTTCTCAAAAAAAGGTGACAACCAGAAAAATTAATCAAAACATGTGTTTCCACTTTCGTTCTTAAAAAGGGACATACACCCAAAGGAACCCAGAAATAAGCTTGGCAACAGGAACCTAGAAACAAAATCCTAAAATAATAAGAGAAGCAATTTAGGACGATATAAGATTAATTTACCAAAAACTTACCTCTAAAAGAGCCGTGGCCTCCAGAAGGAGAACTAGAAATGACACTACATAATAGCAAGCGGCTCAGAAACAAATGCGACAACCTAATGTCATGAACCTCGAATGTGTCATTTTTACCCCTTCAATTTCTGCACGTGATCGAGCAAATGATCTGTATTCCAAAAGTTACGTTCGGGATAAAATAGTGCTCTTGCTTTTGCACGGAACGGATCAAGAAAAGACGACCAACCAGTGGTAACTTAACTTTAAATGACAAACAACTTGTAAAAGAAAAATAAAACATCTAATTATACAAAATATTGTAGCATCAATCTGCAAAAATATGAAAATGCTACAGATGTAAATTACGAATTTAAAATTATTTTTTAAAAATTCAATATGACGGATCCGATATGGTGGACTAAAAATTTTACATCTCTCGATTTTGTCCTAAATTGGTATTGGGCGGTTTTTGAAAGTAAGTTACTAATTTAATTTTTTTTTAATTCATAATTGCGTACTACAAATTTAACATATCCCGATTTTGTTGAATATTTATACTGAAGGATTCCCAAGAATGTAAATAAGAGATTTAAAGCAACAGCAAGACGGATACTATCCGTCCAGATGTCGCTAATCCATTTGTGTGCTGTTTTTTCATTTTAAATACAGTTTATAGGGCAGTACTACGAGCTGATGTTTTATAATCTTTTATTTTCACACTTCTGACAACTTGTCAAACAATTCAAGTTATTTCAATAACTTCTGAAAACAAACTGTCCTCGAAAGCCGATCTAGACCCTTCTTGCGGATACCAGAAGATTCCCGAATCTTCTAGAAAGATTTTCGTACTACACAGTGTAATAAAAATAAGAAAAAGGGATAATCTGGCAATTTCTATATCTTCTATCACAGGTGTTCCATGTCAAAGACAAGGATATAGAAATTTCGAAAATTTCCAGAACTTCTTTGATAGACGTCTCATGAGAAAATTAACAAAGGTAAAATTAAAAAAATAAATTATGAACTCGTAGAAAATAAACCATAAACTCTACAAACTACCAACACAACCTAATTCTAATATATATATATATATATATATATATATATATGCATATCCTTACAAGATGATGGTGAAAAAGGACTGATGCTCTGTTTATGTGTTTTTCTAGCGCTGCTGTTATTCATGTATTGGTTTGGCCTATGTTTTACTGCAGTGTGCCCCATGCGATCTTGACACTCCTTGATTATCCAGGTCGATTTTGTCCTGCAGGTTTCTTATAGATTAACCTATTGCTTTGTTTAGTTAGTTCCACAGTACTCTACCAATTTTATTTGTTGTGCCTTTGATGTATAGAATATTGTATCTATTATGGGGAGGAATTGTAATCCAAATTAAAATTAAAAACAAAGAATGAAAAATAAATCATAGAAAAAAGTTTTACTAATCATAAATAGTAAACAGAAATAAACGTTTGCGACAGCGATAACAGTCATGACGATGATATTTCTCAGTTGAATTTACGTAATAACCCACTAAAGGATGACAACGATATCGATATCTATAATTATTTCGATTACAATTAGTTCCGGTTGGATTTATTCGCGGTTATTGTTAATTTTTTATAAGACCAATGTTGTGTTTTTAGAAAGTGGTACTATTAGACTCACCTACTGTAAAGTCGGAATTATTTGACCATCTTGCACTTTACTGCATTTTGATTTTTCGTTCGCAACATGTATTTCTTTAAAATATCACTAAATTTGTTATTTGCCATAAAAATTATCATTCCAATGATGTTATTTTAAACGCTTTTTACACCAATAGTTATTTATGATAAATTTTTCTCAAGGATTACACTAGCTTGCGAAAATTTTTTTTGTGGATGAGATAAGAATAATCTGTTATTAGTTTTCTTATATTTCGTCAAGGTTTTAAGAATAAGTGAGATATTTTCATTAATTTATTGGTATATTTTGATCCAATGACTACTTACATCAAACGGTAGTATCGTTAATTTTAAAAAATGTGCTTACAATGCAGTGGCGGATATAAGTATTAGCACACTACAGGTTTTTTTTTTATTAAAGCAGTGTACCCAGAAATAAACAAAAAAAAACAAGTAATAATTTTTATCATTCTTTTAACCAAAATCTTCATATATCATACAAAGTTAAATTAAATAGCTTTATGTTTAAAACAAATTTTACAAAACCAAAAATAATTTTTATAAATCAAGTAGACAAAAGTACTGACACTCTTAACATTTCTTATACTACATATTTTGCTTTAAAATACCTTTTTAGAAATATAACACATTCTGTATTTTTTCAAGATTAGAAGTCAAGTTTTTGAAAATCTGACCACATCAATGGGGAAGTATATTGAAACGTCAACGGGAAAAATCTTTTAGAATAATTTCAATATCTAAAACACAAGTTCAAAACACTGTGATTTTAATCTTTCAGGCTAAATGCCTCATAGAAATATTATATTCCGCCTGGATAGGTCTTCTAAGTTATCTAAAAATATCAGGTTTATTTCTTACAACTTCACAACCAGCAGATACTCGTTGCTCTAGTTATTCAACACTGGGAACTGGTACTTCGGCTACTAAGGCTTTTGAGTAACTCCATAAAAAATAATCTAATGGATTTAAATGTGGAAAACGAGGTGGCCAACTTACAGGACTCCTTCATCCTATTCATTTATCTGGATAGCCTTTATTTAAATGTGCCCTCACATTAAAACTAAAATGTTGTGAAGTTCATATATGTCCTTAGAGCATAAGGAACGTCATCAAGGAGGTCTTCTAACACATTTTGTAGAAACTCCAAGTATGATCCTCTGTTTAATATATTCGGAAAGATTTTGGGCTCTATTAAATAGTCCCCAAATATTCCACTCCAGACATTAAAGTAAAATTACATCTCTAGAAAATCCGGCCTCGTCAGCGAAAAATATTTTACCTATGATTTTGATATCTCGATGTCATTTTTGTCTTAGTCATCAACAAAATTGCATCCTAGGTTCAAAATCTTCAGGCTGTAGAACCTGAACTCTTTGAATGTGGAATGGGTAGAGGCATTGTTCACCCAGAATTTCTAAAACCGAGCTCTCTGGAATACCTTCTTGTGTAGTGAGCTTCCTGGTGTTCATCCCTGGATTCGGTACAACTATTTCAAGAACTCTCTCTCTTCAGCTTCGACTGTTCACGAAGTCTTCTATGCAAATTAATGAAAAATTGAATGCGTGTAACTTGCCTCTTAGGGCACATTTTTTTACATAATCTCCGCGCTTTGCGAGAGTTTTCATTTGATTTTCAATACAGAAAATGCCTTTGTACCATTTGTTGAAATGAATAATTATTCATTTTTAAGTTTTTTAATTAAATAGTAGAAATACCACGCACTATTGGACAAAATTCACTTATAACAATAGTGAATACGCTGTCGCCGTAGGAAAATTATGCGGGCTAAGTATAATCGGTTATCTTTAGCTGACAAGGGTAGAAGCAATTCGCTTAGCTTTCCGAATTTGAATTGACATAAGTAGTTGAACGAGACTGATAGTAGAATGAGATAAAATGGTAGTATTATGTTTTAAACTCATCCGACCGATCCAATTCGTGTCAATTGATTATAATCTCTGGAGGTCTGCGATACTATTGGTCGATCGTAAAAATAAATAGATTAAAAAATTTTATTATATTTTTGGTTGTTAAAAAAAACAATATGTTGATGAACCGTTTCTTCAAAATCTTTAATTTTTTGAAAAAACAGTTGAAATATTAATTAGGTAGTATCCCGTTATTTTTCGTATTTTCTAATTTTTAATTAAAATATCCTTAAAAAGTTGAATGTGTCATATTTCAATAGTATGGGCGTGCTATTTAAACTATTTTTCTATGGCTAGTTCTGATTATGGATTTAATATAGACACTTGTGTTCATATGTCCATAACAGCTGAGTATCTTACTTTAAAACAGTTAAGTCTAACATAATTGTTTTCATCAACACAACTTATAAAAAATTTGAGAAATACCAATTTATAACATATTTTAAACTTTTATTTAAATAAGTAACATTAAATTTTATATTCAAATAATGTTAAATGCAACATTTTACTTCCTTATGCTGTGTTAAATACTATACTGCACTACACAAAATATTATTATGAGTATAACTTATTAGGACATATAAATTTGAACCCTGCAGGCCAACAAACGAGGTCCTTCAAAATAAAAACCTTACTTATAGTACATTTGATCTTCAAGCGCCTACAAATCTTTACAAAATAATAAAAAAAGTATATTAAAGATTGAATATGAGATCTGCCTGTATCATCAATGGTGGTCTTCTGGTTGGTCTATGATTTCGGTCCCTGAACGTACACAGTTCCTCTAGGAGTGCCTACTCGCAGTGTTATCCAACGTTGCCAGAGTCTGTATTTCCAGCATTTATTCAAATGGGCGTCATATCATTTTGTGGATATAATAGTTTATTAATGTCATTATTTTATGATATAATACTATTATGGCTTTTATTTGTTCTCTTTGTAACAAATTCTATTCCTCCCAAGGTAATTTAAAGAGACATTTAGGGGAAGTTCATAATACAATAAGTGAAAAAAGTGTTATAAACAATCTTGAGTGTCTCGAAGGATGTGCTATAGCTTTTAGACTAACCACAGATTTAAGAAATCACTTGCATCATATTCATGGGCATGTAATTATGAAAGAATTTTTAGAATTCAGCACTTTGGATGGTAAGTAATGAGATTTAAAACAAGCAAGCATTACTTACATTATTAAAATCCTGTAAAAGGTGTTAATGTGAAGAGTCTAAGAAGATTTACAAAGAAGTGTTCTTGTTCTTTTTTAGATTTCTATATATGGCTGAACAACATTCAGAAGTTTTCGAATTCAGCTTATATTAATCAAACTGCATTACTAGAATAAACTATGTAATTTTATTGAGAAGCTTAATGCTGCTATTAATGAATCAACAGATGAGAAGTTTATTAGGAAATGTAAAATTATAGATTGACCAAGAAGAAATGTCTAAGATAATTTATACCTACTGTTATACCTACTATTGGGATGAAAATCAGAAATTTGGGACTGAATTTACAGGATTTGAGAGCACAGAAAGAAAATAAAATAACTAGATAAAGGAGTAGGGAAAAACAGCTTTATTTCTAAACAAAAGGTTTTCTTAAAACTATTAACATTGATTATACATAATATGACAGTTTGTTCTTTTTCAGAGTTATCCTAATCTTTCTGCTGTATAGAAAACCAAGTTGTTGTTGGGCTGCAATTTTAAAATTATACATATAGATAATATTGTTTTGAGTGTATTTGTTTATTTTAGTATATATGAAGATCTGTTTTTAATAGATTTGTAAATTGAGGTGTTGGTATTAAATAGGTGTTTTTAATTTTTGTTTTTTAATAAATACAGAGGTTATTAGAGTCACAGTAGGATTATATATTGTATTAAATTTTGTCCAAGTACGGTTTATGTATTTGTGTTAGCATATATGAAGGTTACGATATGATTGATATGATATTTGTTTTTAATTGATTTGGAAATTGGGGTGTTGGTATTAATATTATTAAAAGTTGTTTTTAATTTTTGTTTTTTAATTAATAAAAAGCTTATTACACTCACTGTAGGTTTATATGTTTCATTAAATTTTGTTTAAGTACACTTTATAAAGTTTGTTTCTATGTTTACCTTTATCTAACACTAGAGTGTCTGTTGTGTAATTACATATTTGCATTAAATAAAAATTTTAAAAAGTAATCAGTAAGAATTTTTATTCCTTTAAATATTTTCTAAAAAAAGTATTTTTTAGTCATTTTGCAATAAAATCTGAAAACAAAATTCATAGGCAAATATTCTTTATATAGCTGCAGTATCAAGAAAACGTTCATTGATTTCACATGAGGGAGTGTGGACATTAAAATGATTTTATGGGGGTTTTGTATCAAGCTCAAATCTTCATAAAATGTTGTTGAACCTGAACCTCCCCTACCCGTAAATCCGTCACTGATTTATGTATTCAAATTAAAATATAAATTTCCAAATAATCAATATAATGAAAATTAATACAAAACGTAACAAAAATCAGTTGATGCCTTTGTGAAACTTTATTAAAGTATTTATTACCACATATTGATCGATTTTTAAAGAATATCTGGCTGCTAAAATACGTGCTGTAGGAATTGAATCAGTCCAGCAAGCACATTTCACGATTCAAATCTCGCACCAAGCCAAGTTGGTAAGGATACGGAAATCAATGAATGTCGGAATACAGACTATCTGGCAACGTTGGATAACACTGCGAGTAGACGCTCCTGTGCCTCTTTCACCAGTCGAGTGTCAGGTTTGACTTTTGACGGTTAATTTGACGTGCCAAAATGTCATTTTCTCCAATATGGCGCCGAGCATACTCCATTACAATCGGCCATCTATTTTATTTTAAGAAATCCGTGGACCTAGTATTAGAATACGTAATAAGAGGTGGGCCCATTCGGGGGGAGGTTGATTAAATGCCGAGAACCTTGGCTCACAGCCCATATTAACCAATCCTGTCGCCAAATATTCATAATTACCAACTCGATGAAGCTCAATAATCTTTACCTTTACCTGTTCATCGCATAATAAATATACTTGTATACAATATGAAATATTAATCGATATCAAAACAGATAAAAAGAGAAAATTGTTGTTTATTAATCATATCATAATAAAGTGCATTGAACTTTAATATTATGAAATATTATTACCTTAACCGCGGTAGCAAAACTGAATAAAGCTCTAATGATTGTTTACTAAACAAAAAAAGAATAGGTTTTAGTAATATCATAATAAAATTAAAGCGTAACAAAGCTAGTCATGACAGGGGCGCCGTGCCACACCTCTACTTTTCATTGATAACAACTGTGTGATTTGAATATACACATTTTAATTAAATTAGATTTTACACATCTTTTAAAATTTTTTAAATTAAGCATAATATATGGCAAACCACGACTTTTACTGAATGCGCATGAAAGAACGAGAATAACGTCTGCCGGTATGAAGACGCCGCAGATACATGTAAGGAAGAGTAGAGTCGAACACAATCGTACGAAGAGCTTAAGAAACTCGAGTGATTTCAAAAAAATAAATGAGTTAATAGTTAATGCATAGTGTGTACATAAATATTAGCAGTGTAAACCAGTTTACTGATTATTTCTTGTATTAATAAATTACAACAAATACCAAAGCTTCAAAATCGCACGTGCGTACATGGAATGTGAGAGAAAAAAATTATTGCTTCGTCAATGTACGATAGATCGTTGGTTAAAAACAGGTACTTTTGTCAAGACTGACTAAAAAAGACTTAAAGCAAAGGAAAAATAGGCGAACAGAATGAGAAAAAAGGAAAGAAAGGAAAATATGACAGGGACTATTCACAAATGATTTTTTATATTACCGGAGAGGACTCAGAACCTAAATCGCTTTTTTTATTTTTTTTATTTATTAACATCAAAGCCCAATAATAATAATTAATAGGGCAGTAATAAAATATAACATAAAAAACATACCTCTTACAAAATAACAGAAATAATATCACAATAGCAGTACCAGACCTACAATAATACTGAATAGGAACGTAAAAACAAGGTATTACTCATACTCAGATCACATGATTACGACACCCTATTAAACACAGAACACATTCCCTATATTGACGACTATGTCTGCTCGTCAACCGTGGCACATTAAAATTTAGTTCGCCCAAAAGCCAAGGACAAACAATCTGACCCTTGACCAGCTTATATAAAAATAAAACTGAATGTAAATTACTTCTCGTTACAAGACTTTGTAAACTAAATTTATCCAGCAACAGTCGATTGTCTATCCCGACACTACACTCCCTCAGTCCTCAACCACAAATATTTCATAAACTTTCGCTCAACGTTCTCCATAGCCAAAGCATATTTATTATAAATTGGAGCCCAAACAAGTGAACATTATTTAAGTTTACTTCGTACTAGTGCTATAAACAATAATTGTAGGCTTTCAATATTCTTAAATGAGCTACAGTTTCTAATAATTAAATCCTTCATTTGATTAACTTCAGATACTGTTATAATGAAGACTAAAGCTATGTTTTAGAATCCAAAATAATATCCAAATCCCTACCTGCATCAACATTTTTAAGTAAGTCATTATTTAGTTGATAACTATAAGTAATTGGAGAGATTTTATGAGTCATATACATTACTAAACATTTGCTCACATTTAATAACAATTGATTAGATTTTGCAAATTATCACAATCCTCCTTCAACTGAACTTGAACGTACATTTCTAAATCATCAGCAAACAGCAGGAATTCAACATCAATTGATTCAGCAATATCGTTTATAAATATTACTAACAAAAGAGACCCCAAATTTGAACCATGAGGTACCCCTGAAAAGGCCGCAAAACACTATGATTTAAAGCCATTATATTGGACGTACTGAGACCTATTAAATAAATACGATTTAAAAAACCGTGTGGCTCATCTTCTCAAAGTCGGTAAACACCACATCAACCTGACCGCCCACATCCACAACATCCGCTGTAAACTGCAGAAAAGGCGCCAGATTAGTCGATTTTGAGCTATCCCTCAAAATGCCATGCTATTTTGTAGACAACAAATGCTCGACTTTGTTAATAATGAAGTTATACAATAACATCCTCAAGGGTCAATACTCGATCCTTTATTATTTAATATATTTATTAATGGAATTGTGGGTGACTGTACAATGCTACTGTATGCGGATGACGCTAAAATTTTTTACTACCGTAAAAAACGATGCTGATTGTCAAGGACTACAAATAGCAATAAATACCGTCACCGATTGGTGTAGCGAAAACAGACTGCCTCTAAACGTTGATAAATGCAAAGTCATAACTTTCACATTAAAGAAAAACGTGCTGGTGTATGATTATAAAATTGATAGAACATCAGTTCCACGAATGGAATGCTTTAGGGATCTGGATGTGACATTTGATAGCAGACTTTCATTTGTGCCTCATATAAATGATCTTATGCAGGTGTGTATTAAATTTTCTAATCAAAGTATGATCATTTTACTTTATTACGCTTATGGGTTTAAATAAATAAATAAATGAATAAACATCTCAAATACCTTTATAAAACCACATATCAGAGTAACAGGCCTGTAATTTTCCACTTCGTCCTATTTTTACTCTGAAATAAGGAACATATTTTAACTACCTTCCATCTCTCGGGATACACCAGCTGCTTAAGAGAAGCATTAAATATTTTACGTAGAGAAGCATCCAAAACATTTATAGTATCTTTAAAAACAAAACTTGGAATGCTTTGTGTAATTTGTAATGAAATCCTGACCAACAGCAATTTAAAATCATCTCTTTTTCGTAGCATAAGAGCTCCACGACTGGTTCGAATGAAGCGCAATCGGGAAGTCCAATTTTCGACCACTGGGGCCGTATATCCGAAATTACGAGACGAATGTTGGCTTCCAAGTGGTCCAACGTTTGTTGTTTATCGGCGTAGACTAGTGACTTTAAATATCTTCAAAGAAAGTAATCCATAGGTGTGAGATCACACGATCGTTGAGGCCAGTTCACAGGTCCATTACACGAAATTGAATGTTTCCCGTAAGAAATTAATAGTGTCAAATGCTGTGTGGCATTTTGCGGCATCTTGTTGAGACCAAAGTTCTGTCGCATCAATGCCATTCAACTGAAGAACGAAGAAGTCAGTAATCATGGCTCTATAGCGCTCTCCATTGACGGTAACATTCTGGCCGGCATCATCTTTAAAGAAATATGGGCCAATGATTCCACCTGCCCATAAGGCACACCAAACAGTGACTTTTAATGGATGTAAGGGCGTCCCAATAAAGCCTTGTGGTTTTATTCCGCTCAAAATTCGGAAATTCTGTTTATTAACGTAGCCACTCAACCCAAAATTAGCCTCATCTCTGAACAAAATTTTACGTTGAAAAAGAGGATCAAGCTGAATATTATTTTCGGCCCATTCACCGAATGTACGGCCCGCATAATGGTCACGCGGTTTCAACTCTTGCATAAGCTGGATCTTGTTGGCTCGTAATCCAAGATCTTCCAGCAAAATCTTCCACAAATTCGGGTTCAGACACCAATAACTTCTTCTGTGCACATTGTACGGCGTTTTTGTGGATGCGAATTATCAACCAAATTGTACGTAGTTGGAAAACGATCCATGGTTTGCTGAATAACTTGCTCGGATTGATGATTATGTCGACGATAATGGACGTAGCTCACGGTAAGTTTGGCGAAGTGAACTATGATTCTCAAAATAAATTTGCACAATTTGGAAGCGTTGTTCTAGCGTAAATCTATTCATGATGAAATGGTAAAACCTACTGACTACAAATCAACTGGCAACTGTCAAATATACAGTCATTAGAAATAGTGTTGCCAATTTAAAAACTAAACCTTTAAAAAACACCTTTTACAAGCTACCATACGAAAGCCATTACAAATAAAGCATTTCTCAA
This sequence comes from Diaprepes abbreviatus, assembly GCA_034092305.1. Lineage (NCBI taxonomy): Eukaryota > Metazoa > Arthropoda > Insecta > Coleoptera > Curculionidae > Diaprepes > Diaprepes abbreviatus. The sequence goes on along the minus strand of JASJET010000268.1, from coordinate 788,171 downwards.
TCTTTTTATGTGAATCACATTTTGTCAAGTATTGATTTGGCGCCGACCTCAACAATAGCAATTTCATACAAAAATTTATATTGTTATTTTTCGCTTTCTAGCGCTTTTTTTAGAATCGACTCAATTTTTTAATAATAATTTTAAGTAAAATAACACTCACATACTCGGCTACCATAATTTATTAAAGCTTAAATATTTCAGCAACTTCATCTTATTTTAATTACAGTTATCGTGGCCATCAATGATTAAAAAAATGGTATGAATGCGATCGCGGCAACCATAAAAGATTAAATTTAGAAACATTTTATCTTGAGCTCTTTTCCGAACATGCTGTATCAATTTAATGTGAATTTAAATATGGTAAACCGATTGATAATTTTTTTTTTACTTTTAAATAAATTAATGTTTCACAAACAGTTAAGAGTAGTTCCGAAAAGGATTCTGAAAAGTGTTAGTAACTGAAAAAATTTCGATTCGAACTAGTGGAAATTGATAGTGAATTGATATTCACACGCTGTCAGTAAGTTTTTTTATTCCTTAGCAGCTCTATTAAAAATTAATCTTACAGTCAGGAGGGTTTTCATGGCTCTTTTAGGTCCATAAGATCAAGTAAGAACATGAATGTGAAACTTGTTTTTTCGTCAAGTAGTTAGATAATTTATTATTAACAATTTAATTGTTTAAAACGCTTTAAAAAATTATCTATGATAGGTATCAATATAAAACCAATGCATTTCGATAACTGTATTGAATGCATATAACCGCGTTCAAGGTTTATCAAAAAATATTAATTATAACCAAAGTTATTGCAAACACACTGCTAAAAAATGGAAAATTGCAAAATGTTTAATTCTTTTCACTGGTAACTCGGCTTCTAATCATTGAAATAAGCTTTACAAACGCTTATTGGAAAGATGGAGTTATCAGTTTCAAAATGGGACTTTCTAAGCGCAGTTTCTCTAGTTTATAACAAAGTTACATTATTTTAAAGTTGAAGTAATCAGTTAAAAAACGTTTATAGACATAAGCTAAAATACGATTGGGATATCACCGTTCATAATTGAAAACAGTGTTTTTTTATTAAAAAAATTATTTTGCTACTTGCTAAATATGCTTAGCCCATTTTTTTGCTAAAATATAGCCTTTTAAGGATACGCTTGGCCGCGCGCGTGTAGGTTACGAGCGGGGTGCTGTGACATCCAATGGCTGCTTTAAAATACATCCTTATTTTGAATCATACAGTTGTTTAATCAAAATTTGTTATTTTATTATCAATTTATCTTACAAATTAAAATCTACTATTTTATTATCATTGCAAACACCAAATAAACTCATCGGACAATTGCTACGCAGAAAAACACGATTACGGTCCAGCGCCACGTTTTGAAAAGGCAAATGCCGAATGATGCATGGTTATAATGACGGCTAATGCATAAGTACTGCAGAGCTGCGGAACCACCAAAATTTTTAGGCTAAATGCATTGTTCTAAATATACTATAAATAATTTTTTAAACCAGCGGCTCTGAATTATCTAACGCAATAAAGTCGAGTCGAGAGTTGGTTAAAAAAAAGCCAAAAAATAATTAATACTAGAACCCAGCAGAAAATGCATGAAAGAATGGTTCGAAGAAAAAATGGAATAAAGAGAGACAGAATAATGTTGCTATCTCTGATTATATCTTATTATTGCCAAGTGCTCGAACCGTGCCGCCAGCGCAGGCGGTCCGTTTCATTCGGTCATACGGAATAATGCAATTCGTTCAATTCCAAGTACATTTGAAACTAATTTGGTCAACTCCGAGTTCTCAGATAGAATATTGCTTCCCTTCTCATACCCGCCGCGCACCTGGTCTATGATTTAATATGGCATTTTTAAGTATGAATTGGTTCTGCAGTTTTGGCAGTTAAGTTTATTTATTATCGCCGCGTGTGTTCTGGTAATACGGTGTGGTAAGATATGGTAAAAAGACTGTTAAAACTTCTTAAAATCAGGTAATCGAGATGGTTTCATATGTTCAATATGGATATTATGTATATTTTAATAAACGTTAAAAGAGTTTTTGAATTTACTTATGAAGAAAAAATAGAAATAAAGAAGGAAGGACGTTCTTTACCGGATCTTTTGGTTGAAAAATTAGGGTCGAGCCAAGGAAAATCTTACAAAAGGCAATTTAATCGAGACATATATTCTAGAAATGATTGGATATTTGGCTCTAATAGAAAAAATGCACTTTTTTGTTTTCCATGTATACTTTATGGGGAAAATAAGTCTTGGAAACAAATTGGTGTAATGGACCTACTGCATTTAAGCGAAAAAATAAAAAGGCATGACTAAAATGTGGTTGTCGGACTTGCATTGTCTTTATTTTTATTTATTTTTACGACGTTTCGATTAGGATGTATCTCTAATCGTTATCAAGTATAAACTGAATGTTTATGCTTGATAACGATTAGAGATATAACGTAATCGAAACGTCGTAAAAATAAATAAAAATAAAGACAATGCAAGTCCGACAACCACATTTTAGTCAATCTGCAACATAGTCTACAACCTTCAAAAAAAGCATGAGTTATGTAAAAAATAATTTGCACAATGTAATGGAATTTGCTTGTTAAGGACTCTTAATATAAGAGAACAATTATATTATATTTATGGTATATTTGAGTTGGTTCTTCGGAGGCACGATGAAACAGAACAATCTGGCAATCTGGGGATTTTTCGTCGTCGAATTAATTTCACTGCTGAACTTGAAAAACTACCTATGACTACAGCAGAAGCTGAACGATCTTTCTCTACTCTAAAAAGATGAAGATTGAATTTTCGATTGATTTAAATAGTAAAAATAGACGTAAGGGAAAAAATGTTATTTGTTTGTAAGTATATAGAAACCTTATTATCATATGCATTTTTATGCATAAACAAGTGTGCAGTGCAGTGTAGAAAGTGCTTCACTTTTCAAATGTTTAAGCCCTATGTGGATTTCTAACAGAAATTTCTAAGTTTCTTTTTATCTCTCTAAAATTTAAGTTAAGTGGAGTACCCATAATTTTTACTGTCACGAGCTGCCACTGGTGCTGTAAGAAATTCGATAAAAATTTAGTACCTTAATTGTTCTTGGTAAGAATAAAATTATACAGAAAAATATACGACTATACCTACTTGTAAAATATAAATTTAGTAATGTAAATATTCATTATTGCTCCTTATGAGTTTTTATGTTGAAATCCCAAAAAATAATCATGATTCTTTTTAATTAAATCAATGGCTTTGATTTAAAAAAAAATCAAAGTCAACCCAACCCTGGTCGAGTTAATTCGAAGACATGTCGACGCACCTGAATATTGACAGTATATAATTAAACGTAATCCAGACCTAAAATAAAAGAAATTAAATAAGTGCATTTTGCAACAATCTTGTCTCTTGAGATATGACTAAGAGTTTTATTGTGTTTACGGTTTGCGGTAAATGACTTTCAACTATTACAATAATGGGCTTGAACTTTGTTTAATAGAAAAAGTAAGATATGCAGATCAGGTTGCAGCTGTTCTTTTTTTTTACGTTTGCAACGTTCTATGAATCATAATGAATGCTTTTATTTATTCTTTAGGTTTACGCTTTTTCACCTATATTCTGTATGCCACAAATTATGTCCGTTATAAAATGAAATACAAATGAAACTCAAAAAATAATAAGAACCTGTAACCATAATAATCAACCAGTGGCACCTCGTAAGGTGTAATTTTTTCCGAATATGTTTTCCTTTTCCATATCAATTGTTTAGATCAGAGGGTGACAACCTTTTTCTTCTTGTGAGCCCTTTCTAAAAACCAGAATAAATTGACCAACCCCCTTTATAGTCATTAGGAATAGTAAATGAAATAGTAAAATCGGGTTTTTAAAATTTATTTTCCATATTGAATAACAGTTTATAACAAAAAACTAAAACACAATCGTAAAACATTTACATTCAAACATTAAAACCAAAATGATAGCTTAAGCTCCCCGCCACGTCGCGGCAAAAATAACCCTGAATAAAATATGTAAAAAATTAATTCGTTAACTCTAATAATTATTTTCTAATCATCTTTTACCTGTTTCCCTTCAATCAACCGTTTGAAAGGTTTTTGAACTTGGCAATGTTTGAGCTAGAAATCTTTCAGCATAGAGTCTTCTTGCCTGCGAAGAATTTAACAGCACTTCACCATAAATTAAATGCATATCAGCATACTCTGCGTAAGAATATTCTTCCATTTTTTAAAATTATTCTTACTTGACGACGGTTTTGATAAGTTCCGTCAATAGTAATTCATTATATAGGTATAACAATAACAACCTGATTTTTACTTGTTTGTGTTTAGCATTACTTGAGTGTTTCGCATAAAAACCGATTTATCTCGAAAACTGCCCGTTTTATCGAAATAAATTAAGAGTGCATTTTTTGAAGAGAAATGATCAAAGTATTTAAAAAATCTGTTTACAGCAATATAAAATGATACCTGTCAAAAATTAGACCCAACGAGTGTGGTACAAGTCCGTTCCTGACTTCTCTGATGATCTAAAACATCTACTGTAGTGTATGATTTAATGCGTTTTTGCATAAAATATTAAAATTTCATTAAATTATACAAGTCGGTTCAAAACTTAGAGCGGATAAGATAAATCGTTGGGTACCCCTTTAGGGCCAGGGGCAGATCCAGCTTCTCTCTTTGGAGGGGGCGGTAATATTACAAAAGTACAGGATGACAAGCGAAAACAAGTTGTCGATGGAGAGGGGAGACCTCAGCAATATTCCCTTTTTTGGTGTAAATGGCAGGGTCGGGCCTATTTTTCTGAATTTGAAACTCTTGGAGAGGGGGGGGGGCGATCTCAAGAAAAAACAAGTTTCCGACAGGGGGAGATGCCAGCAGCATACACATTCCTAGTATAAGAGGCAGAATCGGGTCTATTTTCCTAAACTTAAAGCTCTGTGGGCTATTGCAAGAAAAACAAGTTGTCAACGGGAGGGGAGTGCCAGTAGCATAGACATTCCTAATATAAAAGGCAGAATCAGTTCTAGTTTCCTGAATTCAAAGCTTTTGGGAGGGGGAGGGGGGCGATCGCAAGAATACACATTCCTATACTCTATTCAAGAACTAGAGAGAGTAATAAGACCTCCAATTGAGGACTGCCGTAAATCTAATTATAATTAAATTTAAAAATTATAAGCTTTTATAAATTATATTATTTGAGATTAGTAGGATACCCAAAAGATATGGCTTCCACATCAATATTTATTCCAAAATCGTTAAACCAGGGCACTTTTTCCTCAACGAAAAACTTATTACGATGAATGTTTATGATGCCTTAAGATATCAATATCTAGATAATAATGTTAAAAGCTTTGTTGAGATGTGTTCCAGCATGACAGGAGTTGGAAAATCTACTATGTATCGAATACTGAAGGAGATAAAAACAACTGGAATTGTTAGTACTCCTAAGCCACATTCGATCACAGGCAGACGAAAAACGTCGTTGGAAGAAGAGATGTAAACTGCAATAACAGGAGTTGTACATACATTTTATTATGAGAAGCAGATCCCAATCGTCGACAAATTTCTAACTAAAATCAATGAAGTTCGGGATTTATCTCAAATTAAAATAACTGAGCTCTGGAAATTGCTCAGAGAACTTAATTTTTGCTGAGCAAACCAGATAGGAAATCTGTTCTTATAGATCGTCCGGAAAATATCCGTTGGAGAAGAAAATATCTCTCTCAAGTAAAAGGTAGAGTTGCTAGAAATAACACAATTTACAAAATTAGTAATTTAACTGACCTTTTGAAAGATGTTTTTGAATGAAGTTTCTGCAGAAAATTGGGAAAAATCCATATAATAAAAGAATAAAATAGGATGTGGAAACTCTATCTCACGATCGGTGAGATAAAGGAACCAATTATAATTAATTTGAGCTAAGATAGCTTCACTGACTTTGATTACGAATTATATACGTAATGTTTACCAGCGTAAAGACAATTTATTATTTAAATTTTCTGTAATATATAAAAATTAATTACATTTGAATCCCTTTTTAGTGTTTAATTGTATTTCTGCAGATGGTTTAAAAAATAAATAAACTAAAACGTTAAAGGTCCTGAAAATGTTTATAATTAATAATAAAATGACCGATAGCCCCAAAAAAAATTTAATATTTATTTTTTTATATATGTTTAATTCTTGTATTTTTGACGATGGGTATTTTGTAAGTATTTAAATCATAACTTAGAATTTTTTGACAGAATAAGGATACATTTTAGTCTGAATGTGCCTAAAACGGTTTCCATGCCAAAATTAAAAATAATATAAATACAGTTGTAATTTGTATTAAATATGTCAAAATTATCTATATTTTCTAATGTATGTGAATTACTAAGAAATCATAAAAAATAAAATAATATTATAAAAACTCTTTATTTTAAGTTTATTACCGAAATAATTTTCTATGCCATAAATACTTAGTGACAAAATAAACCTCTTTCGAACCCGTATGACAAGGATTAAAATCCTTTTTAATACACACTTCCAAATATCTATTGTTATCCAACCCAAATAGTCCATTATTATAGACCGGTATTTTTATTATAAAATTTCTAACCCATTCCTATGAAAAATATATGTGTCTAACAGATTTTGCCAAAGACATCGGACTAAAGAACACAGGTAGTTTGCAAAGAAAAAAGGGTAAAAAATGATTTATTACTCTCTCTAGTTCTTGAATAAACTATAGTATAAGAGGCAAAATCGGGTTTATTTTCCTGAACTCTAAGCTCTTGGGGGGGGGGGGGATTGCCCCAACAGCCCCCCCCCCTTTGGATCCGCGCCTGTTTAGGGCTCTGTATCTCCACTAAGGTGCACTTTTGGTTTTTTTTTTCTATGACAAAGTATATGCTCTAAGGAAATTAGGAGGTACTTACAGGACATCCTGTATAGTTACAGAAAACTAAGAATATGATTTTAGCAGATTTTTGGCACCCTCGGTGCCTGCTAGTTGAAGACGTTCTTCATACATATTTTTTCTTATGGTTCTTCAATCATAGATATCTAGAAAGTAGTCAAATTCAAGAACTGAACTTGTAAGAATAACTGGATTTATCATTATTTCTAACAGTATATGTTATCCTTGATTTTCAGTGCTACATGTAGTTCGTTTAGTTTGTCACAAACTAATTTGGATCAATCTAGTTCTATATTTAAAATAGTACGCACATTAAAAGCCAGTAGCGTAACTAAGAGTATGTACGAACCCCCGCAGATTTTTGAATGTGCGTTACTATTGCCCCCGTCTTGCTCCTTCATATTTACACATTGTTTCTTGAGGGCGCCCCTGGATTGGCAGCGCCTCCCACCCCCGCACGTCGGGGTCTGCGTGATCGTTATTTACGCCAGTGGGGCATCACCTCTCATTAAAATTTTTTTAGACACATCAGATGACTTCAAACATAATAAATCTATTGTTAATCTATTTGGAGTTCTATTAGCCTCCTTCTGACCCCATCATTAATCCTTGAACACAATCTGTGACCAAGGAACTCGTCGACAGAAATCAAATTAGCTTAAGGGCATTGAGTCTAGTCCTATCCATTGAAGGGTTCCTATAGCCACCTTCCGATTTCATTACCATATGGTATAAGTAGCGATATATACAATTGTGGGAAATATACTATAAAAAAGGCCTATGAAATAGCTAATAATAGGTGGAATCCATGGGCAGGTCTCTCTTAACTTAAAAAAATTACTTTTCAGAGGTTTTACCAACACGGTATATTTTTGACGCTATGAATAAATATGGTAAACAGATTTTGATTATTCGTTCAAACTACATTACCTAATTTTGTTGTTACGTTAATAATGCAAATACATACATATATATGCAAATAATTTCAAATCATTTGTTTTATTTACTTTAATGTGTTTAAACACTAATTAAAATCTTGATTAATCGCATCAATTTGTCAAAATATATTGTAGAATTACAGCTAATGATTAAAATAGGATACGTTCCTAGCAACGGTAATTAAACTATTGAACAGTAAACTTCAAAAACAAAAATTCCCACAAATAAAATATGACGAGTGACAAAAGAAATAACAAGAAATATTGTAAAACTAAAATTCATATATTAGTTAAAATAATAATTAGGGCATTAATTTCTCACACAAAGTTTCCTTGAAGTCGATGGAAGCTCGGTTTGGTTAGGGGTCTGTGAGTGCCGAAAGGTCAGGAAATTTACACTTCATTGACAAAATAATAAGTCAACACGGGTATTTAAATCTGAAACAATTTGCTCAAAAACCAGATATCGGAACAGGATAGTAATCCTAAACAAAAGTCATCGAAACCCCGCCATAGAGTCCTGATAATCTGTGGAGTCATTTACAAGTTGCAATAAAAAACTTGGGATCGCGGATAAAGAACAACTCAAAATTGTAATTTAGGAATTGACTGAGTAAAATTCAAGATGCCGCTTATAAAATGGAGGACAAAAAATTAATTTTGTCCCATTTCTTCCAAAATTTCTATGAGAGATGCATAACGAAACTAAATTTATTTTTGAAAAATTCAGTACGACGAACTAAAAATTTTACATCTTTCGATTTTGTTGAAGACTGGTATGGGAGGTTGTTAGGGATGTAAATTACGAATTTATAATCGTTTTTGAAAGATATAAAGGATCCTGTATGGCGGACTGAAAATTAACCATCTCTTGATTTTGTTCAAAATTGGTATGGGGGAATTTCTGAAGATATAAATGACGAATTAAAAATTATTTCCGTAAGATTCTATATTGCAGACTAAAAAAGGCTGTAGATTAATAGAAATTCAATATGGCTGATCCAATATAGTGGGTTGGAAATTTTACATTTTTAACACATTTTCTAATTGGTCTTAGAGGGTTTTTACAATCATAACTACAAATCTAAAATCAATTTCTTAAAATGAGATATGGCAGAGACAATATGGAGGACTGAGCATTTACAGTCAGGTTCACTAAGAAGGTTTAACACTTTCAATTAGACCCAATCTAGTTGCCACGAAAGTTGAGTTTCTAATCGGCCGGTTTTATTTTGTTTATGATTTTATTATAATATGTATTACATCCATCAACAAATAAACGCTTTAACAGGATTTTTAAGGGCAAAAACTTTAGACCTAAAATTGTGTTACCTTCGAACATACCCCTGTAGAATTAGCGTAACGTCAGAACTAGGGCCCGGTTGTTTGAACGCTGAATAACGTAATAATATTTTTATTTATATTTGAAAAAGTGTTGATAAACAGTAAATATTTCATTTCTTGGAAAACACACCGATTTTATGCTATCCTTTTCTAATTACATTATTTAAACGAGTATCATATGATAATCGGTACGTCAATTCAAGAATACATAAAAATATGAATTTATGGTTGCCTAAATTATTATTATTGTTATTTTCAATATGTAAACAATATTTACCAATAAAAATAAGTTTTAAATCCTTTTTTTGTTAATATTAATTGCAGACTTCGCATTTATAGTAATTTCTAACACTTAAAAACATTGAAAAGAGTCACGACAAGCAATTAAACTGAAAGAAAAGATAAGTAAACAGGTTTATGTCTGTCAAACATCGAAAAAGCCTCTCCCCCACCGACCATAAACAGCCTTCAAACAAATCTATTGTTGTTTAAATCTATGGGGTATGATTGAAGCTTGTTACCACTGATAGGTATAGTTGTCTTTCGAACATAAGCAAAATATTCGATTTCTGCCCGTCTAGTAATATAATAAATTATTTTTTTTATCATAGTAAATTTACTTGATTTGTTGTTGTTCTTGCTAATTTAAACCCTCTACTGTCAACTTAGATCTGTTTTAAAGTTAGAGCGTCTTTATGAAAACATTATATCGATGAATCATCGGTATTATAATGTAACGAAAGAAATATTATATCAATGAGTCATCATAATTTGTTATGTTTCTACTAGAATAATGGACTTGTATTCTCATATAGTCTAGTAGATTTCATAGGTATATAAAAAGAGATGGGATAAGCGTAGTTAGTTTAGTTTTTATTTTAATGTGAAGTGTTAAATACTTGTTAGTTATTAGTGAAAAATTTTGTGTTTTATTTGTACCCAGTAAGCGATTTTAAGGGGAGAAAATCGTAACAGTATAGGCTGTATTCTTTTGAGTAAATTATCACTGATCAAAGTGAAAAAAGTGAGACTGATAACTTCATGTTCTTTTGAAGATGCATTTGCTTGTCGTTGGGTCGAAGTGATCGTGATTACTTCAAGTGACAGAACGGAAAGTGATAATTACTCAAAAAATATACCTATAATAAACTGTTTTGTATATACTTGTAAATAGGTTAGATTAAGGCCAGATTCTCATTGTAGGGCTCGATACGATCTCGATACGCTCTCGGTCCGAAAAAATATTCTTACATGAGAAACAATGAATCTATTTACACTATCGGTTGCACGGAGACTTCCACACCTTAAACTCTTTTTCATTTAAAAAAAATGTATCGAATCGAGAGCGAACCAAGATCATATGGAGAGCGGCACTATAGTGAGAATCAAGCCTTACATTCTTTGTTACGTGTGATGAATTTCACTTTTACTAATTGTCCATCCATCTATTTTTATTATTAATATTAATCATATGGTCATTTGTTTGATTTCCTCTAGATTTTTAGTTTTTAGGAGTTGCTGTTATAAAAATATATTATTTTTTGATAATTTTATTTATATAAGAAAGAAGATTATGTTTTTTTCTTGGCTCTAGATATTTTCTTTGCAAAACGGATAGACATATGTCAAGAAGTCAGGCTAATGGAGGAAAATTAATACCCTTTTCATATTTTGTAACTTCAGCTCTACAAGGGATCAAAACTACTTTCAAGGAACCAAATTCTTTCAACTTCTTTCGACCAAAATGATGTACTGTAGAAGATGTTCCGATTTAACAGTACTTGATCATGTAAGAAATGAGACCATTAAACAAAGAATGGAAGTTAAAAATACGATAATGGAAGATATAACTGAAAAGCCGTTAAAATGGTACGGACACCTGCAACGAATGAGCGAAGAAAGGATAGCATTAAAGGTTTAGAACTGAATACCAGCACAAAGAAATAAACGAGGAAGGTCACGGAGAACATGGATTTCAAACATTCGCACTGAAATGGAAAGTAGAGGACTCCACGAAGGAGACTGGAATGATAGGAAACGATGGCTTCTGGAATACGAGAAGTGACATTATGTTGCAAAAACTCGCCATGTATATATATATATATATATATATATATATATATATATATATATATATATATATATATATATATATATATTACGCAATCAACACCACAAACTTCACATATATCTTTGTGAGCTTTCCTTAAAGAAAATAAAAAAGTAAAATATACCGAAAATGTTCGTTTCTGCACTCCATGTCAAAATCTCAAACGGAACAAATCATAACACTAACAGAAGTCTTTCAAAACGCTCTCTATGTGTGACGACCAAAAATACTTTCTTGCCAAATAAATATAAACAGAAATTGCTCCCCTTTAAGCTGTATACACTATGTACACTATATATGTTCAGGTGTTAAAATGTTAATTGAAATAATGATTACCAATATTGTGAAAATGCAGTTAATTATTATAATATGATACGAGTCTAATAACGGTAATCAAACTACAAAAGAAGGAAATGCGTTCCACATGTTGTTCTCTAGTAAGCTGAAATGATAAGCTTTAAAAGTAACTATCATTTGCAAAAGCTTTCTATAGGACTTAACTATGCATGAAGCAATTTTACAGTCATTAACAAATACGTTACAATAAATTTCATTTTTAAAATTAAGTTATATTTTTCTATATTCAATTACTGCATGCAATATTACACTATAAAAAGGTAATGTAAATTCCAATAAATCTAAGTCACAATACCATGGAACTACTTAATTTTTTCTAAAGACATTTTTTTAAATATTTTTATTTTAAACTTTTCCGAATACTTTTTCCTTCTCCATATTAATAATTTCTTACTTGGAAATCAATTTCAAAAATAAAAAATACAAACACTATTTAAAACAGTCAGAATTAAAAAACTTACAAATCCAAACATGCATTAAAGTACTTCAAAGACAAATATTCACAATTGACAATTTCTATTTCAAAAATAAAAAATACAATCACTATTTAAAACAGTCAGAAATAAAAAAAAAAACTACAAATCTAAACATACATCAAAGTGCTTCAAAAGACAAGTATTGACAATTGACAATATTAACTAGTTTTTCAAGAACTGTAAAATTTTTAATTTAAAGACATTAATTGGAAAATGAAAAATATCAATCTCGGTAGGAACTGAATTCATTTCCCTACACATTCGAGAAATAGGACTGTTAATGCCATAATTCGTTCGGTGATATATCACATCAAACAAATTGTGCGCTCTAAAAGCTCTTTGAGGAACTGGTAATCCAATATTATTGAGTAGTTCAGGAGAATCAATACAAGAGTTAACAATCTTATAAAGTAGAACGAGGTCAAGATATATGCGTCTTACACACAATGGTAGCAACCTCAAAGCATCGGCAGTATCATCATATACAGACTGCTCCTACTGCATTCCCTGTTTAAAGGCAATGAAACTTAAAAACTTTCTTTGTACTCTTTCTACTTTTTCTTTGTATGTAAAATAATGAGGTGACCAAACTTGGGACGCATATTCTAAGATTGATCGAACTACAGAGCAGCATATCACTTTAAAACAGTCTACACTATTAAAATCTGTAAGCATTCTCTTCACACACCCGAGCAACTTCAAACCCTTGTTCACAATATTATCAATATGTGTGTCGAAGCAAAGGGTCGATCAAATGTAACACCCAGATCCTTCACGTATTCAACGCGATTAATCATGTTATTATCAAGAAAGTAATCAAAAGATATCCAATCCCTTTTACGATAAAAACTTATAATGGAGCATTAATTAACATTGAGGTGCATAAAATTTAACTTACACCATTCAGAGAATCGAGCTAGATCCTGACAATTCGAAATATCTGCATAAAGAAGACATCTACTGAAAGTTATTATGTCTTCAATATCGTTAATAAAACAGGTAAAAAGGAGCGGAGCGAGGTGAACACCCTGACGAACACCAGAGGTAACAAATATATCAGATGATTCAAAGGTATTAATTTTTACTCGCTGTACTCTACCAGACAGGTAACTATTTATCCATTGTAGAACATGGATGCCCAAGCCTTCCCGCTTGTAAATAAGAAGTTGATGGTTAACCTTATCGAAAGCCTTGGAGAAGTCAGTGTAAATAGCATCCACTTGACACCTCCCCTCCCAAGCTTCCACCAAGTACTGCTCATAGACAAGCAGATTAATAGAAGCCATGCTGTGAAGTTGCTAACACATGCCTAAAAATAGGAAACATCTTTTGGTAAACAATACCTTAAAAATCTTACTAAATAGTGAAAATTTCGAAATTCCACGATAATTTTCGACGTTAGCTCTGTCTCCATTCTTATGGATTGGCGTAATGTAAGTAGTTTTCCATACTTTTGGGAAAACACCTGTTGATAAAGAAATATTAAAAATCTGAGCCAACACTGCAGACAAAACACCCTGACAATTCTTAACAAATATGACTGGTATCCCGTCGAATCCGGTACCCAATTCACTGTTCAAGTGATCTGTTGTATTAAACTCGTCCACCGGCTCAACTTGAAGGAAACTAAGGTTTACAGTTTTCATGTAATTAAAAGTACGGGTCTCACAATGTTCATGCGTGTAGAGTGTGGAGAAAAAAACTCTAAAGAGCTCTGCTATAGCGCTCTAACATTATTATGTGACATACTACATATATCCCACATGAAATATCGTTTATTAAAATTTCAATCTTATAGTCCAATAAATGATAAAAATCATACATTAGGAAATCCGAGAATCAGACAAAAGGTTTTCTTAATAATTAGAAATTCCATTGTTTACAAACAAATAAAAAGCAGATAATTAAAAATTCAATTTATGTTAATCATTCAATCCATGAAAATTCAATCAGTAAAGCCCCGAGCCGGAAGTCTTTTGTAATCTACGACGACGCGCTGCAGGTAGCAGGTAACCAAGAAGAACGCTGCTGGCGCGTAACAGTGGCCTACATCCTGCATGAGCGCGACTTCCGTGTTGTCGCTGCCGCCGATAAAAACACAGCCGGTGGATAGGATTCGGACGGCAACGTTGCCACAACTTGAAGAAATACTTAATATTTTATATTGGTAAATGTGTTCCAGGCCTATGTAACGTACAGTTAGTCCAGTAAGAGATTACCCATGCGTCATCAATCTACGAACATATCAAAAACAGTTTCGAGACCTGTTCATCTTAATTTGTATAGAAATGAAAAAAAGACAGAAAACAAAACAAATTCTAATCCAAACCATACACAAAAAATGTGATATTATGGGCGGAGCAAGATAGAACTCAAACAGTGGAAGAAATATATTGAAAAATTCTTTTCAAATAATGGTCCAAGAATATTTTAGGAGCAGAGATAAATTTTAAATAGGGTTGGAGAGAGGCAGGAACCCTATTGAACCCATTTTGTTTGTGAGAAAGCCTCAGAAGTTTGATTTCTGACCTTAGCAACCACTTGGTTTTCTCTATACAGTACTTTTACGGCGTTTGTATATAAACTATTTATGCCTGGTTCTTTCATTGAGATCCATAATTTCAACAAAGGGACGGAGTCAAATGCCTTACGAAGATCTATAAAAGTAACGTAAAGGTCCATTCCTCTTGCTAGTCTCTTTTTTGCCAGGTTTGTTATAAATATATTGTTCACGCAGAATCGTCCAGGTCGAAATCCACTTTGTTCTTCCATTTCCATGGCTTCCTCTTCTATTTGGGCTGTTAGGACTCTTTCGTAAACCTTTCCAATGGACGATGTAATGCTATATCGTATTAAATCGTATTACTTAGAAATTTGTTTATCAATTTTTGATCTCCTTGCACAAACCTCCCGATAAAGTATTTATGCGGAAACTGTTGGTAGTACTCTCTACAATTTGCTGAAAATCACATCAAAATAACTCACTTTTATCAAAATCTATATGCAAATGAAGTCAATTAAAAAGATCGCTTACCAATAAAAAAGATATTTCAACTTTTTTTCAGTTTTCCATCCCTGGCAATAGACCAAGCTTGGAAATATTTTTAGAGGACCACCACCAAGATCCACTTAAAATATCCGCCATAGTTTCATCAAAATATCTCATTCCCATCAATGATTATGCGTGAACAAACATTAAAAAGGTATATACGTAAACGTCGAATTGATAACCTCCTTTTTTTGAAGTCAGTTAGAATATTCTAATTAATTTATTTAAATCCCATTAAGAAAAGGCCAATTTACGTCTATCAGGGTCAATATCCCAATGCAAAGCTTTTTAAGATAAAAAAAAAAAGATTAAATTAATTCAGGTTTATGTTAATACGATTTTTGAACAAAATTATCGAATATTTAAATATACAGTGTGTCCCAAATTGGTGATGACTGCATTGCAATCTCGCTAACTATATGAGATATAAAGGCGATTAAATGGGGGAACTTTTAGTAGGTTATTAGTGCTTGGGAATCAGTTCTTGTTTGTTACGTTTTGGAAATATTAGAAAAAAAAGTAAAATGTTACATTTTTAATTTTTTTTTTGTTTCCCAATATTTTTTAAATTTGTATGACAACTTTTTACGCAGAATACGTCAATTTAGTCAAATTTTAGTTACATTGTTTCGGTTTTTTGGAACCATCTCATCACCTCTTTTTTTCCTTATGTGAAACACTAAAATAACGTTATGACCTAAAAAATAACTAAAAACCCTTTCTTAAGAAAAATTTGAATTTTTGACAATACCGAAATTTTAAATAATTCCTTTATTTAAGACTGCGTTTCCTATTGTAAAAATGTTATTTAATAATTACAAACTACATAGTCATACTAAGATCTGAAATGTCTACCATTTTTTTCAATACACTGTTAACATTTTTTCGAAACGGCTCTGGTTATACGGTAAATGGTATTTCGATTGATATTATCAAGAATATAGCGAGTTTTATGTTCAAGAACTTTTTGCTTTCAGGGCGATCAAATTCGTATACCTCACTTTTCATATATAAATAAATAAAAATCTAATGGCGTCAGGTTCGGAGACCTAGCAGGCCAGCGCACAGTACCGCAGTTGGGGATTATTTTTCACCAAAAGAGTCCGTTAAAGACGTTTGTACTGCTCCGGAATTATGTGGGCAACCGTCTTGCTGAAACCACACTTTATCAAAAGTATCATTTGACAGAACTTCTCGAGTGGCAGGAATAATTTAATTTTGCAAGATATTTTTGACCTGCCAATGTTTGGTCATAAATAAATGAGACAATCAGAGGATTTGCTAAAAATAATGGAGAAAATGAAAAAAGATTAATCATAATTATTAAAATAGTAATAAATACATTTTGAAGATGAATAGTTAAAGCGTTTCACAAAAATGCTAACAATTTAAACCTAAATAGGATATTTCTTACGGATCATTCCGCAACATACATTAAAACCACATCGTACTTGCAATCTTCGTGGTTAGCTTAATTGCAGGTTTTCAAGAGCCCAGTAATTGTATTTATTATTTTTTTTGACTCTGCAATTACTGAAATGTGTTTCATCTCTTCATAAAACTTTATCAGAAAAGCCGAGATTTTTTAGACATTGACCAACATACCAATTTCAAAAAACGATTCTCCTATCAAAATCGCCTTCTTGAAGTCCTTTTACAAGTGTAGGTTTATAAGGATGGCTTGGTAAAACATCGGATTGTCGTTAAAATATTCAAAAATATTTCTTGTTATTTTTCATATAATTCTTGGGACCACGTTTTTTGAAATTAGCAAACTCAAGTAAGTTTCTAAGTAGTTTAGGAAGATAAATTCGAAAAAACGTCATTTTATTTATACTGTTAGTCCCCTAACTTCTGTCGTTTTGAATATGAAAAAGAGGAATTTTCCCCTGTCACCATAGCTTCAGTAAAAAGCTAGCTGCTTAGTTAAAAAATTCTTAAGAGGGTTGAACATGGGCTCCATGAAGTCTGATATTACCTTATTAAATGGAGTCGCCTATCATTCCCCTTTAGACTTTGGTCAACTCATTGAAATGTTTTCTGATCTGGAAGAGTACGATTGGGATATCTGTCGTGAAATCCATTTTGCGAATTATTTCACAATTAATTTCACCACGAAATCCAAAAATGAGTAAATTAATATCCAAGTAAAGAATCACTGTGTCAGCGATGTAAAAGTTGACAAGTTCTAAAATGTAGATATTTCTTTCGTACCTAGCAATGTTTGAGACAATGATACTTAGTTTTTTTCTGATTTATAAATATCGATATTGACTATACAGTGTGTTGCAAACAATAAGGGCTGCAATAGGTGTTTTAGTTTTTTAGGTTAAAATATATTTGGCTCAGGTTTTTGATATCTTGTTTGTCATTAATTGCTTGTTTTTCTTTTTTTTTATATGTAGCATTTCCTTTATTTGAAGTTTATGGTAGTTTCTTTCCTGGGTTAGAATCTTTGTGTTTGAACAATCAAATTCATGTTTAAAATTTGTCTCGTGTTTGTGTAATGCTGTTGTTGCGTTTTTTGTGTATTTATGTCCGTTCAATCTGCTGTCTAGATATTGTGTTGTCATTCCAATATATTTTTGTGGACAATTTAGACATGGTACGGAATAAATAATGTTAGATTTCTTTTTATGGGTCACCTTACTTTTTAGCTTTGTAAATAGTGGTGACAAGTGGTTGTATGTTTTGTGGCAAACTATAATATCGTGCTGTTTGAGGATGTGTGTAACTTTTTCTGACAATGAATTTATGTATGGTATTGCAACATATGTTTTTGGGTTGTTATTATTATTATTTTGTGTAAGGACGTTCTTATTATACAGTTTGTAAGTTCGTTGTTTTATTATTCTGTTTGTGAGTTTTTCGGGGAAATTATTATCATTTAGGATTCGTCTGACTTTCTTTAAAGCTTCTTGACGATATTTCGGAGAAGTTAGGGTTAAAGCTCTATCAGCCAAACCTATTATTACGCTGATCTTTTGGCATTTCGGATGATGTGATTGATAGTTAAGGTAGGTAGAAGTTACCATACATTTATATAGAAAGATGGTTTATATATATATATATATATATATATATATATATATATATATATATATATATATATATATATATGAAGTAAAATGCGAAACAGTAAATGCAAAGTTCTCTCCATCATATCCTTTCTGTGTCCTTGGGAGCACACCTTACTTTATAGCTTTGTAAATGTGGTTGTATGTTTTGTGTCAAACTATAATATCGTGCTGTTTGAGGATGTGTGTAACTTTTTCTGACAATGAATTTATGTATGGTATTACAACATACGTTTTTGGGTTGTTATTATTATTATTTTGTGTAAGGACGTTCTTATTATACAGTTTGTAAGTTCGTTGTTTTATTATTCTGTTTGTGAGTTTTTCGGAGAAATTATTATCACTTAGGATTTGTCTGACTCTCTTTAAAGCTTCTTGACGATATTTCAGAGAAGTTAGGGTTAAAGCTCTCAGCCAAACCTATTATTACGCTGATCTTTTGGCATTTCGGATGATGTGATTGATAGTTAAGGTAGGTAGAAGTTACCATACATTTATATAGAAAGATGGTTTATATATATATATATATATGTATATATATATATATATATATATATATATATATATATATATATATATGAAGTAAAATGCGAAACAGTAAATGCAAAGTTCTCTCCATCATATCCTTTCTGTGTCCTTGGGAGCACATATCTCCGAAGAGGATGCCTATACAAAAAAAGTTTATATGAACTTGTAGTATTCCTTCACGTGTTTTTTTTTTTCATATCCGGGAGATTTACCACATTTTCCAGGACACCCTTTATATACATACATTTTCACACTGGCAAAAATGATTTTCGGATTGGTTCAAATGCATACAAAAGTGTATTAATCATCCTATCGAATATTTTGTTTTTGTTTATTTTTAATGAAATATAAATGGTTCCCCCGTATACAAGAATTTTCCCAGCCTTTATTTTTCAAAAATCGACCCATTTTTAACCATCCGCATCTCTAAAAAAGCAATAAACCTGATTTAAGTCCAACATTTCGAGGAAAGAAATAAAGCATCTGGTTCTCATAAAGTGTCATCCGATAATTTAGGTTTTTCGTTACCTTTTCGACTAATATGTTCCAGATGTGGTCATTTATCGCGCTCGAAATCGAAAACATAATGGATTATAAGTAATAAATGAGTGATATATGGAAATAACGAAGTTTTGAAATTTTATGAGCATAAATTTCTTTAAGAAATTTTTCTTTTCTAATTGTTCACTATTAATTTTGGGAGAGGCGTTACACCGATATGTGATTTTTTACTTGGGTTTCTCTAATAAGTACAAATAATTCCTACAAGGTGTCGCTAGTTTTTTTTCACTCTCTGTTATGTGTGATACACGCATGTATAAAGTATATGTACTGATCGTCAAATAAACAGAAAATGTCCGGACCATGTTATGCGCCATTTTGGGTAAGGTGAAGTTATAATAACAGTGAATACGCTGTCGCCACTAAAAAGTTATAACGACTAAACGTAATCGTTTACCTCCCACTGACAAGGTTTGAAGCAATTTGCATACCTTTCCGAAATTTCATCGACATAAGTAGTTGAACGAAACGAATGGTACAAAGAGATAAATTGACAGTATTACGTTATAACCTTACCCAACTTATCCAATTGGTGTCAATTGATTGTTATGTGTGGATGTCTGTCATACTATTGGTCGGTCGTAAAAATAAATTAAAAATTTTTATTGTAATTTTGGTTGTTAAAAATAACTAGTCCTTAAAAAAAAGCAATATGTTGACGAACCGTTTCTTCAAAACGTTTTATTTTTTGAAAAAAACAGTTGAAATGTTAATTAGGTAGTACCCCGTTATTTTCAGTATTTTCTAATTAAAATTTCCTTAGAAAGTTGAATGTTTCGCAAATTTCAAGTAAATTTGTGATTATAGACATACAAAATTATTACACTAAATTCTGTTCATATCTCAACAGTATGAGCGTGCTGTTTAAAAATTGTTTTCCAACGGCTAGTTCTAATTATGGATTTAACATAAACACTTGTGTTCCTATTTCCCTCAAACGGTCGAGTATCTTACTTTGAAACAGTTAAATGTAACATAATTGTTTTCATCAACACAACTTATAAAAAATTTAAGAAGTAACAATTTGTAAGATATTTAAAACTTTTATTTAAATAAGTAACATTCAATTTTATATTCAAATAATGTTAAATGCAACATTTTACTTCCTTAGGCTGTGTTAAACACTATACTACACTACAATTAAATAAATATTATTGATTATAATTTATTAGGACATATAAATTTGAACCCTACAAACCAACAAACGAGGTCCTTCAGAATAAAAAGCTTATTTATAGTACGTTTGGTCTCCAAGCCCCTACAAATCTTCACAAAATAATAAAAAAAGTATATTAAAGGTTGAATAGTATCATTAATGGGGGTCTTCGGGCTGGCCTATGGTTCCGGCCCCTGGTCGTATACAGTTCCTCTATCACCGGTCAAGTTTCAGGTTTTCTTTTAAACTTAGTTGTCAGGACAGGAAGTCTTGCAGTAAGAGGCTGGATGTTTAATGAATTCATACAATAATTGATTGGTGGATAGCTAGGACGATTGATTTTAATCATACTACATAGAGCAGTGGTTTCTACCATTTCAAGTTTTATGAGTGCTGGCTTCCTGCAATTACTGTATGTAGGGGGTATGTATTCCTATTAAAGTCAGTATATTGCTTAATATATATATATATATATATATATATATATATATATATATATATATATATATATATATATATGTATATATATATATATATATATATATATATATATATATATATATATATATGAGTTGTTTTTCTTGATATGCCTTATTCTTTGTATATTAAGACTCCTAAGGTATTTGGCCCTTTGTATACATTTTTTGTTTAACAGTTCCAAAGTGCCAATTTAAGATAATTTTGTGGTCTATATTTACACCTAAATATTTGACTGATGGCTTGGTGCATATTACTTGGTTATTAGGTTATTTAAAATAAATTTAATCCAAGGAAAAACAAAGATTATTTCATAATAATAACAACAATGACACTATTTTTTGACTTTTGACGGTTAATTTGACGTGCCAAAATGTCACTTTACCCAAAATGGCGCAGAGCATACTCCGGACATTTTTCGTTTGACAGCTCCATTACCACCTGTCATCCATTTATTTTCAGAAATCCGTGGTGTGATAACATGCCTCAAGTTGCAGAGACCGACGTAAAATGGTGTATTATGCGGAAAGCAATGTTGCCAACCCTAATAGATCTACCGTTTTTCACTGAAATCTACCGTTCTACCGGTTTTCATGGGCAACCTACCGTTTGGGTTATATTTTATTTAAAGTAATTACAAAATACTTTATAATTATGCCATATTGTTATCATTATACCAACTATAAAATAAGTACGTTACGGAGTCTAAATGATTTCATGCTGAAAGGTCGACAAATATTCTAGGAGATGCCACAAAAGAGGGATATTTTGTGGTTGGTGCTACATCGCATATATAACTATG
This sequence comes from Diaprepes abbreviatus, assembly GCA_034092305.1. Lineage (NCBI taxonomy): Eukaryota > Metazoa > Arthropoda > Insecta > Coleoptera > Curculionidae > Diaprepes > Diaprepes abbreviatus. The sequence continues at coordinate 766,364 of JASJET010000268.1, read as the reverse complement.
TCCTTTCTCTATCCTTGTTTTCCACTGCACAATAAAAAAGAACAGATACAAATCTGACTTACTCGCGTACAACAAATTTTGAATATAAACTACGCATTGTTGAAAATGGACATTTTTTACAATGAAAAATCGGGAAAAAACATTTGGAAATTATTTTTCCAACATGTCTGCATATGCTAAAAGCATTTTCAAGAGAAATTATTCATATCCGGCGACATAGTTCGACTTCAAAATTTGCGTCAAAAAATCATACCATTTCATTGGAAACATCACCTGACTTTGGGGCATGCCGACCTGATCAGTATAAATACCTCACGAGTTTGCAGAAATGTAGCGGTAGATCGAGTTTATAAAGATGTTATTTCAAGAAGAGCGAAGCAATAGGAATAATTCCTTAGCAGACTTCGAAGGATCGCTGGATTATAGCAATATTTTGAATCGCTAATAGAGTTTTGGTCTCTCAAGGCTGTTTTCACGGCTGATTTCGATAATCCATTAGTTTTCATTGGCCAAAACTTCTATTTTTTGAAAGGATTTACTTTCAAACAGGATTATCAAAAAAATCCCATTTCTTGAAAGAAGATTTTCTCTTTCTCTTTTAGAACAACGACGATCTTTCTGATGGCAGCATAGACCTTCCAGATCTTCTAGAAGAGCCAATAAACCTACGAAAATAATCTGGTTAGGCGCGTGCATCAGGGAAGTTCGACTATAACACCCTATCCATTCGTGAAAATGTCCGTCGTTCTCTGAGTAAGCTATCATTCCACACCGATAGCCGAAAAGTGGGTTAATTTCGAAGACTCCAGTATCCATTTAAATAGTGTCTCTGGGTTTTCCCCTTTTTAAAAAACAAAGTGCGGACGTAAGGAGTACCTACTTACGGACTTCTAGGTAAGTTTCCGGGAATAAAAAGGGACCCCAGATTCACTTGTGTTCGGCCAAAGATCGCGTATACTCCGTATACCTAAAGAAGGTTGCGGTGGAACGGAATCTCGCAACTAAAGATCGAGAAACCTTATATCATAACTTGAGTTTTCCCATAATCAAACAAAAAAACAACTTTTTAAAAAACAAGTCATTTTTCCCGGAAAATAAACGACAAAAGGCATTCATTCCTTTTCGTCAAAAACAAAAAATTAGATAGAAAAACTTTAATCCTCCAGAGACATAACGCTCGATAAAATTCTTCAGTTTTACTTGCGGCAACCGTTTAACTTGTTTTTCGGGAATATCTAATTTTTGCACTTGTTTTACCGAAGCGATCTTCTTACCCAGATAAAATATTTTTTGGCAAGAAAAAATAGACAATTTTTTCTAAAAGATTGGGTATTCATTGAGGATCAAAAAATAAATTGGCCACAACGCAAAAGTATACTTAATCCTGCCCCTACTAATTATTTTTCAAAATAAAACCCTGAACCCTTCAATAAATTAAAGTTTTCAATTTTTTTTCAAAATCGTCTTAAGCACTTCAGCTCATCTCTCAGACGCAGAACCCCATGCCCCTTTTTTAAATTTTGGCAAGAAAAAAGAATCTTCTTTTCTTCAAAATTTAAGAGCATGACTCAAAGTACCACAATCAAACAGCAAGAAAGGTGAGGCGACTTGGCATCTCGCTGGGTCGGGCGGTTATGGTGGGTCCTCTCCGGCACCGCCGGCGTGGTGCCCTTCCTCTCAGCATCCTGAACAACAAATGTTCACATCTTCACAAATCAACCCTTTGCGGCAAACCTCGTTCGAATTGAAGCAGCGTTCAATTTAACCTGAGACCAGTAAACCCAGAAATATCGGCTCTCAGGCTTCACCAAAACTTAAATCAAGAGATACAATCTGGTGGAATTGAACGACTGTGCTACAGGACAAACTTCAATCAGGACTCGTGTACGGTTACCAGCGACGATCTATTATCAAATTGTAGGGCGGTCTCGACAGATTACGGCACGAACGTACCCGTAGAACCGGTACGCAATCTCGACGACGATCAAACCCTTTTGCGATAGCATTAAACATGATCGGTTGAGTAGTTTTAAGCTGCGCAAAATACATTTCTTTAGTTCAAAAGAGAAGAAAAACGAGTAGAAGTAGTAACAATGATAACAATATGTAAGTGGGTACCAAAAAAGAAACTCAAATATATCCAAAAATATAAAGACGAGTGGAAATATTTGCCTGAATTTAAAGGATGGATTAGAAAAAACAGTAAAGGTAAAGATTTCGCATTATACACCTGGGCTGAGATTCTATAAAATTAAAGGGAAAGGGAATGTCATAATAAGGATTTTCCGTCTTTGCTCAGTCTGTAGTAACACATAAGTATGTCACTGTCCTAAAAGAGATAAGGAAAGGGAATGTCAAAAAATATGATTACAGAATCAGGTATCTGTTGTAATAAAGATATCCTAGTTAGAAGTAGGAAGGATGCTCTCACAAGTTATAGAGTCCACGGATTTCAAAAAATAAAACATGGGCGTGGCAGAATCTCACAAAAAAAGATCGAAAAGTATTGCCAAACAATCATTCATTGATTCATTTGGCAGGGCTAGTATGTCTGGAAATAAAATTGAACAGGATATGAAAGCGAGTTGTCGAGGAGGGAGGGGGTCAGCAATATTTACGTTCCTATTACAGCAGACAGGAGCGAATTTTTAGTTCTGGGAAGGGAGGGGACGAATAAATATATATATATATATATATATATATATATATATATATATATATATATATATATATATATATATATATATAAATATATATATATATATATATATATATATATATATAAATATATATATATATATATATATATATATATATATATATATATATCTTCTTCTTCTTTCTCAGCCCATTGACATCCACTCCTGGACATAAGCCTCTCCGATGATCCTCCACTGGGATCTGCCTCTCGCCTTCTGGAGCCAGTCTTTTCCAGCAAACTGTCATATCATCTACCCATCTGCGTTGTGGCCTGTCACGATTTCGGTTCGTTTCTCGCGGTCGCCATTGCAGTAATTTACTCGTCCACCTATCGGGCTGTTGTTTAGCTATGTGCCCCGCCCATTGCCACTTTAGTCGTGATATGCGTTCAATGACGTCAACTACTTTGATTTTTGATCTTATTACTTGATTTCGCATTTTATCCCGTAACGAGATTCCTAACATTTGTCTCTCCATGGAGCGTTCAGTGACTCGGAGCCTATTTGCGTTTTGTTTGGTTAGTGTTATCGTTTCCATGCTGTAAGTAGCAACAGGCAAGACACACGTGTTATACACTTTCCGTTTAAGGTTGATTGGTGTGTTTCTATCTCTTAATACGAACTGCAACTTTCCAAAGGCAGCCCATGCCAGCCCTATTCTCCTTGTTATTTCCGCCGTTTGATTTTCTTTGCCCAGTTCCATGACGTGGCCTAAATAGATGTATTCTTGGATATTCTCTATGATTTCATTTTGAATCTCTATTTGTACATTTGCGTCAGGGCTCATTAACTTAGTTTTCCCCATCGTAAGTCCCACTTTTCTCTCTTCTTCATTGAAATCTTGAAGCATTTGTTTCAACTCTTCCGGATTGTTAGACATGACAACATCATCGGCGAAACGAAGATGACTAAGATAAGAACCGTCGACTCTCAAACCTTTTGCATCCCAATTTAGTTTTTTAAAGACATCTTCCAAAGCTAGCGTAAATAGTTTCGGAGAGATGACGTCTCCCTGACGCACACCTCTCATAACGTTTATTTTTTCGGTTTTTGTGTCTTCGTCGATTTTAACCTGTAGAGTTTTATATATGTTCTGTATGATGGTGGTATACCTGGAGTCAATTCTAGCATTATTAAGTGATTTCAAGATCGCCCCATGTTTCTATAGAGTCAAAGGCCTTGTGAAAATCCACAAATGCCAGGTGTATAGGAATGTTATATTCCTCGGTTTTTTTAGGACTGTGCGTAGGGCTTGGATATGATCTATCGTACTAAATCCACGTCGAAAGCCGGCTTGCTCCACAGGCTGGTAATAGTGAAGCTTTTCAGTCAGGCGATTTGTTAATATGCGGGTGAATAGCTTATATAGGTGGTTTAATAAACTGATAGAACGGTAGTTTTCTATATTTGTTGTGTCCCCTTTTTTGCAGAGAACTACGACTTGTGCGTTATACTATTCTTCTGGTACTCTACCTTCGTATAAGCAGTTATTCATCAGTGTTTGTATCGCTTTTTCAAGACTGTCTCCACCCATCTTTAACATCTCAGTTGTAATTTGATCCTCGCCCGGGCATTTTCCATCCTTCATCTGTTTTAGTGCTCTTTTTATTTCATCTAGCGATATCTCCAGCAAATCTTCTGATCCTACATTTTTTATTTGTTTTACTGTTTTTGATGGATCTGGATCCGTATTGATCGAGGAGTATTATAAGTCCGCATAGAATGCTTCCACAGCCTATGATGTCATCTACATGTGTTACTCTCACAGCTTCTCTGTTCTTTAATCTTGTTATTTTGGTTCGTCCTCTTGAGAGACCTGACCTCAAAACTTTCATATTTGCGTTTCTAATGTCTTTCCTTACTTCTTTCTTGATATTTTTATTCAGTTGTTTAAAATCCTCTGTATCTCTCTCAGTCATCCTTCGTCTTTCCACCATCGGTAATGTATATATATATATATATATATATATATATATATATATATATATATATATATATATATGTATATATATATTTATATATCCTTTTCATATTTTACATTTCCAAAAACTCAAGTATATCACCTATTAAATCTAAATGGATAATATGTATTACTATTTCATATCCATAAAAACGCATCAATATAAATACAAAATGATCGTCTGCTTCATGGCAATATTTCCTTTGTAAATTTAAATAAATTAGAAATCGAGGGATTAAAAACTTATACCTGTATTTTAGATTTACTATCCAACCCGGCAGCACTGGATTGTCTCATGTCTGGCTTTTTTACTACTATTTACTATAACAAAATTTATTGAATGAGTTGGATTTACTACTTGGAAATTTCTCATCTTGCGCTCTCGCCAAAAATAGCAAAAATAGTTGCCAAGGCGTCCACAAGCGGTGAAAGTCTTGTGTTTATTCAGTCAATGCCGCAAATGATCACTTTTTAATCAATAATTATGACCCCTTAATCATGCTTTAAATTCGAAGACAATAAAATATCATCCCAGTAATCCTGTGAGAGCAAAGTATCTAAATAAAATTATAGACGCTATTGGAATATTTTATAAAAATGTTTTTAAAATCTAAGAAACGCCTCATGGGTACCCCAATTTATTTTTGGCATACGCGTAACATAAGATCCTTTTATTAAATAAACAAAATAACCTTAAGGGCCGTTGTATATCATCTACGACATTGACGAAGTTCCTAGTCGATATTACGTTCGCAAAGCTGTTCTAATCCATTCCTTATCCTATTACCGTATTCCAGGCGTTATACCCGGCTGAGACGGTGAATTACCGATAGCAAGGGACACGGGGCGGGACAGGCGAGGCGCATTTGAAATTCTCCATTGAAGTTAGTCTATTGAAATCGGGGAAAACTGCATAAACTGAATGCTGAACACTTAAGTGGTGCAATGACTGGATCACAATCAAAGTAATTATTTGTTTTACAGCAGTTCCAGACAAACCGATAATTATATTGGTTTAGAGAGGTATTTTTCATACCATATAATCTTTAGAAATACTGCAGCTTAAAAGAACAGGTCAGTAGTTAGACACGATTTTAGAGTCTAAACAAGGCATTAAAATTAGTATCGGTTACTGTTAATCTCGAAGTGTAAATTAATTCCAGACATTATATCCAACTTAAAGCAAAATATTGTATACCTTACTCTATTGTCTATCTGTTACAGAACTACCAACTTTTTCTCTAAAAAAATTGGCCATCTGCACAAAAAAAATGTTTATTTATTCCAGTAAAGGAAAGAACCGGAAAATAATAAAAAAGCTTAGCGTTTATAAATCAGAATCGAAATATCGATATTTTTTCAATCCGATATCTAAACCGATCCTTAGACTAGCCCTTGAATAGTTTGATATCAAATGAGTATCACCATTTAAATGATTTCTAACATTTAATGTAAAGTGTGGGGCCCACCATCGTGTATGAACATATATTTTGTCTACTAACCGCAATGGAAGGTCATCCAATACATTTAGCGAATTTACTAGGTGTTCTAGGTCATTCAAACCACTTAAGTGAGGTGGTAAGATGACAGAACCAATAATAAATCTGTCAGTGATCCCAGTCCATACGTTAATTTTAAATTCATGTTGAATTTTACCTCATGCGAGTTTTTAATATTAAACATGTTCATTTTAAAAATTTGCCACACCCCTTCTTGTAAAATAACACTCATTGGTAAATATATATTTATTTTTTTTGAAAATTAACATCACGTTTTCTCCGTTCATTAATAAATCGATCAAAGCCCAGTCTCAATTCAAGGTCAAGAGGTAAAAGCACTTGTACTGTCAGGTGGTGGAATGGATGCAACAGCTATTCTTATTTGTTTTTAGAAACTCTCACTCAGACTCGGATTTTATTCAACTCGTAAAATTTCTTCCTCAACCTCCGGTGTCTAGTCGTAAGATGTCGTTGATCATTACACAAACAAAACTACCCGTTTCTCAAAAGCGCGTTTCAACAGTGGCAAATATTTAATGGTTTCGTACGCGTCCATTTGGACATTTTTCTCTGTATACTCTCACCGACTCCCGACCATTTTCTTTTCAGCAGCCATAAAATAATATCATATAAGTCATTTCTGTGTTAGTGTAAGGTTTGGGCATAGCGAAAAATTTAAGAATAAATAATAAATTTCAAAATTAAACGATAAAGTATTGTGAGATTTAATCGTTTGACAATAGTCTTTCGTAACTAATAACGATACTTATAATTTTTAGGTCGTTGCTATGTAGATGTTATTATTGTTGACTTGTTGGCTCTTAAATATACCCCAAATTTCTTAGACCTGTCCTAAATCTGGATAAAAAATATGTAGGCGTAACGCTCCTGGTGGCGCCCTCTGCTTTGTACATCGAAACTGCAATTGAGTCTTGATTTTTCATTCTAAAAAAACCCTAAAGTACCAAATTTTGTGCAAATCAACTTATTATTAAGAAAAATACTGTTAAAAATTTTATACAGTTATACATTTCATAGGATTAGTTTGTGTTTATAGTTTGTAGGGTTTTAGATTTATTTTCAACGATTTCATAATTTATTTAATTAATTTTACTTTTGTTAAATTCCTCATGAGACGAAGATCTGGAACTTTTTAAAAAATTCAATTTCCTTATTTTCATCTTGGAACTCCAATGACAGAAGGTCTAGAAATCGCCAGATTACTCCTTTTTCTTATCTTATTACACCATGTAGTATGAAAATCCTTCTAGAAAGATCCGTCATCTTCTGGTATTCGGAAAAAGGGTATATAAATGGTACGGATCGGCTTTCGTAGACAGTTTAGTTCGAGACATCGTCGATGTAACTTGAAGTGTTGACGAGTGTCAAAAATTGAGAAGTTGACAATAAAAGCTTTTGAAATAATAGAGTGAGTTCATAAATCAGCTGTCCGGAACATTAAAAAAAAAAAAGTTTTAAAAAAATTTTAGATTTGACACCCTATATTTCGGAAAAATGTTTTGGAAGGTAAATTGGGCTAGTTCTTCATATTTTAGCCTTTGAAATTTGCGCAAGCATTTTATACAGACCTTTCCGAGACACCCTGTATATTTAAAAGAATATCGACAAAATTTATATCGATATTTTTTAAAAGTCAACATCCCTACTGTTAAGTTAATAATGTATATTACAGTGCCATCTAGGCCCCTTTAATTAAAGTACCAATGACGTTGTTCCAAGGCAAAATCAGGGGCGGATCCAGCCTCTACCTAGACGCAAGCGAGTTGACAGAATTAGTCAATGTGCTCTACGCCAAAGCTCTTCGATTATACCCTATAGATTTAAACAACAATAGATTTGTTTGAAGACTGTTTATGGTCGGTGGGGAGAGGCTTTTTTGACAGACATAGACATATTTACTTATTTTTTCTTTTAGCTGAATTGCTTGTCGTGACTCTTTTCAGTGTTTTTAAGTGTTAGGAATTACTATAAACGCGAAGTTTCCAAAAAATATTAACAAAAAGAGGATTTAAAAACTTATTTTGATCGGTAAATATTGTTAGATATTGTTTACGTACTGAAAATAACAATAATACTAATTTAGGAAATCATAAATTCATACTTTTATGTATTCTAGAATTGACATATACCGATTATCAAATGATACTCGTTTAAATAATGCAATTAGAATAGGATAGTATAAAATCGGTATGTGTATACCAAGAAATGAAATATCTATTGTTTATCAACACTTTTTCAAATATAAATGAAAATAAGGGCTATTCTTTTGAGTCATTATCACTTTCACTTCTATCACTTGAAGTAATCAAGATCACTTCAGCCCAATGACAAGTAAATGCATATTGAAAACAACATGAAGTTATCAGTTTCACTTTGTTCACTTTGATCAATTGATAATTACTCAAAAGAATATAGCCATATTTTTACGTTATTCAGCGTTCAAACAACCGAGCCCTAATTCTGACGTTTTGCTAATTCTACAGGGGTATGTTCGAAGCCAAGGCAATAGAAATCAGCGAGAGGTATATTCTTTTTAGTAATTATCACTTTCAGTTCTGTCACTTGAAGTAATCATGATCACTTCGACCCAATGACAAGTAAATGCATATTCAAAAGAACATGAAGTTATCAGTTTCACTTCTTTCACTTTGATCAGTGATAATTTACTCAAAAGAATACAGCCGAGATATACGTTCCTAATATAGCAGACGGGAGAGTCTATTTTTCTAAATTCGAAGCTCCTGGAGGGAAGCAATCGCCACCCTCTTAGATCCACGTCTGGGCAAGATGCCATCGTATCGGACTGATCGGATGGAGACTTTTAAACTAACTTTCTTATTCTAGACTTTTAAATAAAATGCGTTTTTATACAAATTTATTCTATTCTATTCACTAATCCCAATTTTAATTTCGTATGATAAAAAAAAAGGTGGGACATCATTTTAAAAAGAAAATTATGCCGGTTGTTTTTTTTATACAGTCGATCTGAGGAAATATATGACTTGAAAAGTATTTCTAAGTTTTTGTCATCCGATCAATTTAATTCAAATCGTTAAGGTCAAAGGAAATGAAGTGAAAAGTCGCATCCGGTAGAAACTTCAATCAGAATCTTCGAACGTAGTTTCCAGCTTCAACTCTTTTTTGTTTTGTGATCAGAATCGTCTGTTACGTGAATTTCAAGTAGATATAATCCGATTCGATTAAAATACCGAGGTCAATGAAGTTTATGTGTATTCTCTAAACGTTTTTTTTTCCATAATTAATTTATCCACCACAAATAGCAAACTAAATAAAACCCCAAATGTCCTAGCAGCGACCGAAAGCGATTTACAAGTAAACTTCAAATATTTTTAATCTAATTTTTACTAACTGCGAAAAATTTCGCTAGATGGCGACATTGTATAGTGTTATTGATTTTTGTGTGGGATTATTTTGATTAAAGTAAAATTGCACATAAACGAGCATTGTTTAGAAAACAGTATATTAAACAAGTACTACATTTCAGATTTTTGCCGATAATATTAAATAATTGATTATTTACTGTGATCCAATGCCGTAAACTAAAAATAGCAGTGGTTTTGGTTATGTGTAAAACTGTATCAAACAGTATTTGAGATTTTTCTAAAAGACGATTTGAAAAAAATGATACCCCCAGTGGCCCCAGGGCAGTCAGAAGATAAGCAAAACATGGTTGGATGGGTAAGAGTTAATTTGCATGTTTATTATAGGCTAGTCATAAATTATTGAATAGGGCTATTAAGAATAAACTCGTAAGATATGTCGAAAAAATTTGAAATTTGAGCCATATCTACCTCTGGCCTTCTAGTACCACTTTCAACCTGCCTATTGCTACTTTCAGTTTTCGCCTTTCTTTAAGCGTGAAAATATTGACCTGCTTTCTGTTGTAGGAGTCTTGCGAATATATTAAACGAAGATGAGAAAAAACTTAAATTTTACCTATTTCACGTTTAGAAAACCACTACAAATTTATCTAAAAACCCTCAAAGCAATGCGTCCCTTGTCTCTATGTCAAATAGGCAACCATATGTCAAAAATCAACATTCTACCTTCCGTATGGAGAGAAATGTGTATTCTGTTCCCTAGTATGTAAAAAATTGCTTATATTTAAGTTACAGTATAGCGGAAGCTTTAAAAATTTTGTTGTTTATTGAATATCAATATTATGTGTAGCCTCCGAGATATAGCCATATGGCTGCCTCTCATAGGAAACTTCAAAGGTCTATTTTAGCCTATTAATATGAATACATTTTTTAGTTTTGGGTCACTTTCTTGTGAATAATAACGTGTGGTTTTGTAAAATTGTTATTTATAAAGAAATTTGATTTAGCATCCGACCACTCTGAGTGCATCAAGATCAAAATTAAAACACGAGAGAGATAAAACAATTCGAGGTTTTTACAAATTTTAATAAGTGCGTTGTAAAAGTTTATTAAATATTCCTGACATTATGGTGGATCCGTTCTTTAAAATCGCGTTATTATAAAAAGATTTATTTAGCTTGTTTATAGAGAAATCATAAACCAGTCAGCACCAACAGGATTTTGCAAAAAGAGTCAGTTGATAATTTACAAATTGTATACAATCTGATTGACGCTGGCTAGTTTCTGCAAAAGTAGTTATTTTAATGGAGCCATTCTGCAAGATTTATTTTAGAAAAAAAATTATATTCTGGAAAAAAAAAAGATATTCTTTCTAAATTTACAATTTTTCTCACTGTAACAGAGGGTTGCCAGGCAAGCAGAATCACGCAAATTGAACCCATAAACATGAATGTGTGCTGGTAATAAGAAACACAAAGTTTGGACATAAAAATACAATTTATTATATTTTGACAATGATCAAATGAGTAAAGTACCTTACTGATATTATTTTACTTTAAAATAGCTAACTTTTGCCGTATAATACTATATTGAGATAAATTGGTTACAAAGTCTGTGATGCCACTGGTACAAGGTTTACTCACTAAAAAAATTTTTCTTACATTAGAAAAATATTTGGATATGTGTTTTTAAGTAGATTTGATCAGTTTAAAATAGTTACAAAGAATTCTAGCCATTAGGTCAAAACCAACTTGTGCTTCCAAATGATGAAATGCAGGGAATGATTAAATTGCAAAATATAAAAACTATTCAACCTAAGTAATAATTTTTTTTTTCAGAAAAATACTTTCAACATGCGCCAAATCACTCTTCTCAACCTGGCGGCCACTACACTAGGAATGAAGAATGGTGCTAAAATTGCCAATCAAAACCACAGAAAGGCTTACAGTGTTACCAGTCCAACCAAATCTTTAGATTTGCTCAGAAAAAATTTACAAGCTGCCATAAATAAGGATATCGACAATATCATAAAGAAATATCTTGATGTAAGTTGTTTTTTAAATCAGTTATTTTAACGTTGTACCAAACATCCTAATTAAGATCCAATATCTAGTTCTGGCTACAGTTTAACATAGTTGAAAAACCATGATCCTTAGCAATTAACTAACCCCGCATTTTTATTTTTTGCCAGTATTTGTGCCTACAGACTGTCACGACTCTATCCATTTAATGATCTGACTACTTAATAAAGCTGTCAGCACAAGGATGAAACTCTCTGTAACAGAACTATCCCTAATTAACTCAGCTCATTAAATGATTGGACCAATAGCCACAACTACCATTTAATGTATAAACCAACAACTGGAGGAACTATTAGACTCAGCTTAGATTAAAATTTTAATATAAAACTTAGAAATGACCAAGTTAAATTCACTCAGTTTTTCAACACATTCACTATGTAAATAAAATTTTATTATAAAATTAATACACCATATATTTTTTTATGACTTTTGAAAACTTAATTTTAAGCCAGGAAAATGAACTATGTAACAAATTCCGCACAATAAGCCACTAGGCTGTAGTGTAAGGGCTTCTAAGCTGCTATATAATCAATAATTTTTTGAGGCACGGCATTTTTTCAGGCAATTTAAAAATGGCATTGGTTAAACCTCTATTTAAAGAGGGATAGTACAGATTTCCATAATTATAGACCCATAAGCCTATTACTATCCTTCTCAAAGATTTTTGAAATTGCTATGTTATAGACTACTCAAATTTTTTAATTCAAAAAACTTACTAAGCCCAACACAACATGGTTACTTAAAAGGTAGATCTGTGAGCACAGCTGTATATGATTTTATTGAGAAAATTTTAGAAAGCTTTGAGAACAAGCACTTATCTTTGGGGAGATTTTTGGACTTATCAAAAGCATTTGACAGTGTAAACCATAAGATTCTGCTTCAGAAACTTGAGAGATATGGTGTAAGGGGGCCCGTTCTTGATTGGGTTCGTTCATATCTAGAAAATAGAAGTCAGAAAGTTGTAATGGAATTTGATGGAGTTCAGTATTTTTCAGGTGTTGATTTTTAAACAATGGGCATCCCACAAGGAAGCATTATGGGACCACTACTGTTTATTTTTTATTTTAACGACCTGGCATCTACAGTTATGGGTGAAAGGTGTTATCTTATAAACTTTGCTGATGATACAAATATCTTAACCATCAGATCTCATGAAAATTACTGATGAACATATTATCAAAGCAAAAAAAATGGTTTAGTGAGAACAAATTAATACTGAACACTGAAAAGACCCATCACATTTGTTTTCAACAAAGCAAAACAATCAGACACTCCCTGAGTCAGTTGAGTTTGGGACTGAGAGCATCATACTAAAGGAAGATACAAAATTCCTTGGAATCCATATTAATCATAATCTAGATTGGACAAGACATATATCAGAGGTATGCAATAAGATAAACACAGCTTCATACTCCTTATGAGCAGTGTCAAAATATTTGACCGAGGAAAACTTAAAAATTGCATATTTGTCAAATGTGTCTTCAACTCTTCACTATGGAGTCATGTTCTAAGGTGGGAGCATGTATCAGAAAGAGCTTTTAAAAGTCAGAAAAGAGCAGTTCATATATTTCCTGGCATCGGTTACTTGGATTCCTGCAGGGGACAATTAGAAACCTTAGATATCTTAACTTTACCAGCAATTTTTATTTACAAATGCCTACTGTTTCTCTTTAAAAACAAAGAAAAGTCTAAAAAGCATGAAGTTAAATACCGCCTTGCCACTAGATATATAGGATATAATATCCCACAGCATCAACTTAGTGTGGCAGAAAAAGGGCCTGGTTTCTTGGCAATTAAATTTTTTAATGCTCTTCCGATCGGGGTAAAGTTAGATGAGAATTTCAGACGACTTAAGAAAACGGTTTTTGATTTATTGGTTCATATTGAACCATATATGCAGAATGAGTTCTTTGCATTTTTTAAATGAATTTTAAGTGTTATGTCTGATAATAGGATGTTATGTGACTGATACTTCATTGAATATTTTTGTAAATGTTTAGACTTAGCTATTTTATTGTATTTTAACTTTGACGCCATTCATTCAAGTTTTTGGTTGTTCATCAGTACCACAAAACTTTTTATTGAAAAAAGAGATTTTTGATTAGATTTCATTTTGATTTGATTTATATCATTCAACGAATCAATCAACAGTGAATTAACCCTATAAATTACCTTTTAATAATAATAATAATAAATAGTCTTTATTAAGAATTAATTAACAAAAATTGCAATTCTTAAAGTCTAGCTACTCTACATTAATTTTTTTACATGATAATTCCATTTAACGCTTTAGAAGAACAAACAAAAAGGAAAAAAATACCGAGGCTAAAACAAAATAAAACGTAATAAAATAAGTTCTGCTCCAAAACAAGGTTCTGTCTGCACTAAACTATATTCTAACATAAACAACACATCCTTTTGGTCATTGGTAAATGAATGTATTGATATCCTTTGCAAAGTATAAAATAAGTATACTGCACCCACCATAGCACCATCATTCAACAAATTTCCATCATTTCTAATAGCTCTTTGTCTGTTCAGTAAATTTTTTTTTCAAAAAAATGAAAGTGGGGAAGATGCAAAATTATTTCTAAATTTGTTATGATGCTTTATAGCGGTATAAATAATGCTGAAAAAGAGCCTTCTGATGATGAAGCATAGTGAGAGTATCAAATCTAATGAGAACATGATGATCTCCCTCCAAAAACTAATTTAAATATCAAGTTTAACTGAAAAATACACATATCTATAACTTGAAATCAGATATCAATCCCGCCTAGCGACAATAATCAGTTCTTTGTTTATTGTCTGATTCACGAATGTAAAAATTGTTACTATTAGCATAGACAAATTCAACCTAGCCTGTAAAATAAGTCAGATGTAACAAAATCAAAGATTTTTTTTACCGAACACCACTTTTCTGGAACCAATGCTAATGTATCATTAAGTAATTTAAAAAAACTGTTTTGAAATTCTTTCAGAAGAACGATAATAGCTACACTGGTACTCATTTTATATTATTTTTTTATTATTATTTAGCGTTATTAAAATAAACCAACCTTTTTCCCATAAATTTATTCGTAATAACTAAAAAATTAATGCCCTTTAATCTTTGGACATATTTAAAAATCTCTTTAGGAATTTATAAAAAATGGGGCATATTATGTGCCTACTTCCTTTCAGAGAGTTGCCCCAAACTGTCAGAATTTACGCGTTATGACCGTTAATAAGATATTATACATGTAATTCATTTTATATCTATTTTAAAAGTATTCTTACCAAAAAATTAATTTTAGAAATTCTTCCAACCTGCCATTGTGAACATAAAAAACAATTTAGGTCAAGACAGTGTGACCGACGATCATATCAGAGATGTTTGCAAACAAATTTTGGAAGAGGCCAAATCTATGTATGCAGCACCAAGTAAATCGAGGGACAGTTCCCCCTATGAATGTAGTCAAAGCGAAGCGGATTCGGAAAGCAGTTTTACTGACGTTCGATATCCAAACTTGGAAAGAGCAGTAAGAAACTTTTAATAAATTTGTAAAATTGTTAGATTAGAATGTATAAAATATTTTAATGTCTTGTTATATTGGAGTTTCTCCTGGACATATAAAAAATAGACCACGGATCCCAGTGTACCGACATGCGCTTAGTGTGAGAAAGATGAAAACATTTAAGGATATAGTATTTTCTCTCTAAAGGGGCGGGGCTGAGTGCCGCGTATACGAGCCGAAGATCGGTCGTTTACGCAAGGGATGTTCAGCATGTGTATACGACACTTAGCACCACCCATTTAGAGAGAGAAACACTATATCTTTAAATGTGCGCATCTCTCTCACACCAACCGCAAGCCGGTACACTGGAACCCGCAGTCTATTCTTTATATGTCTATGGAGTTACCTCTAGATGTGTCTTTTAAGGCTATAATTATGCAAAGTTGTATGTTCATTTTAGTCAGACATTTAAACGTGATTCTTTTCTTATCCATTTTTTCAGAGTCCACTGTTCCACCAACCATCCAAACGAAAAGAAACCGAGTTGGACCTGGAACATTCTGCTCTTACTGTCACAACCAAACGCCCCAAACCAAAGCTATTATCAAATTATTACAATGACAATCTTGGTTGCAAATTCTCTTTAAAAAGAGATGGACCGAAGTGGAACCCTGACAGAATAAAATTGAATACTCTTTTTATCATGGGGTCTAGAGCGAACAAAGTGTTGGGTAAGAATTTATTTATAAACATGTATTTTATTCTCTCTTTCTCCTTAAAACTTTTTAGGTTATGGCCAGACAAGAGGTAGACTCTATGTTCGTCATCCGAACCTCCTTCGGTACTGCGGAGATCAAGAAGATAAAGAATGGCTACAATCACAAAATCTTCTTCCCGCTAATGGAGGCAAAATTTACATTATGCTTTTAGATGATATCAAAGAACTTACCGAAAGCGACGAGTATAAAAATAACCCCAATTTACAGCTTCAAGAGCTGCAAGGTTTCGAGGCTCCTGCATTTATGTCCACAAAGATAAGGAATTTCTTGGAATACATAAGAAGCGAGAAAAAACTAATGGCAGTATTGGACATCGATGATAACAGTACCGACACACCGCCACCTAACGTAACAATTACCAATGATACAGTACTTTCTAGTCCTTCAGAAACATTAGACAGTAATGTCGACAATATTTGGAAAACTTCTCAGTTGAGGCAGCAGATTGATTATCCAAATATGTCTTCCGATATGAGTAGTTTGTCCAGTTCAGTTATCTCCAGTATTTTATCAGGGAACTATGCGCCAATGAATTTTAGGACCTCAAACGATAGTTCTCAATCGAGTTTTTAAAATTAGAGTCGAGTAAAACCGAGATTCGATGTGTTGTTACCCCTCTCTACCCTTTAAATGCCTTTCCCATAGAATAATAATAGAGTAAGATATTTCGAAGTTTATTAGCGAGTAGGTCGTGGTTATTGTTGACAGCTAAGTAACGATTTAAACGTCAGTTGTCGATTAACATTTGAATTTGATGATTTGTTGCACTGTCAATCGTTACCGTAAGAAATACTTTATATTGATGTTTGAAAAGATTATATATAAATCAAAGTCGTTGAAGTAAAAATCACATTTCTAGCGTCATTTTTTAAGAATTTGTTATACGGTAATGACATAGAAATGTGAATCTTTTTCTTTCTAACGAGATGTTCAATGATAGAGTACTTATTTTTTAATTGGACAACTATATGCAGTTAGGTAATTTATTGATACTTTTTCTAGTACAACCCCTATTTAAAAAATGTAACGTTTTTATTATTGAAATACCTTTTAAAATGTATAAATTTAGTGGTTACTGGATGCACCTAGAAACACTTTTCGTGTCTCCTTTCTCGTAAGACCATTGTTCCTATGAATCTTCAAAGTTATCATTGTAATGTTGTGATTCAGATGCTTGGGGTGTAACAGAATAGGAACAGTGTAATGATTTGGATTGAAGTCGCATCGATAACGGAGACCATTTAGCGACTGAATCTATAGTTTAAAATGGGATCCGAACCACTGTCACTCGGTCTTTCCAAGTGGTAACCCATATAAATTCTAACCGAGTCCGGCGGACGTGAAATAGTCTAGCCACCAAAGTGAACCGTCACCAGACTAGAAACCAAGTAGATTGACACTACTGGCAAGTTACTATTATTCTTCCTTTGGAATCATAACCCTTTGTGAACAAGTGCCTCTACGACGATTTTCCTCCATTCTATCCTTTTCTCAACTTTCCTCCTTTTACCTTTGACACCCAGCACTCTTAAATCTTTTTCCATGATCTATCCTTCTTCTCCTCAAACATTTTCAGTTAGTTACTTCCTTTGTTGGTCTTTTTTCATTTATTCTATTAATGTGTCATTGTCATGCAATTTTTTGAACCTTTGTAAATTTTCCAACTCATGGGACATTTCCAATTGAATTGTAAATATTTCATAGGATGTGACAATTGTTACTATGAATCTACAAAGTCAACATTCTAATTAATGGTTCAGATGCTTGGAGTGTGGCAGAATGTAAACAAAGGTTATTGAAAAGAACTAACTCAAAACATTGGTACGTCGAGTTGCGAGAAAGAAGGCGGATAACACGTCATAATTGTAGTCATTTAATTGAATACCAGTAGTAACTTAAGGGCAGTAAATACTTTTTAGGGAAATATTATTGAGTACACAGTTTTTATGAGGTCGGAAATAATCTTAAAACTAGCTACGTCGTATCATTACATTTCATCTTAGACGTTAACAATAATTGGTATTTTATAAATAAATTACTTTTCTATTGCCATTTAACATGAGTTAATTGGAAATCAACAAAAATAATTCTGTTCTAGGGTATACTATCTTTAGGAACTAAGTAAATTAATTAAGAGTATTTATTTATTTATATTACTGTTTAAAATAAAAATATTTACAGATAGCAGTTTTTTTTAATATCTGTTGTGTTTCAAAATAGAAGAGATATTCTTATCCACCGTTGAATTGCTAAGGCGCAACGACTGCCTACTTGCCCCTTAGCACAAAAAATTGATTTCATCATAAAATTTATCAATAAAGGTAATAATTTCTCCTTTTACTTAATTATCTACATGGAAGACAAATATATGTATCGTATAGAGTGGCTACAGTCCAAAAGATACCCACAATATATATATATATATATATATATATATATATATATATATATATATATATATATATATATATATATATAGATATAAACAATATTCGAAACTTGGTTATTGGGGATGAAGTCTATCAAAAATTTTTAATGGGAAGATTCTCCTGTTTTTCATCGATGCTTGTTTGGTGTTAATATTGGCCCAACCTTTCAACAAGATCACAGTGGCGGTGCCATATTGTTGTTTAATATCTAACAAAAACCCCGTGACTACAAAATAAGGGGGAAATAGTTGCGACTGACTAGTCAAGAAACAATATTCCAAACTAGGGTTATTGGGGACGCAGTCTGTTAAAAATTTGTAAAAGGAAGATTCTCCTGTTTTTATCGATGCCTGTTTGGTGTTGATATTGGCCCAAGCTTTCAACAAGATCACAGTGGCGGTGCCATATTGTTGTTTAATATCTGAAAAAAACCTCATGTCTACAAGAATAGCCCTAGTTTGATATTGTTTCTTGACTAGTCGATCGCGACCACTCCCCCCCCCCCCCACTCTATATATATATATATATATATATATATATATATATATATATATATATATATATATATATATATACATTCGTTATCTGGCAACATGGGGAAGAAAATCTGAAAAGTTTCCTGGAACACAAACAGTATACATCCCAAAATTAAATTCACCATGGAGACAGAACAGGAAAGAGAACTACCGTTTCTGGATATCCTACTGAAAAGAAGCGGATGGCTTGCTTTCACACACTGTCTACAGAAAGCCCACTCACACCAACAGGTACCTCAACGCCGATTCACATCACCACCCCGCCCAATTATTTGCAGTAGTGAAATCACTTGCGTTTCGATCGCAGTCCCTTACAGATCCAGAAAATTATCACAAAGAGATGAACATACTGCAAGACGCCCTAACAAAGAACGGTTATAAAAAAAGAACATATAGACAAGGCTCTAAAAAACAAACATTTGGCCCCAAAAAATCGCGAAAACCAAGAGAATAGCTCCAAAGCTTTTGTTCTGTTAAAAATTAATGAAAATTAACTTTTTATCTCTTTATACGTAACATATTTCACTACTAGAAATAAAAACATAAATTTCTTAAAATTGTATATATTACTTTGTAAAATTACTGGTAATACAGTTTGACCATAATACCTTACACCACATTTAAAAAGTATCAAACAGAAGTATACACAATCAGTCACACAATCAAACACTTAAAAAATAACTCGTTTTATATAAATAATTGATTACACAAAAATTCCCTAAGCCACAAAAAGGTTAGCCTTAAAATTAAAATCGCAAAACGACCTCTTTAGAAACTCTATTATAGAGTTTTTATTACAGCTTCGCAAGAAGTCATTTACCCAATTTCTTTTTAAGGTTTTCAGCCAGTTTATCCATAAACTCGAATGTTTCGAGATAATCTGATCTTTGGACTTTGCTCATGCCTTTAATGCAGATAGCCAAGTCCTTTGTCATAAAGCCGGATTCAATAGTTTCAACGCACACTTGTTCCAAAGCATTGGCAAATTTGGCTAATTCTTGATTGTTGTCTAATTTAGCTCGGTGTAGAAGCCCTACAAAAAATAGTGAAACTTTAGGGATAAGAACGTTTTGATATCCACACATAGTGACAAAATCTTTATTATCGTAATTTTAAGAATAAGTAAAATTCTTTAAAGTTACCTCTTGTCCATGCGAAAATGGATGCAATCGGATTTGTGGAAGTTTCTTTTCCTTGTTGGTACATTCGATAGTGGCGAGTGACCGTTCCGTGAGCAGCTTCAGCTTCAACTGTTTTACCATCCGGACATATCAGTACAGAAGTCATGAGACCCAGTGACCCATAACCTTGAGCTACAGCATCACTCTAAAGATAAAAATACTTTATTAGTATTTAAGGGCTTACACCACCTTGAGATTTTCAAAAAATCGATTTTTTTTTTTTTTTTTTGGCTAAATAAATTGTTTATACTTTTAAGAATATTTTCAGCTTTAACCATTTCAAAATTCGAATTATTATATTTCAAAAAATATAGCAATTAGAAGTGAAGGCAATAGGGCGTCAGTGGCGGCGTGTCAGTGGAGGCAAGGGAAGCTAAGCCTCCCTATACATTTTTGAAGAAACTACCCTAAAGCAAGAATAAAAATTTCATAACTACAATAAAATCTAATGCCTCTACCTCTATTCTACTAGTAGTTATGTTTTATACGATAACTACTCCATACGTATGAAAGGGACAGCTACAGGTTGTTATTGAACCAGGTGGTCCTTTATGTTAAAATGTAGTCAATTTTTGCCCCTTTTCAGGTTTTGTGTTTTTGAAGTTAAGCTTGTTTGTAGTGTTTTGTTTTTGAAGATTTGAGTGTTTCTACAAGTAAGTAAAGATATAAACAAAGAGGAGGAAATTAAACAGTGTAGTGATATAGTTGATTGGCTTGCAAGAAGTATAATTTTTTGACAGAATAGCGTTTACTTCAATTGAAGTTATATTTAGCTTTGTCAGTTCTAATACCTACGAACCACCACAGCAGGGCGTCGGTTCGAAATTCAGGTAACGAGCGGACCGGTCAGAGCCTTGACTAAGGGTATTGTTGAATATTCTTTTATATTAGATATTTTCAATCAATCCTATAAAATAAAAATTAATTTGAGGAATTTCAGAAGATGAAAATAACTCGAGTGCATAAAGTTAGAACTAGTTTAGAGCCTGTGAACATTCAACGTCATAGGATCAGTTCAGTTTGTGACATAATAGTGTATAAATCGCCACATCTGTCATTTCTAAAAAAATATTTTTAAAAAATGTTCTCTATATCTTAGCTAATATCTTTCTAGATAAGAATTTTTTAAAAATTGTTTATACAATATCTGACTGAAAAAAAATTCCACCATCAAAGATTGGCACCCCATATCTGCGTCATCTTTTATTTTTTTTATTTTAATTATTCATAAAAGTAACCCAAAAGATCTTAATAACCTATAAATATTAATGTTTCCTTTTTTACTTTCTTCGGAATCATTCTCTAAAATAACTGTTTAAAGTTTAGTCAACACTTCTTAATTTTTTTCTGTTTCGTTCTGAAGTGTAACTAAGAGTATTATCAAAAAATAATTTTATTAAGTAAAAAGGGATCTGTACCTGTACATCACCATCGTAGTTTTTGCAAGCCCAAACAAATCCTCCCTCGGATTTCATACAATAAGCAACCATGTCGTCAATTAACCTGTGTTCATACCAAATGTTTTTGGCTTCATACTGAGTTTTGTATTCTCTGTCATAGATATCCTAAAATAAATTAATTTTATAGTTATGTATTGTAATCACATATTTCACGAATACAATTTTATTAAAACAC
Source organism: Diaprepes abbreviatus (assembly GCA_034092305.1). NCBI lineage: Eukaryota > Metazoa > Arthropoda > Insecta > Coleoptera > Curculionidae > Diaprepes > Diaprepes abbreviatus. Next base: position 744,706 of record JASJET010000268.1, on the reverse strand, counting down.
ATCTTTAAATAAAAAATATAATGAATAGTCTCAATATTTTTGCTTTAACTGCCTGAAGGAAAATATAGACAACTCGTTAAACTAATTCTACGGCAGTAAAGATTTCTTTATTTTTTACTCAAATTTTAATTTTTAAGCTTCGCACTACTCTGGTGTATGTATAGATGTCGTTTAAATGGCGATATTTGTCACTGACATCGAAAAAGTCTCCAGATTTAACATCTTACTGACATATTTAGGAATTTAGATTTTATATAAACAGTTGTTCCCTAGGAACGGTTTTCTTTGTTTATTACAGCCTCATTGATGAGACCATTACGTGGTTGAAACGCGTATAGAGAGGACCAGAGTTATATTTGGAGGAAATAAACTGTCTGAATATTTTTCCTTTAACTGCCTGACGGAGAATATATGCAACGTGGTCAACACGATATATATATATATATATATATATATATATATATATATATATATATATATATATATATATATATATATATATATATATATATATATATATATATTGTTGTGTAAACTACATCTCACTGTCAATTTCCGCCACAATTTAAGTTCAAATATCACAATTAAATATTATATAGTACGACAACTGCTGTCTGGGAAGGTGTCAGTCGAAACCCACTGAGGAGTCCTAAGGCTGGCACCGGGACGAAACACCCCAAATTTTTAGATTATTCGTAATTCTCGCTAGTTCTCAGGCCCCAATTAACAATCACACCTTCCTTATAATCGGGATCCGGAGTACAAATCTCCGATTCCCAAGGAAGGTTGATTGTCTAAAGGCGGGGGGTGTTGTGTAAACTACATCTCATCGTCAATTCCCGCCATAGTTTAAGTTCAAATATCACAATTAAATATTTTATAGTACGACAACGGGTGTCTGGGAAGGTGTCAGTCGAAACCCACTGAGGAGTCCTAAGGCTGGCACCGGAACGAAACACCTCAAATTTTTAGATTATTCGTAATTCTCGCTAGGTACAGGAACCTTAGAGGAATACGAAAATATATATATATATATATATATATATATATATATATATATATATATATATATATATATATATATATATATATATATAAAACATGTTAGAACAAATAAACGCTTATATTAGAATTTTAGGGATAAAAACTAAATACAAAGCCTTGAAATCGGAAACAGAAATAAAAAGTAATGAAAAGAAATGATTTATATTTAAAAGGTTCAAAACTTGCTCGATTTATTGTTACACTTATCAACTTAAACCCTCTACTGTAAATTTAAACCGGTTTTAAAGTTAGACTATATTGGTGAATTAGGGAGTTAATTTTTAAAATACATAATACTGTATATTTTTTCAGGCTATTGAAAAATCGTACAAATAATGGTCTACATCTCGTTAATAAAAGTAATTGCTCCTTAGGCTCCCTGAGGGGCATCTTAAGTGCCTTTACGCAGTTTACGCGGTATACCCGTTAATCAGTCATGACAACGCCCCTTACAGGTACAGTTTTTTTGGCTAAAACTATTTAAATAACTACTTAATTTTGAAGTCAAAATGCTCCAATCAAAATAAACTCAAAAAAAGACTAGATCATTTAGAGAAAAATAAAATAATTCATGAATTATTATCATATTTACATGGTGTCTATAGATTTTGTGATTAACAGTGCTACATTACGTCTATATTTACAACTAATAACAATGATGAAAAACAAATATATATGATATAATTTAATTTTACGATTTCGCGAATTTTGGGTAGTCTTAAAAGTGATACGGTAATGAAATTTAAAATATATTTAGTTGAATAGAAAAGCTAAAGTGAAAAACTAAAAATGTAACAAATACTTACTTGGAAAATGTCCTTAAATCGACCATCGTACCTCTTCAAGATGGTGTTCTTAGTGCTGAGATATAATGGTAGTTCTCTGTCTAAAGCGTATTTGAATGAAGCGTGAGCAAACGACACGATAGATTCGTCAGTGTTGAACATACCTGAAGGTAAAAGAAAAATATTTTTATGTAGGATATTACTTATTTATTCTAATAACAATTATTATGCTATAAAAATTCAGCAACATTTAAAACGGATTAATAAAAATCATCTTTAAATAAGTAATATAAAAATTTTCAAAATGGTTTTATTTTAAACTGTCATCATAAAAAATAATTTTCTTGTCTTTTATAAAAACAAGCAGTTCTCAATTCGACATGTATATTTTTATTTTAGAAGTAAGATATTTTGATAAGGTTATTAGCATATTCTAAGTGATTCTCCGAAATGGCCGCGTAAACATATTTTGAAGATTGTTTTTCTGAAAGAGAAGTAAAAAGTGAAAAAACCAAAAAAAAATTGTTGGTTAGCTCTTGCGCACATAACTTTTTATAGTAACGGTATTATGATATGGATTCAATATCTAGTAAAGGTTCGTAAAAATATTGTCTAGGCAATTTTATTTCTGAAAAAAAAACATAGGTTGGCGAACTTTCTGTCTCTTCTTAAACTTACGCCCTTTTTCAACTTATTTCAACGAAATCTGTTCTCCTTTTTAACCGACTTCTAAAAGAAGGAGGTTCTCAATTCGTCGACTATGTATTTTTTTTATGTATGTACGTCGATTACTCTGGACCGGTGGCAACGGTTTGAATAAAATTTTTTGCATCATCTTCAGGAAGTTGCTGCGGTAGTCTGATATTATTTTGGTCGGAATTGGTTCAGAAAAATTCAAGATGGCGATTGTAATATGGCGGACAAAAAAAATAATTTTGTCAGATTTCTCCAAAACCGGTATGGAGGGTCGCAAATAACGAAACAACTAAAAATTCTTTTATTCTGTGAAATCTCCATATACCAATTTTGAATGAAATCGTATCAAACAAATATTTAGATTAATAATATAGGCCCCCAAAACCTCCCAATACTGATATTTAAAGAACTAGAGACGTAAATTTTTTATTCCGACATACACTGCCGCTCAAAAGTATTTAGCCACCTGCATTTTTCTTTATATTACAAGCAATACATCTATTAAAACCATTTTATTAGGTTTCATTGTTTGTGTCTCACCGCAAAATGTGAATCTACAATAAAAAGGTATATAGCTTATTGTTATATATCAACTCCTGGCCATAAAACCAAAATAGCCTTATCGTCGGAATTTGAAGTGGTACTTTTGTTTTGATGAACTTACTGGGTAAATAAATAAAATTTAGAATAACTAGTAAAAAATATTTTGCATTAGTTATCAGATGTCATTCGACCAAAAAACACATACTCTATAGCAGGCTCGGGTCCAAGGGGGGCGATCTCCCCCCCCCCCCAAGAGTTTTGAGTTCATGAAAATAGACCCGATTCTACCTCTTATAAAGGGTGTTTTTTATAGAGGTATAGAACTTTAAGTTGGCAACACTTTTTTAACTGGCGGCCATTTTGTCAGCTGTCAACTGATTTATGATTAGTTTGGTTTGGCATTTCAACATGAATAGACTGACGCCTGAACAACGCTTCCAAATTGTGCAAATTTATTTTGAAAATCATGGTTCTGTTTGAAATACGTATCGCGCACTACGTCCATTTTACGGTGAACATAATCGTCCATCAGAGCAATTAATGCGATTAACTATGGAACGTTTTCGCACCACGTTTACTCTAAATGATAATACGAATCCACAGAGATGTCGTACAGTGCGTACAGAAGAAGTCATTGCTGCTGTAGAGCGTAACGTAGAGGAAGACCCGAATCAGTCTATCCGCCATCGTGCACAGGAATTGGATATGTGTCCATTCACTTTATGGAAGATTTTGCGGAAAGATCTTGGTTTGCGTGCTTACAAAATCCAACTCGTGCAAAAATTGAAGCCACACGATCACCTAGCAAGGCGTAGATTCGGTGAATGGGCCCAAAACAAGATTGCCGTTGATCCCGATTTTCATAAGCGAATTTTGTTTAGCGATGAAGCTCACTTTTGTTTGAATGGATACGTCAATAAACAATACTGCCATATTTGGAGTGATGATAATCCTCAAGTGTATGTTGAGACACCGTTACATCCAGAAAAACTAACTGTTTGGTGTGCTTCATGGGCTGGTGGAATCATTGGTCCGTACTTCTTTAAAAACGATGTTGATCAGAACGTTACAGTCAATGGTGACCGCTATAAAGCCATGATTACTGACTTTTTCGTTCATCAATTGAACAACCATGATGTGCAGAAGCTGTGGTTTCAACAAGACGGCGCAACATGTCACACAGCTCGTGCCACAATTGATTTATTGAAGAAAACGTTTGGTAACCGCATAGTTTCACGTTTCGGACCCGTGAATTGGCCTCCAAGATCGTGCGACTTAACGCCGCTAGACTATTTTCTGTGGGGATATGTGAAGTCGCTAGTCTACGCCGATAAGCCCGAAACGATTGATCACTTGGAGGACAACATTCGCCGCGTTATTGCCGATATACGGCCACAAATGTTGGAAAAAGTCATCGAAAATTGGACCTCCAGATTAGACTACGTCCGAGCCAGCCGTGGCGGTCATATGCCAGAAGTCATATTTAACTTATAATGCCAGAAGGTTATCTTTCGAATAAAGTAAATTTCATGTCAATTTAAAAAATTCATCTTTGTTTTATTCCATTTAAAAGTTCTATATCTCTATAAAAAAACACCCTTTACTAGGAATGTGTATGCTGTTGAGATCTCCCCCCTCCCCGCCGACAATTTTTTTTTCTTGCGATCGCCCCCCCCCCCCCCCAAGAGCTTCGAATTCAGTAAAATAGACCCGACTCTGCCTTTTACACTAGAAATGGGATTTTTGCTGGCGTCTCTCCCGTCCATCGACAACTTGCTGTCGCTCTCCATACTGTACTTTTGTGATATCACCTCCCCCTCCCTTCCAAAGAGAGAGGCTATATCCGCCCCTGCCCCATAGCTCTTAAGTGTAATACTAGTTTCTTGCTTTTGGCTGATGATAAACCTGTCAGTGTATCCACAGTCAAAAGGAGACTGCTTGAGGTCTTAAGGGATGCATAGAGGTCTCAAAACTTCTTAAAACAATTAATAAAAAGAAAAGACTTAATTGGACTAGATAACACAAAAATTGGACAACTACAGACTGGGAAAAGATCCTCTGAACTGACGAATCAAAATTTTTTGATTCAAACCAAAAAGTTTTGGCCTGACGGCAGTTGAATGAAAAGGTGAACGAGACATATAGTGTGGCTTCACTTAAATATGGTGGAGGTCTGTCTGTGATGGTTCAGGGCTGTTTTTGTGGTTCTGTCGTCGGAGATCTTGTGCGAATAGAAGGAATTTTAAAAAAGATTACAAAAGCATATTAGATAAGTGTGTAGTGCCTTCTGGAACTCGTTTAATGGGTCCGGGATTTATATTTCAACAATATAATGATCATAAATACACACCAAAGTTGTGCAAGAGTTTTTTGAACGAAAAAGAACAACAAGTGTTGAAAATCATTACATGGCCTCCACAGTGACCGGACTTGAACCCTATAAAATTAGTATGGGTTGAGCTTGATAGGCAGGTACGAAAACTACATATCAGGAATACTTGTGGAGAAAACTGCAAGACGAATGGCAAAAGCTAATCAAGATAACATTTGAAAAATTAGTGGCTAGGTTACCGAAGCTTTGTGAGGCCGTTATTAAAAACAAAGGTGGACGACATAAAGATGAGCCTAAAAGTCAAAAACAGTGCTGTTATTACGTCTAAAGAACTGCTAATAAATAATTAAAATTACATAAATTCATTTCATTTATTCAAACTTTTACAAAAGGCCTTTTTCTGAGTGGCCTAATACTTTTGAGCATTAGTGTATATTACACGAATAATTAAATAAGTTAACTTCTGGTATATCTGTTTAGATAAGAATTTACTTATACAAAATATCACTAATATTCTGAAGTCTCCTCGAGATCACAAATTAAAAACAAAATCGTGCTTATCATCAAATTTCGTAACAAAATGAATTCTAATATTATTTATGTATTTTGAACGACTTAAAGAAAAAAATAAGTGTTTTTTGACAAGATTGGAAGATAAAAAGCAGTTAAACAAACCTTTCTTTCTATTAGAAAAAAAAATAATTATTTTTTGTTATTTGTTATATGAGATTATTTTTATATCACCTTGTGTATTTTTTTATCATCTACTAGAATCAAGAATTACAAAATCAACACAACAATCAAAGTAGCAGAATTGGACTTTACTCACTAAATAAATTAATTTAAATTTAAGTTAGGAACATACCATATAGTGTAAAGTACAAATGTGGGCCCACAGGACGTTTTTATCACTTTCGTAACTCCATTTCGCATTTAGCTAATTACATGAAAATTGTATACAGGGTGCAAAAAAATAGTATCAAAAACTTTGGAAAGTGGTAAACTTAAATTCTTATGAAAATGACTATGAAATACTTTGTTTCCTAATACGGTCCTTGAAACGTTTTATCAAAAAGGATAGAGTAAGAAGTAGAGTATCAATAAGAAAATAGAGAATATGTTGTATTGGTATGCCTACAGGGGCACAGGCTACAAAGTCCACCATGGTATTATATTGTTGTATTTGAGTGTCCAATCTGATTTTATTTATGAAAGTTTTGGAGATTGAAATTAACTAATTTTATCAATGAAATTCTTTCTATTTTCAACAGTGTCATTGCATCCTAAATATATGAAGTGTGAGAACTCGTTCTAGAAGTTTCTCTCACAACTATTTTTGTACGAGTAGCCATATATAAATATATATTATTCCATCATATTTCGTTGTTATTTTTTCTAAGAGGTGTATGTGTAAGAATAGTTCTTGTCTATTTTAACTTCTTTTAGAGTCACTCGAAGAGTATGGGTAGTAACGGGAATTCTGGTCCTGTTCCTCTATTTGCAGTTTCCGTGCTTCTTCCTCCCTCTTTTAAAGCTAATGTCTTGGTAGCAGCCTTAAATTATTTTCAATAAGTGCCTCTATTATGCATTACATGTCATTACTTTGTTCTATTCATGTACTTGAAAGCTTGCTCGAGGTAAAAAAATACTAGGCCGGTTTGTTAGTTAAATTCCACAAGTTGCTGTAGCGAGATTGTATTATCTACAGTGAAATTAATGACAAAGTTACAAGACCGTGACATACAGACACACAGGGGTGAAATTATGAAAGTTTCGAGTAGCTACGATGCCCTAAAAAAATGTAATTAGAGGTCAGGTAAAATCCCATTCCCAAAGCTCTTTGAATAATCTTTATTGTGTTTATTTACTACTACATTTGTACAGGGTGAGTCAACGATTGGATGAAGTAGGTTTGTGCTTTTTCGGTGAAATTAACAAAGAAACTATATTCATTGTTTGATACAGTTTATTTTTACGCAGATTTTAAAAATATTTAGGACTCTACAGGGTGAGCCAAAAAACTAGGACAGCATAAAGTTGTATTTTTTTAAATAGAACACCCTATATACGAATCGTATTTTCGATTTAGCTTATAATTTTAAATCTTTTTTATTAAGGGTTTACTATAACAAAACTTTATAGTTTCTGAGATAATTAAGTTTAAAGAAAAAAAGTCACATTTTCAAGCATCAATTCAATCCTAAATAACGTTTTCAATTTTATGACAAATATATTCAAATTTGGAATTTAGCAAGGCCAAGGACAAGTTAACATAATTTTTACCTAATATTTGCAATAAAAGCTACAGGGTGTTGAACACATCGGCTCAAATTTGAACAAGTATAAATGAATAAATATCTTTTTTTTAAATTGGTACACCCTGTATATTTTCATGTTATTTAATAGAGTAATAAAAACCCTAAAAGTTTTGTTCAATATATCCTATACCTATTTATAATAGTTTTTGAGATATTTCAGTTTTTCTTATTTTCCATACTTTTTTACAGAAATAGTCTTCATAGTAGCCATGTAAAATAATAAAAAGAAACTACAAAAACAAACAGAATGTGGTTAAATATGATGAAATACATTATTCGTTATATTACACGACTTTCAAAATCCTGTCCATGCAATTCTTGGTGTAATTCCATGTGGCATGGATGATACCTATATTTCTTGGTAGTACGATTAGCGGTGGATTGTGATGTTTCACATAATGCTGCTAACTGACGGCTACCACTATAAGGATTTTCTTGAACATTTAACAATACTTGTAGTTCTTTTTCTTCATTAGTTACTGGTTTGTTGACCACTTTACGTTTTGGATAATCAACAGTACCAGAAGAATCAAATCTTTGCATTAAGTTTTGAAAAGTATGGGTATTAGGCTGGCGTCGATCAGGATACTTCATTTTGTAAATTCTTTGAGCAAGAAGGCAATTTTTTTGAGCCTCTCCTATTGTATAAATCATATCTATTAACTCATTCTTTGGAAAATTCATTTTATAATATAAGATGAATGCAAAAAAAACCAAACTACACTACATAAAAACCAAAAGAAGCGATTGCGGTTATAAATTTGACACACAGAAAAATGTTCTTTTACATTGTTTTTGCCATGGCTACTATGATAATGAAGACTATTTCTGTAAAAAAGTATGGAAAATAAGAAAAACTGAAATATCTCAAAAACTATTATAAATAGGTATAGGATATATTGAACAAAACTTTTAGGGTTTTTATTACTCTATTAAATAACATGAAAATATACAGGGTGTACCATTTAAAAAAAATATTTATTCATTTAAACTTGTTCAAATTTGAGCCGATGTGTTCAACACACTGTAGCTTTTATTGCAAATATTAGGTAAAAATTATGTCAACTTATCCTTGGCCTTGCTAAATTCCAAATTTGAATATATTTGTCACAAAATTGAAAACGTTATTTAGGATTGAATTGATGCTTGAAAATGTGACTTTTTTTCTTTAAACTTAATTATCTCAGAAACTATAAAGTTTTGTTATAGTAAACCCTTAATAAAAAAGATTTAAAATTATAAGCTAAATCGAAAATAGGATTCGTATATAGGGTGTTCTATTTAAAAAAATACAACTTTATGCTGTCCTAGTTTTTTGGCTCACCCTGTAGAGTCCTAAATATTTTTAAAATCTGCGTAAAAATAAACTGTATCAAACAATAAATATAGTTTCTTTGTTAATTTCACCGAAAAAGCACAAACCTACTTCATCCAATCGTTGACTCACCCTGTACATTACAGCATTTATCTAAGGAATATAGCAAATATATAATTAACATTGTTTCCAATTTAACAATAGATGGTAAACTCTATAGTAATATAATAATATAATAAGCAGTAAGCTAAAACCTTTTAAAAGTTAAGGAAGGTAGTAACAGTACAGAAATATACACAATCAACAGTCAAGTATGATATTCAAGGCTAATTTCTTATCTTAATTTTAAAACTGACTTAACTGTTAGTTTTTTTTTATATTTTAGTGCAATTAGAGGTCAAGTGGCACACCATATTAAAGTTCATTAAATTATTTTTTTTTACTTTTAAAACTGATTCACTTTTTGCAAAATTGCCTTTCAAAGTTCAACAGTCCCTCAGAACGGACTTTTCATATCATATGGTACCGGTTTCTCTTATATTGCGATTTGAACCAATTTGTCATTACATTATGAAATATCTATTTGGAAATGTACTTTGTAGACAATGTTTGATAAATAAATTGTGTAACTTCTTTAAATCTGACATTTCATAATTCAACAACTGTTAGAATTTATTTAAATCTCAGTTTGGTATATACCAGACGCAGATACAAGGGAGATGTAGTAAAATCCAAGATGGCGTTAATAATATGGTGGATAAAAAATTAATTTTGTCCGATTTTCTCGTATATAACAAATCTCAAATTATTTTTAAAAATTCATTCCAATGTGGAGGATTAAAAATTTTACATCTCTCGAAATTAAGAATTTAAAGTTATTTTTTGTGATTTCAATCTGGCGGACAAAAAATTTAACATATTTCATTTTTCTTTAAAACTGGTATTGAAGGGTTTTTGAGAGTCTATATAATAAATTTAAAATTGCTTTTAAAAAATTTCATATATTTAATATAGCAGATGCAATATGGTGGTCTAAAAATTTTATATTTCCAGATTGTGTCCAAACTTAGTACTCCGGAAAATTATATTAAGAGTTTAAAATTATTTTTTTTGAAATTCAATATGACGGATTCAATATGGTTGACTGAATATTAAACGTTGTTCACATTTTTTCAAAATTTGTATTAGGTGGTTTTTCGGGGTCGTAGATTACGAATCTGAAGTTAATTTTTTACAATATAGCAGATACAATATGGGGGACTAAAAATTTTACAGTAGCGGTATAGTAAATACCAGACTAAATATTTGATTGATATAATTTCATTGAACGAGCGAACTCGAAGACGTCGCACAGTGAGCTTTAAAAATGGTGAATAAGATTTCATTGAAACGCCAGCTGCCTTACAGTCCTGAGAGAGACTCAGCCTTCGAACATACCCCTGTAGAATTAGCATAACGTCAGAACTAGGGCCTGGTTGTTTGAACGCTGAATAACGTAATAATATTTTTACTTATATTTGAAAAAGTGCTGATGAACAGTAGATATTTAATTTCTTGGTACACACATATCGATTTTATGCTATCCTTTTCTAATTGCATTATTTAAACGAGTATCATATGATAATCGGTACGTCATTCTGAATACATAAAGTATGAATTATATGGTTGCCTAAATTATTATTATTATTGTGATTTTCAATATGTAAACATTATTTACCAATAAAAATAAGTTTTTAAATCCTCTTTTTGTTAATATTAATTGTACACTTCGCATTAATAGTAATTTCTACCACTTAAAAACACCGAAAAAAGTCTCGACAAGCAATTAAACTGAAAGAAAGGATAAGTAAACATGTTTATGTCTGTCAAACATCAAAAAAGAGTCTCCCTCACCGACCATAAACAACCTTCAAACAAATCTATTGTTGTTTAAATCTAGGGTATGATCGAAGGATTCAGCACATACACGGGATGCCCGAAAACCTTCGATTATATATATATATATATATATATATATATATATATATATATATATATATATATATATATATATATATAAATTTCATTTAAACTTGTATTTGGAGTATTCTCAGATTCAAATGAATTATTACTAAATGAAACAAATAACTGCCGACAAAAGCAATTATAAATAAAATATTTCTCAACCTTTTTATGTGAATTATATTTTGTCAGGTACTAATTAGGCCCTGGCCTCAAAAATTTTAATTCCATAAAAAATTTATATTGTTATTCTTCACTTTATCGCATTTTTAGAAGTCGGTTCAAATTTTTTATACAAATTTTATTCACATTTGAAAACCTCGTTTTAATAAGCAAAAATTGTTTTATCACAGACCATTGATTAAACCTTAATACAATTTACGATATTATAAGCAAATCGAACTGATACTTGAAAGTTATATTTAGTCCAAGGTTTTACCAAGATAGTAATTATTTAAACTTTTCCATAATTCATGTTTTTTTAATGAAAATAGATACTGTTTGACGGGATAATAATTAAATTCTATAAACCCTTAATGTTAGAAATTAATTTTAAATAGAAATATTAACTGTTTATCACGAAGCATTTTGCATTATCACATTTTAAATACACAAGGTGACCCAAAAATGTACGTCATACAAAAATTGTATTTTTTAAATTAATTACCGTAAATTTTTTAAATACACTTTGATACAATGTTAAAGAAAATGCACTTAATTTTAGGAAAACCTTTACGAATTGCAAAATAAGCAAACTTGAACGAATATAATAATTTATATAAAATTCCAAAAGTTCTGCAAGCTACAGAGAGATAGGAGCTGAACCCTTTTACAACTTTTCGTCTGTTACTTGCACAGCTGTTATTTGGCAACAAATAGGAGTTAAAATAATGAGGAAGTTTCAAAATTCGCTAAAGTTTGTAAAAATATTACAGATCTTAATTCAAACGAGTTAGAACGCCGTCAACTTGAAAATAAATCCTTAAAACGCCATTAAATCCCAAAAGGATTATTCTATACTTGTTTATAAATAATGCAATTTAATAATGAATTGTTGTATTTCTTAAAAACATGTTTACAATGACGTTATTAAATTGTTTTTCTTTTATGAATGGTTAAACGACGTCATTCTTTATACATATATTTACAAATAGTATTGAAATTTGTAAACATAGTTTCATAACTTATACACACGTTTTCGCTCAGTAAAACTTACATATATATATATATATATATATATATATATATATATATATATATATATATATATATATATATATATATAGTTAGTGTTGGTTCATTAAAATTGAGCAAAAAATATCATGTTTAAATTAAAAATGTTTTTTATAATATGCCTAAGAAGAGTTTACAATTGCTTTTTTTTATATTGATTATAATTTGAAGAGTTATAATATTATTTTACATAAAAAAAGAGAAATAATAATTCGCAATAGAGGGCAAGATTTTATTTTATGTTTTTATGAAAATGCTCATGAGAATTACAGGATAAAGATTTATAAATAGTTGCTCGGCCTTTTATTATTACCACTTGGGTATATTTACACAACTCTTGAGATATATGATTGCAAATTATTGATGTTTCATACACCTGCGCATTAATCTTCAATATCATTAGCTCCATGAGAATATAAAAACCCCAGCTTAACCAGTCAAAATTTCTAAGTTTTGATAGGACTAATTGGTGTAAGAAAACTTTACATTTGGTATATCGGTAGTGCCAAATAAACTACTTTTCAAGGATACAAATAGAGGAAAATATTTTAAAATTCGCATTTTATAAATTTCATCATTCTATTTTTGGTAAAATTTTCTGATTTTTGCGAATTTCGGAACTTAGTAATTTTTTTAAATTTTGGAAACAAATATATCTAAAATTATTTCATATTTGTGATTCGAATAACATTTTTTACAGGTTATATTGAACTAAACTTGGCCCATAAATATATATACTAATTTGTCACATTTATGATTTTGGGGAAATTACATCTATAAAATGTTATTTGATTTCTTCATTTACATAAATTAACATCTAAACAAAAAGTAAGGATCAAATATTTATAATATTAGTTAGTAAGACTTACTGCAGTCTTGATAAGTTTTATAATGATGTCATATGACTTTAAGTTTTATTTCTATTTATTTGTCTAAATGGTGTCTGCATTATGCATTTTTAATAGTTATTTTATACCCATTTTGGCTTTCTTTGATAGAAATGTGCATTTTATTTGTATATTAAAAGAATATATTTTACGTTTTTCAGTTTGTACTTTTATGGGTCCACAACAGACATCTGAATATATATACTGACAGCAACGTTATAACGTTTAGATTTATGAAATGGATTTTAACGTATGTACGGAAATACAGACCCGTTATTATTCAAATGGCCTTCCTTTGTAGGCTGAAGGTTGTACCAAAATATGATAAATATTCTAGTTCAAAATTCCATATAATAAACAGGAGTGGAGGAGGCTGAAATAAACGCTCATATATCTTTCATCATTTACTACTCGCTCCAAATTTCTCAAGAGTAACAGATTTTTTAACACAAACACAAATTGAATGTGTTGATCCCATAACAATTTTTGATCCATATGACGTTTTTAGTTTTTTTAACGTTAAGACATTATTAATTAAAATTAAACCAGAAAAAGGCTGTCGACTGCACTTCACGCATTTCAAGCTGACGGTTGGCCAAATTGAGAGTTCTTTTAGCCAAAGTTGTGTCGTGGGCAAATAACATAACCCTAGGCGAGGAGACGTTGTTTGGAAAATTGTTTATAGTTATGAAAAACACAGCTCTCAACATTGTGCTCTGCGGCACGGCGATGCATTGAACTCTATTATTCAAGTAAGACAAAATTAGACACTCAAAGAACCAAAAAACAACGTTTTAGTTTGGGTACAAGAATGTCATGCATGATGCAGCTGAGAGCCTTGCTGAGATCATAGAACATAACCCCAGCAAAGCCACCACTCTAAAGTTTAAATAGTCAGTATCCACCAAAAAGGACAGCCTATTCAGTGCCTCTTCCCACGCGAAAATTGTTTTGATAGGAATATCTCCAAAAATTTGGGGGTAACTGAAAGTAGGACCTGTTTTAAGAATACCAATTATTTTATATATTAAATAATATTGTTAATGGGAATTTGATTAGGTTTTTAATGGACCAATTACCTTACAGCACATGACAAAGAAATCCACACAATAGAACAGCTTCAGTTTGCAGCACAATATAAATGGAACGCGATTCCTCACGATTACATTGAAACTATACTTACTAGCATGCAAATAAGAATGCAAGTAGCAATTTGAGCTCAAGGAAAGAATACTCATTTCTACCTATGCTCCTTTTCTAACCAAAAGATTAGTATTTTCCAGTCCAATAACATTTAAATTTATGGTAAATATCCTTAATTTTCATATCATTTAATTAACTGTATGAAAAATTACACGTTACACTACAAATTCTTAAGTTCATTATTTTCCAAAATTTGAAAAAGTTAGATCTTTTTAAAGACGTCAATATAAATTTATTTCTTTAGATTATAAAGCATATTTTGATTTTTTGACTCATTCACATATATAATACGTTCAATATTAATGTGATAAACTTATGTCAGATGATGTTGATTTCGCATCAAACGTAAGTAGCCTGATAATTCTTACATAATATTAAAAGAGGTCAGCCAACTTTAAGAAAACCACTTTTAAATAAAAAGTTAAATAACACATAATTCAAAAATTATGGATTACTTCAAACAAAATTGGAAATAGAAATGATCTATAAATTATTAAATCAAGAAAAATTGTTTAGATTAATAAACATTAAGAAAAAAGTTGGTCATAATTGTTATTTTTTAATTGGCAATGGTTGACTATAGAATCATATCAGATGTTCATTTGGGGCTGATTTCTTTTAAGGAAATGTTAAAATTGAAAATTTTAGTCTTAAAAATCGATGTCTTTATGCAGCACAGCAACTTGAACTAGTATTTCCTTAGATAAATTAAAGGTAATTATTTAGAATAAGTGAAATCTTTAGATACTCCCTATTTTGAGGTCATAGAGTACGATTCTGTCCTTTTCCACAATTTTTTTTCAGTTTTTGAGAAAACAAAAAATACCACGCTTTACATTACAAAGTCACTTTTATTTCTGGAAAAACTCTAAAAATTCATATTTATTTTCAATAGTATTCGTTAAAATACATTGTTTGTAATTATTTTAACACAAATTCTCATTAAAAGAAGGTGATAGTCCTGTCCCACACATTGAAAAAATTCATGGTACATTTTCATGGGGTCGGAATATTTTTTCCTAAACAAATATTCTGCTAAATAGCCGTGGAAGTGTTTCCCGCGTCGACCAAATACGTTTATCGATAGTAGAAAGAAAAGAATATATTTATTTATTTACAATACGGTACATTATATATCCAGACATTCAAATAGTACATATGTTGTCCAGAACTAATTATAGATTAAAATAAAATACAATAATAAACTTAAAGTTTAAAACTAGTTTAACAAAAATACAACAACAGTCATGTACAAACTGACGAACAGGAACATTAGAGTCGCAATTATCATGGTATCTCAGAATGTCAGACATGAGTAAATTCAGTTTTTCGTCTAAACTTAATCACTATACCATTAAGCTCGGTGTTAAAGGGAACATAAACGTTAAAATAATGCATAATTTGATTCATAACACTGTATCTGCCAAAGTCTCTTCGGCTTCTGTTAACTGAAAACCCCTCGGTGAGACCAGAGCAGTCTATAATATTTATAATTATCTTAATCCCAAAGAAAAAACTTAAGAAAATTCTGCGCTTTCCTAGGCTCCAATCGCTTTATGTAAGTTCTATGATATGGTGACCAGACTAGGCAGTAATGGTCTAAATGACTTGGAACAAGAGAATAATATAAGAATTTTAGGACTTCAGTGTTATAAAACTCCCAACAGCGTCTCATACGTGTAATTCACAGAAATCGTATCTATGATATGGAAACAGCCCAAATTATTTCCCTTTCAAGAAAAGTGATGTTACTGCCAGATATAACCAGCCATTTTGTTTTAATTTATTTTTTGATCTTTCTTCTTAATTTTTGTGATTAGAAAAATGCAAATTTATAAAACTTTATATAATACAAGAAGCTTTATTAGCATGAAATTTACGGTTGTAATAAAATTTTAACAAACAAAGTGCAAACAATTTAACCTTAAGAAATTTTCTGTTTTCCACAAAACTGAGGAAAAACTGCAAAAAAACCAAGGGTAGAACTGTGTTTTACGACCTTGAAATAGTAGGTAAATGAAGAAGTTTCTTCAAAAAATGTTTTCCTAGATTTCACTTAATTGAAATAATTATCAAATTAAATATAGAATGGCAGGTTGAAAATTTAAAATATATTTTTAAAGCAATTTTGCTTAACAACAAAAATAATAAAAATGCTTACCCAATGCAACACCCGGCCCCTTATACTCATGGACTGTATGAGATATTTTCTCTCCATTATTACCCACAAAGACTAATTCCAATTTTCCAGCCCCTGGTACTACAAAATCTGTAGCCTTATATTGATCAGCATGTGCGTGCCTTCCAATAACAATTGGTTTTTCCCAGCCAGTTACCAAACGGGGGATATTTTTGCAAATAATAGCTTCCCTAAATACTGTTCCACCTAAAAAAGATATATGGTTATAACAAAGTATAATTATCATTGAAGTAAAAAAAGAAACTTACCTAGAATATTCCTAATAGTTCCATTAGGGGACTTCCACATTTGTTTAAGTTTAAATTCTTCTACCCTTTTTTCATCAGGAGTAATTGTGGCACATTTTATTCCTACATTGTACTTTTTAACAGCTTCAGCACAATCAATAGTAACCTTGAATTGTAAAATAAAGTAGTACAACAGACAGGTTTTAATTTAAATAGATTGGGTAATTATTTGTAGACTTTAGCACCACTCTAAACAATAGATTTATTTATATTTATATCATTCATGTGACCTTTCAAAATGTATTAAGAAAATTTCAAAAAAAATGTTACATTTTAGGGTGTCTGTTTTTTAACTACTTACTTGGTCACTGGTTTTATCCCTATTTTCTATACCTAAATCGTAGACTTTAAGATCAATATCCAAATAGGGTAAAATCAGTTTTTCCTTAATAGAATCCCAAATAATACGAGTCATTTCATCCCCAAGGATATCGACAACAGTTCCTGCCTTTATTTTTCCCATTTTTCACTGAAAAAATAGCTCGTTAACACCGGTATTAAATTGAACAAAACAGTATAAACATCATACCTGCAAATTTTAAAATAATTTATTAAATTAAACTTAGAAAAAACACGTTTCAGTTATAATTTTTTCAAATATGTAAAATCACTCGAACTTTGAACCGAAAAGCAGACTGACGTGGGAAAGAAAAGCAACTTTTTTACTCGGGCTGTTTTTAAATGAAGTGTCAAAATCAGCTGGAGAGGGGAAAGAAAAAGAATGTTTGGGGGCGTGGCTTTGGAAACATGTAACACGTTGGCATCTCGAGGTTGTCAAATTTAAATGGAGCTTTTTACTTCTCGGTTTAATATTTAATATCGGCCCAATTCGTGTTTTCTTTCGGACGTTTTCGACTGGAGGAAAAATTGACAACTACATCAAGATAGAAAAAATTACATTATAAACTAATAAAACTTAGTAAAAGAGTGTTATAAAATAGTTGAACCACAAGAATAAAATTAGTTGAACAACTACCATCGAGAAGTAAAAAATTTACGTCTTTCTATTGGATTAGAATATGAATAAAACATAAGCATATATTTTGTGACGCTCATTATACTAAACAAAACACAAATAGATAAGTCACTTAAAACACTATAAATCACACACAACTTGCAAGGCAAAAACCAAAAAATGTGCGTATACCTATAAAAACGGACTTTTCAAAAATATTTGTTTGTCCGTGCTTGGCTTCAACGGCCTACAAGAATCGGAATCCATCATGGAGCCTTCATATATGGATGTCATAGGTTAAATAATGATGGAGGTCAGTAGTGTCACCCAACTGTTTTTGCCAATTCTAACTGGCGTCGATTGGTTTCTGTTTTCTCTATAAACAAAATAAATGACTCTTAACGAACCATGTTCAAATAAAGCTTCGTTAAAATATACAAATGAACCTTCGAGCATGCAATACTGGATACGACAGGGAGGGAAAAAGGGCGAATACGGGGCCATACTGTCTCCCTCGCTGTCATAATATCGAGGAGCGCGCCGGCCAATTGCGGTTCGGTGCGAGATAGATAGCACAACCCCATATTCGCCCTGTCATTTTGTCGTTTAACGTTCGCGGAGCATTGCAGGTTGCTTCCAGTAGTGTATGCTAAAAGAAATGAACATTAGCAAAAAAAAATTCTTTCCACATATGAATAATTAATATTTAAAGGCTAACTAATCATGCTATTTTTTACAACCACGAAGTTGACATATACGTCAAGTTCTTGTTATACAATCCGCAAATTTCGATATTTACTTTAACTGGGATTAACTTCATAACCAAATTATTTCTCGTCGACTTATAGATAAACCAAATAAGCAAAATATTTTTATCCTAAATTAATTCGTCATCGAACTCATCGATTTTGGAGCATATGGCAACGTTGGGAAGGATCACCCAATTTTTCTTTAGAATAGAAATAACAACTATTACTTTGGGTTTTGGGCAACTTATTTTGTTCATGATATGGAAGCAAAATACATTATTTTTTTATATTGTGGGATTTATATCTTAAACCATCATGTTAGAAAGTGTACGCGTATTTACTGACCTATTTGAACCGCAATAAGTAGATTAGATGTTTCCAAATTTCTAAACATATCTTTATTTTTATAGTGGGAACGTCCTGTTTTTATTATGCGCTTTTAGCGATTGACAAGACAATATTGTTTCCAAACTGTATAATTTTTGTCACTACTTAATGCCTTTTTACAAACAGTATTCCATTACGTTTATTTTTTGTATCTTAAAGATGTTCGAAGTCAAAATCAAATTAAAACCTAACAAAATGTGTTTCACATAAAAAAATTGAGAAGTACTTTATTTGTAATTGCTTTCTTACCGTAGCGTGTATGTATCGCGTGTTAGTCGCTACTTGTTTCACTTAGTAATAATTTGGCGCCAACTTCAAAAATTTCAATTTCATATAAAAATTTATATAGTTATTTTTCTTTTTAGCGCTTTTTTTAGAAGTCGGTTCAATTTTTTTTCTAAAAACGATTTTTAGTTTTGATTTGAGTGTCTAAAGTCGTTAAAAAGTACCCTTTTATCCATAGTTGTAGACCACACTAAATGAAACAACAAAAAAATTGCCAGTTTATTTATTCTGCTATAGTAAATCCGCCATCTTGAATTTTAAGAAATTAATTTTAAATTCGTAACCTAGATCCCTAAAACCTACATTGAAAGAATTGACCCATGTAAATTTTTTGTCCCATATACTTTATCCTGCATATTGAGTTTGAAGAAATTAATTTTAAAAAAGTAATGTATGCTCCAAGAACCCCCCAATATCAATCTGGACAAAATCATGAATATATAAAATTTTTAATCCCCCATAAAAAATTAACTTCGGATTCGTAATCTACGATTCCGAAAACGCCGTAATACCAATTTTGGAAAAATGTGAATAACGTGCAATTTTCAACTCACCATATCGGGTTCGCCATATTGAATTTCAAAAAAGTTAGTCTAGTCTAGGTCCTTGAAGACCTCTCAAAACCAATTTTGGACATAACCTGGAAATATAAAATTTTTAGATCGCAATTCCGCGAATTTAATTTTTCTAAAGCAATTTTAAATTCGTTATTTGCACCCTCAGAAACCCCGCAGCAACAAATTTTGAAGAAAATCGACAAATGTTAAATTTTTAATCCGCCATATTGGATTATTTTAAACATAATTTTAAATTCGTAATTTAAGCCGTCAAAAACCCCTCCAAATTCGACAAATGTTAAAGTTTTAGTCCGCTATATCGATTTTTTTTTAAGTAATTTTAAATTCATGATATACACCTTCAAAAACCGCCCCATACCAATTTTGGACAAAATCAAAAGATGTTGAATTTTTAATTCGCAATACTGAATATTTTTAAAATAATTTTAGAATCGTTATCAACGACCTCAATTTAGGAGAAAATCGGGCCAAATTAAATTGTTTGTCCGCCATATTGTCAGCATCCTCTTGGATTTTTTCAAGGAAATTGGATCTACCCCTTCCAACTTCCTTGGATTTTACTGAACCAATTTCGGCCTAAATGATATGGAGCCACCGTAACAACTTTCTGAACATAATGCAAAAAATTTCAATCAAATTAGTGCAGCCGTTCCGAAGTAATCGACTTATATATACATACAAAGAAATATTTGAGGTTTTTTGGGACTATTTTTCCTACGCTTTTGAGGCGGCATTTCCTAAAAGATCAGTTAAATTTAAAAAGAGGTAAAATAAACAATGTCAGTTTAGCGATACTCTGATTCACAAGTCAACAATTCAAGGAAGGTGGAAGAGGTAAACTTCCTTGCAGCAATTGCGCAAAAAAAAAGAAATTAATGTTGAACAGTTAAAAAATAAAAAAAAGGAAATAAATTCTTAATAACATGATCAAAAAATTTAAGACCATCAAGCTAATATCAGAATCTTCTGCAAATAAACCTATAATGCTTTGGAAAATAATTAATGAGACTAGGAATAGAAAGAAAAATGATAATTGTCTTTCTGTACTTCATAATAATACCCTTATTCCTGATAAAAAAGAAATCTCAAATTTGTTTGCCAATTACTTTTCAACCATAGTACAAAAAAAATTAGGCCAGCATTTTCAAAACGAATTGTCTTCTGAATGCATAATTCCTAAATCAGTTTCTTATTCTATGTACTTTTCACCTGTTGCAGACGATGACGTTGAATTCGTCATAAATAAAGTTAAAAGTAAAAAAAGCACAGATATAGACGAGGTACCTCATTTTTATGAAAATTATACAATAAAAATATAATAAAATTCCTTACCACTTTTATCAATATGAGCGTGCAAAAAAGACAGTTTCCCAGTAGATTAAAATTTGTACAAAACCTAATAAATGTGTGTATATAATGAATAACTTAAGAAATGTATTGTCCCAAGTAAGTCTGATCTGTTTATAACGCATTACCGTATTCTATTGTAAGCTACAATATAATTTGTTGGAGACACAGTAATGAAATCAATCGAGTCTTAATTTATCAAAAGCGCATTATCAGAATCATGTTTAAGCTACAGCACCTTCAGGTGTTTAGATCTTCCTTTAAAGAACATAAATTGCTCATGGAGGTGTGTTATATTTCATGTAGCGAACAATGGTAATAGGCTAAAATATTACAGCCGGCTTCACTAATATGATTTAAATTTAAAACCACCCGAAATTGACAGCCGAGGGCTTAAACTGACAACAGCAACAATGAGTGAAGCAAGTCTTAAATCTTAGAAATATCTGCATAAAGAAATCATTTTGTTTTATAATTGAGCCAGCAAAAATGAAGAACTTTATCTTCAGAATACAATTATTTCTCTTACATATTTCAAGGCTTTATCGCAAAGTTCTTAGCCTTAATATCCCTATATAAGCGTTTATTTGTTGACTCATATAATATAAATTATGCAGACATCATAACAAGCAAAACTGGCCACTAGAAGATTTAAATTTCATGGCAACTAGATTGGGTTTAAATCTTAAACCTTCTTAGTCTGACTGTTACTGTTTATTTTAAATTTGGAACTTTTTCAAGTGTTCATTGTGTCAATGTTTACATACAATTGAATTTTATGACACCTTCTTGTACCCTGTGTATATATCAGCAAGAAAGTATATTTAGTCAATGATATCAGTAAAGGATTTTAAAGTAAGGAAAGTATAAAACTTTTGATATAAAACCTGTGAAATTGTAAGGAATTATCTTTAAAACATACTTTAGTAGGTATATGTATAAAGTGAAAAGTGCTTCAATTAACAATTGTTTATTAAAATAATTTATCAAATACAAAAATTTATTAACATCAACTAATTTTATCTATATTTAACATTAATTATAAACAAATCTCAAAACTTATCTAATGATAAGTACACAAATATTATACAAAATTAACTTACTAGAACATCAAAATTCAATGAAATAAAATGAGAATGTAGTTAAAATGCAGCTAAATTACACACTTTGCAAATAGTGAAAAAATACCATGTCTTCTATTAATCAATAAACACAACAAACTGATTAGGGAAACAGAAAAATTTAATAGAACACGAATCACTTTTACAAGCAAGTTTAAAGTACAAACCTAACTTGATATAGTTTTAACATCATTATCCAAATATAAAGTTAATAGTCTGTTAGGGAGTTTAAACTTAAATTGCAAAAAGATCCAGATGAGAAAGAGAGGAAGCTTAAAATTACCACTATAATACTAAGAACTATAAAGAAATCATATTTCATTTCCAAATTAATTATCAAAAACATTTTTGTACTGTACGAAACAACCTTGAAAACCTCTAAAAATAACAATACTTTATGGAATGTTTACTTTTTGAAAATATGTTCTAGAATGGAAAAATATACTATGGTTTTTTAACAAAACAACTGTCAGATTTATTATCGCAGCCGGGGTACTCCTTAATACTACCTAAGGTTTCATTTTCTTCATTAATGCAAGCACATCTATAACTTTTAGACCCTGGCTTATAATACTGTCTTGGTTTTCCTACCCAAGTTCTCTCAATACCACCACTAAAACAAAAACATTTATTAAATCTCGAATAAATTATTAATATTCACAACTTATATTAGAAAGAACATAAAATGAAGTAATTTTTCAAGATATACATATTAATAACTTGTATTTAGCATGCCTGATGAAAATAAATATCTTTTGGATGATATTGACACTAATTTAAGGAAATTTTCAAAATGAAGTTGTCAGCAATAAATTTAATAATAAAGATCTCTACCTCTTATCCGTACACCAAACTCTAGTTCCTCTATCTTCATCCCATTCAATGTTACAAGGTGGAAACTTTAAGTTCTCTAATTTTTCATTTTCTTCTGCTTGCTCTGCGTCTCTTATTAGATTTTTTACTTGTCTTGCATATGGTGTAAGTTGACCAAATTTATCATAGTATCTTCCAATGAGCTTACCTAATAATTTAGAAAATTAAAAATCACTTGTATGTTAAGTTTATGAAAAGGGTTTTATATATGTTCCTTTTTCAGTAAACTGTTTTTAGCAATTAAGTTTGAGAGTAGTTCTTACCCCCCTAGCAATGCAATTCAGAATGTAAAAAAAATGTGTAGGACATTTTTGGTACTATATCACAGAAAGAAATAAATTGGAGGTGGACACCTGAGAACATTCCCTTGTTAGTTTTTAGAGGGGTGATACAATATCTTTGGACTTCAGTTATTGTCACCACCTCTTTTTAATTTAACAAGTATAATTGTTTTTTTGTAATTTATGCTATTTTTTTTATTTCTTAGTTAAGCCCAACAGATACTTTGTGCATTCCAGTTTTTCTTTGTAATTAAATCACCAGAAAATATTCAAGCATTTCTGGTTCATTATAACTATCATATTTAAGGGTTATAATCAAAACCAAAGAAAAAACTGTAAGTAAATATCGTTTTACACCTTTCAAAGAAGACCGAAACCTTGAAACACAATGTACATTGATTTACAATAATAACTTACCAACTTTTTGATAATCTTTCTGGTAAAGCTTTAACCAGTTATTAAGGGACCTAAGTTCTTGTTGACTTAAGCCACTTATATCATCACTTGCTTTGCCTTCTTCAAATTTTCCTGTTATAAAATTTCGTGATGCATCTTTTCCTAGAAAAAATACTCTTTTTAGTAAATGTTTATGCAATATATAAAAATCAATGTAATATTTTGGTGTCTGTTATCTTTTAGTTAAAATCTCATACAACAATATATTTCCTTAAGTATTTGTTACTGCTAATTAAAAACTCCGACCACTTAAGATAAAAACTTTTTAAAATTATTATAAAAGCCTTATATAACTTACCTACAAAAAAATTATATGTTTGTCCAGCCCCATAATGTTTTTGCCCTTTAGTTACATTAAAAACATTTCCAAGTATTGCTAAGTACAAGAAAGGCTGCTGAACACCATCAAAAGTTGCCAGTTCTTCAAGAGTAAATAAGTCCTTTCCAGTTTTCGTCTTGAGAAAAGGGGACAAAAGGTAAAATACATCAGTGAAATAGAGTGCAGTAAGGGCTCCAAGCAACGCAATTAAGGATAAATGGTTAAGCATTTTTGCAGAATAGAAAAAATTATAAAACTCGATCAACCGGCAAATTCAAACAAACGAAAATGACCTCGAATTTAAGGTTATCTGAGTATTTTTGAGTGGTTAGGCTAATCTAGCAAGCCTTGTACTAGGTGCGTTTACCCAAATTACCCTCATATTACCGTTATAACTTTTAATCTGGCAACCCTCTGACAATTCCACACGTTTAACAGATTTAAATAATCTTTTTGTAGAACTTTCGAATAATTGGATAAGTACGCTCTAAAGCTCTTAATAATACTATTATAGAAAAGTTATTTCATATTTTAATGGCTCGATACTATTGCGCATACCTTTTCTTTTAGACATACTTTCGCACTACATTATGAACAGTATAAATCTGGAAACGCGAAACGCAGTCTAAAGTTATGTTTATTCTTCGAGCATATGCTATTGGAGGCAGCACTGAGTGATTCGGTCTAGTTACAAAGAAAGATAAGGCGAATACACATACTCTGCGCCACATGATCTCTGGCTCCGAATGTTTAATTTCGTTCTCCCCTCCTTGTTCTTATACTTTCGAAGCGGGCGGCAAATACCATTCGGGGGAATTTGTTGTTAATTTCCCAACGGTAGTTCTAGTGAACCGAAGGCAAGTTTTTGGGATTTATATCGTCACTGGTTATAGAAATTGGTTTCGACCAGATTATTCAAATGTAACAAAAAAATACCTATAGTCATATGACCCGAGCTGTCAATTTTCCTCTTTTTTTTTTTATAAACAAAAGTGCCGTGTGACAAGTTATCAGGAAATTTTGAAACGTATTTTACCAAGCTCGGGTTTTATTACGAGTGATTCATAATCAGAACGCAAGAGATAGATAAGCAGACTATTTTAGTTTACCGATAGCTCGTGCTAGATAGAAGAGCTCCTTGCTGCATAAATTTTGCTCGATTAATCAATAAACGCTCGTATATTTTATTCTTGTTGATTTTATAAAGTTCGAAAAAATGTCGCTGTATCCGAGTCTGGAAGATATGAAAGTGGATCAAATGAGTAGAGCTCAAATTCAGGTCAGTCTAATTTCATTACTAATATTAGGATCGGATGGTTACTTGATCAGTTTTAAAATATTCTGTTGTCTACAATAGGAGTATATTTTATGAATCTATAGAATGTTTCTCAAGATTTACTAAGTACTGTCGGAACTCGAAAATCTATGAAAATGGACAATTTTACAAAGAAAAGTTACCAAAGATATGTTCAGTTTCTCAAGTACAAAGTACCAAGTATTAAGGAAACTGAAAAATTACTGCCAATTCTTATTGCTTTAATAAGATATTTTTGCATGTTTCTTGTACATTACACCATTCTTCTTCATAATCTAAGCTATTTAAAAAAATATAGCATCCAGGCCCTTATTACTGAAGGCCCAATTGGGTGTGTTCTCTTGTATTATGTACTAATACTCTAGACTTACTTGGATAATATTTTAAAACATTCTATGTATTAATAGGTTGCTAGTGAGTACAGTGCTCCACCAGTCTATGCTGTGCCACCTTGTAACAATGCTCCACCAGCTTATACTCCTGGAACATACAACACTGGAGCAACATCTCCAGATGTTGGACAAGTATACCCATCTCTTGGAAACTATATGGGATTGGAATTAAGCGAAGAAGTTATCAGGGAAAATATGCCTGAATATTTACATCAGGTTTCCATCTACCAACAAGTAAGTTAATACTCAATTATGAAATTTGAGTTTTTGTAGTTTAATCAATTATATTTGAAAGTGCACTAAAGATACTAGGATCAAATTATATTTTTTTTAATACAGTACCTGTTAACGCTTATATTGTGCATCTTTTTCATTGCATAGTATTACACCTACATAAAAGCATAACAATTCAATTCAATTTTACATTTTTTAGTCCTATTAAAATATGAAATTATATGGGTGACTGCATTTTGCTTGATAAGTGTTAATTAACTTAATAGCTGTTAAGACATATTATGAAATACTTATCCTAATTACTTTTAAAAAATTGTAATATTATAAATTATTTTTTAGTAAATAGTTCAAATCAAAAATTGGAAATAATTGAGTTAAATTTTCTGTTGTACAATATATGTTTATATTGGAAAGAACTAAGGGAAATCGCAATATAATAAAAAGGGTTTTTGTATTTATGGAAATACAGATCTACTTATACTTGTCAAAATTTTAAAATAAAACTTAAATCTGAACTAAAATATAGTAATGCAGAGTAAGATAAGATAATTCATTGTATACAATACATTACACAATTAATAAATCTAGCATTTAAAAAATAAATTTATATAAATTACTGTATCACAATTTACAATTATACATACTTCAAAAACTATCATATAGGCTGTCCCTCAAGGATTCTAATATCTAATAATAAGCTGTAGAAATAATAGAGTTTTTTATTGGTAACTTATAGAATTTAAATCCAAAAAAATTTACTTTGTTCATTCATTTACATATCTTAAATATTCTATATTTTATATTCTGTATTTTATTTGTTAAGCATTTGATGTATGTGAATATCAGAGTGAGTAGGGAACTTACTTATATTTGTTTTTCCATAAATTAACATTTGAAAATGAACAGGGTGCTCAAAATAAGGATTCTGTAGGTCATAATAGAGGTCTGCAATGAGTTTTGCAGTGTACTCCTCAAATTTTCTATCAAAGAAAAGGTGATATGATTTAAGGCAATTGTAAAATTTTTAATTTTCAAAGTCTCTAATTAGGGTGTGGGAGTAGGGGGAGTTTAGAGTGTGTGCATTACTGATTACACTCCACTGAAACAGAGCCCTAATCATTGTTATCAGATAAGAGGATTTATCAGTAGATCTAGAGGTTTTTTAAGCTTGTTCGAGGGAAAACAGAGGTGAACATTCCCTAGTGGGATTTTTAGACAGTATAGAGGGGTTTTAGAGGGTTTAAAGGAGTTTTAGAGGGATTTCTAAAGGAAGAAAAAGAGATTATATTTAATTCATTACTCTATGAATTACTTATTCTATAGTCAGTATATAAATTGCAAACCCTTATAGGAACTTTGATTGAAGTTTGTTTGCTTAATTCAATACATAAAGGACTGTTTTTGTTGCACTTACTTTGTATCCTATTGTAGTGCATACAATTACTTACATAGAATATTATCCTTTTCTATGTATTAAATAAATATTTTGAATTTAATGACACTAATAATAATGCATTCATGAATAAAATACCAGTTCAAATGTGCTTATATATTTCTGAAAAGATTATGCGCTGGCTTTGAGCATTTACTATTGAAGACAGCATTTAGAGCTCCGTTCGCATTACACGGCAGTAAGAGAGACAGGATGATTAGCAATATATGCTGTCTCTCTCGTTCTGAACGTAACGCTCGCGAAATACTCGATGTTACCTCCAGTACTATATGTTTGAAGTTTCTGGGTTTATTGATCTAGAGGTAAAAAAAATAGTTCCAAAAGTAATGGTCTTGTTGCAAATTGGCCGGCGATGTTACGACACAAATACAAGCTAATTTTCGACCGCAAAAAATATTTAATGCTTGTTTCCTCCTGACACCAGTGGCGGACTCTTCAGTGGGTTCCACCAATGCCTTTCCTAGGCACCCTGGTTTCTGTACTTCATTATTTTGGGATATTATATTTGAAGTCATTTCTTGACGGGATCTTTAGATAAGATGTTGCACCTATAGGCGATCGTTCATACAGCAGTCTAGAGGGCTCTGGTTCTCCTATCTGGTAACACTAGCCCTAAGAAAGTTGAAGTGTGAATGTCGAGGGTGCTACAAGTCAGACGTTAAAGTCCAATTTTTTTTGTTCTATTGGATTTCTATCACTTAATACTGTCATTATTGGAAATATTAAGTTATCATTGGTCGAGATGAAATAAATCAAATTTAAATAGGAAGGAACATTATTGTTTCATAAAAGCTAGAACATTATGCACAAACTTCATCACTTCAGATCATTGAATTGGGATAAAGTCTAAACTAAATGTTGTCGAAAAAAATATGGAACAACCTTATTTAGGATGATATACTTCTAAATCAATGTGGAAAAACTGATGAGGTTATTCTCCAAAATTCTGCAAGTTATGCTTTTACCAATGAACAAATTAACACTGTTAAATAAAAACCTACACACAAAATTGTATTTAAACAGTTACAGATATTTCCACTTTAATTAATTTTGACAATCATTCAGTTACTTGCAAATATAAAAAAAATAATCATATTACTTGAAAAATTAAGTCAATTAATATGCAATTTTTAAGCTATTTGTAAGAAATACCTTTTATTAAGCCACTCTCGAGGGAATGTAATAAAATATTGCCCTAGGTAGGTTTATGCAGTGTGGTGAAAAATTTTCCTTTATTTAACATTTTCACGGATCATGACCCAGTAAGCCAACAACCCAAACGAAAACGTCCGCTTTTGTCCCTGGCCGCAACCTTTCACCTCATTAACCACCAAGCCAACAACAATACGTCAACTCGCGCTGTTTGCCCCATATCAACTAAGTACACTTAATGCTATGAGACCACCCTAATTAGTGCACTAATTGAGTGTGTGTATCGGGATCACTGACCTAATTAACGTTCTTAATGCCCTAAATGTGTTTACACTACCCTTAATTCAAAGCCTAATTCAGTTAGAGTATGCTCTAATAAGCCATTAATTCCTTTTAATGAAGTTATAACTAAAAATGAGTTTAGATAGATGGTGAGTCACTAAGAGCTGTCACTTTTTGAAATATTGCGAAAGTAATGAAGAAAAAATTCCACGTGGTCGGTTTTTTACATTTTTTTTATTTTATTTTCGTGATTTCTAAATAAAAATTTACCACTAATTTTATGTAACCATATGACATGTTGGTATTGCCTGTATTTTAAACAAAATTCCGTCTAACAAAGAAATATATTTTAGTGGTAAACTGAGGCGTAAAGTGTAAAAAATGTTTATGTTATTTTCCTGTGATTACAAAATGAAAGTAAGCTACCTATGAATAAGAAGCACTACTAAAAGCTAATCGTGGTAGGTGACCTTGTTGGTTGGGTAATTCCAAATGTTTTGATACCTGTTACCTTGTCCATGCATGAGTAACAGTACTGACCGATTCATTCAATGACTGAACTAAA
This sequence comes from Diaprepes abbreviatus, assembly GCA_034092305.1. Classification (NCBI taxonomy): domain Eukaryota; kingdom Metazoa; phylum Arthropoda; class Insecta; order Coleoptera; family Curculionidae; genus Diaprepes; species Diaprepes abbreviatus. Next base: position 715,118 of record JASJET010000268.1, on the reverse strand, counting down.
TTTTTTATTAGTTTTTCCGGTTAATGACCGCAACATGACATTTCACTTTATCTTAGGCCTAAATTTTTTTTGTGAAGGATATAAAGTTGAATTTAATAAGAGTATTGATTTTCTATATGTTGTTACATTTTTTTTTATTAAAACCAAGGTCCTTTTCAGTAAAAAACTCATAACAAAAATAACATAAAAGATATTTTAGATTGCGTGAATTATATTTACATTTATTTTATTTCGCCATTTAAAAAAAAAATTCTTAATAATTATACAGTTTAAAAATGGAGATATTTTGTTGAAACTGTTAACATTTAAAAAAATTAGATTTTCAAATGAATGTGGCGGAAACGGATATCAAATGATAATGATCCAGGAGGATGTTTGTTTGAGTTTATTTCAGTAAAGAAAATACAGCGTACCATGCGGATATGTATGTTGTCGGTTCGAGTGAAGTTTCAGGCATTCACGTGATGAATTTACACAGTCAGAAAAACATACTTCAACACGAGATATAAAAAAAGGTCCAACGATTATAACAAGTGACATGAGACTTACTACTTGAACAATTTTATGAGAACTTAGGATACTTAGATCGCCTGTTGCTTCTATCATCCTCTTTCTCACATAATCTACATCTTCAATCATACCCTATAGATTTAGACAACAATAGATTTGTTTGAAGGTTGTTTATGATGGGTGGGGGAGAGGTTTTTTTGATGTTTGACAGACATAAACATGTTTATTTATCTTTTCTATCAGTTTAATTGCTTATTGTGACTCTTTTTAGTGTTTTTAAGTGTTAGAAATTACTATAAATGCGAAATTTGCAATTAATATTAACAAAAAGAGGATTTAAAAACATTTTTTTATTGGTAAATATTGTTAGGTATTGTTTACGTATTGAAAATAACAATAATAATAATTTAGGCAACCATAAACTCATACTTTTATGTTTTCTAGAATTAACGTACCGATTATCATATGATACTTGTTTAACTAATGCAGTTAGAAAAGGATAGCATAAAATCGGCATGTGTGTATCAAGAAATGAAATATCTACTGTTTATCAACACCTTTTCAAATATAAATAAAAATATTATTACGTTATTCAGCGTTCAAACAACCGGGCCCTAGTTTTGACATTGTGCTAATTCTACAGGGTTATGTTTGAATATCTACATGCTCTGCCCATTGTAGACTCTCGTCAATCATAAGTCCTAGGAATTTTATTTTATTTTTAATGCAATGCGTTTTAATTAAATGCAATTTCTTGTTTAACTGGTTTTATTTTCCTACTTAACCATATATAGCTTGGCTTACTAATATTGAGTGAGAGTTTGTGCGAGTGCAAACAAGTGAGTGAGCCAGTCAATATCAAGCCGTATGTCAATACCTATTCATATCATCTGCATAAACTATTTCTTTTTAAATTTGGACAATTAATGGAATTAATGTAAATAAAAAAGTGTGCTTGACCCTGGAATACAATACACTTGATCCGCGTTTTGTCACTTTTTTTTCCATTGACACATGAAATTAATTGTGATCTTCCTTGAGGTTGTTCTAAAACCATTAGAATCTGGATCCTAAAGTAACATCTCAAAAGTGACACAAATGCACCTTTTTTTCTGCGATAAAATTTTTTTGTGTTCATGAAATAATAATAATAATTATCTGTACTTTAATACCTACCGAAAATATAATTTCTAGTTTGAGCCAATAGGGTGTTTTAGGTGTAATATATAGCAGTGTCCAAAAAAAGTCGAATGTAAAGCAAAACCCATGGTCTTAAAATTGAGAGAAACCGTACACAGGTGCATCAATAACGTAATAAATGACGTTTCGTGAAAGTAATTAGGTCACTTCATTTACCAACTGGCATGCTGTCAAAGGAACCACAGGAAGCCAATAATAAAATCTTCAGAATAGCACGAATCTTGAACCAGAAATATGCTAACAAAGATATAATGCAGTAGCCTAAAGATAAATGAAACCACTTACAAAGGAAGCTTTTTAAGCCTGCTAATATAGAACCAACCGTAAATAGTAGTTTCAAAATATGACATGATAAATTGGAGAAATTTTGTTTTTTATTTATAAAACAAATTTGAATAGATTTCTCAGTATTATTAGTTTATGAGTGACGTCCAGACTTCATACGCACCTTTAGAGATCTTTCAGGTTGTAAAAAATATTTTAAAAAACACTCATGGTGCTTATCTAAATATAAAAGTTATTAAAACATTAGTAACAATTGTAATAAAACATTATTTAACTTTATGATTCATAGAGTTATAAATAATTGAAAATTTACACATCAACTTTGTTATTGTAGATATATAAACAATAAACAGCGAAAATATTAATTATTAAAACTCGAATTATAGTCCAGGCATTAAAAATATAATACAAATACCATTTAAATATAAATTTAAGTGTACCCGTTCAGTTCATTAAGGTAACACTTTTACTGGTGAATTATTAAAACAAAAAACAAAATTTAATCAAATTTAGGAACGTGAAATCTTAAATTTATGTGTCTTGTAGACTGGAGGTTCAGATTAGTTCAAAATTGGCAAACAAAAAAGTAAAAATGTAAATATTCACTCTTGTGCTAAAAATATAAACTACTGTTTCTTTCATAGTAAACATCTGACCCATTGTCCCTCTTCCTTTCCTGAAAGCATTCCTAAAATCTTTTATGTTACATTTAATAGTGAAATTCCTCTGAAATTATTGTATCCTGGCTATTGTTTGTGCCTATTTGAGAGACGAGCTTTCTTATGCTGTTATTAATTTAAACACTTACAGCCGGATTCGCTAACATGATTTAAATTTAAAACCGTCCTAAATTAACAGCTGAGGTCTTAAATTGACACAAGCAACAGAGAGTCAAACAGACTTGAATTGAACCGGCAAAAATAGCGAACTCTATTTGTTTTTAGGATACAACTATTTCTGCTAAATATTCATGGCTATATTACAAGCTTCTTATTTTTAATATCCCTATATAAGCATTTATTTGTTGACATATCTAATATCTTCTTCTTTAAGTGCCATATCAGGTCCCCCTGACATTGGCAATTATATTAGCAAGTCTTTCACGGTCCTGCGCCAGCTGGAACAGTTCCCCCGCGCTACGTATACCTGTCCACGAATATTCCTCAACCAGGAAGCATCTCCTTCCTACCCCTCTACGTCTACTTTACCCATCATGATTAGCTCGCTTTCCTCTGAATATATGTCCAAGATATTCACACACTTCACAGTGTTTAATAGTAGACGAGTTGTGTCGGCCCTATTGAGTACCATTTCGTTGGTCTGCCTAGCTGTCCAAGGTATTTTCAGCATTCGCCGGTGTAACCACATTTCGAGAGCCTCCAACCGATTAATCGTGGCAGCCTTAATTGTCCAGATCTCTGCCCCATATAGTAACATTGGCCAGATGTATGATCTTATCATTCTCTGTCGTAGTTTTAGGTTGAGGTTATCATTGCAGAAAAGTGGTTTCATTTTTTGAAAAGTTGCTCTAGCAGTCTCTATTCTACACCTTATCTCTTTATCTGGATTTAGATTTTTGGTGATATAACATCCAAGATATTTAAAATGAGTCACCCTGTTTATACTTTTTCCTTCTATTTGTATTGAAGCGTTAAGATGAGGTTGTCTACTAAAGACCATAAATTTTGTCTTTTTGATATTTATGTTGAGCCCCATTTCTTGACCCTCAGTGTTAACACAGTTTAATAGATGTTGCAGGTCTTGTAGTTTGTCGCTTAGGATAACAGTGTCGTCAACATATCGTATTGTATTTATATATTCTCCATTGATTTGTACTCCCATTCGTTGTCCTTGAGTAGCCCGTTTAAAGATTTTATCTGAATATATATTAAAAAGCAGTGGAGATAGTATGCAGCCCTGTCTGACGCCTCGCAGAATTTTACTTTCTTCTGTGAGTTTTCCATTTAGCCTTACTGTTGCTTTCTGCCGCCAATATAGATTTTTAATAATTCTTACGTCTCTGCTGTCTACCCCTACGTTTTTTAAAATGTCTATGAGTTTTCTGTGCTGTACTCTGTCGAAGGCCTTCTCGTAATCGACAAAACATACGAATACATCCTTGTGTTGGTCCCGGCATTTTTGCAGTATATTTAGAGCGAATAAAGCCTCTCTAGTACCTAGGGCGTTTCTAAATCCGAATTGGGTTTCATCTAAATCTGCTTCGCATTTAGATCTTATCCTGCTGTGGATGATTCTGAGAAAGACCTTCAAAGTGTGGCTCATTAGACTTATTAGTCTGTACTCACTGCATCGCTTTGCTCGCTGTTTTTTTGGGATTGGGACGAATACAGACCTCGGCTAATCTTCCGGTATATCTCCGATCTAATATAAATTATGACAATATTATAAGCAAAACAAAACTGACCGACTATAAGATTTAAATTTCATGGCAACTATATCTGATTTAAATCTTATATCTTCTTAGTGAATCTGGCAGTTAAAATCTAACATAACCTAAGGACAATCACAAACACTCAAGACTGAACCGGGTATTGAAGGCGGCGCCTAAGTGGTATAGTACTATCATACCCAGGCGAGCTAGTGTGTTCTAACTCAGAATTTCTTGCTCTTCTTGGATGCAAAAAAAAATTATTTTTCTTGAGAATGGTGTATTTTTCAAAATAAATGTTAGATACCTTATTTTAGATAATATTAAGTTTTCTCGAAATAAGTCATTATTTCTGGGATTTTCAATTTGGTTTGGGAAGGAATAAAAACACTGTATTAGGCATTTTGGATCTTGTATGGAACGTATTGTAATCGTTTAATAGACTAAAATTTAATGTAGTGTTATTTTGTGACTTGAGCAAGGTCTTCGACTGTGTAGCCCATGGAATCCTTATACAAAAATTACGAGATTACAATTTTGGCGCTTATAACATCGCACTGCTGCATTCATACGAAATTAATAGCGCCCAGGTTGTGAGAGTTGCCAGTGTGTCATTTGTTTTCTTAATATTAGAGTCTCACAGGTCTCGGTGCTAGGACCTATTTTATTTTTATCAGCAAGACACTATTTGCGGATGACACGACGATAACTTTCTCGACTAATTTTCTGGGGGAAATCCTTGATGGTTCCGGAGGTGCGCAGTATAGGTCTAAGCAATGATTTAGCATCAACAGATCGTTTCTAAACCGGGAAAAAACAAGGCAAGCTGTTTTCTTTCTAAGGAAAACCCCGCAAGCAGCGGAGGACAAAGTTTCTGGACACTAGATGGCAATGGGGAAGTCATATAAATTATCTATGCAGTCAGTTAAAAACAAACCTTTTTGTCCTACATAACTTATCAGACTATGTCCCCAAGTGTACTTCTGACAGCGTATCGCTCTGTTTCATTCGCATTTATCTTATGCTATCCTTTGGGGTCACTCAGCAGAGACGCACCGTGTATTTGGTCTACAACGAAAAGCAGTTAGAAGCTTGGCAGCAGTTGGTTTTAGAGAAGACTGCAAACAGATTTTTAAAACATTGAATATTCTTACGGTTCCATCTTTGTATCTATTAAGAAATCTTTATGTAAAACAGAATGTGAATTTGTGCGGAGTCCACGAAGACATCTGTAATTACAATTCCAGACCAAAAAATAATCTTGTTCCTGTCTATTGGCGGCTTAAAAGGTGGATGAGTGTCGAGGATATTGGTCAATGAGGTTTTTAAAACTAGGGTGGAACAAATATTAATTGAAAACGTTTCTTATAATGTAAATGAATTTTTAAAATCTCAATTTGTAAAAAAAATGTATTTTGTAAATTGTTTAATATTAACTGACTGATATAGCTCATCGACGTGCGTAATCATTTTCTTTGTAATGACATTAATAAATTGAGTATTGGATATATTTGTCTAAAGTTTAGGTTACTTAAGGGTTACGTCTCGTCTTGTCTCGTCTCGTCAGTGAAGTTGTACCGAAACTAGGAGCAAAATTTACAGAAAACAACTGTAGACAGTTTATATAGATATAAAATTTAACAATTACAATTTTTCTACTGTGAAATTATTACTCATTGCCGTTACTTCCATACAAAGTCTTCTTGTGGTATATAGTATCAATTCAATAAACACTGTTCAGTGAATTTTTGAAGAAGACTAGTCGAATAATTATTTTAGTTTAACGTTTAAATTACAGTTTTTAAACCTCTTTTTTTCTATTTCAGACTTCAATTGTTCCTGCTGGTACCACCACTATGGTAGCCCCTGTTTCTGGTCAATCAATGGGACTACAAAGAGCACAAGTTACCAATGGTATCCGAGAATTAACCCTTTGTAAAGATAAGGATAATAAGGTAAGAAAAGAACATTAACTCCAACTAAAAAGTTTTTCTACGAATAAGCTATTCTTTAAAATATTTTGGCTAAAAAAAACATTTTTGGTTAAATGTTATCAATTAAAAATTATTTAATAAATACGTCAGGAGTCTTTGTTCTATAAATAAATATAGTTTAAATCCTTTAAATTACATAAATATTTTCATATATATTTTAGGTGGGTTTACGCGTAAAAGAAATCAACAAAGGCATATTTGTATCCCTCGTAGTGGAAAAGTCACCAGCGGCAATGGCCGGACTAAGATTTGGTGATCAGATTTTACAAATAAACGGCCAAAATGTAGCAGGTTACTCGATGGATAAGGTCCATCAAGTATTTAAGAAAAGCCCCGTCAACGGAATTAAAGTTGCAGTTCGTGATAGACCTTTCGAACGAACCCAGACGCTACACAAAGACAGTGCAGGATGTTTGGGATTCCAATTTAAAAATGGAAAAATCAACACAATTATCAAAGATTCGTCAGCGGCTAGAAATGGGGTCCTTATTGAACATCAGCTTTTGGAAGTAGATGGGCAAAATGTGATTGGAATGAAGGACAAGCAAATTAAGGAGATCATTGAAAAAGCAGGGGAAGTGGTGACCATTACAGTTATACCGAGTTTTATGTATGAGTTCATGGTGAAAAAGTAAGTATTATTGATATTTTTTTATGCCTATTCATTTAATTTAATTTCCGTAAACGGTGTTACTAATTGGTTAATAGTTTATTTGAAACTGAGAGGCGTAATGAAAATAACGGGCCCTGGGAATTAAAATGTTTCTCTCTGAGATAAGACTTATGTCCTTTAATATTGGGACCAAAGATTGTTCAACGTGCTCAGTATTGATTTTATATGTATATGAGTTTCGTTTTTCACTTTTTATTTATAATAGGAATGTATGAATGTATTTAAATAAAAATATAATTTTGCCGCGAAACGGTAGTTTCCAAAATAGAAAACCTAAAAAACAAATTTTTAATTAATAATCAAAATTTAATTAAATCACTCTCAAATCACGTGACAACGAACATCAATCAACATCCATGACGTCACTTGCTGGCAAACATCATCACTGTTAAAGGCTACGTTATTAGGTTAACATTATTTTATAGTGACTTCCGTGCAATTTCTTCGAAATTTGTTGCCCTTTGAAAACGATTCTAAGAAGTTTTCCCATGATGGAAAGTGGATTTATTAGGGCAAATAGTTCTAATTTGCCGAGAATTGATTGTTGTATGGTCGCCAATTTCTTCCCAATAAACAATAATTTCTGCTCTGTGAGTTTAGAAATATGAATCCATGTAAATAATATATCAAGAATTGTTATTTCCGCAACCGATAATGAATACATAATAGTAATCATAGGTATTTATAAGCTCAAAACTAAAATAAAACACGTACAAGACATTGTTATCCAACTTTGATTACTTTATTTCTAGCCTCAAAACTCAAATTTTCATCCTTGAAAACTTGAAAAGTAATAACTTTTAACAAGGGAAAAAGAAACAAATATTATCAAAACTTACATCAAAATGATCTACACAAAAATACATTTTAGATTGTGTAGACACAAGTGCCGGGATCCCTTCGGGCTAGCTTAAACCACATTTTTCTATTATTTTCCGAACCTGGATAAATAAGTTTTCAAGTGTTTTACTTGTAGTATTTGTACACTAAGGCCCCGCGCAACACTTATAAAACTTAGAACTGATCTTTTATTACAAAAATGTTTTATATCTCGTTGTTACATGTTGCCAGTTTTTGGTAACATGTGACGTCACAGCGGGCAAGTGACAAGTATGGGGTTTTTGGAGCTAAATTTGAAAGGGAATTTAAAATATATGTTTTTTAAGGTATTTGTCGTATTAAAAAAATAGTATTAAATATTTTGGGCTTTATTAGGTAGTTATGTAATGTTTTAAACACTTTCCCAAAAATAGTAAAGATCCTTATTAAAAATTTCTTGGAAAATTAAAAAGATGTATTTTATTAAACCACAGAATAATTTTTAGGTAGATAATGCCAAACATTAATAGGAAATATAAAAAATGTTAATAGAAAATCTAAAAAATAGATTCAAACTGTTTATTTTTGCAGGATATTAATTTTTTCCCTTTGTTTTAGGATGGCTGGCTCACTAATAAAAGATTTGATGGATCATTCTGTTCCTGATCTATAAACAAATACTTTTGACAGAATTTTCTTCCACTATTTTCCCTGACTATAAGAGCACACATATTTGACTTTGTCGTTGTGACAACTGCGAAAAATTATCACCACTTTTTCCTGAAACTATTCCTACTTAACTTTCTGTGCCATAAGTTGACAATTTATAGCAATATGTAATAGTTCCCTCCTATTTTAATTATTTTTCGTGCAATTTTTTTCATCTTATGCTATTAGAAAAGGATTTTGATATGATTTTTATTTGAATAAATTATATCTTTTTTGAAGAAATATGTAGGAAGCTCCTGCCTCACCAACTATTTTGTAATGGTAAAGTAGAACAATACACTGCCAGTTTATGCCAAAAATATAAGTCGGGGAAAGTGTAATATTTTAACATCAGATGATTTAGGATGAGAGGTAATAAAACTTCAGAGATATAAGCAGGGTTGGATTGGACAGGAGAACAATTGCTTTTCTAACATATCAAAATCATTTTCTTTTTTTTTTAAATTATATTTAAATAAGTTCACTATATTGTAAAAAATGTTATTATCCATCTTTAGTAGCAACATTTTCTAGAGTTAAAGAAATTACCTTGTTTAAAAGCACAATTAAAAAAATGAAAATCAATTAAAAAAAAATTATTTGTATTGTTTTTTTGTCAAAATATTACAGTTCTTGAAAAATAATACATTTAAAGATGATTATTTTTTGCATGTCTATGAGTATTTTAAGAAGTTTTTTTCTCATATAGGAAAGACCCTTATTTGGGTCAAATCACAAATAGTGAAACGTCTTATATGGAAAGTACTTTTTGGAATACTCTATGTACTATTTTTAGTTGTAGGAAGATAGTATTGTATTTTTATATTATTTGTTATACTTAAAAATCTCAATAAAACATTATAATCAGCTTAGCAAAATATTTTTATAGGACTTAAATATAAGTGAAGTATAAAAAAAAGGAGGGGGTTCTCCCTTGTAGTTTTTCTAGGTTAAGTACAAATGTCCAGAATGGCTTATGGAATTCCAAATTAATTAAATATTGTTAGAATTTGAGATTGAGTAAATTTTAAGGTCACAAAATTAAAATTTTGTTTGGAACTATTACTAGACAAACAGTTACAAACTTTACGAAAGTTTTTCTTTGAATAATTACCACAGACATATAGGTCGCGGGTTCTATAGAAGCGCTCGACTCTCGCTTAAAGAGAGACGAAGCGATATAGACCAGTAGTATGTCTCTTTTTATGGGCGGAGTTAAGAGCCACATGCGCGCGATATTCCTTTCTTAATTTATTGACAAAAATTTCTCTCATTGGTTGTAGATGTCAGGTAAGAAGTATATCGCATATAGGCGACTCTTAGCTCGGCAAATAGAAAGATAGGTACTACTGATCTATTTTGTTCTATAATTTTTTAAGCGAGAACCAAGACGCTTCTATGTAACCCGCGGTCTATATCTTTATACGTCTATAATGACTATGTATGCAATGAAATTCTCATTGTCTCCCGTTATATCAGAGACGCTAGAAGTTAAAAAAGGTGTCCCATTTACAACAGTGCCCGCAGAAAAGTCTGCACTACTTAGAAAAATTTTATATTTCTTTAGTTTTGTAAATGTGACTTTTGTAATTTGTTTCTTCATAATTAAAAACCATACAAATAAAAGCATATAGATTGCGAATCCTATAGAGGTGCGTTAGCTCTCACTTAGAAAGAGACAGAGTCAAATAGGGCAGTAGTACTTCTCTTCCTATGGGCGGAGCTAAGCACGATACCCTTCTCGCTGGACCGCCATTAGAAAAAGAGGTACTACTGTCCTTTTTTACTCTGTAGAAAGAGCGGTGCTACTGTCCACTTTCATTCTGTCTCTTTCTAAGCGAGAGCCAACGCGTTTCTATAGGACCCTCAGTCTATATACTTGTACGTCTGTACGTTTTAATCCGTAAATGTCATTTAAAAACTCCATATGTTAGAAAATGTCATTTTTGATTCAGATATAAGGAATTGTTATAAGAAAAAGTAGTTTGTATTTTTATGGATTTTCTAAATTCAAAGTTTGGTACCAAAATTTTAACTTTTATTTTTTCTCACATTTTTTCAAAAAACTAATTTTTTCAATGTGTATTCCTCTCGAATTTTTTAAGATAAAATATTTCTTTGAGAAAACTTGAGGACGTTCTTGAATTATTTTCATACACTAAAAATATTATTTTTCAGTCATAACGAGGGAAAAACCTGGAAAATACCGAGAATTTTAAGTTATGTACCTAAAATTCCCTTTCTTTGAACGAAATTTTAAAATTGCTAAATGTTACTATATAACATGTTTATTCTTAAATTTCAATAATTTCACAAGTAAGTCTATAAAACAATGGTTAATTTTAGGCTTTCTGAATAGACAGTCTTGTGTAATTCAGAAGAAATATACACTGAAAAAAATAATATTTTTTTTAAACAAAATTAGGAAAAAAATAGTTTGGATTTAAAATAGCCATAGAAATACAAACAATTTTTTCTTATAACATTTGCTTAATATTTATACAGATAATGCCCATTTTGAACGTTTGAAATTTTTAAATATCATTTACGGATTGAAACAATTACAATATGTCAAATATTTTAGACTATGTTCTGTTTTTTATTATGAGAACACCATAGACGTAAGAGAAATTAATTTTACCTAATATAGACCACAGATCCTATAGAAGAAATTTGGCTCACTCTTAAAAAAGATAGACCGTTTTCAAGGAGCAGGACCTCTATTTCTAGTGACAGAGCTCAGCACGATGCTCCAAATGTCATTGGATACTCCTGCCCCCTGACCGAAATTAGAAAGATAAGTCCTGCACTTCGAAAACGCTTTATCTCTTTTTCAGCGTGAGCCAATTTTCTTGTATAGGATCCGCAGTCTATTTTCAGTAATATTAATTTCTCTTACGTCTATGATTATGGGAAAACAAACTACAGCTAACTGAATAAAACGCGGGAACTGTATAATAAGAACATGTAAGTGATTTGATTGCCAAAATTTGAAAATTTACAAAAAGGAGTTGATCACAAATATCTCAATATTCCGCTGTCACTCTTGTAATGAAAGAATCAAAAAAATTATCTTTATTTTCACTAAAATCCCCCTCCCTTAAAAATAGACGTTATATAATTATACGAACGAAAACTGGTACTTTAGAAGCTCAGATTAGATTTGTGTGCGCCACTAAAAATAATTTTTGCTGTCACAGTAAAAATTACTCATAATTTCATTGTTTAATATTATAAATTATCTTTAGGGTTTTCGTTGAAATTAACCATTAATAAATAACTTTTGTTATCTTATCTCTAACTAAAAGCGTTCATTGTTTTTATAAACGACAATATTAGAAGAATGCGTTTATTAATTTTCTTGTGAAATTAATTTTAATTAAAATGACTTACGAGGTGTCATATTTAGTGTAGACTGATATTTTTGTTAAATTTCAAAAATATATATTTTTTAAACATTAAATTTATATTATCAGATAAGAATGACCTGTAAGAAATTGACATGATATTTTCGAAAATAGATATAAAAAAAATTGGTATGATTTTTTTCTTTATATAATGATTTTTTACACTAAATATGGAAGCATCTCGTAATAAATAAATGTTGTTCTTGTTTTTTTACTTGTACCAAAGAAAATGGATGACTGAAATTGTGATTGATAGTGCCAGTCAGTTTATTATATGGATACTTTTTTACTATATATAGTCAATAAAGTGTATATTATCTTTAAAGAGATTTTTTTACTTACCTTTATATCCATATAATTCATGACTTCATAAAATATTTTTCGAAGAAAATGTGTTTTAAAAAAGATACGGCCCTCTATATCTTGTACCATAACTAGCAAATAAACTCGCAGGAGAAAGGGCTAAAATACCATTTCTGGGACCTGAATCTTTTTAGGGAATTAACAATAGAGCAACACTGGAACAACTAAAAAGATAGGAGGTCCAATTATTGGACATACCTATATGGAGTAAAACGAGCGAAAATACTTCTGGGGAGAAGAAGAAATTCAAGGAACGTATTGGCCCAAGTAAAAATCAGGAATCCTGACCTGAACGGGTACCTTAAGAAATTTGGACTAACATGGAGGGAAGAATGTAGATTTTGCATCTACATTCTTTCAGAGTGCGTCGAGTCGCCAAACTCTAGGATGCGATACCCGAGAGCGTATAGAATGAAAGAGGGAGATCTATCCAATTTGAAGCCGTCCCGTATTCTGTGTTTCCTAAGAGGTTTGCGAGGAATCTCCAACGACATAGCAGATCGCAGTGGACACATCCCCAGCTCCACATAAATTTAAAAAAAAATGCAGATAAGCGCCAGTAAAAGCAATAAGTGGAATATGATCTCAATAATGTGAAACAGCAATATTAAAGTGGCATAAGTTCATCTCATTCCCAAAGTCCTCAATGCACACTCTAATTGCTTTCATTTTTTTTTAGATTATTTTGAATGACTAAAATGGTTATATTTACATATTTTTCCCAAAAAATAGATTACCTTCAAATTTTTATAAAATTGTATATGTTCTGTTATGGAATCAACATCTTACCACCGCTTTCCGGCAAAACTGGACTTAAATAGAGGTCCAAGTTTGTGGAAAGTACAAGGATGTCTGGGAAAGATACCGGTGGATCTCACTGATGAGTCCACCACCGGTATCGGGACGAAACATCCATACATTTTAGGTGGCCGCAAATAGTTCGTTAGTGATATGACTTTAACATCAAGGGCATAACTACGACAGTTCCTAATGTACAATAAATAATAAACTTTGAATAAAAGGTCGTCGTTACATTTAAAGCATGATTTAAAGATAATAAACATCACTATAACCTAATATTTTGTTTAGAAAATCCTCGCCGTAAAAACAGTTTACGACATAGAGTTCGCTTTCTTTATTGGAAGGAAAAGGCAAAGGATTTACAAAAAGTCACCTATCCTTCTTCCATCCTATAAGAATAATTTTAATGACATTTTATTCCAATGGGAATATTTAAACTTCTATTGCTCCAAAAGGAAACGTTTTGGGTTTTGTTAAAATGCTAAGATAAGAGAATCATCCACGTATTATAGATCTGTTTCCCTATTTCCAATTCTAGCAAACATAGTAGAAAAACTCGCATGTCGGCTTTTTTGAACTGACATGGAATGCCGTATTCGTCCCAGTTTGAATTTCAAGCATCAAAGAGCACAGACGATGCACTTTTTTCGCGGAATTTGCTGAACAAGGTGAAAGTGTACGGTTTTGGAAATGTGGCTTTGACTTAGTTGATCTTTTATTTGAACCGGTGTTATCTAGTTATGTGTTTTAATAATAACCGTTCAAAAAATTTGATACCATCGGGAATGTCAGAGGGATCAGTACTTAGTCCTCTTCTATTTTTAATGTATACAAAAATTTAGCAATAACAAATACCCTGTGGATGGTAAATTTATCATGTTTGCCCATGACACCACAATTTTGTGGCATTCCGATCATTTTAAAAAGATGAATATATACGCAATTTAATAAAAGAATGTGGTGGTTTTAATATACGTCATCATTGGAAATTAAAAAGTTTATCTCAATAATCGTACCATAGAATTTGTCTTTAATTGTACCTAAATCAAATTTTAAGCGGGTTTAAGAAAAGGTGCACAAAATGTTCGATTACTAGCTTGGTAAAAGAAAAACCACTTTTCTTGATGTAGAGGCAATGTCTTATCTTGCCCTTACTTGAATGTTATTATGAAATTAAGCCCCGCTTGATTCTAGCCTTTTCAATCATTACTATGACCTAAAAAAATGTCATGATAAGCTGATTATGTGCGATAGAACCAGCTGTCAACACTTTTCCCATACTAAGAGGAATATAGGAAACCTAATATATTTTTTATGATCCTGTACTATATTGTTTCTTTCAGTCTATGTGTTAATTTAATTTATCGTTCCTTAATGTCCTTTGATATTACAAAAAAGCCAATTAAATTATCTAAGAATTTTATTTGTATGATATTATATTTATAATACAATAAGTTAAATTAAAAATATTTTATACATTATATTGATAAAATATATATCACAAACAAAAAAGTGCATGAAAGTAATTTCATTAAATATATGTATTAAAATCAATTTTCTACTTAATATTATTTAAAAGGAACTACCAAATACTTGTGATTTTCGTATGTCAAAAGTTCCCAATTGGCCTATCCTATTTTTATTTTGTATGTCAGCATTTGATCGAATCCCAGGTAACAGTCACTCATTATATAAAGTTTATAATTGTAAAATCCTAAAAATAAAAGAACGTATCAGCAATGTTTTATATGTTGATTTATTTTTGATGAAAGATGACTGTTAAATAAAAAAAGAAAATATTTCATTAATAAGAATATTCAGTGATGAGAGAGGGATGCGGGGATGAAAACATGGTCCTACAAACCTTCCAATAAAAAATATATTGGTTTCTTAAATAAATCCATAAATATCCCAAGGAAACGATAATTCGAATGATGCATACAAAAGTCATGCCATTATCAATAATATTTAATTCACAAATCTTTATTACAAGCAGATATGAATCTGCCATAGATCTATTTGTTTTTCAAATATGCAGAACCTAGTGAGGAAGTGGGAAGTTAGTCCGGAGGTCTCGTCAGATCACCGACACACCCTATTTGAAATTGATGTTAAGCAAGACGTGGTAGTAGCGGAATACCAAAACTTTAGGACTACATGATATGCGTCAACGCATCAGTGATACTAGCTTTTTCGTTATCGAATTGGATCAAATCTTGATGTATTGTGTCGACAGTCCAATGGAAAGGTAAATTTGTTAAAAATATTCAAGAAATTATGTTAAAGAAATCCATGCAGTACAACTTACATAATATCGACTTTAACAACGTTGAGATTTTAGACACAGAAAATAATTACAAAAAAAGAACCATTAAAGAAGTGATCCACTAAAAAAACATCTACACAATGAATTTTAAGACGGACACAATGACCTGAGTAATATTTATACCAACTCAAGAGGGCAATAAAATTGCAGCTAGTCCAGAAACTTTCTACCTCTTTACTACTTTACGTACTTTCAAACACCGAACAAAACAGATGTACAAAAAATGTAGTAAAAATAATACCAGTGTGTTTTTATATAAACTGGAAGATATAAGGCACTGTTGCCCAATATCTTAATCTGTGGTACCAGATACTAAATCAAAATAAAAGTTTAATCGAATGTTTCTTCCCAAAATGTGCGATAAGGTAAGAAAAAAAAACATATCAAATCATTCTTCAAAAACCTACTCTATCATACCATTATTATCTTTTTTCTATTTCTGAAAATGGGATGTATTAAAATATCAAAAGTTTTAAGCAACCAATGCGTAAGAGTCATAATTTTTGAGGTTACTTTAAGAGTTCTTTTTTTCGGAAAACCCCCCGAAAAAAAAATATTGAAACAATTCAAGGTTGTTTTTCATATTCTAAATAATCACATTTCGAAGGTCCTTCAATTGGTTTTAAAATAACTTCAAGGTCCTTTGGCGATTCTCTACAATGTTACAATTTCTTACATTAAACCAAGAATCACTCTTTAGTTCAACTGGCTTCACGAGATCAAAAACAGATAAACATAAGTAAGAAAATTTATATTATTCGGTGACTTCATTGAGAAATCTTCAAACACTTAAAAAATCTATTGTTGTTAGTCCACGCTTACAAAAACAATGAAATGACTATTAGTTCACTGGTAACTGATTGTACTTACCCCTACGTAAATGTACAGGTACTTCGATCTTCTTGTTTCTCTTAGTGAAAGAAAATTTCCTCAGAATCAGCTCATTTTGCAACTCCAAAATCATAAACCAAAACTCGTCTTTCTGTTTATTAAACTTTTTACTGAAAACATTCAGTTTACTTGATCCCTCCCTGAACAAATCAAAATTAAAAACGTATTCTCCATCCTCCTTGCCCTTTATCAATATCACACTGTTACTAGTCTTATCTTTTTCCACATCCAATCTTCCTTCGTTATCAAGTTTAGTAACGGTCGTTTGAACCGTCAAAATTGGCAAGTCACTAATCATTTTCATGACGGCAGAAGATGCCTTGCGGCCTAATATTTCTTCAAAAATATGGCCGATATCGCTCGATACGTCTCTCTTCTCGCTCATGTGTGATCTCAGCAACGATATACTTAAATTCGAACGAGTTACTCGTAAGAGATTTCCAAGTTTGTCCTTGATTTGTCTCAAATTGCCTCTATTAACGTAAGGAAGCATGATCAAGTTAGATTCGGAAATCATGTAGCCTTGGATGAGCATTTGACAGAAATAGATCAGTTTTAAGGTGCAATTGAGCCAATTTCGTCCAGCAGCTAAGTTCATCATAGCCTAAAACATTTTTTATTGAGGAAATTTTTAAGGGTATATAAATACTGTTAACAGAACGTCTTTTCTGCCTTAAGTTTAATTTTTTAACAAAGTCTAATACACCGATGAACGTCCTGTGAGAAGGCGAAGTAGACTAGAAACCGCTCTAAAACAGGTGAGAAACAAGAAATCTCCAGGCAGAGATACAATGACAACCGAGATATTAAAAATAGAAAGAAACGAAATACTTAAGTTGACCCAATCGCTACACATGAGTCAAATGAAGTGTAGTACTCAATACTTGACTAACTAAAATAAAATACTAATAGAAAATAATATCATTTGTAAGTCATCATAAAATAGAAAATATTACAAAAAAAAATAACTAAATACAAAACTTCATTTGACTCATTTTAATCAGCTGGTCATAACTACTGTGTGATTTGGCAACATTGTGTTTTTACTGTTTATCTTTATTCTTTCATAATAAATAAGTTTACAAAATGGTAAAATGTTTACTCATTATATTCGAATGTCTCAAGGCAAAGATGCAGGCAAATTTGTAAGTCTCAAACGTAAAAAATGACGTTAAAAATACTGAATGCAAAAAAACGTTATGTATGGTTGATGATTTCTGGTGCAAAAATTGTGATTTCCAATATTTTTAAGACATTAAAGAGGCATCTCTCCCTCTCCCTCCCTCTTCAAAAAACTAATTTTTAATTTTTTTTCAACCTCATTTAGTATAATCCTGCCAAAATCCTGATTTCCCATAAGATCCTGTACAAATTTTACATTTATAGATTACGACTTAACCATTTTAACAAAAAAATTATTTTCATCGTAATCTAATATTTTTTATTGAACGTGGGCAGCGACTGGATCTCCTGGATTTTTGTATGTACAAAGAAACAATTACTAATTTCGACTACACTTACATGTATTATCCTAATAATCTGATCCAAAACAGACTTCAAGTCCAAAACATATTCTTGGTTTGGTAAATTTGTATCCAAAAGATAGCATTTTATCATTAATAAAACTTTTAAACAAGGAGAATCAAAAGGAAAGCTGGAATTTATGTTGAGATCTCTTGCCAAATCCCTAAAACAAAGATTTTATTAATACAAATAATACTATCTAGACCCTACAACAATTGTTTACAGTTTTACGTCGAAAATTGCCATTTCAAAATGACAACTGTTATATCAAAGAAACAATTGTTCCTTTAAAGTAACAATCCTTACTTAAAAGTAACAAATTTGCAATGTTTGTATTTCTCCGATTTTGCAAAATGTTTGGCTACTTACTTATTTATATTATCTTCATTATGTCTCACTGGGAACAATCTATACTCTTCTGCTTGACAAATGAGGGTCAATAAGTCATCTATAGAACTGTCAGGATGCATATTTTCACTAAGAAAATATATCGTTTTGTAGGAAAGATAGTACTGACAACCCAACATACCCAAGAAGGTTGCTTCATAGAAACCTTTAACCGACTAAAAAAGATAATTCCAAAATAGATTCATTTTTTTTTCAAATTACTTTTTATGTGCTAGCAATAAAAACGATACATTTTAAATACTAAAACTTACATCAGTTTCTGGTTTCACAACACAATCGTGTTGCTCTAATGTTTCTACTACAGAATCGGCCAAATCGCTCACATATTGCATCGGGTCTCCGTTGGGTTCTAACTGGTAGTAACTAGGATTTGCTAATAATCTAAAAAATAGTATTTCTTATAAATTTATGTTTATAAGTGAAGAAAAAAACGGTCAGATCAAGTAACAACCAACTCGATTGTCAATGTCAGCTGCTGGTGCGCCCTGGTGGAAAACTAACAAGGCTCTAACGACCCGATCACGGCGGCATGACCGTTCTAACGAGAATATGAAGAAATTCTCAAGCTCACTCGGCAGACGCGGCGTTTTAATTGTTAAATTTTCCTAAATATATTTATTCAAATTCAATGCTGAACTTTAAATCAAATATATACCTCAGATGAGTAGAGCCCAAGGCTCAGAATCTCACACTGTTTTAACAGTCAGCTTCTTGGATTCTAAGGAGAGGGGAGCAAAAATTCAACTAGAAATATCTATAAAATACCTTTACTCATTGCCATGTATAAAATTAAAACAATGAGAACTGAGGAATACCTAACAGAATTTGCAGCAGAAGTGAAGAACATTAAGTGGCACAGGAATATGCGAAACCCGTCTGCCATATCAAAAAGTAACTAAACTCAAATTAGAACACATTTTATATTAAAACAACTCTGATATAAACCACCATTTAGGAGGTGTCGCCTTTTTAATTAACAAAAATATTAAACTCCTAATTATAAATTGCAAAGCAATATTAAACCGTGTTATTTATATTATCTTGAAACTAAATGAAAGTAAACTTCAGGCATGATTCTCCTTTACTCTAGAGTATTGAGATTCAGGAGATTTCTAACATCGATTCTGTGGTAGTTCTCTATGTTAATATTCAACTTAAATGCCGCAAACCAAAAAAACCTGACCTGCACTCTCTCTATCCTATCATTATTAATCTAGTAAGGAGGAGACTAAATATCCAAAGCATACTCTAGAACTGGCCGGAAAGTTAACCTGGTCAAAGGCCTTGGAGATATCAATGTAAACAGCATAATCTGATAGGCAGCCAAATTCTCAGTTGTCAATCTGCCCCAAAAACTAAACTGACCATCAAATATGATTCCAAAACGAGACCAACTCATTCTGTCATAGATAAGACTGTCAAACTTTGGCATTGACGACTGAATGCATATATCCCTATAATCACTTACATCACCTGCTTTAACAATTATATCAGGAGTCGGAGAAGGTGGAACTCAAAATAAACTACACAAAAAATAAAGACGCCAGAAAATATACCAATATATGTGGATAATGTCAAAATAGGAAATGTAGACGAGTATAACTACTTGGGCCACATGATATCACTCGGAAAGGAAAACAAATTTGGAGCAATTACAGGACTTGTGCAACTGTCTTGGGCAACTTTTGGAAAATTGTCATATCTTGAGAAATAAGGCGATTCCCATCAATCTAAAGTAAAAGGTTTTCGATATCTGTATACTGTCAATATCAACATATGGTCTTGAAACAATTGCCTTAACACAAATAAACGTCAACAAATAAAGAATAATGCAGAGAGCAGTGGAGAGATCTATGCTTGGCATATCTTAAAAACAAGATTTCCAATGAAATAATGCTTTAGATGACTGGTGTCCAGGATATCATTGCAAAGGTTGCAAAATTAAAGTGGCAATGGGCGGGGCATTTTGCTAGACAGTCACAGAAACGCTGGACAACAAAAATGATTCGATAGGCAGACCCCACTGCGAGGGCCAGATGATATGAAATAGATAGCTGGGGGAATTGGCAACTGACGGCACAAAACAGACATGACTGGACGAAATTAGGAAAGGCCTATGTCCAGGAATGGGTATTTTTTCACTGGATTAAGTGTACTTGAGTTTTAACAATGTGTAAATTGTCAAATGGAAAAATAATATACATAAAAATTATTTTCCGCTAAATGGCCGTTAATCAAGTCCCCAAAACCATGTTATATTGTTCTTAGTATATCTGTCAACGATAAAAAGTTATTACCTTCTAAAGAAGAACGTTGATTCTATAAATTCTACTAACTGAGCTTTAGTTACTATGTTTCCATTCGCGATTTCGGCATTCACGTGATCAGGTAACGAATCTAAAAGATTCGATTCCACTGGAAAAGGTTCAAATAAGAATTTCCTAAAAAAAATATAGATAAATATAATAAAAAGTACTACAAAATATTAAATATAGTCACAATAACTACATATGGATCAAAATTTATTTTTTGGCACTGTTTATTTTTATTCTTTAAAGTAGTTTTGATAATACCTATAAAAATTCTTCTTGCTCTCTTGGACCATAACACAAGCAACCCCGGTATTATCGAACTGAGGTCTACCGGCTCTACCGCACATCTGTATAACATCAGTAATGGGCATATCAACGTAACGTTTAGTCGCAGCATCAAAGTATTCTGTACCTAAAATTTGAATATTGTTATTTCAACTGATAATTTCTCAAATATAATTTTTTTTTTCGACTAAAGTTACTTTAAATAATACCCTTTCACAATATATTATTTCTTACCTTTTACTATAACTAGGCGAGCTGGAAAATTAACACCCCAAGCTAAAGTAGAAGTAGCAATGAGAACTTGAATTTTCTGATTGACATACAGTTGTTCAACTAAATTTCTATCTGCTTCACACAGACCTAAAAAATGAAATTATGGGTAATTCAACTACTTAAATGTACAATTACAGTAGCTAATAATATGTTGTACTCAGTGACTGTACCTGCGTGGTGCATTCCAATACCGTATGATAGTAATTGTGACAAATCTTGATCTATAAGTCTCGCCTTGGCATCTTCCAGCTCGTAGGGTTCACAGTGCATCCACTTTTGTGGATTGCTTTCAGATAACAAATATTTCATAAGTTCATAACCTAAAATATGCTGCAGATTACAAAAAGTCACACTAACCTAGTCAGTCAAAGTGATATTCGTACGTTTTCAGTATAGGCTAATATTTCAAATTGTAAATACAAGAAGATTTTTATTGTACATACAAATTTAGTAATTTACTAAACTTTAATTTTTTAACAGTCTGACGAAATACATGTTTTCTTACTATGGATCACCAACGTGGGCAAACCATCATTTTAAGCTGCTCAACCGTAGAAACCGGCGTCTGATATATTATTTTTGAGCCACATGTCCTACCTCCTTGTTAATGGTATGTCTATTAGAAGCTCATATGGTTTTCCAAGAAATCTATACTCTATTCGTTATATAGTGTGGCTAGCAGCCTGTAAGGCCCAATAATCTGGAAATATATTTTGCACAATTTGAATCAATGGGAGCTACAAAATCCGCATTTTATTAGAGAAGACTGTTCCCAGACACAATTTAAAATTAATTTGTGAACAGGAATCATCAATGGTCAAATGGCTCCAAAAAAATGGATGTTCGGTTCATTAGCTATTCAAGTATGGCGATATTTAAACGAAAGATATCCACGACGATGAATTGGACGCTTATATCCAGTTCTGTGGTCACCGAGATTTAAATCCATTAGACTTTTTTATTGTTGCTGTCTTAAAGACCTGGTGTACCAAACGCCAATTTCTACAGTTGAGCAGCTGCAAGAAGGCATACATTCAGCCGCCGAACAAATAAACACCGAGGATTATGCATGCCAAATTAAAAAATATTATATTAAAAGGTGCAGGGCGTGCACTACAGCGTAAGGACGGCATTTTGAACATCTTTGGTAATTTTTTTATCATAAAATAATATGTAAACGTATTTGTTGTTTATTTGTATCGACCAGTATCCAAATAACTTAAAAAAAGTATTTTTAATATCGGAACTGTAGCTTTAGAAATATGCGAAAAGGCACCCTTTGCTATTCAAATAGCAATAACAATAATAAAAAAAAGCATAAAAGTAATAACTTGTATACCATTTTAGAATCTCTATTAAGGAAGGGAGTTTTTAAGATGATTGGCATAATACGCGTAGTATTTTTTTACCAAGGCTGGTCAAAGTTGAAGGTTGAAAAAATGATGGAACAAAAATTTGTTTAAGATATTTTTTTTCTGATGTTCTAACGCAATCATTTAAGATAAACATAAATAAAAGAGAATGAGAAAGAGTGTTCATTTATACAAACGGCATGAAAAAAAACGAACACTGGTAGTGATTTTCAGTAAATACTAAAATTTTAAAACCGTAAAACTTTTACTAAGGTCATAATTGGATCAAGATGTGGCCCATCTGTGGTTGACAGGTGATCCATGACTTTTTGAACATCCTGTATATAATTTATAAGTAAAACAAACATTGTCGAATGTACGAATTTCATTTTGACTGAAAGTATATAAATATAATGATAAATTTAATTAAGTTCAAAATTTTATGATGTCATCACCCCGATTCTATCAACATATTTTTTGGCTCTCGACTCTTTTTTGAAGAGTCTCTTTCCGAATGATTAAGATAATATAAAATTTACATGACATCTGTCATTTTTAAATCTAACTGGACTCTTAACTAATTACCTGTTATTCTAGTTTGTTTACGAGATGAAACAAAAATCAAAGCCGAACTCTGCGGTGCGTATTGACAGATTGCTTGGTACACCGATTTGTTCATAGCCGCCATTCTGGGACAATAATGTTTTACTTCAAAACCTTGAAGATGGATTTCCAAAGGTACCGGTCTAACTGCGGAACTGAAGTTAAATAAGCCTCTCTATATATATAAAAAAAAAGATAATTGGTCAATTTGTTGTAGGCAAATCATAAAATAATAAAAAAATTTAAGTAATCCTAACCTTATCACAGTTTAACCAATACGCAAGATCGCCGGGGTTAGCCATTGCAGTCGAAAGACCAATAATCCTAACGTTTGTATTTTTCTTGTTGTTTATGCAGTTCATTCTAGATACTATAACTTCAAGTACAGGTCCTCTATCCTCACCTAAAATTATTAAATTAGAAAATGATTCAAAAATTAATTTTTTGCTTTTTGTCTAATAGGAAAACATTATTCCTAACACTTTTTCTTCATTCAAAATATACTATATTGTTAAATAACAAATATTCTCGGTAACGTTAAAGTGCAGTTTTAAAGTAAAATAATATGTTAAGACGCCAAATGAAATTTTATCGAAACGTTTGCCAGTTTCCACAAGAAACCAACTATAAAATGCACAGGAAACCACTGTCTACTTAAAATCCCCTTTTTCAAGTTCAAAACATGCTTTACTGTCATAACTACAAAGTATTTGTGGTCAAAGCTCATTAATATTTAAAGTATGGTATAAAAAAAATTATAACCTCTACTAATAAACTATCACAATGCCCTAAAAAAATAAAAGGTATCAAAGTCAATGTCAGCAAGTCTACTCCTAGCTACTGCGGATATATCCACATTATGCCGTTGTAGTGCTGAAATCACATTCAGCAAACGTACAACTGCTATCGTATCTCACACGGAGGAATCCGTGAAAGCCGCATAAACATATATACGCCATCCGGCGGAAGGTCGGCGAAGCAGCGTTCAGTGTTTGTATGCTTCCTTCCGATCTGTTCTTTGCACAGCCAGGTGCATGTCGGTAGCCTGATAAGTCTAATAGAAACGAAACATGTACCTCTGCCGTATTCTCGGTATGGTGGTACAGGTAGGCCATCATCTCGATGGTAGTGGAATTGGATAAATTACGTTTTAAAACAATTTATTCTAACTGTAAGGATATGATGGAGAGAAGTTTGCATTTACTGTTCGCATTTTACTTCATATATATATATATATATATACATATATATATATATATATATATATATATATATATATATATATATATATATATATATAATTACAAATAAACAATTTCACGGTCTAGGTTTTTGTAAAAGTTATTTTATTCTGCTTGTGACCGTTAAGAAAGGTTGCAGACAGAATATTCTCTGCGAATTCCACTCTGCTTCTCTATCCACACCACTTTCGACTACCTAATGGTCTCATTAGTGGAGCTGTAACGAACCGAGAGCAAAGTGCACAGAAAACAACTGTCTATTTAAAATCTCCCATAATTAGTATTTACAAAGTTAGCGGAGGGAATATGATATAACCTTCAAGGTCGTACTCAAGGTCAAAGTAAAGGTTACCAAATGATAGTCAGGGAAACATCCTACAACTTTAATATTTAAAATTTTTCATAAAAACTCCTGCAAAGTAATTTGGGGATTCCAATATTTATTGGACACCCGGTATATATAAATCGCCACAGGAGTGGACTTTTCTCACCTAGCAAATGGATTTCATCAATAATCATTACTCCAACTTGCTTAACAAAGTCTTTCTCGGTCCAGTTTCGACTCATAGCGTCCCATTTTTCTGGTGTTGTGATAATAATATGCGCCGATCTGATGAATTCAGAGCGAGGAGTAATATCCCCAGTGACTTCTACTACTTTCTTGTTGATTTTTGCAAATTTTTCAGTCCAATCTATTACTCTTTCGCGTACTAAAGCTTTCATAGGCGCGATGTAAACAACCTTAAAAAAAAGTTACAAATTATTTATGAAAAAATTTTTCCACCCCACAACCAACCTTTTGTTCAGGATTACGCAAAAACAATCTTAAAATACACAACTCGGCTACAATAGTTTTTCCAGATCCTGTTGGCGCCCCCAATATCACTGGAGTATCGGTGTAGTAGCACGAATGAAACACTTGACTCTGGACAGCATTGAAGTGAGTGAAAGGATACAGATCTTCAAAAGACTTATTTCGCAGGACTTGTTTCGGAAGCGGATGTAAATCCAAAATATTTGTTTGGAAGGATTCCGAGGTAAAGAGTTTCAGATCATCTAAGTTAATAACATCAATTCTTTCGGAATCTAGAAAAATAATAATTTATTTGTGGATTTTAAGCAATTTTGGTCGTTCATTGTATGGATGACATTCTTGCCAGTAAAACAAATTAATATGCATCCTATATTGTTACGGCAACGTCAAAACTTGCAATGAACTTTCTGTGGCAAAGTCCATACTTAAAGGTAAAAAGAGGGTTTTTATTTTTTTAAACATTTTTTAGCATAATAATTCCTTTATTTCCTAAAAATCTTTTTGTATGAAAAGTTTATTTATTTTTCAGTTAAAGCTTTGCACTTACGCATGAATTGGCTATTAACAACTCTCACAAAATATTCCAACGACAGTGGCTTGGTCAAGGGTACAGTAAACACCAATTCTATGGGATCAGCTCCTGGTTGGCACATCCTTTTAGTTATCACAAAGGATTCTATATGATATATAGCATCATGAGATGGATCTTCTACCCACGCGTAGTAATGCTGAACTGTTCCATGCGTTTGATTGTCCCATTTAAAGGTTGGTGTTACTAATAATTTTACCCTATAAAAAATTTTTTTAGTAATTAAACGGGTAAAGTTTGTTAGTAACTAAAAAAATATTAAATGGTTTTTAAGGACCCATATAAGCATTAATAATGGCACATCTATCCATACAACTCATAGTTAAGTATTTTTATTGTAGAGCAAAAATTAATGGAAAATATTTTGAAGGAAAATAGGTGACATCATCTGGCTTTTTTTATTCTTACCTTATAACACCATCTGTAATAGGTTTTACAACGATGTCAACTTCAACCATAGGGAATATGTGACAAAAATGCCTGACTCTGTTGGCGACATGTTTAGCTCTAAACAAGCTCTCTAGTTCTCTCTCTGACATCTCTTTTAGTTCGTCAATGCTTAGATTTAGAATTTCCATAGCTCTGTAAAGAAATATCCTTAGTAAGAAAATGCATGAGTGTTGTGTAGAGCCAAGGCTAAGTTAATTTCTCACAAATATTTTATTTAATAGCATTAACAGATTTTTCCAGTTACAGACACAATTTATAATTACAATCTATAGATTATAACTTAAAGGAAAAAAAAATATTCTTCTTAACAGTGTGAAAATTATGGACAACGTTAGTTACCACAGTTGTGAACTAAAGAAAGTGGCTAATTAAAGTGACTACAAATCAAAAATTCAAAAATACATGTTTGAACATGACATATTGTTTGAATATTCTTATAAAAAAAAAGATCTTTTGGACGTGCTGAAGGCATTAAACCTTAAAAAAGAGAATGTGTGTGACACCTCGGCAAGAAATATCAGACATACAGTTCTGCATCTTCCTCACAGAAATACATTTTCAATCGCATAGAGCATATGTGGAATCAATTAAAATCTAGGGTACCTCATCACTCCTGCACTAAGTTCTAGCGTTGTGGAGTTGATTAGGAGAAATATCATAGATCACACAGACGCAGAGAGCTGGGAAAATTCAGTAGAACACGTTACTAAGATTGAAAATTCTTATTTATTTTTATATATTGTAGACTCTCTTATCATTAAGTTGGGTAAAAACAGAGACAGTGAAACCGAGTTGGATTTATAGTTTATAAGTAATTTGTTTTTTCTCTATTATAAATTTCCATTTTATAATAAAGTGTATTATTAACGATATTGAGGACATCATAACTTTCAGTAGATATCTTCTTTATGCAGATGATTTAAAGATATTTCGGGTTGTCAGGAGTAGCAACGATTGCGAGGGCATTCAACAGGATCTAGCTCGATTCTCTTAATAGAGTAAATAGTGTAAGTTAAATTTTATGCACCTCAATGTTAATAAATGCTCCATTATAAGTTTTTATCGTAAAAGGGATTGGATAACTTTTGATTACTTTCTTGATAATAACAAGATTAATCACTCTGAATGTGTGAAGGATCTGGGTGTTACATTTGATCGGGCCCTTTGCTTCGACACACATATTGATAATATTGTAAACAGTGGTTTGAAGTTGCTCGGGTTTGTGAAGAGAATGCTTACGGATTTTAATAGTTTAGACTGTTTTAAAGTGATATACTGCTCTGTAGTTCGATCAATCTTAGAATATGCGTCCCAAGTTTGGTCACCTCATTATTTTACATACAAAGAAAAAGTAGAAAGAGTACACAGAAAGTTTTTAAGTTGCATTGCCTTTAAACAGGGAATGCAGCAGGAGCGGTCTGTATATGATGGTACTGCCGATGCTTTGGGGTTGTTAACATTGTGTGTGAGACGCATATATCTTGACCTCGTTCTACTTTATAAGATTGTTAACTTTTGTATTGATTTTCCTGAACTACTCAATAATATTGGATTATCGGTTCCTCAAAGAGCTTTTAGAGCGCACAATTTATTTGAAGTGATATATCACCGAACGAAATATGGCATTAACAGTCCTATTTCTCGAATGTGTAGGGAAATGAATTCAGTTCCTACCGAGATTGATATTTTTCATTTGCCAATTAATGTCTTTAAATTAAAAATTTTACAATTCTTGAAAAACTTGTTAACGTTTGCAATTGTCAATACTTGTCTTTTGAAGCACTTTGACGTATGTTTAGATTTGTAGGTTTTTTTTTATTTCTGTTTTAAATAGTGTTTGTATTTTTTATTTTTGAAATGGAAATTGTCAATTGTCAATACTTGTCTTTTGAAGCACTTTAATGCATGTTTAGATTTGTAAGTTTTTTATTTCTGACTGTTTTAAATAGTATTTGTATTTTTTATTTTTGAAATGGATTGTATTTATTTGATCCGTTAATATACTATTATTATTATTATATTTAATTTATTGTTTAAATATAATAATACGCAATATATACGTGTTTTAATA
Organism: Diaprepes abbreviatus; assembly: GCA_034092305.1. Classification (NCBI taxonomy): domain Eukaryota; kingdom Metazoa; phylum Arthropoda; class Insecta; order Coleoptera; family Curculionidae; genus Diaprepes; species Diaprepes abbreviatus. The sequence goes on along the minus strand of JASJET010000268.1, from coordinate 686,830 downwards.
ATCTGTTAATTAATTGATTAATTTAAAGAACGACTACCACAAAAGGGTTTTGATGCCCCAGATAGCTACCCCTCATTATTGAAGCCAAAAGCCAAACAATAAATCTTGAAAGATACTTTACTTGTATGAAAAATTGGGACTTAGGATTGATGTACATAATATTAATTTAAGATATCAAAATCTCTTTAAGATACCAAGGCATAGAACTTCCTTGTTTCAGAAAAGTTTTCTTATAGTTTTGTTAATCACACGATTTCACCACAATTTAGGCACTGAAATATCATAGATGTTGCTGTTGTTGATTACTTCTTATTGGCGCATTGGGAGGTGCAATTGGCTAAGTGGAAGAATGCACATTGTGTGCATCATGTTACTTTGTAATATGTATGCATTTGTTAATAAAGTCGTTCATTATTATTATAAATTCAGCAGAACAAGGAAGAATCATTTCACAAATCTTTTTTAAACTTAATATAATGATTTTTAATAAGAATTAATTCAAAACAGAGCGTTTAGTTTTGAAGACCATATCAGTCAACATAACTGGGTATAGAGATTAACCTGAATAATAACCAAATATTCATACCTATGGGTACTTAGGTGAGGTACAAGCTCCTTAAACTGCATGAGGGGATGTATATGGTCCCACATTTGCTGTTCCATCATTTGCGCCAACATCAGCGTTCTCGTGACTTGAAGGGCATAATTTTTGTCTTTGGCAATTTCAAACAGGGCTCGAGCTAATCTTACCACAGTCTAGAATAAATAAATTAGAAAAATGATAATAATCTTTATAAAAATAACAGATAATAATCATATCAGTGGAGACTATAATCTGCCCGATGCTACCTGGTTATAAGACCGTGGACTTTCCGTTAGATGCTCTGAAAATTCTCCTGCCTTATGAGTAGCTCAGGAGCTTGCTTCAAATAAATAATATTCCTAATAGTCATAATGTAAATTTGGATATGTGCTTTAGTTCTGTACCAGATGTTAAAGTTGAACGTGCCCAGGACATCCTAATGATATTTCCATGCTTACTGTTTTGAGATGCAGGCCAGGTATGATTTTCTATTAACCGATGAAACTTATTTTGATTTTAATAACGCGGACTATAAGTCAATAAACGGCTACTTTGCTTCTTGCAACTGGGAGGAATGTTTTTGTAATGTTTGTGTTAATGTGGCTCTGGACAGATTTTATGTAATTCTGTGTGACTGTCTAAATTTTATTGTATCTAAAAAGAGTACTAAGAATTCCAATTTTCCCAAATGGTTTAGAGTTTGCCTAAAGGACCTAGTCTGTAAAAAAAGACTGCCCACAGGCGGTGCATGCAGAGTATAAATCATGACGATTATGCCAATGATTTGAAAAAAGCACATGATCTGCCAGATTGCATACACTTGGGTGAGTGAGAGTGTCTGAAATTAGGGCGAAAACAAGTCAGCACTAGTTTGCTCGGCACTTTTCGAGTGTGTATGACAGTTCAGATTGTCAGATGATACTGGAGTTTGATTTCAGCACCAATGACTCAATAGATATTGGTAAGTTCTTAATTTCTGAGGTTTTCGCCAAGATTCAAAACCTACCATTTCTTAAAATTTCCAATATTTTTCTAAATAGATGTATATTTTCCATATCAAAGCTCCTACAGCTGATTTTTAATAAATTATTGGAGATCGGCGTTTTTTCCTCTTTAATGAAGCATAGTTATGCCAATTTTTAAGTTGGGTAATACCAGTGACGTGGGTAATTATATGGGTATCCATTCAGTCGTCAATACCAAGGTTGTTCGACAGTCTTGTCTATGACAGACTTGTGGTGGAATCATATCTAATGACCAATTTGATTTTTGTAGGAGCAGATTCACAACTCAGGATTTGGCTGCCTATCAGACTGCCCTGTTGGGAGGCCTTAGAGAGTGGTGTGCAGATAGATGCTGTTTACACTGATGTCTCAAAGGCCTTTGATCGGCTTAACTTTGTTATTCTGATCGCCAAGCTTGCTGGTCTGGGATTCAGTAATACGACTAATTTTGTGGATTGAAAATTTTCTTCTGGGTAAAACCCAGGTAGTACGCACTGAGGGGTATGTTTCGACGGTTTTTGATGTGACATCAGGGGTGCCTCATTATACACTCTTTGTGTTCCCTCTTTTCGTTAATGACATAGCCGAGTACGTGGGTCACTCCAAATGTGTAATATAAAATTATATAGTGTAATTTCTGGCAAGACAGATGCCCTTGGTCTTCAAACTGATTTAAACGATTTGCGGCAAATAGACATAAGTTAATCATTAGTTTCTAAATGTTGACAAACGTTTTTATATCAGTTTCTTTTGATCTGGCCATAAATTCCCAATTGTTTACTCAATTAACAATATAAATCTTATGTACTCTGATACAGCTAAGGATCCTTGTGTTTTTTGTTAAAAAACTCACTTTTACAAAGTATATTTTGAAGGAAAGGAATGAGAATGTTAGGATTTGTTACAAAAAATTGTGAACATCTTTCTATAAGTATATATAAAAGTTTATATTTTTCCCTGGTTTGGTTAATTCTAGAGTATGCTTGTTATTTTGTCTCCTTTTTACCAGATTAATAGGGATAGGATAGAGAAAATGAAGGACAAGTTTCTTCGGGTTGCAGTATTTAAGCTTAATACTAACATGGAGCACTACCATAGAATTAATGCTAGAAATCTCCTGAATCTCAACACTGTAGTGCAATGAAGAATCATAGCCGATGTTTATGCATATTTAAATTAATCAGTGGCATCACCAACTGCCCTGAACTTTTAGAGATGATCGGTTTTAGCCTCCGTATTAGACAGTTGATTAATAATGATCTATGTTTCATACATTTTCATTTAACTAACTAGGGCATGCACTCTCTCATTGATAAAACATTGAAGTTCATCAATAACAAACAATACCAACTTGTCTGATATATTTGTGGCAAGCCTTTCTGGCTTTAGGAGGTTCATGTGATGTACTTTTACAGTTTTTATGATACAAATATTGTGATTATGATTATATCTTTTTCTTTATTAAACTTAAAGGTCATTTAAATTTCATGTAATTATATTATTATGTAATAAATTTGTAAAATGGAAGTTACCCATAAACTTTTAAAATAAAAAAATAAAAATAAGGAGTATCCTGTATAATATTAAAGCTAATCGCTTACCCTACCTGCATAATATACTGAGTATCGGAAGATAAGGAAGAGACTCGTATTTGAGCTCTGCTAATATTTGCTTGAATTAAACAAATAACTTTTGAGGTAACGTTTGCAAAGTCCAAGTTTATGTCAAACTCATTACATTCTCTCAGCCGATCTAATTCTTGAATTTCATCCATTCTAACCTAAAAAAAGGAGTGATATCAAATGACGTAGCTTGATAAAACTCGCGTTATAAACTTACTTGTATTTGTTGAAATTCATATGCTTCACTCAACAACTTCAACAAGTCAGCTTCAGTAGTATATCTCTCAAACTTCTCATAAAACAGTTCCATCGTTCTATAAGAAATGTAATAAAAACTTGCTATTCTACCAAAATTCGTCGGCCTCAATTCGCCCAAAGTTGGATCAAAGCGAATCATCTGCGACTTTTCCAAAGTTTTAGCGGCGTTATCCAATTGCATTTGTAAAAACTGATTAAACTGAAAGGGGTCAAATACTTCATTAAATGTCAGACCGTAGATTAGAGGATTCTTCTTGATTCTACAATATAAGAAAGTGTTCGCTAGCCATTCCATTGCCTCTCGTAAATTTGACACTGTTCCAAGTATAATCTAAAATTAATGAACACGAATTAAATAAATAAATTAACTTTAAAAAAATTATTAACAGCTAAACCAATTTAAAAATTTACAAATAGGACTTTAAAACAGATTAAAATTGTCAAACAATAAACAAACAAATCGAAAGTAACCATTTAACTATGGTACGCTCACAGTTTGAGACTACACGGAGAGTAATGGTAAGTTAAAATTTACACTACAAATATCGCTTTAAAAAGTTTTTGAAACTGTTAAAAGACATGTCAAAGATGTCCAGATCAACGCAATCACGAGACAACTTGTTAGCTAAAATGCATATTTTATTTAGTGGGACATAAGTGAAGGAATTAGTTTTATAAGTATCCATAGAAAATACTTTGGCCTATCGATTATTTTTTTGAGGCACATTGAAATCAATATGCTTTAATAATTCTGGAGAATCTGTTATATTATTAATAATTTTAAATAGATAATGTAAGTCGAAGTATTCTTTACGATTGTCAAGAGGATTTAAATTTACTTGGAGTAGTAAATGAAGGTAGTTGATATTTTCCTTAGAAATACCCTGTTTATAGGCTACGCATCTCAACAAACATTTTTTGTATCCTATTTAGCACCAATCTGTACACATTGTAGAAAGGTATCGATGTATACTTCAATAAAGAGCACACAATACTGCAATAAACATTTTTAAGACAAGTAACATCGTTGAAGCCAGATAAATTCAGTATAACTCCACTAATTTCTTCCCCTTATTTGCGATATTTTGTATGTTGTTTTTAAAAGTTAACTGACTATGTATATTATACCAACACCAGATATAGAGTCCGTCAACTCCACAGACATCCCGTTAATTTCGTATTCGATTAAAGTCCGGATTGCTTCGCATTTCCTGATGTTGAAGTACAATCTCAGTAATATACACTAAATGCATCCAAATCAGATTGCATATCAGTACTACCCATTGGACATTTAATGCAGTTAAAAAGTTTTAAATCGTCTGCAACAAGCAATGATGTCCCATGCGAAAAGGATCTGACAGCATTATTCATAAACAAGCCGAAAAGAAGAGGGTCTAAGTGAGTTCCTTGACGAACTCCAGATTTTACTTTGAATTCGAGTGACAAGTAATTCTTATATCGTACAAATTGTATTCTCCCCGTAAAATAGCGTGGCATACAAGTGAGGAGTGGATCTTGAACATCGATAGATTTCAATTTAGTCAAGACACAAGTAGGATTTACCCTGTCAAATGCCTTGGATATATCAGTGTATATAACATTAACCTGTCAACGATCCATCAAAGCACATAAAAATCGATATAAATCAAAAAATTTGTAACTGTGAACTTCCACTTACAAAAAGTATGTTGCTTCAGAACTATGCATTTTATAAAAAAAGTTGTTAATCTATCAATTAAAAAAAAAATAGAATATTTTTGAAAATATGGAACACTTGAAAACTGATCTATAATTTTCTATATATATTCCAACTGAATTCTTGTAAATAGGGCTCACATAATTCCTCTTCTATTAAACAGGAAAAATCCCACTTTGAAGGGACAAATTATAGAGTTTGCTTAATATAAATTAAAAAATATATTGTCATCATTTTATCAAAATCACTGTTATGTAAGGAGCAGAGCCCGAGTTGTTCTTGAATGTGAATATTCTGTTAAAAACGCCAGTGGGTGAAAATTCACAAGATGAAAAATTTACAATAGTCATAATAAAAGTCAAAAATTGTTTCATTATCGTGATTATTTACATATGAAAATGAAAAATGATCCGCGAATGTGGGTCGTCATTAGCTGTTTCACTATAACAGAAAGAGTGTAAAAACTTTCAAAATTTTTTTTTATCGTCACCCAATACCCTTTACAGGGAAGAAATGTATTCTTCATAGTTCAATCTACATACAAATTTACACTGAACTCTCAAGTTTGAGAATAATACGTAATCAACTTTGCAATTAGTAGTTTAAGTTTGTTAGCAATATTTTTACTAAACTAGTAATGAAACTTTGGATTCATTCATCAAAATTTTGGAACAAAACATTCAATAGTATAATTTATATGGGGATAAAAATATACTACAGCAATATTTATATCTAAGTCCTGAAACAATAGTTCCCAGGAAATCCCACCCAAAAAAACATTAATATATTGATAATTTGTATTTTAAAGTCATAGTAAAAACTATCATAATCTGGGTCATTGGCATAGTCCATTCGAAAACATAAAGCTGAGGATTTGGTACCAGCTGACTTATAATACCACAGTAATTAAAGATCAAATCATTACCAACGTACGACAAGCCGAATATCAGACAGTAGTTAAGTATGTCAGAACGATCTCCATCTTTGATCAAGCGTCATACAAAAGCGGGCTTCCATACTGAAGGGAAGAACCCTGAATCGAAAGAACATTTATATATCGCAGTCAGTGGCATACCCAATGTCACATAACAGTTCCTCATGAACATTGGTGGAATCCCATCACCCACGCCAAAGTCAAGGTCTACAAGGTTTTTAAATGCAGTGTCACTGTCCCCCAGCACAGTACACATATTTATGTTGTGCAAAAACACGCACTGTGCACAGTTCACATCCCAACAATCACTGTTGTCTACCGCATATACAGACTGGAACAACTTAGCTATATTTCTCGGTGGTAATTTATATATATATATATATATATATATATATATATATATATATATATATATATATATATATATGTCTTAATGACCTGTTAAAAGCCTTCAACTGTGTCGATAACAGGATATTGCTACAAAACTTGAGATATATGGTTTTACAAGAAGCTCCTTTGCTTTCAAATCAGAAATATCATCTAAATCGTCTCGAAAGTGCAAAGTAACAAATTACCACTTTGTCTCTAGCAGCTCAAAGATGATTTTAATAGAAATATTTTCTTAACTCACCTCGGCATTTAAATTGTCAGGCATGCAACTCAAAAACTGACTTTCAATTGGCACCTGGGATAACATAAGTCCCATATATTTTGACATATTAGCCATAGTTGTGATGATCATTCCGTGACCCGACGTGTCATACTGAGGTCTTCCTGCTCGGCCGAAAATTTGTTGAACGTCGAGCATATCCATATCGACGAAACTGGATTTTGTTGCATCGTAGTGAAGTGTGCCCTAAAAAAATTAAGAATAATCACTGACAGTCGCGGTCAGAACTTCAGTTTAAATTTTCACTCATATGAAGTTTTATTTTATATACGTTTTTTAAGTGAGATAGGATAATGGGTCAAAATGCATTTAAACATGAATCACTTACTCTAATAATAACAGCATGAGCTGGCAGATTCACACCCCACGCTAAAGTGGTCGTACAAATTATTACTTTTAATTCGCCATTTCTAAATAGATGTTCAACTTCTAATCTGTCACTTCTAACCATTCCTGTAAAATATACCATTTATTAAATACTTACGTGAAGAAGTAAAAACTACAAATTATTCTTTTTGCAAACTGTTATCTTTAGAAAAAAAAACTTAAAAAAAATATTCTATTTACAAAACTGATTACTTAGAATGGTAAAAAAATATTATTGGAGAATAAGTTAAGGATCGCGTTTTTATTAGAGGCATTGTGGTATTAAACCTGTTAGTTTTTAAACGTACAACAATAATTTTTAGATTGATCGGGTGTAAAGCTAACTCGCCTTTTCTTAAAATGCACGGGTAACGCTAAAGAGTTGGCAAGAAAAACTGGCGGGTAGAATATGCCCATATGTATCCTACCCAAAACACATAAATGAAGATGAATTCGCAAATGCATCCAGGCCAGAACAAAAACGGCTCTTTTCAGAGCTCTCAGACTAGAACTGTCGGACTTTCAGTCGGAATTTATCAATTGAACATAGAAAGCAATAGCAAGTTTAAAATAGAATACTTCCGATAATATCATCATTGTCGCGGCTCTGTAGGAAACACATACTGAAGACGAGGGACAATTTCGACGTAGAGGTGTCATTTCCGGATCCACAGCACGCGGAACAGCTTACCATCATGCTTATTGGACCGCAATGTACGTAAAGAACGGCATTAAAAATGCTCACCTAGTGCCACAGACAATATTTATACTATTATTGTAAAGATTAAGTTACTTATAATACACATAGACGGAAAAGTTAAGTTTATAGTGGATCCTATAGCAGCAAGTTGTCTCACGCTGAGAAAAAGACAGAACGTTTTCAATAAGTAGTCCCTCTCATTCTAATGGAGCTAAGCACATCCCAAAGGTCCTTGGATACCCGTCACCAATAGAAAGAAAGGTACTACTCATTGAAAATGCTCTGCTCTTTTTAAGCGTGAACCATCTTGCTTCTATAGGATCCGCGGTCTATATATTTAACTCTTATATCTATAACAATAACTAAAGTGTACAAACTACCTATGATGAAGTGGCCTGCAACTGTACTATCAGTACATGACCATCCTGCGCTATAACTTCCAACAGCGATGGCACGAAATGGGGTTACAATGGCAACGACGAGATAGATATTGAATTAACACATGGGCTGAGAACAACAATAAGCATTTTGTTGTCTGAGGTAGAGACTATAACCCTAATCTCTGCTGTCACCTGAAGTGAAGATGACCTGCTCGTATTAATATACAGGGAGGTGCTGCCTAGCTTCCCGCACAGACAACCCTGTCTGGTGAATGTTGAAATCCAAATCACAATTATCAGCTCAGTATTGCAACCCAGGTGAAACTTTACCAAAGCGGATTGAAGTAAATTCCAAAGGATTCTCGATAGCACCGTCCAGCGGATTCGCCCAAAATCCCAAAACTTTTTCCACCGAAAAAAAAAGCATCTCTAGAGGATACCCAAGAGAGTATATTCCAGATTAGAACGAAGACAACCAAGCATTGTATAAGAAATACTTAAACAGCGGAGATTCAGAATTTGCATATGAAATATTGCATAGCTTGGATACCATTGGCAGGAAAAGAAATTAATCCAAAGTGTAGCTAAAGCAGACTTCAAGCACTCCGGTAGAAAGGCCTGGAGCCTCCTAAAAAAACTAGGATCGAGTACTCGGATAGGAAAGTTTCTGGGAGAATCGAAGCTACTATGACCAAGTTCTTTCTCTAACAACATTTATAGAAACCGGTTTCTCAAAAGGGAATAAAACATCTGTGGTCTTTATGGCCCTTACAGCAGCATATGATACTGTCTCCTAAACACCATTAAGAGCAAAACGACAACCAGACTTATTGAAAACATGCTAAGTAATCGCAATTTTCAAACACATATGAATGAACAGACCTGCCAAAAACGAACCCTGAATAACGGTCTCCCGCAGGGGTCAAGACTCGCCCCTCTGCTTTTTAACCTATGTGAGTCTGATTTGTCTGACGGTGGATGCCCTGAGTGAAGATTTGATGGCCACAAACAAGTATTTTATGAAATGAGGCTCAAACCTAACGTATCTAAAATCAAAGCATCTTGCTTTCACTTGAATAACAGAGTGGTTATTTTGAATTTAACTTCTAATCTAAAGAAGCTCGCCTTAAGCACAATAAATCTTACAAACTTAACTGAGAAACTTAAAACCAGGAATAACATTCAGATGCTCTGTCATCGTATTGGTATATTCGGGGCAGAGTATTGTTCATCAGTATAGCTAAATTGCTCACACATGAAGATCGTTGATGCCTCTATGAGGATTATTAGTGAACCATCAATCCCACTTCTACTTGCTGGCTGGCAATTTTAAGCAAAGTTCCATCCCCCATCTTCGTCGCTCAAAAGCTCTGTGCCGAGAATACAGACAAATCCAAGAAACTCGCATCTGAAAATCCATAAGGATACTACTCAACCAGGTCACAGACTACGTTCCAAAAAAACTACCTATCCAAACCGTTGAACTTCTAAAAGAGACAGACAATCCGCCATCTTGCCTACGATTGCGACAATACATGACATTGTACAACTGAAAACTTCTTTTGGGCTGCTCCATTGGTTGTTTCTTGGATTGAAAGTTTGAACGTTAACATTTGCGATGTGTGTGCATGAGTAACCGTAAGAAAAATAAATAAATTAGATTGATTTTTATGTAGTTTTTAACACCAAAAAAATTACCTGCATGATGAATACCGAATCCTTGCGGTACCAAGTACCCTAGCTCGCTATTTTTATATCCTGATCTGTTAATTTTTACGCCTTTCTCTGGTTCGAAAAGTTTAAGCGTTCCTCGTTCTTGAGCCAATTCTAAAAGCCTCTTGGCCACCGAGGCTGTAGCATTTCGTGATGTTACAAATACCATTGCCTACATTTTTAACAAAAAATTCTTTGGATAAAACATTATTGCACATCAGGAAAATAGGAAGACAAATAATATTGGATAAACTATTTCCTCAATATCCTGTTTCAGATGAATATCACAGAAACTCACCTGATGTCCATCTCTAACAAAATCAACTACTTTTTCATAGCAAACCATGTCCATTATATCTGCTTCATTTTTCTTTTTGCAGCCTATAAAACTAGTTGTTAAAGGTACTGACCTATACCTAGAATATTAAAAAAAATATTTGAAAAAACTACCAAAATAAATATATGAAGATTTAAACTCAAAAGTTATTTTACATTTTACTTTCCATAAAATAATTTTGAATGTATGCAATTGCTGATATATTATGCTATTACCTATTATCAAAAAAGAATAACCCAGTTCTTGGATTAACCTTCAAAAATTGCGCTACATCCATATATCCTGGTAGAGTAGCAGAAAGTGCTACTATTCTGATCATGCTTTGACTGCTCACAACCTGTCTTAAGGTTCTAGCAACCAAAGCTTCAATAACAGGACCTCTAGTTCCATTTAAAAGATGTACTTCATCTATTATTAGGAGTTTTACTAGTCCTACTACTTCTGTATCAACTAAAATTTAAAAAAAAGCCATTAATAGGAACATTAATTGCACTGATTCATTTGAACTACCATAGTAACAAATTATTTTAATCATATGAAATTTTCACAGTGCTTATTAAAGTAGATTTTTACCTGCTCCTTTTCTAGTAATGACATCCCATTTTTCCGGAGTAGTGACAAGCATTTGTGTCTCTGCAATTTCCTTTTTAGTTAACTGCATATCTCCAGTACACTCTTTTACTGATATGCCAATGGGAGCTAACTTTTTACCAAAATTAACTACCATTTCTGTAGCTAGAGCTTTCATTGGACAAACGTAAATGATCTGAAATAAAAGAAATTATAGAGTAAATATGAAAGACCTACAAATACACAAAAATAAATTTTTTGTTACCTTAAAATCATTTTTCTTAATCAAACTACCTTCCATATGACATCTAATCTGATGAACTATGCTTAATAGGGCAATGTTTGTTTTTCCTGCACCTGTTGGAGCACAAACTAACATATTTTCGTTTGAATTATAAGCAAGTGGGAAAACTTCTGATTGTATCCTACAAAAGTACATAAAATGCTTAGAAATTTTTTTTATAGATTATGCCCTCAATTCAGTATAGCGCCACAGATGAATTTGTTGAAAAACGCGTCTGGAGAGAGAACTAGAGACCTTGGAGTTACTTTTGATGCTCAATTATCCTTTAAACTTTACTTGATGGGAGTTGCAAGCTTTAAAAATGTCTACATTTTTTCATTATCAGAGATTGCAGATTATTTGAAAAGGTTGACTGTATAAACACTTTGTATATTTCTTAGGTCTGAAATATATCGGAATATACTTGCATAATAAGGAATCCATATTATGCGAATCACAAAAACATGGTTGAAAGAATACAGAACAAATTCTTAAGATATATCTATCTTAACGAAACTGGAGTATATCAGGTACACAAAACGAAAGAGGAAATCATGAATAGATATACTCTTAGGAGGTTGGAATGTCGCAGAATAGTTGCATGCATAATTTGTTTGTTTATACTATTACATGATCAAATTGATGATTAAAACTTATTGGCATTCATAAGGTTGTATGAACCTACATATAGGACAAGGAACATTTTATGCAGATAGAGCTCGCACTAATTATTATAGCAATTTACCTGTTATCAATATGTGTAAATTATATAATCAATTTAGGATGATTTAGATATTTTTAACATCAACATAAAGTCTTTAAGGAAATTTTTATGCAAAATTATATAGATCCATAATTATTTAGGCATAGTAGCAATAGGTCCTTGCCCTACTCTACAATTGGATGTATTCTGTAAAGTTTGTAATGAAACAAAATAAAATTTACCAGCATTAATTGTTCTTTGCTGGTCTTTACAGAAAATACTCAAAAATTTTTACTTTTAAAACAAATTTGTAGCGTTGCACCTTTGATCATAGTTTATTTTATAAAAATAGTGAAACTTCTGTAAAAAATGTGCTGAAAATTCTAACAAAATAGTTGTCCATGGCTGATAGTTCTGTTAGTTCAGGTATGATTTTAAATCAAAAAATATAAGTACCTATTAAATTCTTTTATATCCTTAAAAACCAGTTGTCCAATAGTATCCAAAGACTTAACTTGAACCAATGGCATATCTTTTATGTCACCCTTTTTGCCACCAGGAATAGTAAATTCTGCATAATCATTTGTAATTTTTTTAATGGCATTTTCTGGTTGCATTATTGAAACACCATCATATTTTGCTAGAAATAATTTTAAACCCAATAAATTTTTACAAAATTTCAAAAAACAATGGATTTTATCATATAATTAAAAAAAATACAACTATTTTAACTTAAGTAAGAAAAATTAGAGTTTCAAGTAAGTTCAAATGGGAAGAGATAACATTTTCCTTATATAACCCATTTATGTTATTCAATGTGTGGCTATTAAAACCTACTTGTTATCATGTGATTCCTCATCTGATCATGAATGTGTGGATACTCTTCTGGATCTAATCTGCTGACTGCCTGTTTTTTAAAAATCGGTGTTGTTTTTGCGATTTCATATTCTGCTTCAGCTCTACAAATTAAAAAATAAAGTGAAAATACGTTGCTACATTTAACTATGCCTTTTTATTATATCCATGATAAAGTGTATTCTAATCATGTAATTAAAGCTGTAAAAATAAAATTGAAGTGTCCGTCTGTCTTGTCTGATCTCGGTAATCTTTGAAACAGCTAAGCTGATTTTGATGAAACTTTACAGACATGAAGGGAAGGTTGTCAGGAGTGATATAGGCTTCTTTTTTTTTGTCTCTCTGTATGGCCTAATCTCTGAAACGGCTTAACCGATTTCAATGAAACTTTACAGACATGAACGTGATCAAATACTCAGGAGCATTACTGTTTGCAGATGACTTTAAACTTTTTAGGGAACTATTAACTGCTGATGATTGTGACTGTTTACAGCAGGATCTAAATAATGTTGAATGGTGTGGAATAAATGGCTTTTGTCTTAATGAAAACAAGTGCTCGTCAATGTATTTTACTCTTAATAAAAATATTTTAAATCAAGCCTATTCTGTTATTGATATAGTGTTAAAACGGCCTTCTTGTCAGATAGTTCGTTGCATTTCAATAACCATATCATAAATAGAATTAATGAAGCTCACATGATAATGGGTTTCATCATCAGATCTACTAGACATTTTGATTTTGATGTTTGTTTGACACTTTTAACAGTCTTGTATTGTCAATACTTGAATACTGTACTATAATATAGTCACCACAATATGAAGTATGGAGTAGAACCATAGAACGTGTCCAGCGGAAGTTTTTAAAGTAGATGTTTTTTAAAAGATTTGGGTACTATCCCAATCAGGGTTATAATCACTTAGACTTATCGAGTATATTTAACAGACTTTCTTTGGAAAACAAACGTATAAAGATATGTTCAGTAAATATATTCAAGATCTTAAAGAATAAAATAAATAGCTGCAACTTCCATGTGTGGTAAATAATGGTGGAACAAGACAAAGACCAATATTTTCTCTATAGTTTTCTAGAATAAATACTTATAAAAATTCGCTACTATATAAAATGTGTAATTATTTTAATGCATATGTTAGTGGTGTAGATTTAAGTAGTGCTACTTTAGGTAAGTATATAGATATTATTGACCATAAGTTGCTTGCTTCTCAGGCTCAGATATAATATTGACAATAACATTGATTAGGACTGTTAATTTAATGTTTTTAACTTTAAGGTAGGTGTCTGTAATTGGTTTAACCGCTGTAGATACTGTATTGAATAAATAAGTACATCAAGAAGAGGTCGACAGGAGTGAGTTAATGCTGAAAAACCCTGAAGTGCTTTTGATTAAATTTTACAGGCAAGAAGAGGAGGTTCTCAGGAGTGATATAGGTTGCTTTTTTTTTTCGTCTGTCTATACAGGCGAATCTTCGAAATAACTGAATAGATTTCAATGAAACTTTACAGATATGAAGAGGGGATTGTCAAGATTGATATAGGCTGCTTTTTTTTCTGTCTGTCTGTTCATCTTTGAAACTGCTAAACTGATTTCAATGAAACTTTACACACATGAAGAGGAGGTTGTCGGGAGTCATATAGGCTGCTTCTCTAAATTGTTTATTACAATTGTATTTATCTAATCCCAATTAAGTTAATTTTCATGGTATTTTCTTAGAAAGTTAGTTGAATAGTACTTCATTTAAAAAAAAATAGAGCTTTTATTTCTCATGTTTCACACATATGAAGTCGCAGGTAGTGATGACAGAGTAGAGATAACTCCATCCAAATATGTTTTATAAATAAGAGTTTATAGGAGAACAGACTTTAAAACTAAGTAAACATTGCCAAGAACACCTAGTTATCCCTAAAATAAAGTCGAGTTCCCATAATGTAATTTTTAAACTTGCAGAGTGTTGATGCACATATTGAGAATAGGTGTTTTAAAAATTAATTATTCATTAATGTGCCCAAAAAATTACAAACCTATCGTAAATTAACGAAATATAAATTTGTATAAAACCATAAATCAATTTTTATGGTGGAATGGAAAAAGTCCCCAAGATAAGCCAACATTATGATTTTTACTTACTGTTCAATTTCAGCAGGAGTCATTTTACTCTTTTCCTTTTTGCCAATTTTTCTTAACTTCTTTAATAAGTTACTTTCTTTTTCAGACTGAACTGTTACTGTACCAGCAATAACAGCATCAGTAGTATTTTTACTATTTAAAGTTTTCATACCAATTGCACTTGGAGGAACTAAAATAATTAGTTATTTCATTTATTTCAATAATAACACACTACAGAAGTATACCTCTAAACGGTACATATATATATATATATATATATATATATATATAAATAAATGCAAAAAGATATATAAATATATATATATATATAAATGCAAAAAGAAAAATAGATTTATATAACACAGTGACAAATAACTTTAGGAAAAAACTTCATATCAAATATCATTATATTTTAAGAATATGAAATTTGCTAGTTACCTAATATATAAATAACAATAACACATTTAGTATCTTTACAAATAAAAGATCTCATGTTAAATAAAAATTTACCTTGAGGCGTTCCATAATCAATTTTTCTATGCCTGTTCCTAACAATTTCGCTAATAAAATCAAAAGTTGCACATCCAAAAGTATCAAGTAAATATGCAACTACTTCATCATCACTTCTCCCAGATGTCAGCTGTTCTTCAACAATAGACTTAAATTCATTATAACTGTAATTTGGTATAGAATTTTGGTAGATTTCAAACATTGTAAATAACGAATAACTGTCATTTTCTTTAGAAAAATTACTTTTTGGTTGTTCTGTATACAGTAAGGAAAATCCATTTTTCTCACTGTTTTCAAGCTTTTTGTCGATTTCTGGCAAATTTTCTTTTAGAGGAATGTAAAAAATTGGATTTAAAGGTTTTGAGCCTTGCCGTGGATCTATGTGGTTGCTTTTAATGGAAGGTTTTTGGTGTTTTTCAAAGTGATCATTTGGAAGTCGATCAGAAATGTTTTCAACCAGCTAAAATTGTTAAAAATACAGTGGATTAAAAAAGTAAGCATCACCTATATTTTTTATGATTTTCATAAAAACTGTAAGTTATGGTTTACCTCATTAATTTTTTCCAAAGTGCTAGCAGGCAATTTTGCAAAAAACTGTTTGTTAAAATGCCTACGTATCTTATATTCCCTAATAATTTGAACTATGTTTTCACAAACAATTTCTTCCAGTGGAACATCATCTTTTATTTTGGAGTCGATTTGTTTTTGAACTGCATCTCGAAAATACTTAAGGTACAGTAGACCTTTGGCAGTTTCAAAATCTGGGCTGTATTTAAATATATTTTCTATTCTGTCATATTCACATCTAAAAACAAAATAAAAATACATACTGAATATCCAAGTAACAGTTAGCCTGTTATGTACTTAGATAATAAATACTTCATGTAGCTTTATTCTAGCCCTAGAAGCTTCGATCATACCCTGTTCGAAGCTTAAAAGGAATACATACAGCAGCAGTAACTCTGAAAAAACCTTACTAATGGAACTTACTCTGAAACGGAATACTGCTTTACGTCTGTTTCGGTTACAAGCTGTAGCCCATGAAAATCTTGAAAAAAATTTGAAGTCTCGCCCATATTTTGACTTGAAATTTCAGCTGAAATAATAAATAATTTCATAAATATTTTTTTTACAAAACCTATAAGTACTTACCAGCCACCATATTGCACAAAATTTTTAAACATTGATAAATTTGAAAAATGTTGATCGAAATGATTTTTTTAGGTTAGAATTGACGTTGACAGGAGGTGCTATGCAATGTACCATGCGCGTTACACGGCAATGAGAGAGACAGAGAGCGAATACGGGGTTGTGCTATCTTTCTCGCTCCGAACGTTCCCATAATTTTGAAGCTCTCGCCGACCAATCACGGTACCGAGCGAGAGATATAGTATGGTCCCGTATTCGCCCTCCCTCTCTTTAGCGTGTAACACATGCGGAACATTGTCTGCTGCCGCCCGTAGTGTATGATTGAAGGCTTGTGGTCAGAGAATTGTTGTAAATTTTAGTATTCATCGATAGGCCAATTAATTATGAGTCATATTTTTCTAAGTGCCTTAGCCAAATAACTGAATTTAGATAGGAAACTTTATAATTTGATTGGTCCTAACTTTTTTGTTCTGGGGATTGGTCTGCGAACAACTATAGGTTTGTTCCAACCCGCGTCGGAAACAGTTTCTGACCGTCAGCTTATTATATTTTATACATGAAATGCATAGACGAAAAATAAGATCGGTTCACAAGGGGTTCACACACAAGCTACCGGACTTACATTCATAGTTTTTTTAACGAATTACGAAATATTTATGGCAGAACCAGACAAAATTAAAAACTAATAAGTAATAAGATTGTTTTTACCCTTTTTTTCTGCAATTTGTTTTGCTATGCATATTAAAAACAACAAGTACGAAAAAAATTATTTGGTAGTTATTTACTCTGCATTTTAACACTTGAACTGCTTTATTCAGATTTACACGGAGCTACTCAGGGTTTGATGCACCTGAGTATAAAACGATGAATCGAGTGCCACGAAATGACATATAAAATTGGACTGCTCATGAAAAATAATTTTTTGATCCCCCTCCGGTATTTGTCGCCATTACGTACAATGACTTGTATGGCAACATTGAATTCTCTGCTAGTTTCTTATATTGGCGTGAATGTGTCGCGTATGAATGCCAATTCTATTATTCTACCTAACAGGTTTAGACAATAACTCTCTCTTTCTATAGTATGTCAAAAATAATAAATCTCTCTTCTTTGTCTTACTTGACAGGTTAATTGAGTATTTTCCATAAAAAGGACCGGAATAATTGTTTCTGTAAAACAATATTTAACTTGAATTTCTGTTTTTAGTTTCCTCAAAATTATAATTTTTCTTCCTTTACAGCTAATTTTTTTAACTTCTTTGTAACAGCGTCAATATGTTGCAATTTTATTATTTTTGGATTACAAGCATGAAATGCCAGTTCTTATAAATAAGAATACTTTTTCTATGACTCTGTTTACATATTTTATTTTTACAATAAAACTGTTATTTAGCCAAAATAGCTAAAATGTAAAATATGGGCCAAAAACAAATCGACACTATTTTTTTTTTAAATATCTGTTTTGGAAAAGATTGTGGAAATCAATGGGTATATTTGTAAATAACAGTAGTATAATCTACATCCTTCTTTGGACGTAGAATTAATGAAAAAAAAGTATTAAACATTTATTTTTAAAAATTTTTCATCATGAATTAATATACATGTATATTGTTTAATGTAAGGCCTCGAAATATCTATATAATCTATCACAAAGTAATAAAGTTTCATCATTTAAAAATAGCTTCGATTAGGTCTTTGTTAAAATTATTTTCTCCTCAATACTTTCAGGGAACTTATATGTTGGGTATTTATATAGGGTTAACAACATTCATAATAATGTTGACATTCCCCTCATAATAACGGAGCTTTAATTTAAAGTAAAATAACATTATGTACTAAATCATTTTTATTAAAAAAAAAAAAAATTCTCCAAAGTCGATAAAGTGTTAAAGCAGTCGATATTTAATCGTAAATAAAACAATATGATACCTATTGAGACACTTTAAATATAAAAAAGGTTGTAAATATAAGAGTTGGACTCTTACATTAATACAATCATTTTTAATCTAAATATATACATAAAGATTTACTAACAACTTTTAATTTTTGCACTAGGTCAAACTTCCCATTTACTTAACTGTTTGAGGATCTGGAATTGACCTTTCCTAGAGTTGAATTTTTGAAATAGTAATCAATAATCACAGCTTCTCATTACTTTGACAAAGGATTTTCATGACGCAAAATTCCTTACTATCTGAGCTAAAATCAAGAATTTTTGTTTTATTTTTTTAAATTAATAACTTATTCAAACAACAGGTTATTATTTTATTTTTAGACAAAAGTAAAAGTTTATGTAATTTCCAACCAAAATATTAAAAAATTTCATATTATATGCGTATTATTTCTATTTTAATATGGCATATTGGTTTTTAAGGTGGTAGTCCGATATCTTTTTTTCAAAAAATCGATTTTCCAAAAAGTACAAATTCTTGCAGCTAATATATGTAGAAATATTGTAGTAAATATTATTTTGGCTACAAACTTCTAGAATATTTTGAAAAAAAAAATTTATCAGTTTTTTCTCAAAGCAATGTTTTTTGACATGATTTGAAGAAAACTACTAGGCCGATTGAGTTCATATTCGGATATGTTATTCTACACATGAATAGGTATCTTCCCAACTACTTTTATAAATTTTCATTAACATTTCATATATTATTTAAACAATTTAAGTTGCAAAAAGCAGGTAGAAACTTTCAAAAGTCCGCCATTTTTTTCTTTTATAAAATCACCTGATAATAGTAAGACAAAAGCGACAAGTGTACTTTTTAATAATCAATTTAATTTTTTTGTTTAAGACGCACAACTTGAGATATCATGTCAACCGGTTTTAAGTAGGGTCAACTTCAAGCAGCCGTAGCAGCGAAACTTATGATAACACATAAAAAAATTCCTGTTATTGCACGAGACGTCAACTTACATGTATCAAATTTTGTTTTAATAAGATTTATTTTACTATGAAAAAAAAAATTCTTCAAAATAAGCCCCGAGATGTGAGACTACAGCCTTAAATGTGTAATCATTTTAAATTATAACAACATACCAGTTTAGACGTTCAGCTTTGTATGTCAGTGAAACATTTACTTTATGGTAAAACGATATTATTGTTGGTTAATGCACACCTAATTCAGGACTTTTTTTGTATAGCCAATGTATGTTATTAAGTCCAAGTTTAGTTGCTTCAAGATGTTTACATCAAACAGTATTTCATAGCTTTTTTCAAGCAGTTTATTGGTAAGGAGCACACCACAAACTTTTTGCTCATTTTCTTGTATAAATAAAAACTATTTCCTGAATAGACTTACTCATCTGGTATATAAAAGAATTATGCTCATGACCAATTTGCTTCAGCCCTTAAATTTGAAGTTTCTCTTCTTTTAGAAAACTAAAATATTGATAACATTTAACAATGATCATAGATCATAGCCATAAGATTAAATTTGTTACCCTTAGATTTACAACTTGATTCTAAGGTAAAATTTTAAATAATCATTATTGAATGCTTTAAAACTTGCCAATGAAATAAATTCCAATTTACCAGATGAGGTATTTGCATGTCTTACGATGAAGAATCGCATTTTTTAAAATACTAAAAAAAAAACTTAAAAAATTCACGTTCCTGTTTGAAATTTTCTGTAAAACGTTACATAAAATGCATAAAATAGCAACATCAAAATCAAAAATAAATTCTTGTCAAAATGAAAAGAATCCAAGGTCAAAAATTCACTTTCACCAATATAATAAAAATTTAGGAAATTCATTGTTGCCAAACCAATTATTTTCACGTAATGGCACAGAGCATGGTGGGGGATCATTTTTAGTTTAAGGGAGGTATTATACTTGTGAAGTCCAGTTTTATATGTCAATTTCGTGGCGAGGGCAGTATATATCGTCACTTCCGGTTCGTAGTCAAAGCTAACCCAATCAAAAACTCTTTCTACGAGAGTTTACGAGGGAAGTGGCCGCGTCGTTTCTTTCAGTCGCCATTTTATTCGCGTTTTGTGGCTTTTGGGGGATTTGTTAGTGTTTTTGTATAAAAATGGGTGACGGTAAGGAAATTTTCTAATTTTATCATTTCATATATTGATCATCGATGTTTCCATTTGTTGATTTTAAGCGAAAAATATATTACTTTGTTTTATTTTTGGAATATTTTTTGGAAAATCTCCACCCTAGCTCCGATTTTAATTCTCGTATTTCAAAATTGTTCACAGAATCATGTAAACTTTAATTTCTTTTTGTTTATATTTAAACTTCAAGATAATATTAACTATGTCTCATTAGAATCTCGAGCAAAATTTTAGCTGTAATTTACATTTAATCAGAATTTAATAATCCGCCATTGGATGCCGGTAAATTTTCTGGCAATTTTCGTGTTATTAGTTCAATTTTATTAAAGAATGTTGCTTATTTTAATTTTAAAACATTTTTGTTCAAATATATATATATATATATATATATATATATCTTTGTTAAGATTTATATAGCGTTTCAAAATATTTGACAAAATGGCGTGCTTGCCGGCTATAAAGACGCGTTCCGTTATGAGTAATCAGACATGCGATGTTCTTCCTACCTAGAATTTTATAAGGTTTGAATTTTAAAAAAGTAGATTGATCTGGTTTCATTTTTGATGTAGTACATTTGGGGGTATGTTTCTGTCTGAATCTTTTAAGCTTATTTATTTATTTATTTTTAATATCTCTAGACCAAATTAAAAATATGTTGTCTCGGTTTCCATCAGGTTTTTTCTCTTTTTTTTAACCACGAGATTAAATGACCGCCGCGACTGAGACAATTTAGTCAGTTTCTCTTTATCCCGTCTTGCACTTATACCCTCTTTGTCCAAGAACCCGTCGGGAGAGTTTACACGTCGACCGGGTTTGGGAGACCGTTTTCTAAGGGAAAAAAAAAACAGAAGGATGCCTCACTTAGAAGGCTTGGATGCTTCCATCATCCAACCAGAGTTGTTTCATTGTCACATTTGTGATAGACAATTACATATTTCAAACCAATTCTTTTGCTTGAACTACCGGATGCAGAGTTAACCGCCCGCCACAGTTATATTTATTCAGTTTCACTGCACAAATAAACGATTTGTGGTGCAAAAATACGATTTGTGGTGCAAAAATCGTCGGAACTCTCCATAGAGCACGCGGCCACTCACAAACTTTCCGCTAAACACTTTTGGACTCCCCCGCAACAAACGTCCCCCATCCCCCTCTTGCACATTCACATGCCTTTTGGCAAGAGCGCACTGTCTACATAAAAAGAAGTCTTCCATTAGGTTATAATGGTATTTTTTCCACAATAAGACCATAAAGTTTTTAGTAAATATTTAAAGTAGGACACATCATACTGTATTAAAATATATACTAAAATAATGTGAGAAATTTTTTTAAACTAAATTATTTTTAATATTCAAGATTCTGATAATTTATTGATGTTTTTGCTGTTGATAATGACATTTTTGAATTCTAATACTAAGACCTAAAAATTATTTTCATGGAGAATATTTTTTATTATCATTTTGGCTGGCAGCAAAAATTCCCTACAGTTGACTTCTACAATCATGATTTTTATTTTCTTAATATTCATAAATTGCATAAAATTCTGTAGGTTATGGAGGTGCAGCTGGGTATGATTACTCACAACCACCACCTACGACAGCTTACCCTGCTTATGGGCAACAACAAGGAGGATATGGTCAGTCAGATCCATCAGGTGGGGGTTGGGGTCAACAGCAACAGGGAGGTGGTGGTAGGGGTGGATATGGAGGTGCACCTCAAGGTAAGGAAATTATTTAAATTATAATATCCTAAAATTATTTTTTTAGGTAAAATATTGAAGGTTTTAAAATTATTAAATTTTAAAGGATATTGCATCTCACTAATTTATAGATTATTCTGTTCTTTTAAATAAAATAAATTTAGTCTTGTGAAATACTAAGCAAATACTAAACAAACACCACGATTCATATTAAAAAGAAATAATACAACAGTTGGATGAATGATTTTTCATAATATTTAAAATAAGGCTTACTTTCAAATGGTATTTATCTTATTGGTATTGTAGAATATGGGATCACTTGGCCTTACTTGATTTTGCTTAAAAAAAAAAAAAACTGTTGTGAATATTTTGGTTCTTGCCAAGTTTATTACATTATTAGATCTTTGGGTTCAATAAACACTTTTTTAACATGTTCTGTTTTGTTAGATTTCTTACAGAACCTGCATTATTCATTCTCAGTTTTTTAACTGAAACTTCCAAGAATCTGAGATGTTTTTTACAATCCCGTTCCAACTATGTTGTACATTTTTCACTAATATACTCGACATAGGCATGGAAATAAGTTTTTAAATAGCTTATTCTTCCACCTTCTATGTCGAAAATAAATTCTAAGAATGATAGTCCTTGTTGTTAGTCAATAATGATGAGGGTAGAAAATCTATAGGACATTTACACCCTGATTTATTAAACTATCTAAATTAACAAGTACAAGATAATTCAGTCTTGGAAGTTATGCATTTAAGATTATAAAATAAAACAAGACTATATTAGGGTTTTCTGTTTTAATATAATTGTGGGGAGGTTATATATCCAAAATAAAATAAATAATGAATTTTAAATGTTTATTTTTAGGTGGCTATCAAGGAGGTGGAGGAGGGTATGGATCTCAAGGAGGTTATGGGGGTGGGGGCGGAGGCGGTGGTTATGGAGGTGGCGGCGGGGGCGGCTATGGAGGAGGTAAGTTGAAAAGAGCAGTTAAAATGGGCTCTACTGTTGAATCTTTTAGATAGAAAGTTTTTATAATCCAAATTAAGATTTCATAATTCTGTATTTAATTTAATTTCTTATTCTAGGTGGTAGAGACCGTGGCAATGCTGGCGGGCTAGATCGTGGTTACGGGTAAGTTTTAATTTAACTTTATTAGTTTTTTTTTTCTCTTGGTGTGGATGTCGATATTTTTACTAAGAAATTTAGCAGGAATAAAGTGTAAGGGTTGAAATACAGGAACATTTGAAACTACCGAGATTAAATTGTTTTCTTATAATTGGTGAATTGAAGGTAGCAAAAGAAATGTGGTTCAGGAACATAACATCACCAAGGAAGTGTATGATGAACATAAATCAGTATAAGGGTTGAAAGCCATAATTTGATGTGCTAAACAAATAGGTTTTTTTATTTATATGAATAATTGGTAAATGAAAGTTTAAAAGAACCTACAAAAAAAAAAAAAAGAGTATTATGTGGTACCAAAAAAGGTATGCGACTAGTGCTGTAAGTTGTGTAAAGATTTTTTCTTAACACCAAAAGACATCACATAGGGAATAAACCAGAAGTGGTTTTAAAGAAACGTTTTAATATTTTAAGTTTAAGTGCAATAAAATAGGTACAAAAAAAGAAAAATG
This sequence comes from Diaprepes abbreviatus, assembly GCA_034092305.1. Taxonomy (NCBI): domain Eukaryota; kingdom Metazoa; phylum Arthropoda; class Insecta; order Coleoptera; family Curculionidae; genus Diaprepes; species Diaprepes abbreviatus. The sequence continues at coordinate 662,963 of JASJET010000268.1, read as the reverse complement.
GGGAATTCAGGGATATGGGAAATTAAAAAAGTTTACACTACCGAGATGGTTTTTTTCTTTCTTAAATATTTTATTTTTAAGAAAACGCCACTAAAGAAAATTCTAGCATCATAATACAGTTCAATGTTGCAACTTTATTACTTGGTGTTTTCAACCTGTACCTAAATTTTGGTATGAATGGAAATAGTGACTTTTTAATGAAATAATTTGTATTCTAAAGTAATTAACACAAGACTCGGAACTGATATAACACAGGCACTTACTGTTACTCTTTTTAAAAATAATACAAATTAGGTAACTGTAGAATGTTTTTAAAACATATACCAGTCAATTTCGCATGGGATTTTTTTTAGCAAAGAATACTACTAAATTTGAGATTGTGTTAATTATTTATGAATTTACAATAACTTGAAAAGCGCTAAGCGAATCAGTTTTTTCACTTATAATAAAAGAAACTGTTGGTGCAATCTACACTTCTATGAATGAGTAAAGGTTTTTGTATTACTAAAGTATTGGTTAGTCTTTGATAAATGCCAGATTGATGGTTCCTGGCTGGTATCCTGGGCAACTAGTTCAATGTTTTCTGAGGTGAAATTACTGGTTCGGTAACGAGTTTATTTTATATTGTACTTAAAATTTACACAGTTTGATATCTTGCACCTAATTTGGTGTTACTAATGTGATATTTTGTTTGGTTGAATTTTCAGAATTGTTTAATAATATTTCTGTTTTGACTTGACTGAACACAAATTTTTTTTAAACTGAAAAAATTATTGGTCATCATTTACATAATCTCAAAAAGCAAGTAAATTATAACATAGGTGGAATTAATCCTTGCAAAGGTTAAATATTACTAAACAGTTTTTGTTAAAGGTTTATTTAGCCAAGGTGTAATTACAACTTCAAAAGGGTTAGCAGGGTTTGTACTCGTTCAAGTTGAATCCAAAAGGTGTTTAGCAGATGAAGGCATTCTTGATTTACAATATAGATAGATTTTTTTACATGAAACTTTCTAGTCTGATACATGATATTAACTTAAATCCCTATAAAGCAGAAAAACATTTAGGTTTGAGCTACCAATACTCAAGCTCATTTTAATGCTAACTCGATCAGTCTAAAATATCTTGTCTCAAAATTAAAAGATGTTTGTTGTGTGGATACACTTGAGGCATAAGAATTATTGTTTTGGAGTATCTTAACTTAATGCACTATTGGGTTACCAAAAATATATAGGATTTCTTAAAAATTCAAGGAAAATTTAGGTTTTATAATTTTTGGACCAAAATTTTCTGTACAATGAGGACGTTAAGTCCGAAATAAATTCATTATTTAAAAACCATAGGGTTTTTGGAAAAATCGCTTGTTATTGCTTCATTACCAGTTTGAACTATCAATAAATTGAAAACAATTAAGTTTAGATATAGGACATGTAATATCAAAAATGATTTGCAGGGAGTCTAAAAAGTGTATAACAAAATAATTGGGGTTACTATTTAAAAAGCAAAATGGATTGTAGTACAGCTTTTTTTGAGTCACTAGATATGGTTTAATATCTTGGAAATTATTCATACCAAAAAAAAAAAAAACAAAAATGAATGTGTCCAAGCTATTCTTTTAAAAAACCCAGCGTTTTCTAACTAATGAATTTATTTTGTATTTTACATCCACACACATCGACAAAAGCTAAATTTAAAATTTACATTTCATAACGTTTTTAAAGTTGTAATTTGTAGGTTAACAATTAAAATAAAATTTAAGCTAACGTTTTGGATACAGTAAAGAGAGTGACTACTTCTCAAATTAAAAACCAACATTCCAACTTCACTGCTTACCTGTGAAAAAGGACTCCTCTATCTTGCAAATTATATGTTATAGGATATGAAGAACGGAAAGAGTAGAAACATTAAAAAGTACAAACCCTGACTGATAAAATCAAGTTTAAAATAGTTGTAAAAATTCTACGTGATAAGGTTTACGCCTAAACTAAAATGTTTGAAAAAGGTCAGCGCTAGTTTAAAAATCAGCACTCTTGAGAGTTCTACTTGGTTATCCAAAATTTGGTACTTAAAATAAGAATCCATTACTCTTTACCAGTTATCAATGTTTTTATCACAGTAAGGACTAAAATTGACTTACCTGACAGACCTACAATGACCATTACTTTATAACCTAGGTATTTTCCCCCAGACAAGAAGAAGAAATTGTGAATAATTGCAAAAGTTGCGCTCGCATCAAGGGTTTAGCCAAAAAGGTTTGGTTGGTGGGTTAACCTCTAGCCACCAATTGGCTAATTTGGTGACATCTTTCGAAGCATATACTGATGAGTTTATCTTCTATTTCAGTGGCGGCAACCGTGGTGGTTATAACAAAGGTAAAAGCACCAAGTCTGTGACTTGGTAGCATTTTGATTTTTTATTTTATATTTAATGTACTGATGTTCCTTTATGTATAGAAAGGGTTTATTTAATAGTAGATACGAGTTAAACATGTCGGTCGGTTTTGGAGGAAATAATTTAAAATTATTGGAAAAATTTTATTATAAAATTAAAGCTCGTGATAAAATCTTAATTTAGTTTTTCCATAATTTAAAATGTTAAAGACTGATTTCAAGCTGTTTTAAATCATCTTATATGATTCTTGTTAAAGAGGAACAAGTATAGTTTGGGTATATCTAGATTTCTTTGGTAAAATACCTGAGAGTGACAAAAAGAAAACTATAATTGAAGAAGTTAGTGTTGATGTTGATTTTTACCAGTATAATAATTACCAGTTTTGAAGTGGTATTTGTATTAAGTCCAGCAACTGATAGGTAATGATGAAATGGCTTGAAATTTGTTTTTATTCCTCCAAGATCTAGTTGTACAAAACCTGCTATTTAAACTGTAAATCAGAAAAAAAAATTCAGTACCTATCAAGGTAGTAAATTATTGATGCAAAAAATGTATCATGTCATTCTCATGCATTACTAAAACTAATCGACAATATCTCGACTAATGGTACTAACTAAATATCATATGGATATGTTACTAAAATCGCCATTTAGTGCCAATCTTGGGACTTTTTGAACCATCTGTTAGAATATCAAATTCTAAGACACTTGATTTATGTTATACCAAAGAAAACAATTATTAAGCAGTGTTATTTTCAAAACAAAATTGAATAGCCAAATTCACTAAGAAGGTTTAACACTTAACCCAATCTAGTTGCCATGAAAAATAGATGTCGTAGTCGGCCATTTTTGTTTTTCTTTTGATATGGTCATAATTTATATTGCATATGTCAACAAATAAAAACTTATATAGGGATATAAAGGATAAGAACCGAGCCATAAAACCTTGAAATATGTAAAAGAAATAGTTGTATCCCGAAAATAAATAAAATTCTCCATTTATGCTGGTTTAGTAATAAAAAAAATGATTTTTTATGCTTATATTTTTGGAGTTTAAAACTTGCTCGACTTGTTGCTCTTGTCACTTTAAGTCCTCTGCTGCCAATTTAAGACGGTTTTAAGATTAGACCGTTTTAGTGAATTTGGTAGTAAAATTTTTATAGAGTTCCATAAGAAGTTTTCCCTATTTTGGAAGATATCCTCATTGCTCTACTGTTTATAAGCTTATTATTTGTCGTAGCACTCCAAATATTTTTAAAAATCATTTGTACAACTAGATCTCGAAGTTTTCGTGTTACCCGTTACAATTTAAGTAGGTTAAATAACAATTTCTCCATTTGGTATATTGATCATTTTTGCAACTAACAGGGTTGCAGTGGGTGATGTACGTTGTAATACTAATTTAAAAAGATTACCAGAATATAAGCCCGGTTCATGTAGATGGATCTTACACCGGTGAAAGATAAATAACAGTATTTGACTTCAAATAGTTTATTTTTTTATAAAGCTAAAAAATCTGAATTCATAACACCAATAAATAATGGAAAAGAGACAAACATTTTTTTACTTACTTACATTGAACTCTGGTTTTAAAAGCAGTTTGTGATTTGTAAAGTTCAACAAAATATGTTGTACTTTGGCGCCTTGTAATCAAAATTGTCGTTAGGCAAGAAACGAGAGGTAATTAAAACGAGATTGATTGTTGATTTTATATGCGGTACACAATTTACGAGATTTTGATGTGAAAAATATTGAAAATAGTGACTAAAAATCTGATATTTACAAATACACGTTAAAAATAGTGGTATAAGTCTTTTAAAGTGACCAGCGCTCAACATTCCTATTAACTATTATTAGAAAAATTGATATGGGAACTTCAGGTATTAATCATCGGTCACGTTGTAATTTTTTCCCGTGACTATATGGTAAAAATCTTCAAACAAGAATATAAATAGGACATATGAAGAATTTCAATGAACATTTTATTTAAAAAAAACTCACTAGGTGAAGACTGATAATTGAACAAGGTAATTTTTGATTTAAGGCAGGTTAAACCAGAGTAGTTAAAAGCGAAAATCTACAAATTCTTTAATCTATTTTTATCATATACATATAAGATAAATGCCGAAAATTGTCTGTAAAATCAATGAATGGAATATGATCCCAATATTAAAGTCGCAAAAGTTCACCGCCTATTTTCCAAAGTCCTTTCTGCGCAGACGTTAATTGCTTTAATTTTATTGATTACTTTGAATGACCTCTAGCATGGTTATATTTACATATTTTTCCCAAAAAATAGATTACCTTCAAATTCTTATAAAATTTTATGTCTCCTAATGTACAATAAATAATAGTCTTTGAATAAAAGGCCGCCGGCATATTTAAAGCATGATTTAAAGATAATAAACATCACTGTAATCTAACATTTTGTTTGGAAAATCCTTGTCAACAATTTAAAATACCAATTCCCTGTTTTTATTGGTCACAGATATATTGAAGACACCAATAGCTCTTTTCCGTCTCACAGTTGCTCACTTAAGAACTTAGGAGCGAGAAGATAGACTTACAGGGATTTATATACATCTGTCCTGTAATGTTGGGATCAAGTATTGTTCAAAATTATATTTAATTACATTGTATTTATTCTGTATGTATATGGTTTTTATATTATTTACTGCCAACATTCAGTCCTATATTTTTGATTGGATTGAATTGCATCGCCTACCAGATTTGCATGTCTCATGGGACAAAAACTATTTATAATCAATGTAAAATTGATAAAGGTTTGCTTTAGTCGCAAAATCCTGATCGTACCGAAGTTACTTATTTTAAGATTTTTTATTGATATTTAAAGTTTAGAGTTGTATGACAATTTAAATCTAGCAAACTAGTTACTTAGTTAAAAATAATAAATTACTCGAGACAAATTCAAAAACAACAGTATTGTAATATAGAACTACACACATTAAATAGTTAAAAAAGAATTCCTGAAGTGAATAGTACAGTCTTCGAAGTAAAAATTTCATCAACAATTTCCTGAACCTTTTTGACATGTCGGTTTCCATTGCTGGAAGAGGACTCTGGAGAAAGTTAAAAATCTCTATTCTAGTACATAACAAACAATATTGTGAGGCTAGTAATTTAGAATAAGGCTCGAGTAGACACTAAGATCTGGTATTATGTTGACGTATGTGATTATTTGTTTCATAGTTGCCTCTATGCTCTTTAACATATACAAACTTTTGATAAATGAGTAAGGATATAACCATAAGAATATTGTTGGTGATACACAGGGGGCACGATTATCTTATATTTGCATTGTTAAACAGAACACCTAGAATCGTTTGCCATGCCAGAACATCCTTCATATAGCCTGTGGAGCTCCAAACATTAGATCATCAAAAGCCAAGGGTTTTTTAGACTTGTTCCTTTTTTAATTGTTCTAACAAAGTGGACCGTGCCAACTTATTACAGATCATATTAATATGTTTTTTGCGCGTATAAGTTTTTGAGTTAAAAGAAAAAGATGCCAGTCGAAGACTAGGTATAACCTCACTTTTTGCTGAGGAAACAAATTAACAATTTATATTCCGAGTGTTTCCAATTTTAGAATGGCAGATTTTTTTTGTTTTGCATCAGCTCCGTTCACAGAACAATTGGAAACTAGTCAACGTCAATCAGGTCATCCAAAAAACAGTTGTCAAACCACACCTGCTTTTGTAAATTCTGATTAGCGCTGCCTGGTTTGTGGTTTTTCTATGAATAGGCCTATTATCTAGGAAAGATCTAAATTGAACAGTATTTCTGCTTATATTTGTTAATGATTCCAGCGAGGTTGAAAAAATTTAATCGGCTGTGAATTATACAAATCAAAGGAATGAGTTTGAAATGTATGTTATAGAAACTTTTATCAGAACCAGAAACTATATTTGGACCTCTTTTACAGTTAATATTCCCATTGTTTGCTTTATAGGGCCATAGTAAATAATTATTTAATTAAAAAAATAAATTTTTTAAAATAAACCAAAAAGTAAATAAATATACTTTGATAATTTTATAAATCAAAAGAAGGGATAATAGTTTAAAAACTAGGTGTAAAATTAGTGGTAGTAACGAGCTTAAATAAATTCGTTTAGCTCATTTGTAAAATTGTTATATTTTTTGTAATCATACTTGGTCTAATCAGAGAATGATTTGCAGGTGCTGGGGATAGCAATCTTGTGGTCCAAGTTGACACCGTTTTTGTGTCTGGTATGGATCCCAGCTTAACTGAGGAAGACATTGCTGATCATTTTGGATCAATTGGTATAATTAAGGTACACTTGACACATTCTAAATAAATATAATTTGTTTCTTGTATTTTCCATACTTCATTCAGTTCCCTCTAATCAAAATAAAACTAGAGAGGTTTTAGAAAAAAATATATATTTGAAAATGTAAATCTTTAAAAGTAAATTGCTGTATTTTGTCGCTCCTGCCTAGTAAAACTACATCTTTCGTTTCACTAAATTAATAAGAACCATATAAATTGTTTTCTATTTTTGTTTATTATGCATTATTGTATGCGAACAGCACTCTGTGCTTGGATTATCAGTATTCAAGTTCAATTTTGACGTCTCGCTAAATAAAACCACAGATTCTATTCATCAGTTGCAATCCTAAATGTGTGCATCTGAACTATTCGGTCTGTTACAGTTTAATGATTAAAAAAAATACCGAATTTTAGTAAGGTCTGGTTTTTAATAAAGCATTTTAAAATCAGATGGATAGGCGTACTCAAAAGAAGAAAGTGTGGCTGTACAAAGATAAAAACACTGGATTATCTAAAGGCGAATGTACAGTAACTTACGATGACGCTAATGCGGCTCAGAGTGCTATTTCATGGTTTGACGGCAAGGATTTCAGAGGATCCATCATCAAGGTGAGTGATTTCATTATTTATTTTTAATAAAATTTTATTTACGTCTATATAAGTGGGCTTATTTAGATATATTTTTAAAAATATGTACTAAAATTGAATTAAAAGTTTTTTGGAATTTTCAGGAGGCATTTCGTGAGTTGCCTTTCAATATTATCAGTATATTCATAAGATCTTTAACTTCTCTCTGATACTTATATGTTCTTTTTGGCTTTCATTAAATAATTTAAAAGAAGGTTCATATTTTTTTTCCGAAGTGTTTCATTTATCACTTCACTAAAAGAAACTGGTTAATATCTAAAAATTATTATTACACGCAAATAATGTTGATTTTTATAAACTTCAAAAATTTTTGAAAATGTTCTTTACAAGCCTCTAAAAATGTTGCAAATCTCAAAAGTTGCATTATAATCGACAACATTTCTGTGTACCTCTTAAGGATAATAGAATGAATAGTACAGTAAATTTTTGTTATACTAATAGTGTTCTGAATATATCATTTTATTTTAGGTTCAATTAGCTACCAAAAAAGATAATTGGAGTGGAGGTGGCGGCCGAGGTGGTGGTGGTAGCCGCGGTGGCGGTGGAGGTTTTGGAGGCGGTCGCGGAGGTGGTGGTGGCGGTGGGGGAGGATTCGGAGGTGGCCGTGGAGGTGATAGAGGTAAAGTGTATCTCGTATGCTATAGAATTATGTTAACTTTGAATACATTGTGTTCGGATAAGCTCTGTAATATGAAGTAATGGACTTTATAATAGTGTTCAAATAGTTACAAGTTTTAAGATTAGTTAGTCTTAATTTCTCAAACATTTGTAAGTTCTCTTCCCTACTTTTCAATTTGTAGTAAAAGGCTATTAGATAATTCTAGGATATTTTTGAATTATTATTTATGTTTTAATATTTGATATTTAGTTCTAGATTGGTCACCTTGATAGAATTTGGAATAGGGAGATGTAGGATTTCAAGTTCTCCACGTATTTTTGTAAGGTTTTAATCGCTATTTTTTTAGCGAAGGTCACTATTTTTCATATTTTTTACATCAAAGTCTCATACACGATTGATAACTACCGAAATTACAAAATATAAAAAGTAATTTGGCAATGTGGTACTAAAATTAGTATTAAAAATGTTAGTGTTACAACGTGTTAATTGTATTGGTAGCGGATCTAATAACTCCTTAATCACTGATTAAAAATGATTAGCCCTTTTGTAATATTAGCGCAAACTAGAAAAATAAACGTTTATGCATGTTTTAGGATGTTAAAGATTAACAAATATATATTTATAACCAAATACCGACATAATTGGAATTTACGTTAAAGTACTTCTAAGGGGATATGGTAAACACCTTTGGCATTTTCTATTATCAAGTGTCTCAGTTTAGCTTTAGATGTTACTGGTAGATATAGAATGAAAGGTTTAATCTCTTTTAACTCAAAAGAACCACAGAAAAACTAATATATAGCTTGTAGCGAACTTATGAACGATGTGAATTGTGTATATTAAACGCTTTTCTAAAAACTTACTCTACACCAAAAATGCCTTTAAATGATAAACATTTACAGAGAAAAAGCACTGACTGAAAATATGAACTTGAAGAGATTGAATATTTCTCTACCATTGAGATATTCTATCTTACTTCATATCTTGACAAATTTGTTTCGACGTTGTTTATTATCGAGAGATCTTAGATTAAAATAGAGACTGAGTGAGTTTATTCCAGGCCACACAGTTGCTTAGAGTAAAAATTTCTATGAATACGTCAAAGAAGAACTATACTGTTTTAAGAGTCGAGATAAAGTCTGATACTCTCTAATTTATTTATTCTTGCAAATTACACAATATTTGACCATAATTGTAATTCACTTTGTTTCACAAAGACACCAATATCTTTTAAAATATCACCAAAATAGCGAGGGAAAGATATTCCAGAAATCACATTATTAAATATTTTATTACTTTTTAAATAATTACAAAATGTTAATTAGAAAATAAAATTTCTTTTAATCTTAAGAACTTGGTCTTCTTACAAACATGGTCTGGACTTGACAACGAGGCAAATCGTCATCTGGTGGTTAAACTGTTTGTACACGAAGCGCCAGTAGCCGAGCCAGGATAGTATTGCCTACGTGTGCATGGTCATATTGGAACAGCACAATTGTGTCAAGTTAGTAATCGAGGCAGGACGATAGACAGAATGCCGGTCTAACTTTTCAAGACAATAACATTCCAATTTTTTTATTTATTCTGTCGTAGAAAATTTATCAAGTGAATATTGAAAATGTCAAGAAAAAAGTATAAAAATAACCAAAAAATTAAAATTCACCTACCCCTGATCTGTCACAATTGCCTTTCGGCTGTCCCCGTGTGAACGTGCATGCAAGTCGATATTGGCTATTTCAGAACTTACTGCTTTGCCTACAGTTGAGATATTCAGCGTCATATTGGGAGAAATTAAATATCTCATCATTTTTATTGTTCTTTTGTTGATAGTTGTGACTACGTTTCGGGTTCATCGAAATTCGTAACATTTACTGCCTTAGTCTGTTGGCCTGGCTTTGTGTGCAACCGGCATTACTTTGGTTACACAAGTACTGGGGAAATTTTAGACAGGGTTTTTATTTTCTATGCCTGTCTATATTTTAACCTAAAATCTCTGATGTCGAAAATAATACATTGAGCAACCTGAAATAAGTTTCATTCTAAAAAATTCCCGAATTAGTTTGCGTTCTGGTTGATATACTTAGTAGGATGTTAAGCTTGTTTTAATAATACGGTTGGAAGAGGGTGGCAATATAAGCTGCGAATATACCGAAAATTAAATCAAACTCTCACCATTTGTCAACACTTTTCCAACTGTAAATAAAAATATTACTTGATCCATCGACTACACAACGGGCCCTAGTGAATTCTGCAGGGGAATTTGTATATTGTCATGTACTATACAGACAAGAATTCATTAGTTCAATGAAACTCCCATAGAAGATCTTGCGTGACAGTTTTTGAAACTACCACTATACTAAAAAGGTTATAAGGTCTCTTCGGTTATATTTTAATGACAGGTTTGATAGTTCTGATGATGAATAGTGTTTATTTTTCTCCCATCCCTACAATTGCAACCCTGAGAATAGGAAACTATAAACAACCCATGTAAAATTAGACCTATTATAGTGCTAGTTTTTATATTTAATTTTAAGTGTAAAAACTTGTCGCTCTTCATGATATTAAGTATATTTAACTATTACTATCTAATATTGCACTATACATATTTTGATTTTTGTTTAATATGCAGAGTGATTTAGAAAAACTAATACTAATTAAAAAAATTGCCTAGGTCCAAATAAAAACAAAAAAAAAAGTTCCACCGAATGTTTTCTTCTTTAACTTTACGGTCGTTATTTGACTCCGGCCGTCGATGTCGGCAAAATCTCTCCATTGCTTAGGGGTCAATATCTAATATGGTATGGGCGCAGAGTCTGAATCGTGATAAAATTTTATTCATTTAAGTTTACTTAGTTGCTGACTAATTATAGATTGGACATAGGCAGTTTTCGGAAAAAGTATGTTATTTTGATTATTTTTATTTACCAAAATATTTTTCAGGTGGTGGCGGTGGCGGCGGCGGACGCGACCGTGAATCCAGAGACGGAGATTGGAAATGCGCTAACCCTGACTGCGTAAATACTAACTTTGCATGGAGAAACGCATGTAATCGATGTGGAGAAGCAAAACCAGCTGGCATTGGAGGAGGCGGTAGGTTCTCTGCTGTGTTCTATTTTTGTCGTTCTCCTTCAAGTTTCCAAATTATTATTATCGTTTGAATTAAAGGATAATTCTTAAATTATATTAATTTTCCTCTTTCGCTCTTGGCAATAATTTTTAAATATTTTTGTCTTAATTTTTAAAGAGGAAAAAGTGACAGATCTTCTCTATTAAAACTCACCATGGCTCATTATAAGTAGCTTTGTGTGTATCCTGTCTGGAGAAACATTTTTTTTTGTTCTGTTTGGTGTGCGTCTAAACATCATTCGAAATGAAGATAGTTTAAGAATTTTTGAACGCTTGAATGCTCTGGGAAATAATCAGCTAATAGTTAAAAATAAATTCAAAATTTTAGGTGGCGATGACCGACGAGGTGGTGGCGGTCGTGATAGAGACGGAGGCGGCCGTAGAGGTGGCGGTGGTGGTTTTCGAGGAGGCGACAGAGGTTTCGGTGGAGGAAGAGGTCGTGGAGGTGGCAGAGGCCGAGGCGGCGGAGATCGCGGAGGATTTGGTGGTCGAGGCGGCGGTGGCGGACGGTAAGTAAACATTTTAAATATTATTCTAATCCATTAGGCGAGATAATGAAAAATGAATTTGTGATCAATCAAAAAATAAGCAATACTCCTCTTTCGCTCTCGGCAAAAGTAAAACAATATTTTTGTCTGATTTTTATAAAGAGGAAAAATTAGCATATATCTCTATTAAAACTCACCTTAGTCTCTTAAAATCAGGCTCCGAGTGTATCCTGTCTGGAGAAACATTTCATAAATTCTATAGCAACGAAGAACTAGAGAAACTCGACCGCATCCTTCTGAAATATTTTAACCGAGCTCGGACGTGTCCTTTATATAAATATATCGATTAGTCGTCATTGTTAAATCATGTTTCCAGTGGAATTATAGTGTTGTTTTATTTGGTTCCAGTGAGTGAAAATATGAGGCGAAAATCGTAACACTATTTTAATATAAAACTACACAATTTGTGAAATAATAACGCGTAGTATTTCATTGTTGATAATAAACTGCACTCTTGCATCATCAAAAGGAAAAAATTCAGTCTAGTAGAAATTACCTGTTTACTTAGAACTATCATCAGGCTAGCTTAACTACTGATACAATATTCTGTTGAAACTTTTCATTTTAAAGGTATAAATTTCAGATGTTTTTCAAGGGTCGTTCAATAAGTCTCTAGAAAATTCAAAAGGTGGCACTTGTATCGAAAAAACTTTGCTTTTAGTAAGCGTCATTTCTTACTAGATTGCTGTTAAAAGTTACAGCTATATTCATTACGTGCTTTTCCTTTATATTTAAAAGGCTTAACACTGAAAGAGATCAAAGAAGATCATGGCACATCTGTTCCTATTTTTGCGTCCGTTTACTGTTGGGTATATCCACAAATGATGAACATCGTTCGCCACGTCCAGTGGAAATGACTTTCTCTAAAATGATTAACAAAATCCACCATATGGTGTTTGGTACGTGGAAATAGTTGAGGCCCCAGGCATATCATGAGGTAAAGTTTTCAACTTTGCGCGAAAAATTAGGCGTGAAGAACTCTCAACAAAATGGGTGCAACATTTGTTTTTGATGGAGAACAAACTTAGTCTTGTGGTTGATTTTTCCGTCCCAATCCTGACTTGTTTTTGCGTCGATGCTGAACTGTTGAGGAAACATGGATATACTATTATATTCCAAAGACAGGAACAGTCGGTTTCTAAAGGCTATCCGGCTTCGAAGAAGACTAGAGACTGTGAAATAGGCCGACAATGTAATGGCCACAGTTTTTGGGATGCACGCGGAATCGTTGGCATTTGACAAAGAAAAAATTCTCGTCCATCAAATCATAGTGCACTCCTGCATAATTTCGAAGGCGAAAGTTATAGAATTTAGTTTCAAATTATTACAACATCTACTTTATTCGACAGATTTGACCCCTAGTGGCTTTTTTTTTTATTAACGGCGGAAAACTATTCAACTCAAACGAGGAGGTCATCACTCAGACAGATGCCGTCGAGGACTTTTCAAAATCCTGCTTTTTGGATGTTTTCACAAAGTTAGAAAAACGCTTAGAAAAATATATTGAGCTACTAAAAAAAGAATATATTGGAAAAGAAAGCAACCTAGAATACTAATAGAAAAACAATCATTTTCTGAAGACTTATTGAACGATCCTCGTAGTTTAGGAAATGAAATAAATTTTTTAATACGTACTTATTTAATTTGTGGTACATCAATTTTGCGTTTTATTCTCATTTTGATTTTGTTTTCAACGCATAATGCTGAGCAGAATTTTCTGACGGAGACTTTTTAAAATTAAATACATTTTTATAGAAAATTGACCCGTTTGATTCGCTAAGGACTATTTTATTTTTTTATAATAAGAAAGAAGAAATAAAATTTAAAAGACTGTTAGGCGAGAACTGAGAGTAACCTCGGTTTTTGGCGAGTTATGACTATTTGTCTTTCTCCTTATATGTTTTTACAATTTGGCAGTGTTGAATAAGTAAAGTCAGCTGTTTGCAATACTTGTCATTTCAATTCTATTTCGTTTCTAACGTGCAAAATAGGTCTCCATCAGAGATATTTTATGCAAATAGTAAATATTAAAAGAATTGAGTTGAAATGTTGCATCCGATTGAAACTTCAGAGCCGTTTGTTAACGAGAATTTCATATGGATATAAATAACTACATCGGACCAGAACGCTGCGTTAGAAACAAAGTTACTGTTATTAAACTATAATTAATAATACTGTTTTCTTTCTGTTACAGTGATCGTGGTGGAAGAGATGGCGGTCGTCCAAAACCATATTAGATACAATTTTTTTTAATTTATAATAAAATAGGAAACCTTCGTTTTAAGTTCGTGAAGTATGATTTTTTTTATGTCAAATGAAGTATGTTTAAGAAGTAAATTGGATGTAAAGACTTGTAAAAACCGGACGGTGATTTCTGAATGTATAAATTTTAGAGATGTTATTTAATATATTTTGTCGTTTTCTGACAAATGTAATTAAGGTGAAAAGAATGTAATAAAGCTTTACCAGCGTCAAATATTGTATTTTTATTTGCTTACTATCCTTTTTTTTTTATTGGTTCAGCGGTTTCTGGTTGTCCACGCTACCTTTAAAGATAATCAAAAGATTCAGGTTGGTGTAACCAAATTTTATTCTCTGTTGTATAGGTAATTAAGTAGACTAAGGGTAATCAATTGAATATAAAAAAAAATTGTTATTGAAACATGTATTGTCTAAAGCTTACTTTTTCTTTGCAAAAACAATAATTACAGTTTTTTGCAGTGATTGGACAGCAGTAAGGACGAAGCGTTTGACAATTGCTACAGCACAAACGAAGCGGTGGAAGTCTTGAATACACAATCTTGTCGGTGCGTGACGGATGTTCGCAGTAGTAAAATCTAAAAATGAATTTGTCGTTGGATGAAGGTTATGATCATCCACGTCAATATTTGCATCCTTTTTAATATCAATTGATTTTTACAAAAAAAAAGATAAAAAATATAGCAAAATAATAGAACGCTGTAAAAAAATGCGTTTTGTTTGAACGGCGGAACAACAGTAAGCAATAAGATCATTCGGTGTGGGTTCACTTTAGTGGCTAAACTGTTTCACATCACTGAAGTGAACCGACGTTGGGTAACCGTGGTTCGGAACCTATCTCTCGATTACTGACGCGACTTCAGTAAAAATCAAAGAGCAAGATAAAACCATCCGCTTTCGTCAGATTGTGCAAATGAATCGATGATTCGTCATTACACCGCTCGCAGGGCTTTTTGTACAATACAATCGGTTTTAAGTCGAGATGCAGAATCTCGTAAGGACATAGGAGGAATCCCCTCTTAACTTCGCTGGAATTGTCTGCTGCGTCGTCGAAAAACGCGTCGTGTGTTTTCACCCTAAAAAACTAGATCTTTTAAGTAACTGTATAGCTCCAAGAAAATATATTTTTTGCTTCAGTACCGGTCGCTTTTCTCTTATAAAACTTGCAATCCTGCATCAAGTCCGAGTCAAAATGTATTTTTTCCTTTTTGGGAAAGCTTATTTCCTACACATTCTAAATCTATTTTTGCACTATTTTTATTTATTAGTCCTGTTAGTAGGGAAATCACAAACCAGTCGGTAACAGGTGAACAACTATTTTTGGACAATCTGATTAGCGCTGACTAGTTTCTAATTATTCTGCGAATGGAACTATTAAAAGCAAAAATTTAAGGATACTATTCCCTCACTTCGAAGATTTTTTACCGTAAAATTTGGAATAATTCGCGCTAATAGACAAGTAAAGAACGGGGAAATAAAAATGACTAGAATTTCCCGAGTTTGGCAAAAATATATAACATTTAAAAAAAACTAATTCGGCCCTAAATTTTCTATGTCCATAATGTTGGATAGTACGGAACTCTCGGCGCGCAAGTCGCTGAATTTTTTTATAAGATCAACTCGAAAACCAAATATTTTAAAATAATCGTTTTTGGATTTAATATGATTTGTTTGTAATATTTCTATTAAATCACACTGGATAACAAATTTCGTTATATTCTAATATATACAACGGCTCAAAAGTATTTGACCACCCAGAAAAACGTATTTTTTTTTGTTTGAATAAATGAAACGACTTCAAGCCGATAATTTTTGTCAGACTCATCGCTCCCACGTAGAATCTTCCGAGTTGTGGGTCGTCAGGGAAATCGATTCCAGTGGCGTGTGTATTTCAGACAATTATTAGTGATGAAATTTCGCGTGAATATCAAAAAAAATATTTTTCGAAGTAAAATTTATTTCCACACTTTTTTGTCAACCTTTAGAATTTTTTTTTCTGGAGGGGAAATCTTGCATAGATACATTCACAAAGTGTGAAAGGTAGTGTCGGATTCTTAGCGACCGAAACCCTAGCGATTTTCCTTGGTTTGCCGGTAGCCATGGCTGCTGACAATCCAAGGTTATTCAGTAAGGCCTCCGGTTTCCAAGCCTTGACAAATCGTGTAGCTGCTCCAGGTGCCCGTTGCACCCATTTTTTCGCATTCTCCTACATTTTGTTTACAATATAGGGTTGTCATTTTAAGATAATTTATATGCACTTTAGGTGCCCTTAAGGTATTTTATGCTTATTAATCGAAAGTTTGTTGCTTACATGCTCCTCCGGGGGTGTCTAATGAATTTCCCTTCTGATTTGTTCGTTTCGGACCAACCAGAGGGCGTCTAGTGTCATCCTCAGGTGTGTAACACAGGTAATGTAGGTCACTTAGTGCAATAACACAATATTCAAATAATTCAGTTCAATAAATGAAGTTTCATAGCTTCATAAAATAATACCGCTATTCTAGCAACAAGCTTTGAGGACCAAACTGACAGATTAAATGAATTATCTGACGTTTCTAAATGCCATAGATACATTAGAACATCTATTCAAAAAATACAAAATTATTCAAAAAACGATTATTAGGCGTATTTTGTGAAAACGCGAAGACTTAGATACATTTTCTGGTAAGATAATAAATTAGCGTTTTTTTTTAAAATTAATCAAGTTATAGCCACTTAAAGTTCTTATTTATTATAATTGGGATATAAAATATGATTTATTGTTTCGAGTACATAACTGAAATATTTCTTAAGTATTTGAAACATGAAAATTAGCTTAGATTTGGTCAAAATTCAAGTTTTTTTGAAAATCTTTAAGGTTTAGGTACTATAAACCTTATTAGAATAGTTCCATTTAAAAAAACACCTTTGATACTTTCATAGCTTTTGGAAAACCCTGTATAATATGAATATAATTTTAAAAAGTAACTATATCAAACTTTTTGAAAGTCACGTATTTTGGCCGCAATATTCCGTGCCGTATAGGGTGAATAACCCCATATATATATATATATATATATATATATATATATATATATATATATATATATATATATATATATATATATATATATATGAATAGTTTGGTTATTCCGGGTTTCAATCCGATCAGTTCTCAGCGAGTAACGAGACGAACCGCACTTGAAAATGCCAAATGAGATTTTGGCGAAACGTCGTGAAAACGATTTTTGGAACGAACGGATTGAAACCCGGAATAACCAAACTATTCATTCTACCATCCGTGAAAATCTACGATATATATATATATATATATATATATATATATATATATATATATATATATATATATATATATATATAAGTTGGTATTTCATTTTTGAAAAAGAAACCGTAGAAACATCCAGGATTATTTTTTGGCGTCCTCTTGTCTACTTTGTTTTTTTTTCGTTTTTTTTATAATGACGATTTGAAACCATGAACTCTGTGCGCGAAGTAATTTTCGGTAAAGTGCCACATATTTCCGCAGCATTCAGAGTGGTTACTTCAGAGTTTCGTTCCCGAATACCATGGTAAACATTTTTAATTATTATTCATTCTTTTAACGTCAATTGACCATTTTTTTTTGTGGGAGCACCACTAGTTGAAGATTCGTTAATATTCATAGTCTACCACCAACAGGGGCGGATCCAGCCTCTCTCTTTGAGAGGGGGGGGGGGTGATATCACAAGAGTATATGACAAGCGAAAGTAAGTTGTCGACGGGGGAGGAGACACCAGTAACATTCCCATTTCTAGTGTAAAAGTCAGGGTCGGGTCTATTTTTCTGAATTCGTAGCTCTTGAGGGGGGCAATCGCAAGAAAAAACAAGTTGTCGACGGGGAGGGGATGCCAGTAGCATACATATTCCCAGTACAAGAGGTAGAATCGGGTCTATTTTCCTGAACTCAAAGCTCTTGGGGGGGGGGTCGTAAGAAAAAACAAGTTGCCGGCGGAGGGGGTAATGCCAGCAGCATACACATTCCCCGTACAAGAGGCAAATCGGGTCTATTTTCCTGAACTCAAAGTTCTTGAGGGAGGGGGGCGTTCGCACCTACTGCCCCCCTTGGATCCGCGCCTGACCAATATATACACTATAAGACACTATAAAACAATTTTTTTACACAACAGAATATCTATATACAACGAAAGTATATTAATTAGAATGTAAACTCACTGAATCAATAATATATCAATAAAATATTCAAACAATGCTAGAACCCAGTCGTGACACTTAGTTTCAAGTCTATTCAAGTTGTCACATCCGTTATCTTCGCGAAAGGAGACCAAGTACATGCTGGTCGGCATCATTTTAAATGCAATCAGCTGAGGCTCGTGAAATATGACAACAATGCGTTTTAAGCTTGTAGTCCATACTCTGTTAATAGAATGGCAAAGTTTTAAATCATTTATAGTTGCATAAGATGTTTATTCCACCGCTTCGTCACTTTGATAACCGGTATTAAATTAGTCACTGACAGAAATTATGGACTTTAGGTATAGGCGAAAGTTCGTAAGATGAAAACAAAAACGTATTTTCTATAAAACACTTGTCGTTAAAAATGTTCTTTTCCAGTAAACACCAATTGACAAACGCAACAGGAAACGTCATAAAGCACCACTTTGAATTGACCCTCGGTTGCTTTCGGCAAAAGTCAGAGGAACCGGTTTAAGCAGCAGACTTGGTAACATTTCCTGCTCAAACGTTAGGTTTATACTGAGAGCATTTGGTTTATTGTTTAAGTGTTGATTCCTAAAGGGATTTTAAAAATCTCTCTGATTAGAATAAAGGAGAACGCTCGAAAAGTATGTGGTGTTGTTTGTTGTGTTTTATAGGTTTGTGTTTTTTATCAAACAATTTTTTTTTCTCAAGCGAATAAGTATACTTTACTGCAATTAACTATTAAAAAATTTCAGTACATAGTAACACGTTCCTAATGTTCAAAAGTTAACGTCAATTTAAATTTTTAACAGATATGTAAAATGCCGTATTTATGACCAACCTTGAAATATTTTTTGTTTAAATTGTTAAAGTAAATACCTACAAAGCAATTTTCTTGAAGCTTGATAAAACTAAATTGTTTACAATGTTAAAGAAAAGCAATATTTAATCTTTCAAAGTAAAGTAAACTGAATATTTTTTATTGATTGCTTTGTTTTAAATTATGCTAAATAATATTTTTCGGTAAACTTTCTATTTATACACAATAATGCCACGTCATACATCAGTTAGGCAGAGATATTTTTAGGGCAACATACCCTGACGTGTTCTATAATGCCGAAGTTTAATCGTTGAGTATACAAATGTGAAATCAATGTCGATTCATAATTTAGATGTTAAGCAAATAAACTTTTTTTTTATATTCGATAGGAAACTTGAAAATATTGAAAAACTGTCTAAAATTAGTAAACGATATTTTTTTTGCAAAAAATTTTTTATATGAAATTATAACTTATCTGGATTTTTCGAATATCAACGTTTCTATTTTATGGAGTACTTTAGGGACGGGTGGTTTCCACAAGACATTGACATTGACTAATTCTGACGCGTTGCGGGATATATTAAAACAAATAAAAAATAGGCATTATACTGGTTGTGATGAAGTTTCTCTTAGGATGTTAGAAAATCTTCCAGGGAGAACACTGGATGTTCTTGCTGGTGCAATAATATCTCCTTCCAACAGGGTAATTTTCTTTCATGTCGCAAGATGGCCGTTGTGTTTCCTTTGCATAAGGGTGGTGATTTGGATGACCCTTCCAACTATCGCCCTATATCGCTGCTCGCCACATTGTCCAAGATTATCGAAAAGCTAGTAAAGGTCAGACTACTCCATTTCTTAATTACCAACAACTTGATATCAGCATGCCAATTTTATTTTCAGGCATCTAAAAATACTAATAATGCCATATTCTCGCTTCTTGAAGACATCTATATTAATATTAATAAAAGAGAGGCTGTTGCAGCAGTATTCTGTGATTTTTCGAAAGCTTTCGATTGTGTAAATTACGGGGTGCTTCTGCAGGAGCTTCAGCATTATGGCGTTCGTGGTGTAGCTCACAGATGGTTTCCATCCTATCTTTCAGGAAGGTCACAGGTTGTGAGGGTTGGCGACAACTTCTCTACCTTGTCTGTTGTGAGCCATGGGGTACCTCAGGGATCGGTGCTTGGCCCGATTTTGTTCTTGTTGTATGTTAATGATTTAACAAATCTGAACATACGGGGGAGTTTTACACTCTTCGCTGATGATACCACCCTCTTGTGGCACTCTAGAGACGTGAAATACTTAAAGATACTATAGATATTGATTTGCATAGGGTTCGGGAATGGTGCAACTTGAACTCGCTTTCTTTTAATGTAAATAAAACTAACATATTAACATTCGGCTTTGCATTCAGTAATCTTTCTTTAGACAAAAAATTAATAGAAAATGAAAGTAGTACAAAATTTCTTGGAATGTTTATTGATGTTAGGCTTAAATTTGAGCATCACATATAGGAGCTAAATAAAAAACTGGCTTCGGACTGTTTTGCGGTTAGAGTGGTGTCTGTTGAGCTTGGTGGTGCATCTGCAAGCATAATTTATTATGCATTGTTTGAGTCTCATCTGAGATATGGTGTGGCGTTTTGGGGTTTTTGCAGCTAGCAACTTTTGAATTCTGTACTTGTGATTCAGAAAAGGCCGCTCAGGTACTTGTGTGGAGCCAGATATAGGGACCATTGTAAGCCATTGTTTGTACAGGAAAAAATTTTAACTGTTGTGAGTTTGTTTATTTTTTAGGTTTCATGTCTGGTTCATCGCAGGTATGGTGGGGAGGGTAACCTAGAGTCGTATCAATGTATTCCGTACAATACTAGACAGGGCCTGAAATTTAATTTACGGCTCCCGATCTCTAGAGTAACGCTGACTAAGAGTTCTATCATTTATGAAGGAAGAAAATATATAACCACCTTGGTTTGCACTATCGATTCATGGTTCCAGAGGAATCTGAAGTACTTTGGTGGGGATTCTGTTTTATAGTTTGAAGGAGTATTATGCCGACAGCTTTTAGTGTTCAGGGTTTTGCTTTGTTTTATTGGTTTTTTATTTGATTTTTCTGTGTTATTTTTTAATAAGTTTAATGTTGGATACCAACATTTGTTTTTTTATGATAGTGTTTTGAATTGTAGATACTTTCTATTAGATGCTTAGCCACATCTGGTCGGATTTTAAAACCATAATTAAGTATTACCGTGGTTTGTTAGATTAGTTTAGTTTTAGTTGGCTTTGTCAATAAGATTGTATAGATCTTAGACAATAAAGCATATTTAATAATAATAATAATAATATTTTTCTGCTTGCTGGGGGTCTTCTATAACAATGTTAAAATTTCTGTTATTTTGGGGACACATTTTTTGAAAGAGTAAACAGGATTTCTGAAACCAACAAAAGGAAACTTTTATTTTGGCAGATATGATCACGGATGACAAGAAATGAAGCAAATAATGTATTGTTGCTTCATTCTATTTTTACATAATTAAAAAAATATATATTTGCGCAGTGGAAGAGGATAAAACTGTTGAACATGTTCTCAGAGAATGATCGTCGCTCAACAAGATTTTCTTCATATTAAACCTATGAACAGACTATAGCATAAATATGAACAGACCAAGAAGAAGTCCGCCGGGATTCAAATTAGTCTATTACGCCAAGAAGCCAAGCGATCGGAAATTGCTATTTTTTACTTAGCGTTACGACAAAATTATCAACTTATGCGATTATATTACTTTGTGAATTGTAACGATTTTTACGTTTAGCCCTATAACAGCGCCACTAATGATACTTCTCTTTATTTCACTCTCTCTTCGAAGCTTCGAATTCAGGAGGATAGACGCACCTCACCCCGTCAACAGCTCGCATTCGCTTGTCATACTGTGCGATCCCCCCACTCCCACCCAGAGCTTTGAATTCAGAAAAATAAATTTGCCTTGGCCTGTTCCATTAGGAACGTGAATGGGGCTGCCCCCCGGTTAACAACTCGTTTCGCTTGCTTTACCGTTATCGGATTAAAGAACGCCTCCTTTTTTGAATTGGGTGTTGTTTTGATATCTAAACGCGTATCGATCTGTGCTTTCCGGTTTTCAATCAGCCGTCGAAAGCGTATGATCTTATTCCCGAAATCGCTATAGTATACGATATCTTCATAAAGCAGGGAACATAACAAACTCGGCCGAAGCGTATCCAGATATAAATTTATTTCGCTAGACCACAACGTGATGCGTGCTTGGTCCCTTAACGAGTGCAATCGTGATTCATTTTCACCAGGTCGATTTTTGCGGTCGGAAGAAGGTAGATTTAGGACGTAAAAACCGTATCTACGTTTTTTCTACTTTATTGGACCGCAACGCAGAGGGGTTCGGTGAGAGTCCCACCTAAACCATCCAACCAGATAGGAAATCTGGTCGCCTCATCTTTCTTCTCGCTCACCTGGGCAGAGGGGAGAGGGTGATAATTGGGCTTTTGTTTTCTTCTTCTTACTTCGGAAATTGAAGTAAATTTTGCTTCCAAAAATAAGCTGTTGTCGGCTATGCATAAATGCATGATGAAGTTTGAGCTTGGAATTCTCCAAAGTTAAGATTATCAAAGAAGATTGAGTACCGGTAAGCTAATCATTACGGTGAATAACACCTAGCCAAGGGGTGACTTGCAAGTATTTTAGGTTTTAGGCCTTTTTGTGTTTGTGATTTTCCGCATAGAAAATGACTTAAAATTTAGAATAAAAATTTCTGCAAAAAAAAACAGTTGTACAACTTGCCGCATGAAAATGAATAATTATTTTGAATGTAAAATGCGCTACTGGAAAGTAACGTAATGTGCAAAGATAATAGAAGTAATAAAAGTTATTACGCAATGAAATTTTAGCATTGATTTTACCCATAATTTAGTTTACGCACTTCGCATGTATTTATAACTAACTGTATATACTTTTCTTGTAATCTATTCCGTAACGTCGTGAAAACAATCCATTTAACTCACGCAAGGGATACATATTATCACTAACTTCTTGTTATAAATTGATTCTAATTTCCACAGTCAAATTGGCTGAGGAGGGTGTAAAAAATGCCAGAGAAAATATTCCAGTACCAACCTTTTTCTGGTTATTCCCAATGATAAGAATCCCGAAAACAAGGCGCTTTCATGTTCTGAAATATGTACGATGAATAATTGGATTTGAACGCATAGTGACAAAAACCAGTAAGGGTAACCGAAACAGATTAAAAGAAGTTTTGTGTTAAAGAACGAAAAAACAGTATGGGTAAGTAAACACTGTGAAGGTAGCAAATGGGTGCTTGTTTGGACCCGTCGAATTTTATTTTTATTTTAGTGTCAAGAAGGAACTATGACGTCATCGATTTTTTTCTTCAATTGTAAACCCCATTTTTGATATCATAACCAGAAAGGACACATTTTTTTATATACGAAAAAGTAAATTTTTATGTTGGTTACATAAGAAACTTGTCAAGAAAAATTACTATAAAACTTTAAACTATAAAAAAAAATTTGGTACCATCTAAATTAAATGTTCAAACTGGGCCCAGTTAACAATCTAACTTCTTTTTTTCTGTACTAATAACTTTGTATTCAGACCCATAAGAATCCGATATATCACAGCGTGACCTTTTTTTCCAATAAGATGGAGATTTGGATGAGGTCTTTCCAAATCTTCGATCATACCCTATAGATTTAAACAACAATAGATTTGTTTAAAGGCTGTTTATGGTCGGTGGGGGAGAGGGGTTTTTGATGTTTGACAGACACAAACATGTTTACTTATCTTTTCTTTCAGTTTAATTGCTTGTCGTGACTTTTTTCAGTGTTAGAAATTACTATAAATGCGAAGTTTGTAATTAATATCAACAAAAAGAGGATTTAAAAACTTATTTTTATTGATAAATATTGTTGGATATTGATTACAGATTAAAAATAACAGTAATAATAATTTAGGCAACCATAAATTCATACTTTATGTATTCTAGAATTGACGTACCGATTATCATATGATGCTCGTTTAAATAATGCAATTAGAAAAGGATAACATAAAATCGGTATGTGTGTACCAAGAAATGAAATATTTACTGTTTATCAACGGTTTTTCAAATATAAATAAAAATATTATTACGTTATTCAACGTTCAAACCAACGGACCCTAGTTCTGACTTTATGCTAATTCTACAGGGGTATGTTCGAAGTTCCGAATCGTTAGATAACCAGAAGAGGTGCAATTGAGCGGCTAGCCAGATCATCAGATTTGACCACCCTTGATTATTTCTTGAGGGGATACTTAAAATCTAAAGTACACGTGACCCAGTCCGACAATTTATAAATCATTGACAATGTTCAAAAAGAAGTTATTCATCGATTTGGCTACGGTCAGATTGTTAACGGGGCCCATTTTGAACATTTAATTTAGATGGTACCAAATTTTTTTTATATTTTAAAGTTTTTCAAAAATTTTTCTTGACAATTTCCTTGTCGATACATAAACACATACATCGATATTTACTTTGTCGTATGTAAAAAAAGTTGCCCTTTCTGATCCTGAAACAAAAAATGTGATGTACACTGAAAAAAAATATATAGATGACGCCAGAGCCCCTTCCTGATATATTTTGGTATCACGCAAAAAAACTCTAAATTACAAATAAAATTCGATGGATCCAAGAGTAGCAATTGAGTTATATTGAATTTATCCGCTACTTTACGAAAGCACTGTATATAACTAAACATCGTGTTCTGCATCTATACAGTGTGTCTCTAAAAGATCTATACAAAACACTAGCGTAAATTCCTGAAGCCAAAAATGGGGATCTAGTCCAATTTACGAGGTCCAAGAGCTGATAACTTTTTTTAAAGTTGTTTGTAAATATTTAACTTAATAATAGTTTGATTTGCACTTTGGTATTTTTTTAGGATGAGAAATAAAGATCTGATTACAGTTCGATGTACACTGTAGAGAGCGCTACTAGCACTACGCCCACATCTAAAGCTTCATAACTCTTGTAGGATCATTGACAACATATTTATTATTGGTCTTGTCATCTTACCATCTCGTTTAAATGATTTGAATTACCTAAAACACAGTAAATTTGCCAAATTTCTAGAAAGATCTTCCACTGGCTACTAGACAAAATACATGGTTCATACTTTACATTAAATTTTTGTAAATTAGCCACCCCACTCACCGGATTAACATCTATGAACTACCTTTTATGAGGAACTCTTAAACAGATAGTATCCTGTAGACTTATAAACACCGAAGAAGAATTGTGGGCACAAATACATAATTCAGTCAACACTTTATGGCTAGATGCAGAGATGATGGAAAAGGTGAAGTTCAACTTTTTCTTATACATGAAACCGGTGGTCAATTGAACATTTACATAGAGTTTAATTATAAAATGAAATAAATAAAATTTTTCTGTTTTGGTTTGTTATTGATTTTGTGTGTTATTTTTATTTTCCTTCGCCAGTTCATTCTTATATTATTATAATTGTTAGCACGTTGCTTGTAACAAGACTTTAAATAAGTATTCTTCAATTACGCTCGACTACGTTTGTTCAAATATGGCGGGTGTTACCTGTTGTTTTTGGAATGCCCTAGCTATGAAGCTGTATTGGTCCAATTGTATATTAATATAAATATCCCTAAGAGGGTCATAAAATCGGAAGAATTTATTGTAAAAAGAACTTTAGTCTTTTCAACGCTGTTGTCGGAAGATAAGATTGGGATATTTCATATAACGAAAACTCACTAGAAAGATTTCACAATAAACTATGTGAAACTTTTAACCGCGCGTTTCCTTTTTATAAATTAAGGAAAAAGACTAGGAAGCGGTAGATGACAAGAGCGGGAAATGTACGGATATTGCAGAACATTTTCGATGAACTTTATTTATTTAGTTATCTCAAACAGTACATCACAGAATAAATCCAAATAGTACATTCCTTGTAGTATGTTACACAAATAAAATAAAATAACTTATCTAATGCTGAACGGTGATACAAACCTTTAACAAAGAATACACACTCAGAAAGAAAAAAACAAAACAAAAACAAAAATAGTTCCGCAGTAATACACTCTAAATACCAGATGAAACGAACCGTCGAAGTTGCAAGACACAAATATTCAAGTATTATATAAGAGTGAATTTAGTTTCGTTTTGAACGTCGGCAGGGAGCATTCAAGATCGAAATTAAGGGGAATATATATGTTCAAATGTTGCATAATACGATTCATTATATTATTTCTACCAATCAGTTCGGCTTCTCTTAACCGAGAACATTGGGAATAGGCGAGTGTCGCGTGAAGAAACGTGAAAGTTAATCAGTTCAAGAAGACCAGAACAGTCGATGCTATTCCTAATTATATTAAATCCAAAAAGAATGGTTAAATAAGTTCTACGCAATTCCAAGCTTTCCATACCTATTAGCTGCAATCTCTGAGAATGGGAAAGAAGATTTCTGTCGACGCCAAGCTTATAGAGCCTAAAATTCACAAACTTCAACTGTATGCGTTCAATCCGCTTAATATGCGTTACATAACATAATAAGGGCTCCAAATAACGCAGCAATATTCTAGGTGACTACGCACAAGTGAATAATATAAAGATTTTAAAACTTGGATACTTGAAAAATTCCTGCAGCTTCTCATTATAAATACTGCCATTTTATAGGACTTTGCTAAAATATAATTTATGTGGTCATTAAATCTTAATTCTGTGTCAAAAATAATGCCTAAGTCATCGATTAAGGAAACTCTGGTCCGAAGGGCATTAGAGATGATGTAAGGATGTAAAATTGGAGATTTCTTCTTAGAAAATGAAATTATCTTACATTTTAAGTTGTTAATTTCAGATTGTAGGAGCAGGCAATCATCAGTATTGTTTACTCTCTTAAATATCTTCAAGTCTACGGCGTAGAAGAGAAATTGGCAGTTTTCAAATACACTGCTAAGATCATTTATAAAGATGAAAATAGGTCCCAGGTGCGACCCTTGAGGTACACCGGATGTTACATTTATCAGTTTAGATAAAATATTATTGAATTTAACTACTTGTGTTCGATTGGTGAGATAACTAGAAATCCACGACAGTAGAGGGTATGTAACACTGAGTGAGTATAGTTTGTTGAGAAATATAGAGTGAACTACTCTGTCGAATGTTTTTTTAAAATCAAAGTAAACTGAGTCGACATGAACGCCCGAGTCCACAGCTGCAGTTAGATAATTAGAGTATAGAGACAAATTGGTTTGGCACGAGCGTCCTGGCAGAAAGCCATGTTGATGTTCTAATAAAATTCTGTGGAAATTTAATAACAATTGATCAACGATTATGGATTCCAGGACCTTGCTCATACAATCAAGGCCAAATATCGGGCGATAGTTACCAATATCCTGTCTGTTACCACCCTTATGAATTGCTGCCACATAGGCGGTTTTCCATATGCTAGGAAACTGGCCCGAATTCAATGAGAGCTGATAAAGATAACTAAGCGGCAAAGCTAAAGTTGGGCTACAATTCTTTATGAGAACAGATGGAATTTCATCGGGTCCAGCACCCTTACTCTCGTCGAACTCAATCAGCTTTTTTGGATACTATTCATCGAAAACGCCTTGTCTCTTTCTAAGCATGAGCCAACGCACTTCTATAGGATCCGCGGTCTATGTACTTTACTTTTATGTCTATGTTCACGACATCGCCATTTCGTGGTCTGATCCTGCCTTCTGCATTAGGACTGTGAACGGTACTGACGTCTGACAACTTGCTTCCGCCCTTTCCAGGAGCTTCTAATTCAGAAAAATCGATCCGATCCTGCCTCTTACACTAAGAATGTGAATGGTGTTGGCATCTCCCCCCGTCGACAACTTACTTTCGTGATCCACCTCCCAGCTTCTGGTTCAGAAAAATAGACTCGCCCTAGCCTGCTGCATTAGGAACGTCAATGTCGCTGGCGTCCCTCTTCCATCGACAACTTGCTTTCGCCTGCCATACTGTATTTTTGTGATACACCGCTCCCCCTCCAAAAAAAAAGAGGCTGGATACGCCCCTGCCTAAATCATCATAATGTTTAAGTTTTTTAACGCTATTTGTTAATTTGAACAATAAAATTTATTTTCTTATTGCTCCCATAAACTGATAGGGTGTAACCATAGACATAAGAGAAATTAATATTACCAAATATAGACTGTGGATCCTATAGAAGAAAGTTGGCTCACGCTTAAAAAGAAATAGAGCGTTTTCGAGGAGTAGTACCTCTTTCTTTAATTTGAGCCAGGTGACGGGGATATCCAATGACGTTTGGAGGAGTATCGTGCTTAGCTCTGCCATTAGAGAGATACTGTCAGGGTTGCCACTTTTGGAGATAAAAAAATCGGGGCCATCGGGGTTCGGGCATTCTGATTGAAGGAAAAAATATAAACACTTTTTGTTTTTATATTTACTCAATTTTATTTTTATGTTGCCATGCATATTTTTTATTGTTACGGGCTGCTTTCATCAATTTCGCGAAATTTATATATTTATGTAATCAGAGCAAGATATGTCTATGTTGAGCGAAATTTGCAATTCTGCTCTCACTAAATATACAGAGCAACAATTTCTGACATTTGACCGTCATAAGGGAAAATATTCGCTTAACATAAGCATTTGAAGGATGTGTACTAAGAGTCCGAGATACAACACTAAACCCATTTAATTTATGCGACAGGCGATGGTGATGTGAGCCGTGTGATTATCACGTCAATCGGGACAAAAATTGATAGGTTGGCGGTACATTATTATCGAAATCGGGACTGTCCAGGCAGAATCCGGGCGAGTGGCAACTTTGCGTGTGAGCTATCATTGTATGTGGCAACTCTTAGTCTTTCCATTGTGTTATATCAATAAATAGCACAAACCCATGTTGCCAATTATAGAAAACTAGCGCATTTTAAGCTGTTGCTCTGTTGCCAGATTACTAATATGAAGAAGGAAAAAGTATTGGGAAAAATTTAAAGTAAAAATACTTAAAAAAAATGAAGTTCCATGGTACTACTCTAAGAGTGGCCACTACTTGTAATTTATGAAGTGTGGCCTCATCATTTATTTTAACCTTTCTTTAAAACTAATAAATTTTGTAATAAATCGTAGGTTTGAAAACGACCAGTCATCACATTTTAATTTGTTATATAATGTCATTACTAATAATAGTTGTGAATAACATAGATACATTTCTTCAAATTATACTTAATTGAAAATAATTTATGTATAGTGACCTGACAAAATATAACATAAAGCAAGTAATTCTATTTATTTTTAACTCAATTAAAAACGTTATCAATTATCATAAAAAAATTTAACCTACGTACATATGAGGTGATACTAGATAACTAAAAATAAATATTTGATTAAAAATTATTATCGTTATTTTATAACAAAGCGCAAGCAAAGTACTTCAGTTTTGAAATAAAACAAAAAATTAGAAAACAAGATCTTTATTAATAAAATATTTAAATAAATTTAGGTACTCTTATTTTAATTATTATATTTTCAAAAACTAAACCTACAAAGTATATATAACACTATCACTAGAAGATACACAACGACCAAAATAATACATCTTATTTCACCACCATCTTAACATTATTTGGTAGGGCTAGAATATCCACTTTCAGTTAAAGATCAATTCATTAACTAAAAGCTCTATCAGCCAATATTTTAATGAGAAATGAATAACTACATCAGATAAAGGAAGGAACAGGTAATAAGGTTAAAAAGATGACTTGGAGATGTTGTATTTGAAAAATTACAAATGAAACAGTCCTATATACAGTAATTTATTATTATTTTAAAGCAAAAAGTTGTTAGCCCCCTTAAAAAAGTCTTAAATTCCAGTGAAATCACTGAAATAATACCAAAATTAAACCAACAAAATTATGTAACAAAGAAAGTGTATTGTATCAGTCATTTTCAATTTCTCTTCTTCTTCTGTTGGTCCTGTTCCTGCAACAAAAAAAAATGTTTCAATACTCAACATTCTTGTAATGAAATTATAATTTGAAAGTAATCTAGTTAGTTTCTGTAACAAAAAAAAAATGATGGTATGAAATTTTTATTCTTGTACAAAATACATGTGTATATATATATGTTCCAGAATAGGCATTACAAAAAGGTACACAATACCTACCTAATTTAAAGAATAAATTATACAAATCACTGGTGAAATCTATTTTGTATAAAGGATAATTATGATGGACATATTAAATACTCCTACACTGTAATAATACATAGTACCGTGAATATCACAATTTTCAATGTAGGAATGGATATCATCAAATTTTATATTTTTGTTTCATTTGAACTGTTAATAGCTATTCTGGAACATCCAGTATATATAAAATAACTTTGAACATTTTCTGAATTTGTGTTTTTAGAAAACTTATTCTCAGAAAATATATTTAACATAAACATGTGTAGTGTGACATAATATTCTTTCGATTTTTATGTTATATAAGCTTAATTATGATAATAATGTATTTATAATTTATGTATTACTGATAAAAATGATATGAAAATGATATTAACCTATTCCCCATTACCTTCTGCGTCAGGATGATAAGCAATCTTTTGAAGATTCCAATAAAGTCAACAAACAGATCTAAGGAGTGTGCTACAAAGTCCTTGCTCCCCATCCTTCTTTTTTCAATGATGGCCTGGGTATCATACAAAACAAATCCACACATAGCTAAAAGCCCAATGTAGATTTGGGCATTCCATATAAGAGTTGATCCAAAGAAAATGTTGGCTAAACTTAAAATCATTAAAGTGTTTAGGAGAGTGAAGAGGGTACCTCCCAAATATAACCATGATCCTCTCTCAGATAGAATTGAGCAGATGGTGAATGATACAAAAACTACAGAGGTAGCGATAAAGGCAGTAACAATAATGCTTGGATCAACTAGTATCACATGTTCTAATAGTGGCCCCATTCCTACTCCTGTTAGTGCTGAGAAACCAAGGAGGTACCCTACTCTTTTGGTCATGCCTTTGCCATTGTCATCAGGTGTTGAAACCAAGAGGAAGAAAAATACTAGAGCTCCTATGGCTGATAATAGACCTGCCTGTAGGATGTTGGTGAAAAGGTGTATTGCAGCTCCAACTCCTGCAGCCAAGGTTGACATTGCCAGGCAGGCATAGACATTTTTAAGGTGTTGTTTGACTGGGGGTTCTCTGAAAAAAAAAAGGAAAATGTTCAGGTTACCAAAGTTCAAAATAAGATTTATGTCGCGATGACGGCAGATTTTTATAACCAGAGAGGTAAATAGAAGCTTATATTTAGGCTTTTACGCATATAAGAATAATTCATAGTTTGCATAGCTAATTTGGAAATAATTAGGTCCAAAAGTCAAAGATTAATTTTTTTATAGCTTCTAAGCTTATACTGCAAAAAGTATGGATGGTTTACAAAACAACCATAAGCGTAAAGAAGTGGATTAATTTATAAAAAAAATCCCGAGACTGTACTTTTTCGGGGTCTCAAAAAAAATTGTATATGGGATTCTTACAAAATTTCATATGCCAAACGTCACAGAATTTCTCTTATAAGGCGTGAAAGTAGACACTCCTTAAATTACCTAATTTTGGTATCAAAAAACTAAATTTATTTAGCAGTTAAATGTATAATATTTATAGAAGCAAAATTTGTACTTACAATCGATTATTGAAAGAGTTTATGAAGGTATTTATGCCCACAGACGCCATAATTTTGTCGTTCAATTTTTTCGAAATGTCACTGCAACAGTAAAAACAAACTCACTACGCTGTTCTAAAATTTACTTATCAGAACAAATAAAAAAATATAAAACACGATAAGGTTTTCCGTAAATCACCTTTTCTCGTCGTCGATAACTATATTACTAATGAAATTGAGGAAAGATACCTACGAAAAAGCTTCGTATTTACACCAAGCAAAATGTAACACGTCAGTAGAGAACAAATAATTTTTCGATTTCTAGACGAATCTAGAGGGTCCCTTTTAAGATTTTCATTGGTTAACGAATGTCACGTGAATAGGAAGTGTCTCGAATCGTCGATACTTCTTACGTGGACGATACAAACCTTCGAGCAAATAACTGAAAATATTATTTGCGCGCGCGTTACACCACAGAAAGAGAGACATATGAATAATTGTTTATACTACTTTCTCGCTGGCTTGCTCGCGCCTCGAAATTATTTGGATAAAGAGGTGAGAACAAATTAACATTCGGAGCGAGAAAGATAGCATTCCCCCTCTCTTTCGTCAATGCTTTGGTAGCATAATGTGTATGCGCGAAGGTTGTTGAATTGAATGTTTTTCGCGCGTTACACGGCAGAAAGAGTGAGGAGACGAATTGGAATTTATTCTATATCTGTTTCTTATCCCATAGTTTGGAAGCGTTCGGAGGGATAGAGATAGTATATACTTATAGATTCTGTCTACCGTGTAGCGCGCGCGTAGCTCTGAATGCTGTCTCCAGTACTATATGCTCGAAGGTTACCACGAAATCAAAATATTTTAGACACTTCCTCGTAGAAACATTAAGCCCTTTCAATTTTCCAGTTCATCGGAAGTGACGTAATTCGTAGCAGCAGGAATTTTCTGAATATCTTTTTAAAGCAGAAGATCTACGAATTAGTAGAACTACTGGGGGGGGATTGAACATTTGACGTCTCTAATCTATATTTCTAACCTCAAAATTTACACGTTGTGTTATGTTTTGACATGAAATTTTAAAATCTTGAAAAATGGGAAAGAAAACCAAAGTTGGGAAACAGAGAAAGGATAAATATTATCATTTAGCCAAGGAAACAGGTAATTACTATTTTTGCATTATTTAAATAAGTTTTTACAAGCAATTTTGTTTTATATATTTTAGGTTTCCGATCTCGTGCGGCTTTCAAATTAATACAACTAAATCGAAAATTCGAGTTTCTCCAAAAATCTCGAGTATGTCTCGATCTCTGTGCCGCCCCAGGAGGGTGGATGCAAGTTGCCAAACAAAATATGCCTGTATCCAGCATTATTATTGGTGTAGATTTGTTTCCGATTAAACCAATACCTGGAACTATTAGTTTAACAGAGGATATCACTACTGAAAAGTGTAGAGTAAGTGTGTGCTTTTGTATTTCCTTATTTGATTTTATTAAAAAAAGTCTTTTAGGTTGCTCTTACTAAAGAATTGCAAACTTGGAAAGTGGATGTTGTTCTTCACGATGGCGCACCTAACGTAGGGAAAAATTGGCTTCATGATTCCTATGCTCAAGCTTGTCTAACATTGAGTTCATTAAAGTTAGCAACACAATTTTTGCGGAAAGGAGGATGGTTTGTAACAAAAGTCTTTAGATCGAAAGATTATAACCCACTTATTTGGGTTTTAAAGCAGTTCTTTAAAAAAGTACATGCCACTAAGCCTCAGGCGTCACGTACTGAGTCTGCTGAAATTTTTGTTGTGTGTCAGCATTACTTTGCACCTGATAAAATTGATCCCAAGTTTATGGATCCCAAATATGTCTTTCAAGAATTGGAGATTGAGCCAAAAAATAAGCTTAACATTTTTCATCCAGAAAAGACTAAGAAAGCTAAAGCAGAAGGTTATGCAGATAATGATTATACTTTGCATCACAAAGTTAATGTTTCTGATTTTGTTAAACATGAAAATGGAATTGATATTCTACAACATGCTTCAGAAATTGTCTTTGATGATTCAGAAATTTTAAGTCATGAAAAAACTACTAAGGAGATACAAGAATGCTTCAAAGATATTAAAGTCTTGGGAAGGAAAGATCTCAGAAATGTTATGAATTGGTGGAAAATTTTGCATGAAGAATGGGAGAAGAAAATTAAGGAAGAGGTTGATGAGAAGCCGAGTATAGAGGATGATGAAAAACCAGAAGCTAAAGGTAAATTTTTCACAAAAAAATTGTGAAGTGTAACAAAAAAAGCAATGTAGTTTCCGTATTGTAGGTAGTGATGATGAGGATGATCTTAAGGATATAGATCAACAAATAGGTGAACTAGAAGCTGAAGAACTAAGGGAATTAAAAAGAAAAAGGAAGAAAGTTCAGAAAGAAAGAAAAAAGTTAAATGAGAAGCTCAATTTAAAAATGATTATTAAAGGTAAATACCCATACCTCTAGTTTTTAAATATTACCCATAGGGTATGTATTTTTTGTATATAATCATTCTGGTTGTTTATTTATTCTATAAGAATATTTTTTTAGGTGATGATGGGCCTACAATGGAAGGTGATGAAATTTTTTCATTAAAACAAGTTAAAGATAGCAGTAAAATGCAAAAAATTGTCGAACAGGCACCAGACGTTGTAGCTGATTCTGATGATGACGATGAAGATAGACCTAAACAAAAATATCTTAGGTAAATGTAAAAACTAGTTGTTCCCCTAAATCTTTAGAATGATTTTAGAAATAGTAATACTTATTTTCATTGCAGGTATGATAAAGATGAACAACATTTAGATAGATCTGGGCTTTTCTATAAAGACTCTGATTCAGAACTGGAGATGGAAAGTGATGAAGATTCCGATGAAGAAATAAAAGAAAATCTTGGTAAGAAATCAGAGTTTTTAAAATGTTCTATGTGTGTATGTTTAATATATTTATAGATATATTCTGTATAAGAAAATATAATATTTAAATCTTTCAATTGGAGTTATAAATGAAATTTGTAACTATAAATTTTATTTTTTAAGGCTTTGACTCGGATGAATCAGACAATGAAAAACCTGTAAAAAAAACTAAAAAACAAGCAAAAACAAAAACCAAAACAGGAAAAGAGTCGGAAGAACATCCTTTAATAACAGATCTGGATTATAGAGATAAAGAGCAAAAAAAGACTCATAAGGCAGAATTGTGGTTCGAAAGAGATATTTTTAAAAACTTAATTGATGAAAAAGATGAAGATGCTGATTTGGATAAAATGGTTGAGGAATTTAAAAAGAAAGGAGCAAAAGTAATAGGTAAAAATAAAAAAGTATATTAGTTGTTTTAAAAAAATAATTGTTTCATAAAATTGTGTACTTGTTTTTTTCAAATTTGCCAGTTTTTTAAATTTTTACATAATGTACCTAGTATTATCCTTTTCTATTTAGGTGAAGAGGATAATGTTAACAAAAAGGAAAAAGAATTGAAGAAGAGGAAACACCAAGTAGAAAAGGAGAAAAGCATAACCACAGATAGTGACTATAGCTCAGATGAAGATGATGATTCAGATAGTGACAGTAGTGACTCAGATTATGATGCAGACAAAGATATGCATGTTAAAGTTAATAATTCTAAGAAAGATGGCTTTGAGATAGTAAAAAACACAACAGGTAGCAATCTTTTTATAAAAATTTTATTTCTGTAGGTTTTATTCTATTTTTTAGTCTGTAAATTTTTGCATACAAGAATTTTTTAATATATTTTTTTCTCAAAGGTGTTCCTGGAGTAAAAAAAGGTAAAAAATACAAACTAACGGAAGATGAACTGGCTTTAGGTACATTAATGATAAATAGCAAAAAAGCAAAAAGGGATTTAATAGATGCAGCCTGGAATCGGTATGCATTTAATGATGAAAATTTACCAGATTGGTTTGTACAGGATGAACAAAAACATATGAAGAAGGAAGCACCTGTTCCAAAGGTTGAGATTTTATTTTGAATATGTAGTGGTAATAGAAGTGTAGTGTAATTTTATTTTATTAAAAATTCTATTTGTAGGAATTAGTTGGTGAATATAAAAAGAAATTAGAAGAAATTAATGTACGACCAATTAAAAAGGTGATTGAAGCTAAAGCCAGGAAGAAGAAGCGCGCTCTTAGAAAATTAGAAAAAGCTAAGAAAAAGACTGAAGCACTCATTGATAATGCTGATTTATCTGAAAGAGAAAAAGTTCAACAAATTAAACAGTGAGTTAGCAGAAAGTTATAGTTTACATAGAAAAGAAAAATTAGCCTTCATTTTGGATTTAATATATTAAGCTTCTTTAATAATTGTTGAATTTAGATGAAATATTCATTTTTTTTTTTAGATTATACAAAAAAGCAACAAAAGAACCTAAACAAGATGTTACATATGTAGTTGCCAAAAAGCACATGACAGCTAAAAGAATGAAGAGACCAGCAGGAGTAAAAGGTAGATACAAGGTCGTGGATCCTAGAATGAAGAAAGACGTGAGAGCACAGAAAAACAAATTAAAAACGATGGGTAGGGGTAAAAAAGGAGGCAAGAGGCCTAATAAAAATAAATCTAAATCAAAACAAGGTTAAAGTGAAAAATACCTACTGTGATTAAAATGTTTTATCGTTTAAAGACTTAATAAAGTGTTGTTTTTAAGATGTTTTTAGTTTTTGCCTTATTTAGGTTAGTTCAGGTTAGTTAAATTAGCCCATGGTTTCTTCACATTTTTGGTTACTAGATTTTCTTCGTACGTGGAGTAAATTTTTTTGGCATTAACGGTTAAACACTTTCTTTCTGGCGTTTTACTACTGGACGCAGTGGACGCACCATTATTAACTTCTTCCCATGGACGAAAAATATTTCAAAACGTAAAGAATCCAAATGTACTCTTCACTAGACGGAAACAAACTGAATGACCTAAATTTAATCATCGCAATTTATACTTTGTTGTTCAGGTAGTTTAGGTTGGATGGTATAAGGATTATACTGTTATTTAAAAGTTTTATTTACCTGAAAAAAGAAAAAATACTTTTACCGGCTTAATCAAAAGTGTTAGTTGACGTTTAGTAATTGAAATATATCAATATATTATATACTTGTTACAACAACGATTGGATCCAACCCTGACTGCAATAAATTATCCAGATCGAGCCCCAGGTATAAAACTATTAACAGGCGTCAATAAGAAAAAGATAGAAGTTGAAACACACTTTATCTCACTTCATTTTATAATACTGTAAAAAGGTATAATGAAAAACATTTTCTCTGGGAAGCATGAACACTTTTCAACATACAAACTAACGTTGGAGGAATTGAAATAAAAAGTCTATTTGGAAAAGAAAATATATAAAAGATCATGTTTTGTAATAAATAAATTTTAACACTTGTTAATCAAGTGTGGACATAGTATAAATATCAATAAATATTTTCTTTAAATAATAAACCGTAATTAATAAACCACATTATTAAGGAAAAGCGATTTGCCTTGACCGTTAAAAATAGAAAAAAGTGAATGTATCCAGTGATTTTAAAAAAGCGCAAAAATAGAGTTTTTCTGTCCTTGGCTGAGATTTAATTATTATTTTTATTGCATAAATTACTGCGTATATACTACGCATTTTTATTTTATTTCAAATTGCAGCATTACAAACTAGATTAGTAAAATACTTTATGGGAACAGTCAGGATAATCGAAAGTTACTTATTAATGTTACTAATTGGTGTTGTTTTTGTGATTTCAGTACTAGTACCATTTACAAGCTTTTTTGAAATGTCGGTATATATGAGTGTGTATTGAGTTAGATGCGACAGTTGGTATGGCCAGAACAACATGATTTTTTTTAACCGCTGTAGTACTATTAGCAATCTGACTGACTTTGCTCAATTTACTGGTGGGATATTGGAAAAATGGAACCAAATTAACGTGGTCTATATCGACTTCTCAAAGGCATTTGATCGAATCGATCACTGTATTCTACTTAACAGACTTGCTGCTATGGGTTTTAGTAAAAGCCCATTGTTAATTTTTAAATTATACTCACAAGACAGAATGCCCTATGTTGAAATCCGGTATTATCAATCCTATAAATTTAAAGCTACAAGCAGATCAGATCACATAAAGCTATTTCGGGCGATTCGTAATATAAATAACGCTCTAGAGCTGCAAGGGGTTATTGATATTGTTCGAGATTGGTGTAAAGCCAATAATTTGCCTTTGAATAGTGACAAATAAACCGTAATGACTTTCTTCAATAAAACTAACTCTTTATATTTTGAAAATACTCTGAACAGTCAAATACTAGAACGAAAGAATTCTTTTAAGGACCTTGGAGTCACTTTTGACCCAAAACTTTCATTCGCGAAACATCAGTTAGGTTTGTGTGAGTGCGGTCAGAATGTTGGGGTTCATATTGCCCGATTCTAATGATTTTACCAATTTGGGGACCTTAAAAACTTTACATGTTAGGTCGAAACTTGAATAGCTTAATAGCTATTAAACAAAATTATAAGAAAAAAATAAAATCAGTGATTAATTCACACAATAATTTACAAAAAAAGAAAATACTTCACATTTTTATTAGTATATTAGAGTTGTATGTCATATTGTCTTGTAAATGGATGTTGTCTGTTAGAAAATAAAGGTTATTATTATTATTACTATAAAAAGAAATAATAGATTAAGAGATATAGACTCAGATAGGGGAACATTTACATTGCTGAGGGTTTGTTTTCTTTAAGTTCGTCTGCGGTATTACCTTAATCGTCCAAATCTTTGAACATACCCCTATAGAATTAGCATAACGTCAGAACTAGGGCCCGGTTGTTTGAACGCTTAATAACGTAATATTTTTATTTATATTCGAAAAAGTGTTGATAAACAGTAGATATTTCATTTCATGGTACACACATGCCGGTTTTATGATATCCTCTTCTAATTGCATTATTTAAACGAATATCGTGTGATAATCGGTACGTCAATTCTAGAATACATAAATATGAATTTATGGTTGCCTAAATTATTATTATTATTGTTATTTTCAATATATAAACACTTAAAAGAACTGAAAAGAGTCCCAAGCAATTAAACTGAAAGAAAACATAAGTAAACATGTTTATGTCTGCCAAACATCAAAAAGCCTCTCCCCACTGATCATAAACAGCCTTCAAACAAATCTATTGTTGTTTAGATCGAAGGTCCAAATACGTTTGATATGGTTTTGGTTTTAAGTGGTTTAATGGGTTTGAATGGGATGTTATTGATCGAATGTTGTCATATTTTTGGTGTAACCCCTTTTTGTGTTGCACTGACGTTTGTCAAGAAACCAAGCTAATCTTAAAACATTCAAGCAAACATAACTTTCTGAGGTAAATGTAAAAACCTTTTCATTCTTAAAGTTTTATTGTACAAACAACTATTTGGATAAAGGCAAATTTCTTAAATTATTTATGTTGTTGTGACCTAGTGCGTTGAACTTATTAACCAACGTATGATTTAAATTCTTCTTGTGTGAGATCCGCAAATTGATTAATTCCCATAGTGAAAGATGTTTCACCTTTTTCATATTTCTCGTTATGTTCTTTAATTTTCCGAAGTGATTCTTGGAAAATTGAGAACCGATAGGCGTTTTCTTCTGGTGATTTATATTTTTTGCCATAATCACACTAGAAATTGAAAAAAAAATAACAATAATATAAAACAAGAAACAAAACAATCTGTTTTATTTCTTTTTATATTTAAATAATATAAAAAAAATATTTTGATATATAAAATATGTACCAACAGTAACTAGTGACTATTTGCTATGGAAAAAATTACAAAAAAAAAAAATAATGAACAATACTGTTGCAAGTATGACGTCATCTGCGCAAAACGCAAGGTTGTATAGCTTTAGGTCCATCTTAAACCAAGTCTGTCAGCTGATTATATTTGAAGGAATAAATTAACAATAAAGTTATGTGTATTTAGGCCTAATTAAAAGTGTTGGACTACTAAAGCTGAAAACAGTGTTCTAAATTACTTTTGATTCGTAATTGACAACTTAGCAAAAGAAATGAAGGCGATTTTTTATTTAGTTGTCAATCTCTTAATTAATATCTGTGTCTTGAAGTTTTGTCCGGTTTATTTTCTTCACAATATACTTTATACCCTTCTTTTTATTTCTGTTATTTCGTTGATAAGTTTTACTTGTTCTCGTTCTTTGTTGTTAGTCTTCCTTCTATTGTCATCTACGTTTTCTAGCTCGTTATTAGTTATGTCGACTTCTTTTCTATTGTATTTTTTCTCGTTTGCCAGATTCTTTTCATGACGATTTTTCCCTGATTATTCTATGATCGCTTCTTATCTTTACTACGCTGAATATTGTAATATCTTGTACTAATTAGATTATACAATAAATAATATTATTATTTAAATACAGTAAAATGAATAAAGCCTACTTACCTTAAATTTTTCGAATAATTGTTTATCAGTCAATTCGGAATAGGCAAAAATAAGGCCCAGAAATCCAAGATACAATAACTTTTTCATATTTTAATAAGTTTCAACTTGTGAAAATGTAAATTTCATAAATATTGACAAAAAATGTATTACTTAGAAGCACGAAATTTGTTATAATTTCTTTACGTCAACACGATTAGTAGCAATTAAAGAAAGTCACGTTGCTGATTTACTAATTACATAAAAGTTTGCAATTTAGATATTTTAGAATTAATCACCATATAAATATTAATATTTATACAATTAAAATGAGATGAGAGCAAGATATTTCCATTTCACAATATTTATATTGCATTTTTTTAATGTTACATCAGTATAATTTTTTACTAAAAGCGATGGTTGCTTAACCTCTCGAATTTCTGATGAACGTGATTTTCTAAAATTATTAATGTCTTTGTATAACCGGATCTAGACAGCAGTGAGCCTCAGTGCAAACCATGCTTGTGGGCCTCTTTTTATCCAAACTAACCGAAGTTCCTCTTTTAAAACGATTTCACATAAATTATTTCAATAACTGAATTCCTTAGTAAAAACGAAATTAAAAAAAAACACAAAATGAAATAGAACAAAAACATAATTTTATCCCAGTTTAAGTTACAAAAAAAACTATAACATTAGAATATGCATTTTTTCTAACTTTCGCATTTGTAAATTAACCTCGGAATGAAAGACAATAAACAACTTTTCACATTTGTGTAAAATTTCTTATTAGGCTTATTTAAAATTTATAATTTAAATTACTAACTTATGTTTATTAATTCCAACTTTATTATTACATAATAAAGTTTAGAATCGTGTGAAGGAGGTTATTCCAATCTAAATTTAAAAAATTTAGGGTTATAAAAGATAACGTAGTAAAACTCGATTTTCACTTAAAATTCCACTTTAATTGAAACTTGAATAAAAGAATATTCAACATGTTTCGCTACACGGTAGCTTTATCAAGAATTCTTGATAAGTTGACCTTCTATAATTGTCTTAAAATTAATAAGTTAATATAAAGAAGTTGTAATAGTAATAAACAAGAGAAGAACTTACAATAGTAATACAACGACAGAAGAAAGTTGGTCAAACATTAACCGAATACAAAAAAATACTGGTACGTTTTAAAAGATAGACACCTGTAGGTAAAAGATATAATAAGATAATTCAGATAAAGCTTATTACTTCAAGACAATATGGTTAAAAGTATTTTAAGATAATTTGTCTTCTGCAAAGACAGGATAAGATGATACCTGGAATATAGGCGGAGTCAAAATTCTACAGATAAGCCAAGGTTAAAAATTAAGTCTCACGTAGTCCTCCTGATAAAATAGGTTGGAACTTGAGTATCCTTTTTCCAGTAACCTAGAGATACATTTTACCTTAAAAATTATAAAACTAGGCAGTACAACCCTTACACAACAATATATTGTTACCAAAACTCTTTGGCAACAGGTAGTTTAGGAAAGGAGAACAGGTAATTAAGGCCAGCAACATGTCTTTAAGATAATTTTGATGGACTCGTATCAAGAGGTAATTTGTATCTCAGAGAAGATAATGTGCTAAATTTTGAAAACATCTTAAGAAAAAAAATAAATGTATTTTGATGTTTTATAGTCAGC
This sequence comes from Diaprepes abbreviatus, assembly GCA_034092305.1. Lineage (NCBI taxonomy): Eukaryota > Metazoa > Arthropoda > Insecta > Coleoptera > Curculionidae > Diaprepes > Diaprepes abbreviatus. The sequence continues at coordinate 621,198 of JASJET010000268.1, read as the reverse complement.
GATCAAATACCTAGAATTCATGAATTCAGTTTCCCACCATAGAAAAAACCTTCAAACAACGGATATTTGCTATATATATATATATATATATATATATATATATATATATATATATATATATATATATATATATATATATATATATATATATATATACATATACATATATATATATATATATATATATATATATATATATATATATATATATATATATATATATATATTAATTTGGTAGAACAAACCAACCGAATCAAAAAGTTAACTAGATAACAAAGATAATCCAAAACTCTTCCAAACTAAATTATAGTGTTTTATGGATGAGAACATCTTAAGAAAAAAAATAAATGTATTTTGATGTTTTATAGTCAGCGATCAAATACCTAGAATTCATGAATTCAGTTTCCCACCATAGAAAAAACCTTCAAACAACGGATATTTGCTATATATATATATATATATATATATATATATATATATATACATATATATATATATATATATATATATATATATATATATATATATATATATATATATATATATATATATATATATATTAATTTGGTAGAACAAACCAACCGAATCAAAAAGTTAACTAGATAACAAAGATAATCCAAAACTCTTCCAAACTAAATTATAGTGTTTTATGGATGAGAACATGTGTTTCAGTATTAATTCGGGAATACATCCGTTTGTCCATCTGGTTTCCTGTGGAAGTTTGCAGACGTTTCGCCAAAATCTCATTTGGCATCTTCTGTGCTTGGTGGTTGCAGATCAACTGAAAGAAATTCAAAATGCAGCGAGCTTTATACGTGATCGCAGATAGTAATGGTTGGTTTGCGTTGGCTCCGCCTCCCTCTCGAGCGCCGCCTTTGTTGTCAGTTTAAGCGTGTCATGCGTATTGGTACAATGGTCCCGCTTAAAGAGAGTTTCCCAAGTAGAAGGAAAATTAAGTGTTGCCTTGTAGTGTTCTATATTAGCGATTTGTTGGCTGGTGTCAAAATCAATTTTGTGTCCTGTCTCTTGCTGGTGTTGAAAAAGCACCGATGTTGTCTGTTTGTTTCTTATACTGAATTTATGTTCTTCTAGTCTTGCTGATATCCTTCTGTTGGTCTGACCTATGTATGTTTTATTGCAGGTGCCCCATGTGATTTTATATACGCTTTGATTTTCTAGATTAATTTTGACTTTTGGATTTCTTAAATAAGACCTTATTGTTCTATGAGGTTTGTAGGCTATAAATATGTTGTGATTCTGGAGTAATTTGTCCAGTTCTGTCTGTTGGGCCTTTTATGTAAGGAAGTATGGTGATTTGTCTATCCCCGGCAGGTTGCTTTGTTTCTTGCGTTAGTTTTTGTTGCAATTTTATTGCCTTGTTTATGGTTGGTGTCTTGTAGCTGTTTTGTTGAAGGGCATTTTTTATGTGTGACAGTTCCTTTTCTTTTCCTATATCATCAGTTAGGCGAAGGGATCTTGATATTAGGGTATTAGCTACGCCCTGTATTTGTGAGGGGTGACGGTGAGAATCAGCATTCAGGTATCTGTCCGTGTGTGTTGGTTTTCGATATACCGTGTGTCGCAGAACTGTATCTTTGTATGGATAGAATTAAGAAACTCATGGAAGCAGTTGATCTGTTGTTTGCCATGAGACCATATTACAAATACATCATCAACGTAGTGACACCAGAGTTTGGGTTTGAGGTGGAATTTTTCAAGAGCTTTCGTTTCGAAATAGGTAATGAATAGATTTACCACAGCTGGAGAGAGTGAAGAGCCCATGGCAATGCCATCTATTTGTCTGGATATATGACCATCAAACGGAAAATATGCGTTTTTAAGACAGTGTTTGGTGAGATCCATGATATGAGTTGGGAAATCCTCTCTTTGAGCGATCTGATCCAGTGCTTCATCCATCGGTATGCTGGGATACAGCGATTTTACGTCGAGTGTAGAATAGTTAAGAACTGCTCCGAGTTTTTAACGTAAGAAGCGGCATTCTCAACACGTAGTTGCATGAAGCCAGCAAGGCATTTTTCTAGTTTTTGAATGGCAGAGTTGTAAGTGCTAACAATGGGTCTTTGAGGGACATGTTGCTTGTGGATCTTTGGAAGTCCGTATAGTTTTGGGCAACTACTGGATTTTTTCCCGTGGTATCAATTTTTATTTGACATCCAGTTCTATATGTGCCTCTGAAAATCTTTTTTATTCATGTTTATGTAATACTTAATTAAGGTAAGATCGAAAATCATATGTACTTAGGAAAAACAGTAACGTTATTTATAAGTTGTGTTACAGGAAATTCCACTTATATTTTTGTAGTAACTCTATGTTATTAGAAGTATGAAATGAAATCTTTAAAAATACTATCTGTGCGAAAAAGGCTTGCACAGCTCATCCAGACTATAGTAGAGGACAATTATAAAAATTCGCAAAAATATCAAAAAATTTACTCCCACAAATGATAAACTTTATCCTATGAAATTATAATCAGTTTGTTATTAGGATCTACAGAGACAACAAGACTGGCAAAAAGTCGGAAGGATAAGGAAATTTCAATCCAAACATGGCTGAAAAGGGCATCAGACCAGATTTGTTATTCGACTAAATAAAAATTCTTGTTTTTAAAACTATTTAAAGATTTGTATACTTTTTATTTCAATAAACTTTTATTTTCTTGATAGTTTACCTTTTAGAGTTATTATATCGAAGGGATAAACTAAGGCTTAAATTTGATAAGTTCACTTATAGTCCGAACAGTAGTAGTTCTGAAAATATTTGCTCTTCTACCTCACTTCTTAAATTTCAAATTAGAAAAAGTTTACATTATGCTTAAGTTATGTATTTTTTTTGTATAAAGAAATTATGTTGAAGATATTTTTTAAAGCAAATTATTCATGCGGAAGTTGTAGTTATTTAAAATGGTAGTGTATATTTTGCTCTTGATTTTTTCTTAATTAAAGTTATTTCTTGGACTTTTGAATAATTACGGTTTGACTTTGTAAACAAGACAAACAAAAAAAATTAAAGGGACCCTTTTTAATATACATAATTTTATTGGTGGAATATGTTGTTTTAATGTTGGGAAGGGACGTCCATAAGACGTTGTAAGCAAATGTCTTAAAGACGTTACCTTTTGCAACATAAGACGTCTATACAACGTCTTATGGACATCATTCGTCTTTTATGGACATCCATAAGACGTCCTGAATGTTGAGATCAAACGTTTTATGGACGTCTTTAAGACGTATTTGTGCTGTTTGGGTGGGTGAGTCCATGATTCTGGTCTTTGTTGTTTTTTTCAAGATATGTAGTGGGATCCCTTGACACACGTTTGTAAGCAGGATCTTTCAAGATATCTTTAATTTTTGCAGTATAATCTTCGGTATCCATGACGACAGTTGCATTGCCTTTAGCAGCCGGTAATATCATGATGTTATCATTTTTGTCCAGGTCTTTTAAGGCTGTAAATTCTGCTCTACTCAGGATTTGTTTCGGAAGATTCGATGTTCTGAGAATTCTTGACAAATCCTGCCTTATTTGTTCAGCCTCGTGGTTGTCTTTAGGAGAAAGGGTAGACTCGATTTGTGTGATTATTTCCTCTATAGGAATCTTTTTCGGAGCTATTGCGTAATAGAAACCTTTACTTAAAACTCTTTTTTCGGTTTCAGTCAGTTGGTGTTTGGATATGTTGTACGCTGTTCTGTTGTTGTTAGTTGTTGCTTGTTTGTTCTCTTGTGTGTGGTGGTGTTTCATGATATTGTCTCAAATTTCTTTAAATGCGTTTCTGTTTTTGAGGTTTTTGTAGTTTCTGTTCGCCAATAGCGTTTTTCAACGGTTCCATAGGACAGGATGTATTAAGTTACTCAGAAACAGGTGAAGTTGGTAGAGTGCCTGTTCCGTTGTGCTTAGTTGTATCCTTTTCTGTCGTATAGAAGAAATACGCTAAAGAATGTATCAAAGGGTTAGTTTTTGCTTTTTATTATCTTATATTATCTATTTGTTATTTTTAATTTAATATTCGGTTGATGAGTAGGTTATAAATATTTAGATCATATATTAATTCTCGTTAAAATTTATTAATGGCAGCCCAGGTTAAGCTCACAGAAAACCTTGCTATATTATAAATGCATTTCTGATAACTGTTTAATAACATATTGCATAATTTGAAAAAACAACTTATATTAGGTTAATGCATTTTATTATTATGACAAAAACACAAAATATCCCAAAATGCCCTAGCTTAACTACATTTTCAATATGTGAACATATCTGTAGATATATTTGAACATTATTAACTAGGAAAAAATTGTTAAATTACTGATAATATACATTTCCATCATCTTTAGGTGGTAAAATTCCATGTGCGTAGATTGCTGCAAATTCTTCTGCTGTTAAATCTGCAAATTTATTGACTCCCATCGTGTAAGTCGTTTCCCCTTTTTCATATTTCTCGTTATGTTCACGAATTTTATGAAGATTATCCTGGAAAACTTTGAATCGATAGGTTTCTTCTGCTTCTGATTCATATAATTTGTGATGTTCACCCTAAAAATTGCAAAATATGGTACTTTTTGTATTTAGGCATACATACAAAAACAATATGAGTAAGTCTGTCAAATTACGAAAGTAATTTTGTACATAACTTCTAAAAAGAGACCTTTTCCATAAAATCATACTTAACCAGAGTGATATTTGTTATCAAAAGCCTTGTGTAAATCAAGAAACACCTTACCTTAAATTTCTCCCATTCTTGCTCATCGGTCAGCATTGGATGGGCCAATGCAAGACCCAAAAACAAAAGGCACACAATTTTCATCATGTCGAAAAAGAATAAAAATTATTATATTTATGAATAATATTATTATAAAAATACTGTTTGTTCAAGCACAGGTATAAGTGGTTTGATCAGACTACACAGTTTAATTTGATAAATTCGTAATTATAATTGGTATCGTTTTATTTATCTATTTATTGATAATGTTTTAGTTGATTAAGAAATTTCTAGAACAGACTGATTTTTTGGCTGATAAAATTCAAGTTCATGATTAATATAATAATGAGAATTGTTTCTTTGCTTATAATTCGATATGTTTACGTCATACACAGGGTGTTTCGAAAAACATCACTAGTAGGAGGTTGCTCATTTCAAATTCGTTTCATTTTCAGATAATGTTAAATTGCTGTTATTGTTTTTTAATTGTCACAGTGAGAATGTCGAAGATTGATTGCTTCTAATAAAGCTAAATTTCACTCCTCATCACTATGACACCTCCTTTCTGAAGATATTGTTTTAGAGGTAAGGAACAGGTACAGATACAAGAAAGAGGGGTAAAAACAAAATACGCAAGGATAGAGGTCGCGTTATCCGGCGAGTAGTACGTTTCGTGTATCAAGTTTTGATATATTTCTTTTTCAATTTACCGTTGCGCCATCACATGGCGGTTTTCTACAACATTGTTGGTTTGTGTTGCTTTTGTGTTATTGAGTGAGCCATCGAGATGTCGCCACTGTGTCTTATTTACTATTTTTCAACTATAAAATCTGATTATAGGGCACAGATGCGAGATGATGGTTTGTACCGAATGCAATGATCTGATGAGTCCCATACTAGGACGAAGCAGCGCTGTCGTCGTTTTTCCATTATCTTGGAGATTTCCGGACTTTTTAACATGAGAGTAAGATTTATCGGCAGTCTTTATATCTTATTATATAAATATGTATATATATATATATATATATATATATATATATATATATATATATGTATATGTATATCTGTATATATATTTATTTATTACATATACATATATATTTATTTAAAAAGGAGCCAACCATCTTTCAAACTGCAGCCCGTCAAAAGTGCCTTAAACCTCTCGGTTTAGTTGACTTTATATATATATATATATATATATATATATATATATATATATATATATATATATATATATATATATATATATTATATTTTCTTGATCTTGAACAATTTTGTCTTTTCTTGGGTTCTTTATTTAGGAAAAAATGCAAAACAATTGACGTTTCGCCCTTTATTTAAGACATTTTCAAAATTTTTGTTTTATTTTCCTTCCTTGACATTTTGTTACTCTATTCTTTTTTTAAAAAGGTACGTACCTGTAAAACAATAGAGTAACAAAACGTCAAGGAAGGAAAACAAAACAAAAATTTTGAAAATGCTTTAAATAAAGGGCGAAACCTCAATTGTTTTGCATTTTTTGTTAAATAAAGTACCTAAACCCAAGAAAAGACAAAATAAAGAAAAAATTATACATATATATATATATATATATATATATATATATATATATATATATATATATATATATATATTCGTTCGCTCGTTTCGTTTCTTGTAGATATTTGCAGATGTTTCGCCAAAATCCCATTTGGAATCTTCTGTGCTTGTTGGACTCATCAGGGTACCGACATGCACCTGGCTGTGTAAAGGACAGATCGGAATGAAGCATGCAAATACTAAACGCGGCTTCGCCGACCTCCCGCCGGATGGCGTATACATGTTTATGCGGCTTTCACGGATTCCTCCGTGTGAGATGCAATAGCAGTGGATACATCCACATTATGCTGTTGTAGTGCTGAAATCACATTCAGCGAACGTACAACTATATGCAGCTCCATATATGAATGAAGTAAAATGCGAACAGTAAATGCAAACTTCGGTCCAAACATATCCTTTCCATGTTAGAGGTTGCACAGTTGGAACAAATTGCTAAGGACACAATTTATTCTATTCCACCACCATCGAGATGATGGCCTACCTGTACCACCATCCGTGAAAGCCGCATAAACATATATATATATATATATATATATATATATATATATATATATATATATATATATATATATATATTGCAATACTAGCAACAGTACCAAAACGGATACTTACTCCGTTTAAAACCGTGTATTAGGTATTTTTAATCTATTTTGTCAAATTACGTATAAATTATTAATTTAACGTTAAAACATGAGATAAAAAATATTTAAAACTAAAGAACGTGTAATAGAGATTAGTTTACCGCTGTAATTTTTTAATTTTTCCGGAGAAGACTTAAAAATCATGATTTTTAACCAAAAACGGGCCATAGCTCAAAATTTGAGCTTAGTAAACCTGAAAAATGAAAAACAAAGTAACACAAAGTTATCGAGGGGAAATCTCATGCATTAAATTAAAATTTTTACTTGTGTCTGGAGTGTCTCAAATTAGCTGACCACCACTCTATATGTAATCGTTTTTCAGCGATGCAATTTCAGAAATACCAACCTTATTTTTTTTTTGGCTTTTTAAATTTTACTGCGAAATATAGACAAACAATTTCTTTGCTGTATAATACAGAAACCTAAAAATAAAGAATAACAATATTAAAAAAAAATGTCCTAGAAATCAATGCAAATATTGATTAATAAGGATGTAGACACTTAAGTCTAATCATTATGAGATGATTAATTGTGATTTCGGAGAAATATTACAGTAAAGGAAAAATACTGATATGAGTTTTTTTGAGATGTCTGCAAATAATCCTACACGTGTTTTTCTGGAGCAGTTTTTTGTTTCGGCAAAAAATATATTATACTGATTTTCACAAATAATACAAACTTTCTATAGAAATTATTGAATTAGGAGGTATTTCACAAAAGAAGAAGCATACACTTTGACATTGTAATTGCAGCACTCCTGTATGCCTGGCGTCTGCACCAAATATTCACATCCCTCAATTTTAAACAGTTTTATACTTTATACATAACCGCAATAATTTTCATTAGATATAGTTAGTAACTGGCATTATTTTGCAAATGATGAGACTATTTAAAAAATATTAGAGGACATATTTAATACCATTTTTGAAAACCTATCTAACGATATGACCTAACAGAAGATGGACTTGGGAAAGCCAGGATGGCTTAAATAAATTTTATAATCACAAACAAAAAACATATAGTTATTTGCGTAATTGTGTTAAATGCCCTCCAAAATGACCACAGGATGTTAAGAACCATAGAAGAAGTATACCGAACTAAAATAATTAATATCTTAAAAGAACGAACTTAGATGATTCGTAACACTGTCAAGGATTATGGGTGAATCTATCAGCAATCCAGCAATGATCACCAAACGGCTGGATCAGTAGGAATAAGAAGGAAGTACCAATAGTAAAAATGACCTAATCATTGTGGCCTCATTGGAAGGTCAAGATTTACACTGTCTCAAGATCAGGAAGGAAGAAAAAGTCAGCGAAGCTGTTGTGCACTTTATGGAAAATAGAAGGGGTACGAGAAGTGAAGAAATAACCATCTCAGAAGAATTAAAATAACTAAGTAAGGAAATATCCAAGGCCATTAAACGCGATATCAGAACATGTAATTAAAATAAAATCAACAGATAATAGAAAACAACAACAGTATGAAACTGTTGCGTAGAAATTTTTTCCAAATATTTTACAGGAACCAAAAAGAAGCAAACTTACTTTCAAACGCCAAACCAAAGATAGTGACATGTAAAAAGGGCATCGTCAATTAGTAGTCAGAAGCTTTATCAGACGAAATAAAACTAGCTTTAAAGAAGACCAAAAAGAATAAATCTTCTGGTGATGACTGTTTGCTCCATAAAATTAAGAATCTTATTAATCTTTATTTTCTCAACAGTACCATACCAAGTAAGTGGTGCATGCCATAGTAATATTACTTTATAAGACGGAGACATATCTAAACTAGAAAATAATAGACCAATAAGCCTGGTTAACCATGTCTATAAAATATTCATAAGAATAGTAACTACAAAACTAGACAGCAGATTAGTTTTCTGCCAAGAACAAGTTGGTTTTTCAAGTAAATTCCGAACCAATTACAATTGAAAAATCTATTGATAACAGACCCTTTGTTCTGGCCTTGGTGGATTTCAGAAGGCTTTGACCCAGTTGAGCTAGAAGTAGTTTTAAAATAGCTACAAGAATGATGTGATGATTGTCCTGAAATGAGGCCAAATATCTATAAAGGTGCTAGCACGATGGTAAAACTGCACGAAAACACCAACCTCATTCATTTCGGTATAGGTGTGCGGCAAGGAAACGCTATATTGTTCAAATAGTTTACTGCTGTTTTGGAATACATTTTCAAAAAACTCAACTGAGAGGAATAGATCGAAATATTGAGGGTAAGGTTCTGATAAATTTGCGTTTCATAGACATATTAGTATCTGACATAATGCGCCAAGAACTTCAGGAAGTATTTACTGAGGTTGGTATATATATAAACATTTCCAAAACAAAATTTATGACAAACTTAATTTCTATTGAAAATATTACTTAAGACAGTTAAGAAGTGCAGTTTGGACATACGTATATATATATTTGGGCCATGAAATACGGATCACGAGAGATAACCAAACATGCGGATTAAAAAGACGGTTAATACTGCCTTGGACCACTTATAGAAAACCATAGGCGTAAGAGAAATTAATATTACTTAATACAGACTGTGGATCCTATAGAAGAAAGTTGATTCAAGTTTAAAAATAGTCTGTTTTCGATGAGTAGTACCTTTCTTTCTAATTTCGGTTAGGTGATAGGGATATCCAATGATGTTTGGGGTATCGTGTTTAGCTCTATCATTAGGAAACGCTCTATCTCTTTTTAAGCATGATCCAACATTCCTTTATAGGATCCGCAGTCTATATTAAGTAATAATTTCTCTTACGTCTATGTGGAAAACTCAGAGTGATTAGCCAGTCTGCCTGAAAAAGAAGATCCTTGATCAGTTTGTGGTGCCAGTTATGACTTACAGCACGGAAACTCTAACATTTATCATAGCATCTTCCTAGAAATTCCGAATAATCCAGCGAAGAATAGACAGGGTAATGTCTGGAGTGTCATTGCGAAATCATGTCCCAGCTGTTTGTAAGTATTTATCTGTAATTGTGGTTTGAGTACTTTAATGTACCCGAATAATGAACAGTTAAAAACCATAAAAGTAGATAGGTTGTATCAAACAAAAATCTTTTTAACTTTTTAATTTTAATATAGTTCAGGTACTCTTGAGAAAACCTTGAACAGGCGAATTATATTTAGATCAAAACTTGGAACATTAAAAAATAAAAACTGTTTTTAACCGTTATTTCAAAAATATTCCATAACGCAGATTCCCACAAATATACAGTTATAAAACTATATGATTTTAGCTAACATAACGAATCGGTAAGAATCTTTAGCTGGTTAAGGAACTCTAAAAACACAGTCAGTTGCATTTCATGTAAAAGGTAAGACGTCTTAAGTAAGTTTCAAAAATCTCTCATAGTCGAAAAAAAAACTTATAGTGTGCTTAATTATACTTGACAATCTGGCGAATGTTCAAGAAAAATTGGTATGTTTTGACCAATTTCATAAAATTAATTTTATATGGATACCTAAAACACCTATTTTTTCACTCTCTTGATCCTACGGTTTGAAGTATTGCAATTCACCAAAAAGGAAAATTTTCTGCTTTTCCCTCAAAGACAAACTAGTAGTTTTTCTTGTTCATATTTCTAATAAGATATACTACTAAACTAAAAGTTAAACTAATGTAAATTTAAACGAGATTTTCCTTAAGGAAAATAGCCAAAAGTGAAAATAATACTTATTTATAATGTCATAAATGCCACGCTATACTGATATAGGTGTTATAAATCTTGAGAACAATTTTTAATCTCAGGTTTTAAACAACACTGATTTTGACGATTTGGCGAACGTAGAGAAAATTTTTTCAGTTCTATCACTTGAAGTATTCATGATCACTTCGACCCTATGACAAGTAAATGCATATTCAAAAGAACATGAAGTTATCAGTTTCACTTTTTTCACTGTGATCAGTGATAATTTACTCAAAAAAACACAGCCTTTATATTTTGATAACCAATTCAAAAATTACTCTGGAGTAGTGTGGTTCCCAGCAGTGGCGGCTGGTGCAAAAAAAAAGAAGGGGTTGCAATTCCAATGGTACATTAAAAACATAGATATGTATAAAACCTGCCGTAGACACTGGTGGATGAAAAAATAAAAGTCTTCAAAAACTGGGTTAGTATGAAACAAAGCAGTGTATTTTAAATAATTAAACATAAAGAAGGTATTAAATTTTAAAAATATAGCAATCAAAACTAAATGCGCCATACCTACCGTGTGAATTATTTATAAAAAAAATCCATATGCCGATCTTTGGTAAACTTATGAATAAGCATTGCAAAAGCGTAAAATCTTTCTTGGCTCATAGTACTCCGTAAAAACGTTTTTATCCGTTCGAAGGTAGAAAAGCACCGTTCTGCTTCAGCCGATGCGATCGAAATAGTAATTAAGATTTTCAAAAGTTTTAGAACTTCACTAATGTCTCACTTAGCTCGATGTTTTGCGAAAGATAGTCATAAAGTACAAGAAGTTCCGACATTGATCTAAATTCTTTAGTTTCATATATAACCCACACAGCACTAGACGTCTTATAGACGTCATTTTTATATCCAGATTATGTCTGAACGTCTTAAGACATAAATAAGGCGTCTTATTGACGTTGTTTTAAAAACGTCCATAAGACGTCTATATACAACGTCTTTAAGATATCTTTTAAAAGTCTACATATTACATTTTATATGAAAATAAATACAGTGGTATATAATTTAGTTGATAAAAACTAAAAAGCATTTCCTTCCCTATGGATGTTGTCGCAGTTGGGTAATAAGCTTGCAACGCCGCACAGAGCTCAGCTGAATAAAAGTTGAGGTTAAAATTTTTGATTGAACGACAAATTTTAGTAGCCTCACTACGACCTTGGTTAATAAAACTTTTGCGTGATCTTTTTTATCAATAGTTTGGTGCTTTTTGTCACAGACTGTTTAATGTACCGATAACAATGACACACATAAATATGATGCCAGTGAAATTATAACTTTAAAAAACCCTTTTGTTTCTGTCAACTGTCATTTTTCAGTTTTGTATTTGTGTTTCGTCATGTCGTTATTCATTTTTAATGTTGTTGAGGTACCGACTGTGAAGATTTAACTTTTGAAAGAATTTTATTAAAATAGTTGATTTATCTATGTGCCTCTAAAAATCTTTTTTATTCGTGTTTATGTAATACTTAAGGTAAGATCGAGAATCATATGTACTTAGGAAAAACAGTAACGTTATTTATAGGTTGTGTTACAGGAAATTCCCGAATGCTTTGCCGTTTATATTTTTGTAGTAACTCTATGTTAGAAGTATGAAATGAAATCTTCAAAAATATTATCTATGCGAAAAAGGCTTGCACAGCTCATCCAGACCCGGTCCTAAATATTACAAGAAATATTACCAATGAAGTGGAAGGCGAAATGTTTGTTTATGGAGTGCTTCACTAATGAAACCTATAAGATTTATTTTGTTCCTGATGATTGATTTATATTTAAAGAACATAGAAAATAGAGTTGTGTTAATTACAAGAAGTAATTTTGTTGAAGGTTTTAGAATATTCAAAACTGGGAGTAGGGAGCATTTATGACTTTGTAAAGCGAGCTTGTAAAATTACCATGTACAGTTGATTAGTACGAAAAGGCAAGAGAAAGTTCTACGATTCCAACTTGGCGAAACTTATTATGAGTAAGTTCTGTCTTTCATTATATATATTAACCTTGAAATTGCATAAGTCACGATTCTATAGTAGAGGACTATTATAAAATTTCGCAAAAATATCAAAAAATTTACTACCACAAATGATAAACTTTATCCTATAATATTAAAATCAGTTTGTTATTAGGATCTACAGAGACAACAAGACTGGAAAAAGTCAGAAGAATGAGGAAATTTCAATCCAAACATGGCTGAAAAGGGCATCAGACCAGATTTGTTATTCGACTAAATAAAAATTCTTGTATTTAAAGATTTGTGTACTTTTTATTTCAATAAACTTTTATTTTGTCGATAGTCTACCTTTTAGAGTTATTTTATCGAAGGAATAAACTAAGGCTTAAATTTGATAGGTTCACTTATAGTTCGAACAGTAGTAGTTCTGAAAATATTTGCTCTTCTACCCCACTTCTTAAATTTCAAATTAGAAAAAGTTTACATTAGGCTTAAGTTATGTATTTTTTTGTATAAAGAGATTATGTTGAACATATTTTTTAAAGCAAATTATTCATACGTAACTTGTAGTTATTTAAAATGGTAGTGTATATTTTGCTCTTGATTTTTTCTTAATTAAAATTATTTCTCGGATTTTTGAATAATTACGGTTTGACTTTGTAAACAAGACAAACAAAAAAATTAAAGGGACCCTTTTTAATATACATAATTTTATTGGTGGAATATGTTGTTTTAATGTTGGGAAGGGACGTCTATAAGACATTGTAAGCAAACGTCTTAAAGACGTTACCTTTTATAACATAAGACGTCTATACAACGTCTTATGGACGTCGTTCGTCTTTTATGGACATCCATAAGACGTCGTGAATGTTGAGATCAAACGTCTTATGGACGTTTTTAAGACGTAGTTGTGCTGTTTGGGAAGTATGAAATGAAATCTTCAAAAATATTATCTGTGCAAAAAAGGCTTGCACAGCTCATCCAGACCCGGTCCTAAATATTACATGAAATATTACTAATGAAGTGGAAGGCGAAATGTTTGTCTATGGAGTGCTCCACTAATGAAACCTGTAAGATTTATTTTGTTCCTGATGATTGGTTTATATTTAGAGAACGTAGAAAATAGAGTTTTGTTAATTATAAGAAGTAATTTTGTTTAAGGTTTTAGAAATTTCAAAACTGGAAGTAGGGAGCATTTATGACTTTGTAAAGCGAGCTTGTAAAATTACCATGTACAGTTGATTAGTACGAAAAGGCAAGAGAAAGTTCTACGATTCCAACTTGGCGAAACTTATTATGAGTAAGTTCTGTCTTTCATTATACATATTAACCTTGAAATAGCATAAGTCACGATTCCATAGTAGAGGACAATTATAAAAATTCGCAAAAATATCAAAAAATTTACTCCCACAAATGATAAACTTTATCCTATATAATTAAAATCAGTTTGTTATTAGGATCTACAGAGACAACAGGACTGGCAAAAAGTCGGAAGAATGAGGCAATTTCAATCCAAACATGGCTGAAAAGGGCATCAGATCAGATTTGTTATTTGACTAAATAAAAATTCTTGTTTTTAAAACTGTTTAAAGATTTGTGTACTTTTTATTCCAATAAACTTTTATTTTGTTGATAGTCTACCTTTTAGAGTTATTATATCGAAGGGATAAACTAAGGCTTAAATTTGATAGGTTCACTTATAGTTCGAACAGTAGTAGTTCTGAAAATATTTGCTCTTCTACCTCACTTCTTAACTTTCAGATTTGAACAAGTTTACATTATGCTTAAGTTATGTATTTTTTTGTATAAAAAGATTATGTTGAACATATTTTTTAAAGCAAATTATTCATGCGGAACTTGTAGTTATTTAAAATGTAGTGTATATTTTGCTTGATTTTTTTTTTAATTAAAGTCATTTCTCGGACTTTTGAATAATTACGGTTTGACTTTGTAAACAAGGCAAACAAAAAAATTAAAGGGACCCTTTTTAATATACATAATTTTAATGGTGGAATATGTTGTTTTAATGTTGGGAAGGAACGTCCATAAGACGTTGTAAGCAAATGTCTTAAAGACGTTACCCTTTGTAACATAAGACGTCTATACAACGTCTTATGGACGTCATTCGTCTTTTATGGACATGCATAAGACGTCCTGAATGTTGAGATTAAACGTTTTATGGACGTCTTTAAGATGTATTTGTGCTGGTTGGGATGGATAAGGCCATAATTGAAGAAATAACAATAAATACGATCTTTGAACCTGCTCAACTAAATTAAATATTAGAAAAAGACACATGATAATAAGATTGTCTATCCTTTAAATTTTAAACTGCAAAACCATAAAATAAAGAAAGAAATAACTACATGCGAGATGCAAAAAGATATAGTGGAGAAATTTAATTTTAGAGAGGGGGCATCTTATCGATTTTCATATCCTTGCCATCAATTGCATGTGTATTTCGCCTTCATATTTTATCAATTTCTAAGTACCTGGTAAATCCCTGGCATGATAGCATTCCTGGCAAAATTACTGGCATAGCTAATTATTCCTGGCAAATTCAAGGAATTACTGGCAAATTGACAGCCCTGGTGATAAAGAGAGTATCAAACGTAAATTTTCGGAGTGAGAGAGATAGCATGTACTGCTATTTGCTTCCTATTTCGTTCTACTATTAATGTGCTCGGAGCACTCAACATTGCTTCCAGTAGGACATGCTTAAAAGCTTGAAATAAATTAGTCGACCACTCGACATTATTTTATGTTAATTAGAACTCAAGACATTTGATAAAATGATGGGGAAAAATTATCTTCAACTCCCTTTGTATTTATATAGGATATAGGCAACCACATAAATATTAACAGTGATACTGATGATACTAAAATAGTCAAGCTTTTCACTAAATTATCGATATTACTCGTACACACGAACATGAGATATAAAACTGGACTGCTCATGAAAATAATTTTTGACCCCCCCCCTTATTGGTCGCCATTCGGTGCAATGATTTGTTTGGCAACATTGAATTCCCTGCTAGTTTCTTACATTGGCGTGAATGTGTCGTGTATGAATGTCAATTCTATTATTCTAACTAACAGGTTTAGACAATAGCTATCTCTTTCTATACTATAACTTAAACAACGAATCGCTCTTCCTTGTTTTACTTGACAGGTTAATCGAGTATATTCAATAAAAAAGACCGTAGCTCCGATTCTGTAAGCATATTTTTTGACATTCTCTTTCCTTATCTCTTGTAGGACAGTGATATACTTATGTGTTAATACAGACTGAACAAAGATAGAAGATCCTTATTATGACATTCTTTTTCCCTTTACTCTTATAGAATCGCAGCCCAGGATAATTGTTTCTGTAAAACAATATTTAATTTGAATATCTACTTTTAGTTTCCTCAAAATTATAATTTTAAAGCAACTCCAATTAAGCAATTTTTTTTAACTTCTTTGGAACAGCGTAAATATGTAACGATATTATTATTTTTAGATAACAAGCATGAAATGTCAGTTCTTATAAATAAATGAAAATGCTTTTTCTATAACCGTTTACATATTTTATTTTTTACAATAAAACTGTTATTTAGCAAAATAGCTAAAATGTGATATATGAGCCAAAAACAAATCGAGACTAATTTTTTTTTTGAAATATCTGTTTTAGAAACATCCTTATTCGGACGTAGAGTATAAGAAGTTAACGAAAAAAAGTATTAAGGCATTTATTTTTAAAAATTTTATATCATGAATTAGTATAGTGTATTGTTTAATGTAAGGTATCGAAATGTCCACATAATCTATTGCAAAGTAAGAGAGTTTCATCATTTAAAAATAGCTTCGATTAGGTCTTTGTTAAAATTATTTTCTCCTCGAAGCTTTTAGGGAACTTATATGTTAGGTATTTATATAGGATTAACAACATCCATAATAATGTTGACATTTCCTTCATAAAAACGGAACTTTAATTTAAATGAAGTAAAGTAACATTATGTACTAAACCATTTTTATATAAAAAAAAATTAAACTCTAAAGGGGATAGTGTTAAAGCAGTTTATATTTAATTGTAAACAAAACAATATTTATTAAGACACTTTAAATATAAAGAAGCTTGTAAATCCAAGAGAATTCTTACATTAATACAATCATTTTTAATCTAAATATATACATAAAGATTTACTAGCAACTTTTAATTTTTACACTAGGTCAAACTTTCAATTTACTTAACTGTTTAAGGATCTGGAATTGACCTTTCCTAGAGTTGAATTTTTGAAATGGTAATCAATCGCAGCTTCTCACTACTTTGACAAAGGATTTTCATGACACAAATTTCCTATCTGAGCTAAAATCAAGAATTTTTGTTTTATTAATTTAATTAATAACATATTCAAACAAAAGGTTATTATTTTATTTTTAGACAAAACAAATACATAAAAGTAAAATTTATGTAATTTCCAAACATCCTTAATAATATTGAAAAATTTCATATTATATGCAATCATTTATTTCTATTTTAATATGGCATATTGGTTTTTAAACATAAAATCATTTTAAATTTTAACACCATACCAGTTTCGATATTCAGCTTTATATGTCAGTGGAACATTAACTTTATAGTAAAACTATATTGTTGTTGGTTAATGCACACCTAATTCAGGACTTTTTTTTTGTAGAGCCAGTGTATGTTATTAAGTCCAAGTTTAGTTGCTTCAAGATGTTTACATCAAACAGTGCTTCGTAGTTTTCTTCAGGCAGTTTATTTGTAAGAAGCACAACACAAATTTTTTGCTCATCTTCTTGTATAAAACAATTTCCAGAGAAATGCTCTGAACAGAGTTACTTATCTGATGTATAAAAGAATTATGATCATAACCAATTTGCTTCAGCTCTTGAATTTGAAGATTCTTTTCTCTTAGAAAACTAAAATATTGATAGCATTTAATAATTATCATATATCATATCCATAAGATTAAACTTGTTACCCTTAGATTTACAATTTGATTCTAAGGTAAAATTTTATATAATTATTATTGAATGCTTTATAACTTACCAATTAAATAAATTCCAATTTACCAGATGAGATATTTGCACGTCTTACGATGAAGAATCGCATTTTTTAAAATACAAAAAAAAACCTTAAAGTTCACATTCTTGTTTGAAATTTTCAGGAAAACGTTACATAAAATGTGATAAAATCCATAAAACAGCAAAATCAAAAATAAATTTTTGTCAAAATGAAAAGTATTCAGTCAATGTCAAAAATACACTTTCACCAATATCATAAAAACTTAGAGAATTCATTGTTGCCAAAGCAATTATTTGCACCTAATGGCACGGAGCACGGTGGGGTCATTTTTTTTTATAAAGGAGATATGGAACACCAGCAGTCCAGTTTTATATCTCAAGTTCGTGCTCGCACATAATTTATTAAGGTTGACTATCTATTGTTTTACTAACTAAATACATAGTATAATTTTGAAATATTTTCTTGTTTAAAAAAATTTCGCATGTGAAAAACATTTGAAAAAACTCAGCCGTTTGACTGCTGTTCAAGTATAATCTAGGTAAATAAATTAATTTAAATTTAATCATTATATTATCAGTAGGAATTAAAAAAATATTTGTACTTATATTTGTTAGTATGTTTTATTTTAATTTACAATTTTTTTAGGGGGTTGCGCAAGCCTGCAAACCTAATGAAAAGCCGGCACTGTTTAATATCTCCTGCTACGAAATAGTAATTTTTATAATCGGGCTGAGGTTTGTGTATCTATTTATCGATATTTCAAAAACTTTTAGTCTTAGTCTTGCTTTGTTGCATCAAGTATTACTACAAGATTCTCAAATTTAACTAATTATTTCATAAAATATATATAACACAAAAAAATACAATTTTATTATAATCACTCAATAATGATAATTCCACGGATCGGGACTACGTGCCGAAGCGCCAACTGAAATAACTCAAGGTCAAGATTAGCAAGGTCACGAACTACGACGGTCGCGTCGAGGCCGCCCATGGGCGCCCAGGGTCGTCCCCCAGCCCCTCACGGCCTCTAACTATTCAACCTGTCGCACTACGGATAAAAATAACAACGTAGTTTATAGAACTGGATCAGAGAGTCGCCCAGGTGTGGATTTTATTTTCTGTGTTTCTATATGCATAATTTGTGAGAAAGACTGAAATTGATTCTATTTTTAGACGATAATAAAAGAATTACAGAAACCTTGGTTAAGATATGATTATTGCTTGGGATATGAAAAAAACAAATTAGCACCTAATCAGATTAGTTCAATCTTTCATGGAGAGTGTCGTGGAAATTATATACATTCAAGTTCTTAGATTCTTAAGTCAGATTCACAATTTTTAGGGTTTTACAACTAGTAAGAAAATAGTATAGTTTTGTCATGTCCGTGTGTCCGTCTGTATGTTAGAGTCCTTCAATTGTAGGTACATACTGTTGGCTAACATAGAAACGGATTTGAGGAGGAATAGGAACAACCAAATTTAGGGTTTTATGTGAAAAGTAAGGGTGATAATGTTTTTTTCCGTTTATCTCATCATGTACAGTTTTTTTTTATATTTAGAGCCATACATAGAGACTTTATTATAAAAGATGGAAAAAACTGTAAATACAGAAGTTGTAGGATTTCTTTTAGATTTGTTTACAAAAACAGTGGCGCATCGTAAAGTACAGAAACAAAAGAAGTTTTAATATTTTAAATATGGAAAAAATCCTTTAACGTTCATATTTAAAATTTTTTTCCATCTCCTATAATAAAGCCTTTAAGTTTGGTGCTAAATATAAAAAAAAAACCTGTACCCAGGTCTTCAAAATGCAATTAAATATGTCATATGATATTTTTTATTTAGTCGTCTTATTCAAGAAATTCTAAACCTGAAAATAGGTCAAAATTGCCGGCGGTGTGATTCTTTGGTGGATGCGCTAGGTAGAGAGTGATGATGCAATTACAAATATGTTATTTTGTAAAATAAGTATTCATTTAATCCTTCGATCATACCTTAGATTTAAACAACAGTAGATTTGTTTGAAGGCTGTTTATGATCGGTGGGGGAAACGCTTTTTTGATGTGTGACAAACATAAACATATTTACTTATATAATTATATAAGAGAAACTTAGCTCTTAACCAACTGAAAAAACCTTATACTATAAGGACAAACGTACTCTGTTCTAACACAGTTATAGACAAAGCACTATCTCAGATTGCAAGAATACCAGGAAAGGGTGGAAGCCTTTCCTATGGTAGTGCACCGCCTTCTGTAGACCGGTTTGGACATAGACATAGAGACGTCCATGGGTTTGGAACTTGTTAGTTCTCGTCAATACAGAATAGGCCAGCGCACTTCAGCATCGGAAACATCTTGTCTTTCAGTTTCATTGCTTGTAGTGACTTTTTTCGGTGTTTTTAAGTGTTATAAATTACTATAAATGCGAAGTTTACAATTAATATTAACAAAAAGAGGTTTTAGAAACTTATTTTTATTGATAAATATTGTTTACATATTGAAAATAACAATAAAAATAACAGGCAACCATATATTCTTACTTTATGTATTCAGAATTTACGTAACGGTGGTGGTGGAACAGGATGAATTGTGTTTTTTTTAGCAATTTATTCAAATTGTGCAACCTCTAATATGGAAAGGATATGATGGAGCGAAGTTTGCATTCACTGTTCGCATTTTACTTCATTCACACACGGAATTGCATATAGTTGTACGTTTGCTGAATGTGATTTCAGCACTACAACAGCATAATGTGGATATAACCATTTGCTATTGCATCTCACACGGAGGAATCCGTGAAAGCCGCATAAACATATATATATATATATATATATATATATATATATATATATATATATATATATATATATACAGGGTGCAGCCTTTATCTTGAGACAACGGAATATCTCGGTAGGATCACATTCTTTCGAGAAATGCTTTTTACAGGAATTATAGGGTGATAAAGAGCTAAGTAGCAGTGACCTTAAAAGTGTCCTTCAAGGTCATATAAAGGTCAACTTCAGAATTTTAAATGGGAACCTCCAATTTTGACCCCGGGAGTGAAAAAGGCGGGAAATTTTACAATTGGATATGACCTTGACCTCAAAATGAATGTTAAGTAACAAGGTTATTTCAAGGCCAAACAAAAAAATCGCAATATTTTGTGAACTGTTTCGTACAAAAGTTGTTGGGTGGCACGGGAGCTAAGTAGTAGTGACCTTGAAAATAATATAACCTTCAAGGTCATTTGCAGCTCAATTTCAAAATTTGAAAAGGAAACCTCCAATTTGACCCCTTTAAATGGAAAGACCGAGCAGTTTCACAGTAATTTCATCATCAGATATGTCCGTGACCTCAACGACAAGATCAAGTTATCATGTTAAGTTTGCACATTGAACATAAAAAAAATTCATAAATGCTTTCTTTTTACATAGTTTACAAAAGCTCACTGAGGTTTTTAAGTGGTAATAAATATTATAGAAAACTTCAGCGCTAAACTCTTATCACTGCTCAACTAATCTTTTTATTAATTATCCACATTATCATCTTTTTGCAAATGATGTACATTAGATGATCAATTACTTACAGTACGCGTTAAAAAAATATTGGTTTTTAATTTGAACTTTTCTAACTTATTTATTTTACGAACCCTTAGCAAAATTCTTAACTTAAAATTGTTTCCGGTGTATGGCTGTAAATAGAGAATTAGGATTATTTATCATTTTAGCTAAATGATTCTTTTAATTTAATTTTTTGTTAATTTAATTAAATTAATTTAATTTCAATTTGAAAAGGACACCATTAAGTTTTTTTTTCTGCGTTTACCTGTGGGGTAATGCCCTGATTCTCCCACATAACCGTGTATAATTCTCCTAATACAGTTTTCCATAAACCGCTGGACTCAAATTTAGTCTTTATAGCATTAAATCCAGGATTTGTTCTTGTTATTTCGAAGGGAAAAAATAACAGCACAGATTTTGTTTATAAGCGTTTAATAAAATAATTACACTTTAAAAACTAAAATATATACAAACCTCCTTCCAAACGTTACAAAACCTAATAACAACTCATTTACAATCCATTAAAATAAGGGAAGTTTTGATAACCCCAAAATAAGGGTGAAAAAAATTGAAATATTTCGCGAGAGTGAATTGCTCGAATAATCTGGTAGATTGCGAACAAATCGCAGCAATTGTTGCTGTCGGAAGCGCGGTGATTGGTTGCTCATTTCATACTTCCCTTCGGACGGGGAAAACGTGAAGGTCAAGGTCAAGGCTATTTTCAAGGCCACTTGGCCCCCGTGCCACCCAACAACTTTTGTACGAAACATTTCCCAAAGTACTGGGATCTTTTTGTTTTGACCTTGAAATGACCTTGTTGTTTGACCTTTACCTTGAGATCAAGGTCATACTCGATGAAAAAATTCGTTTTCGTTTCATTACTAGGAAGCCCCTCTGCGGCCCTATAAATTTTGTATAAAACATTATTTGAAAAAATGTGATCCCACCGACATATTCCGTTGTCTCAAGATAAATGACGCACCCTGTATATATTTATACATATAGGTATATATATATATATATATATATATATATATATATATATATATATATATATCATTTTTCTTTTATTTTGTCTTTTCTTGGGTTTAGGTTCTATATCTAATAAATACAGAAAATTATTGACGTTTCGCCCTTTATTCAAGGCATTTTCAAAATTTTTGCCTCCACGTGCGGCCCATGTGATACTTCTATCTCTTTATAAAATGTCATAATGGATGTTTTGTTTTAGTAGCTTCAACCCAAACTACCAATGTTTATTTTCTTGATTCTTGAACCATAGATTATATCATTTTTCTTTTATTTTGTCTTTTCTTGGGTTCAGGTTCTATATTTAATAAATACAGAAAATTATTGACGTTTCGCCCTTTATTCAAGGCATTTTCAAAATTTTTGCTCCACGTGCGGCCAATGTGATACTTCTATCTCTTTATAAAATGTCATAATGGATGTTTTGTTTTAGTAGCTTCAACCCAAACTATCAATGTTTATTTTCTTGATTCTTGAACCATAGATTATATCATTTTTCTAAACCCAAGAAAAGACAAAATAAAAGAAGTATGTAGTAAAATGCGAAACAGTAAATGCAAACTTATCTCCATCATATCCTTTCTGTATTAGAGGTTGCACAGTTAGAATAAATTGTTATAAAACACAATTGACACTATTTCACTACCATCGAGATGATGGCCTATCTGTACCGAGAAGAAAGTCAAAGCTTATCCTCCCCGCCACAGTGATACGGCAGAGGTACATGTTTTGTTTCTCACTAGACTCATCAGGGTACCGACATGCACCTGGCTGTGCAAATGACAGATCGGAAGGAAGCATGCAACACTGAACGCGGCTTCGCTGACCTGAGATGCAATAGCAGTGGTTATATCCATATTATGCTGGTGTAGTGCTGAAATCACATTCAGCAAATGTACAACTATATGCAACTTCGTATGTAAATGAAGTAAAATGCGAAACAGTAAATGCAAACTTCTCTCCATCATATCCTCTCTGTGTTAGAGGTTATATATATATATATATATATATATATATATATATATATATATATATATATATATAAATATATATATATATATATATATATATATATATATATATATATATATATATATATATATATATATATATATATATATACGCATTCGTAGTGTGTATTTATTGGTTGGCATTACTGATGGCTACGTCACCAGTCAACACTGAAGTCCAGCGGGTTAAATGCGTTTAATTTTTATATTACAATTTTTTCTATTAGAAAATTTGAGTCTTTTCAATTAAACTATTTTCTTAATATTAGTGTGTATTACTTTTAGACACAAACTACGTTTTCAAAAATGGTTATTTTACGAAGTTAATTTATACAGGGTCAAAAACAAATAAACTTTGCTTCACATGTGACCAAATTTTAATAGCCCTCTTTGGATTTTGTAGAAAGAAACACATTTAATATTATGCTACTTTAAACAAAATATGTCTGGTATGATGCATTGTCAAAACCAAGACGTTTTGTGTAGGTTGCGTCGAACAGTGGTGCAATTTACAAAAAATGGGCAAAAAATCTAAATTATCTTATACAGCTGAAATTTTACACATGAACTAAAAATTGTATTTAGAAAAACTTTTTCTAATAACTTTTTTCGATATCTTGAGATATAACCCTACTTTTGAATTTTTTTTGAAAGAAAATTAAAATTTGACAGATAATGCTAATCACGTGACTACTATTTTTTTTGTTAGTTTTCATCTCGATCGGAGCAGAAATTGTTGCTAAAGTCAAATTTCCAATAAAGCTATTCATAAAAAAAATCCCATATAATGCAGACTTTAGTCGACACACTGTATATAAAAAAAATTGAAAAAATAAAATATGCACTGACTCATCATAAATTCAGTGAAGTTTTGATAATTTTTTTTGAAAATTATTTGAAAAATTTCATTTGCCATGTTTAATCTATTAAGTATTAACAGAACACTTTTAATTACTGTAATTCTTAAATATGTTTAAAGTTTGCCAAATGTTGTGAAATATTATTAAGCTTGATAATATTTCATTAAAATTAGTTGAGGATCACAAGCTTATAATTTGTTTTTTAATTTAACAAATAACATCAATTTGTTGCTCTACATTTGTCCAATAGTGCAGTTACGTTCAAAAAGGGCATTTTCATTCTATTTTGTTGTTATAGTTTTACTCTATGATATGTAGAGCTTTCTTTTATTTTTAAGTTGTTTTAGAGGTTAGGGAGGGGATCGTACTTATCAATAATTAGGAAAATTCTGAGGTACACCTTTTCTAAGAAATCACCTATAAACCTAATATCCGTTAGGTCTGTGATAGTTGATTTAATATAGTAAATCAAATTTTCATAAAAAAAATTGAACCGACTTCTAAAAGTGCGCTAAAGAGTGAAAAATAACTATAAATTTTTATATGAAATTGAAATTTTTGAAATCGGCGCCAAACTTGATGAAATGTGATTCGCATAAAGAGATTAAAAATACTTTATTTGTAATTGCTTTCTTACCATAATTTCTATATATTAGTAGTTATTTATTTTAATTAGAAATAATTTGGCGCCGAATTCAAAAATTTCAATTTCATATAAAAATTTAGAGTTATTTTTCACTTTTTAGCGCACTTTTAGAAGTCGGTTCAATTTGTCTATAAAAATTTTATTTTTCGATTTTTGTTTTGAATTCATCATGATATCGATAAATTATTTGAACTAAGTACGAGATTAGTGTACCTCGCAATGACTCTAAGGTGGCAAAAAAGTATCCATTTTATCCAAAGTTGTAAATCACCCTTAAATGAACCACTAAAAATTCTTTGATTCTTAGAGTTCTCCAAATACCAGTGAAATTGTGTTTAACAAATATTTAGCCTGTCATAGTGAATTCACTATCTTAAATTTCAAATTAATTTTATGTTGGTAATAGACGCCCCAAAACCTAACCCCTAATATCGGAAAATGTTATATTTTCAGTCCCTTATATTGTATCTTATCAAACAAATAAGTAAAAATTTAATTTAATATTCTTAATACATGACTCCGAAAACCCCCTAATATCAAATCTGAAAAAATGCGGATAAGGTAAAATTTTCAACCCACCTTATTGGAACCGCCATATTGAATTTCAAAAAAATAATTTTAACGTTTTAGTCTAATCTAAATCTAAACCTTTTAAAGCCCCCTAGTACCAATTTTGGACGAAATACGGAAATTTAAAATTTCTAGACTGTCATATTGCATCTGACATATTAAATATCCTTAAAATAATTTTATATTTGCTATTAACATCCTCAAAAACGATTTGAATAAAATCGAAAAATATAAAATTTTTAGTCCGTTGTATTAGATTCGCCATATTGAATCCTGAAAAAATACTTTTAAATTCATAACTCACACCTATATCAGTTTTGGAGAAAATCGAAAAATGTAAAACTTCTAGGACGCTACTGAATCCGCCAGATTAAGTTTTTCAAAAAATATTTTAAATTCGTAATTAACACTAACAAAAATCTCCCAATATTGATTTTAGACAAAATCGAGAGATGCAGAATCTTTAATCCGCCATATTTAAATTTTTTTTAAAATGATTTCAGATTTGTAATGTGCGATCCCAAAAACTCCCCCATATCAATTTTGAAAAAAATCGGCCAAAATTAATTTTTTATTCGCCATGTTCGATACGCCATATTGAATTTTTTAAAAATAATTTCAGATTCGTTATATGCGATCCCGAAAACTCTCCCATACCAATTTTGGAGAAAATCGGACAAAATTAATTTTTCGTCCGCCATTTTGAATCCGCCATATTGAATTTTTTTAAAAATAATGTTAGAATCGTTATGTGCGACCCTAAGAACTTCCCCGTAACAGTTTTGGAGAGAATTGGACAAAATTAAATTTTTTTGTCCGCAATATTGAATTTTTTAAAAATAATTTCAGATTCGTTGTGTACGACCCTGAAAATTCCCTCATACCAATTTTGGAGAAAATTGGACAAAATTAATTTTTTAGTTGCCATATTGTCAGCGCCATCGTGGATTTTACTGCACCAATTTCTTCCAAAAAAATATGGAACCTGAACATAACGTAAAAAATGTCATCGAAATCGGGGCCGTCGTTCCGGAGTAATCGGTGTACATGCATAAAAAAAATATATAGTTGACGACGAATTGAGAACCTTCTTCTTTTAGAAGTGGGTTAAAAAAGGAAGTTATCCATTCGATAATTTATTTCACACCTGATTAAAAAAATCAACGTTGTATTTTAATAATACAAATCTTAGTGTTCGGTAAAAAAGATCCTTTATCCTTCATGTTTGATATTGTTTTGATTGAAATTTTACCAGCAATTTTAACAAATAGACTACATTGCCAAACACAAAAACCGTTATTGTCGAAAACACACCTAATCTAAAAATTTTATCAAGTTGACATTGGAATGACGTAGGTAAATTAGTGATCAACAACAGGCTGTCGTTGACGGTCGGGTTCAAGGGCAAAACAGGCAAAACGTAGAAATCTCATGACACTCGTTTTCATGGCCAAACTGATAAAATGGATAATGAGTTAATAATCCTAGTTTATTCAAATTATTTTGTACGGGGATATATTAAAAGCGCAAATTTGCTAGTGTAATTTGTATCAAGGTTAGATATATTAATAATAAGAAATTGTACTTAGAGATTAACAAATATTAAGGCTTTCACTAATGTGATCGACTATGCTTCAGAATTTTTAAAGGCTCGCTTTTTTAAAATAAAGATATTTTAGAAAATTATCTAAAAAAATCATCCAATATCGAGAAATATCATCAATTGTGCGCGTTCAAGAAGAGCAAGAAATTCTGAGTTAGGAGAACACATTTTGAAAGAGATTGCTGATAAACCCTCTAACAGAGTAAGAAAGCTGGTAGCTCAAATAGACACAACAAAATGGGTTGCCTAGAACTTTTTAATAATAATTGGGATATTGACTATTTTTGGAAAAGCGCTTAAAACCATGCGTAAGTATTTATGTGGCCCAAAATATTTAGTATTATTTTTTTAATAAAACCATTGACGAAGTATATCAAGACGTTTTATTTTTATGGAGGATTGGAAACGCATTTTATTACTTTTGGCGAATGCGAAGGATGAGAAAATTCCAAAGTATTAAATCCAAGTTATTCATAAAAGGTAGTTTTTGAAATAAGTAGTAAAAGGGCAAGGAATGATGTAATGCAGTGTTGCCGTGTTGGATAGTTGATCTCAACTATGAGTACAAGTTTTTTTCCCTTATATTCATTTAAGTTTACAAAGGGAATATCACGATGAATTAGATGATTTATGGACGTGGGACAGACATGTATATATATATATATATATATATATATATATATATATATATATATATATATATATATATATATATATATATACATTTTTCATTTTTTTATGCATGTAACGCCGATTACTTTGGAACGGCTCTACCCATTTAAATGAAATTTTTTGCGTTATTTCGAGAAGTTGATGCGGCGGTGCTATATCATTTTGGCCGAAATTGGTTTAGTAAAATCCAAGATGGCGTATGTAATATGGCGGGCAAAAAAAATTGTCCAATTTTCACCAAAACTAACATTGGGGAGTTGTCGCGCCCGCATATAATGAACCTAAAATCAATTTGAATTAATTCGATATGACGGACTAAATATTTTACATGTCTTAATTTTGTCAGAAATTGGTTCTGGGTGGTGGGTAGTTTTTGAGGGTATAAAGTACGACTTTAAAACAATTTTTGAAAAATTCAATATTGCAGACTAAAAATTTAACATCCCTTGATTTGGCCCAAAATTGGTGCTGGGGGTTTTTGAAGGGGTAGATTAAAAAGTTTGAAATAATTTTCTTTTAATTTAATATGGGGGATTAAAAATTTTATATTTTTTCGAATTTATCCAAAATTGGTAATGGGTATTTTTGGGAGCGTAGATGATAGTTTTAAAATATTATCCCAAAATTGGGATACGTACATTTCGGTATTAAAAATAATTTCTTCAAATTCAGTATGCTGGATGAAATAGGTCACCTTGTTGTTCGTAGTTTTTCTGTAAAAACATGTATCATCTTATTAATAATATTTAAGTCTTGGCAACGTTGTAATGATCAAACCTTTCAGCAAAACGTCGCTAGTATGAGGCAACCTTGCATTTTAGGTCGATAATAAGGAGGAGCTTACCGTCCTTAATAGGTAAGAAGGGATATGCAGTATTGTTACGTTTTGAACGTATATCCGATAATATAAATTCTTTTATACTTGTTTCTTATAAAAATATGTATATTACATTAAAATACTGATATCTAATCATTGACAACATTGTAAATTACTTGTTATAAATGAGACGGCGTACCGCTTTGACGTACATTTTATGAGTGTCAAAATTATAGCACAGGATAGATATTCTAGGTATGCTTCTTCTATGATAAAACTAATACTTTAAAAATCATATATTTTAAATTCCGTTTCAAATTTCACTCCAAAAAGCCAGTGCTTGTCATTTGACCGATGTGACGTCACATGTTGCCAAAGATTGGTAAACTGACAAGGAGATATAAAGTTTCTTCGTAATCTGGTAACAAAAGATGGGTTATAAGTTTTATCAGTGTTGTACGGTGCCTCAGTGTACAAATACTACAATTAAAATACCTGAAAAGTTATTTATTCACGTTCGACGTTTGAAAATAATAGGAAAATGTAGCTTCATCTAGCCCGCAGGGATCTGGCACTTGTGTCTACAAAATATGTTTGTATGAAGACCATTTTGATGTGATATTTGTTTATTTTTCTTATATTAAAAAATTATTATTTTTCAAGTTTTCAAAGAAAACAATAGGAATATTGAGGTTAGAAATAGAGTAATCAAAGTTGGGTAACAATATTTTGTACTTGCATTATTTTAGTTTTGAGTTTATAAATACCTATGATTACCATTACGTATTCATTATCAGTTGCGGAAATAACAATTCTTGGTATATTAAGTACATAGATGTATAATTTTAATTTATTACTTGCTGTTTCTTATTAGTATTTATTGTATATCATTATTTACTGTCTATTGTCGCAGTTTTGTATAAAATGTTTTCATTATTTAACATGATTTTTCATGATGTTTGTAAATTTTCTTCTGTTTATTAGTATTAAGTTATATCTTTCGTTGAAAACTGCATGTTCAACTTATAATTCTGTAGTACTCGCCATGAATAAAACTGTAAATAATTTTTTTTGATAACTTATTTTTTTCTCTATTGATTTGCCTCTAAAGGTGAAAATAATAGTTTTTTAGTGGAAAACAAAATTTTGGTTATAAAAGAGTAAATCTTATCGCTCTTAAGTTGGTCTTCAAATGGATTTTTAATTCCTCTTAGATTGAAAATCAGTGACAACTACAGCCATCTATGTGGGGCTAATCAACTTCCAGTGGAAAATTTATGCTGATGCTGTGCAACTTTAATGGCATATCCCAACTTTTCTGCTGGAAGTTGATTATCCCCGCGTAGATGGCTGTAGTTATCATTGATTTTCAATCTAAGATCAATAGATCTGATATATGCCACCTGCACCCTTATGTTATCTTAATCGTCATTTCTGTACAAGTATCGCTTTCAAAGTGCTTAAAGAATCAATGACACATATAAAGAGTACGTACTCTTAGAAAATGAATATTATTTATATCGTTCGATGTACGTAGAATGTTATCATTATTCACATATCTTAATACAAACCATTTTGCTTATTTATAAATAACAATATTTTTTCATACGGTAAGTCGGATCAAAAACAGGTGCGATTGTCGTGATCGTTTTGGAATGATGTATTTATTAACCTTTGTGTAACCTTTACTTATATCGACCTTGAACAGAGAGCAAATTTTTAGGTTATTTTTAAAAGTTTAGGTAATCGAACTAATTGTAATGGTGCGAAAAATTTTACGAGGTTGTAAGAAAAATTATACCACATATTTTATTTTTAATTTTAATAGGTAACATGTCATGGTCAGTTGTTTGAATGAAATTATTAAAAGTTCAGAATACAGTAAGCCAACACAATCTGGATAATATCTCAAATATTCTGTTGTAACCGAACGAGGGATTATCTGCAATCTTTATATATATATATATATATATATATATATATATATATATATATATTGTCGTAGTAATGCCCCTGATGTTAAGGGTATATAACTAACGGACTATTTGCGACCACCTAAAATGTACGGATGTTTCGTCCCGATACCGGTGGTGGATCATCAGTGGGATCCATCGGTATCTTTCGCAAACATCTATGTACTTTCCACAAACTTGAACCTTTATTTAAGTCCAGTTTTGCCGGAAAGCGGTGGTAAGATGTTAAGTTCCACAACATCCCCCCCCCCCCCCCTAAGGCATTTGCTTTCCGGCTTAAACTGTCCGACAGGCCAAACCGTTAGAAAGCACAGGCCTGAATAGGAAGTGGAACGGAAATTCTAGGTGGTCTTTCCAAAGTAGGGTACCGGCTTTAGCACAAAGCCACGACTCGACGGCCTTCCATCTCGTTGTTCCTGCTCGGGCGCCATGTCGTAGTAATGCCCCTGATGTTAAGGGCATATAACTAACGAACTATTTGCGACCACCTAAAATGTACGATGGTGGACTTATCAGTGGGATCCACCGGTATTTTTCTCAGACATCCCTGTACTTTCCACAAACTCGAACCTCTATTTAAGTCCAGTTTTGCCGGAAAGTGGTGGTAAGATGTTAAGTCCCCCCCCCACACATATATATATATATATATATATATATATATATATATATATATATATATATATATATATATATATATATATATATATATATATATATATATATATATATATATATATATATATATATATATATATATATATATAGTAAAATGCGAACAGTAAATGCAAACTTCCCTCCATCATATCCTTTCTGTGTTAGAGGTTGCACAGTTAGAACAAATTGTTATAAAACGCAATTTATTCTATTCCACCACCATCGAGATGATGGCCTACCTGTACGACCATACCGAGAAGAAAGTCAAAACTTACCCTCCCCGCCACAGTGATACGGCAGAGGTACATGTTTCGTCTCTACTAGACTCATCAGGGTACCGACATGCACCTGGCTGTGCAAAAGGACAGGTCGGAAGGAAGCATGCAAATACTGAACACGGCTTCTCCGACCTCCCGTCGGATGGCGTATATATGTTTATGCGGATTTCACGGATTCCTCCGTGTGAGTGCAATAGCAGTGGATATATCCACATTATGCCGTTGTAGTGCTGAAATCACATTCAGCAAACGTACAACTATATGCAGCTCCGCGTATGAATGAAGTAAAATGCGAACAGTAAATGCAAACTTCCCTCCATCATATCCTTTCTGTGTTAGAGGTTGCACAGTTAGAACAAATTGTTATAAAACGCAATTATGGTGGTACAAGTAGGCCATCATCTCGATGGTGGTGGAATAGAATAAATTGCGTTTTATAACAATTTGTTCTAACTGTGCAACCTCTAACACAGAAAGGATATGATGGAGGGAAGTTTGCATTTACTGTTCGCATTTTACTTCATTCATACGCGGAGCTGCATATAGTTGTACGTTTGCTGAATGTGATTTCAGCACTACAACGGCATAATGTGGATATATCCACTGCTATTGCACTCACACGGAGGAATCCGTGAAATCCGCATAAACATATATACGCCATCCGACGGGAGGTCGGAGAAGCCGTGTTCAGTATTTGCATGCTTCCTTCCGACCTGTCCTTTTGCACAGCCAGGTGCATGTCGGTACCCTGATGAGTCTAGTAGAGACGAAACATGTACCTCTGCCGTATCACTGTGGCGGGGAGGGTAAGTTTTGACTTTCTTCTCGGTATGGTGGTACAGGTAGGCCATCATCTCGATGGTGGTGGAATAGAATAAATTGCGTTTTATAACAATTTGTTCTAACTGTGCAACCTCTAACACAGAAAGGATATGATGGAGGGAAGTTTGCATTTACTGTTCGCATTTTACTTCATTCATACGCGGAGCTGCATATAGTTGTACGTTTGCTGAATGTGATTTCAGCACTACAACGGCATAATGTGGATATATCCACTGCTATTGCACTCACACGGGGGAATCCGTGAAATCCGCATAAACATATATATATATATATATATATATATATATATATATATATATATATATATATATATATATATATATATATATAATAAAATAGAATCAAATATTGGCGAAGCGGACGTGAAAATTTGTCAATTTATATGATTCTCGTGTTAAAAAGTGCGGAGCACTCCAAAATATGGAAAAACTCCAGGTCCGACAGATGGGGACAGCGCTGTTTCGTCCTAATATGGGACTCGTCAGGTCACCGCATTCGGTACAAACCATCATCTCGCCTTTGCATCCTATAAAGCTGAGTTTACTCGATTTTACATATTTCTGTTTTAATTCACCGTCGCGCCACCATATGGCGGTTTTTTTACAAACTTTGTTAATCTGTGTGGTTCTTGTGTTATCTGTTATCAAGTGGACCATCGAGATGTCGCCTTTGTCGTCTTGTTTGCTGTTTTTTGATTTTAAACTCAGCTTTATAGGATGCAAAGGCGAGATGATGGTTTGTACCGAATGCGGTGGCCTGACGAGTCCCATATTAGGACGAAACAACGCTGTCGCCATCTGTCGGACCCGGAGTTTTTCCATATTTTGGAGTGCTCCGCATTTTTTAACACGAGAATCATGTAGATTGACAAATTTTCATGTCCGCTTCGCCAATATTTGATTCTATTTTATTTTAAATTACACGGACAAAAACTTATCTATTTATATATATTTTTTCAAATGAAAATCTTATTTTTTGAATACCCTGTATTATTGGTTATTAAAATATTACAAAAATCTAATAAATTAGGCTCTTTTCAATAAGGGAACCAACCCAAAATTAAATCAAAAAGGTTTCCTTATAGACAAAACTGATAATTATTTTAGGGCTTGCCAACGTCATTTTTGACATAAAAACTTAAATATGTCAAAAACTCTTAGACTTAGGCATAGGACGTGATACACAAAATATGCCTAGAATCTTAAGCATATTTCAAAAATGCAATAAGATATAGAGTGTTCTATTTAAAATAGGCAGGTTGACACCTACTTCCGGTATAAGCGGAAGTGCCAGTGCCTTGAAAATATTTTAGCCGGGTTGCCCCCATCGACAATAGTATATCGACAAATTTTCAAAATTTTGCTATATATAGTTTTTCATATATAGATCGAATTGTTTGTCAACCGACATTTATTTTTTTAATCGCGATATATTTAATGACCTTGATTTCTTAAGTAATTGACCCGCCAAATCCGAATAAAGCAAATGCGCATGATGACAATAACTTGCCGGCAATAAGTCCCTCCATTTTGAATGAACAGCCAAATTTCTATGTAGACGATAATGAACCAACTACAAACCTGAATGATGCAAATGCAATTTGACCCTAGAATTTGTTCAGTTGTTTTTAGTTTCTTCAATAAATCCTGCAACACATGTAGGTAATGAAAACAAAACATATTCTCCGAAACCATCTACGAGCACTGAAGTCTCTTCACCTTCTTCTTCAAGTGCCATATCAGGTCCCCCTGACGTTGGCAATTACATTGGTAAGTCTTTCACGGTCCTGCGCCAGCTGGAACAGTTCCCCCGCGCTACGTATACCTGTCCATTCACGAATATTCCTCAACCAGGAAGCCTGTCTCCTTCCTACCCCTCTACGTCCCTCAACTTTACCCATCATGATTAGCTGAAGAATTCTATATCGCTCCCCTCTGAATATATGTCCAAGATATGAGATTTTTCTACACTTCACAGTGTTTAATAGTAGACGACTTGTATCGGCCCTATTGAGTACCATTTCGTTGGTCTGCCTAGCTGTCCAAGGTATTCTCAGCATTCGCCGGTGTAACCACATTTCGAGAGCCTCCAACCGATTAATCGTGGCAGCCTTAAATGTCCAGATCTCTGCCCCATATAGTAACACTGGCCAGACGTATGATCTTATCATTCTCTGTCGTAGTTTTAGGTTGAGGTTATCATTGCAGAAAAGTGGTTTCATTTTTTGAAAAGTTACTCTAGCAGTCTCTATTCTACACCTTATCTCTTTATCTGGGTTTAGATTTTCGGTGATAAAACATCTAAGATATTTAAAATGAGTCACCCTGTCTATACTTTTTCCTTTTATTTGTATTGAAGCGTTAAGATGAGGTTGTCTACTAAAGACCATAAATTTCGTCTTTTTGATATTTTGTTGAGCTCCATTTCTTGACCCTCAGTGTTAACACAGTTTAATAGATGTTGCAGGTCTTGTAGTTTGTCGCTTAGGATAACAGTGTCGTCAGCATATCGTATTGTATTTATATATTCTCCATTGATTTGTACTCCCATTCGTTGTCCTTGAGTAGCCCGTTTAAAGATTTTATCGGAATATATATTAAAAAGCAGTGGAGATAGTATGCAGCCCTGTCTGACGCCTCGCAGAATTTTACTTTCTTCTGTGAGTTTTCCATTTAGCCTTATTGTTGCTTTCTGCCGCCAATATAGATTTTTAATAATTCTTACGTCTCTGCTGTCTACCAATACGTTATTTAAAATATCTATGAGTTTTCTGTGCTGTACTTTGTCTAAGGCCTTCTCGTAATCGACAAAACATACGAATACATTCTTGTGTTGGTCCCGGCATTTTTGCAGAGAGCGAATAAAGCCTCTCTAGTACCTAGGGCGTTTCTAAATCCAAATTGGGTTTCATCTAAATCTGCTTCGCATTTAGATCTTATCCTGCTGTGGATGATTCTGAGAAAGACCTTCAAAGTGTGGCTCATTAGACTTATTAGTCTGTACTTACCGCATCGCTTTGCTCGCTGTTTTTTTGGGATTGGTACGAATATAGACCTCAGCCATTCTTCCAGTATATCTCCAGTCGCGTAAACGGTATTAAACAGTTTGACCAAGATTCCTATATTTTCCTCATGGATCATTTGTAACAGCTCGGTTGGGACATTATCAGGCTCGATGGCTTTCCTGGTTTTTGCAGATCTTATGGCAGATAGAACTTCCCTGTTTAGAATTTCCGGTCCCATGTCTATATTAGCGTCTATATTAGCGAGATCATCGGAGTTGTGTTCATTAGGTCTGTCATCATCAAATAATTCTTTCACATATTTAACCCATGTTTCAAAAATTTCTTTTTCGTCCAAGATAATTTTACCATCAGGGTCCACCAGGGTATTCTTATTATATAGACCTGCTATTTCTCTGACCTTTTTGTACATGTTGAATGTGTCATGTTTGCTTTCTAGATCTTCCATTTCGATAAACTTGTCTCTCATCCAGTTCTCTTTAGCTATCCGAATTTTCTCTCTTCACCTATAATAGTTAAAACCTTACCCCAAAGCGCTATCCAGACTGACGGCGAGAAAGGGAAAGAGGCCATCTGAAAAAAAATGTAGGAAGGGGAAGGAAGTCCAGAGATAAAAAAAAACAAGAAAATAACGTCTTCAGATAAAGAGGAGGAGTATTATTGCTTGGTTTGTGTTGAAAGTTATGGCACTATTAGGCCAGGAGACTGATCTCACAAAAATACCGTATGGAAAGTGAAAGCAAGTTCTCGACGGGGGAGGGGAGATGTCATTAGTTCTGAATTTGAAGCTCTTGGGGGGGGGGGGGCGATCGCAAGCGAAAGGGGGTTGCCGACAAGGGGATGGGTGATGTCAGCAACATTCACATTTCTAGGTAAGAGGTAGAATCGGGTCTATTGTCCTGAATTCAAAGTTCCCCCCTGGATCAGCCACTGCCCCAATCCCTGTTGTAACAGTCTCGGGTAAGAGGTTGATTGAAACATTTTGAATGCTTTTTAAAATGCTTCCAGACACTGTCGTAATACAGATGGCATCATTATAACCTTATCCATTTGTAGTGTTATAGGTAAGGTTCAATTAAGGCATTTGGTCAAATACGCTGAGACCAAAATGTTGTTACAAAGAGCCATCCAGCCAGAGAAAATCAAGTAGGGTCTCTCTTTTTTATTGTATATTTTTATACTAATAACATAAAACTATTTTTTACAAACATTTTCAAAAGAGAAATTAATTTACAGCTTTATAATAATAATGTTTATTCGTGATATACATACAAAAAGTATTTTCACAAGTCAAAATAAAACTACACATTATAGTAAAACATTAAGTAGACAACAACAAATCAGTCTAAAATTATTAAAAAAAAATAAAATTTTTGCAACAAGTCAAGTTTACAAGCAAAACAAGTACATTG
Source organism: Diaprepes abbreviatus (assembly GCA_034092305.1). Taxonomy (NCBI): domain Eukaryota; kingdom Metazoa; phylum Arthropoda; class Insecta; order Coleoptera; family Curculionidae; genus Diaprepes; species Diaprepes abbreviatus. The sequence continues at coordinate 584,598 of JASJET010000268.1, read as the reverse complement.
AGGGAACCATCCGTGCTTCTCTGTCATATTAAATCATTGAAATTATTTAAAAGAAACTCTTCAATACTGTAGAAAGCTTTTATCTTCAGATAGTTTTTCATTTTGGACTTTAACTGCTGTGCACCGAGGTTTTTAACATTAGGAAGCACATTAAAAAATTCAGCCCATAGTGGCTCCCACCATCCCTGGCTCTAGCAGTTCTTCTATAAGTTAAAGTAAAACAATTCCTGCCCCTCGTGTTTTAGTTGTGGTAATCACTATTGCAGTTATACCTATCGGCATTCTTTTTGATATGCATAAGGCAATTCATGATATAAATTGATGGCAAAGTAAGGATGCCAAGGGAAATAAAACTGACCCTACAACATTCTCTGAACCCCAGACCAGACATGATCCTTATACAACGTCTTTGTATGGCAAATACCCTGGAAGCATGCGATGAATTTCCCCAACACAGGACAGCGTAGCTAAGATGTGAGTGGATATGACCATAGTAAGCCTTCGCAAGAACATCATTAGATACTAGGTTTTTCAGATTACGTAATATAAATGTATTTCTGCTTAAAATACTTATAAGATGTTCAGCATGTCGCTTCCATGTCAGTTTAGGGTCAAGATATACGCCCAAGAACCTTACAGCCGATTCACTTAGATTCAAAGCCCTCAGTGAAAAATCCATTGTCTGGGTTTTGGTCTCATTGAGAATTAATTTGTTAGCAGTAAACCATTGCTGAATATCCGACCGCGTGCTCTCCATTTGTCGACTAAGATTTATCAAATCATCCGCTCTCTCGAGTGCCATTGTGTCATCAGCAAACAAAATAATAGCTGTACCCTCATTTGAAATACATGTACTAATATCATTCACATATAAAAGAAACAACAACGGCCCAAGAACTGAGCCTTGGGGCACACCGTGAATGACTGGACTCGGGCTTGATGTCTCTCCACCAAATGTTACATATTGGAGACGATCTGACAAATAAAATTTAATAAGATTGACTGTGTAATCATTAAAGTTATATTTATAAAACTTTTGAATCAACAGATCATGGGACACGCAGTCAAAAGCTTTTGTTAAATCAAAGAAGGAGACCCGGACATACATTCTTCCCTCAAAACACTCTTGAATGTATGAAGTAAGATGGTTTATGGCAGCTGTAGTTGACATGTTGCAACGAAAACCAAACTGACATGGATTGAACAGACACTGGTCTTCAAAATAGTCACACATCTGATTTTTAAAGCACTCTCAAAGATCTTACTAAATAGTGGCACAATTGAAATTGGCCTGTAGTTAGCAACATCATCGCAGGCCCCCTTCTTAAAAACTGGCACCACACGAGCCAATTTCAAACATTCGGGAAAAACTGCTAATTTTATACAGTTGTTAATAATTTTAGTTAGAGGGTATATTATAATATTTTTTATAGTCTTAAGTATCCTAATATTTAAACCAAAGCAGTCCTTACTAGGACTATTATTAAGGTTAGACATTATATTTCTCAGATTATTAAAAGTAATTTCATTAAAGTGAAATGTTGGACCCGAGCAATTTATATTTAGGGAGTCTAGGTAGCCAAGTGGGTTGGAACCTGAATTCGGAATATTCTGCATTATAGATTTCCCTTCCCCTTTTTAACTTCGGGTAAGCAGCAAGCGCTATTTTGGAACGTCACTTCTGTTGTATCCTAAATTTATTTTAATAAATAATCACCAGCCATTCGCGAAAAGCAAATTAGGCGCGGCGCCAACCACAATTAATAGATACAATTCAACGACCCTGTATAAATACATACTACACGCAAAACTCCAGCTAATTTTCAACGGCACGCACAGAAATTGCTAAATAGGATCTTGGGGAAAGATCTACCGGTTTCCGCAAGAAACAGAATCAACGAACGCATTCATACAAAAAAAGAAGAAAAATAAACAATATTTAGTTTTTAAAAGTACAGTGAAACGACGGTAAGACTCCCTTTCAAGTTTCATTTCACCTCGTATATCCACTATAAAGCACTTAACAGCTACATCCTTATTTATGATCGAGGATAATTATATAAAATACTCCGTTATCGTTCAAGGTCCGGCCTTGAATTTATTGCGCCAAGTGGCAAACGTCAATATTTCCGAGGTTAGGATGCGAGGGGGAAGCAGGGCGAGGGAATTCGAAGGGGCCCTTGGTAGGATAAAAGCAATAAAAAATATTTAATAATAAAAACAAACCAATTACGTAAAGGATATACTGTCAATAAAACATGTGTAATAAAATCCTAAATATATAATCTAATTATTATTTATTGTCACTTTTGTATATAAAGGCTTGGTCAAATGAGAAATTAATCTTACTGTTTAGAAACAAGTATTTTTTTGTAGGAATATAGGGATTATATAGGAAAATTAACATTCTTAAGACGATTAGGTAATTTGTCAATTTGTAGCAATAGCAACAGGGTTGGCACTAGGTTTTTTTCAAAATCTAACTGTTTCGCACTTGGATGCTATGCTTGTCAAATGGATGCCAGTTGATAATATTAGATATTTAAGCAATTTCAGAATGATTTTACCTTACGAAAAATCGGAATATTACATAATTGAATTTAGATTTTATGGTTAGCAAAAATATTTTGATATAAGTAAAAAACGGCAGAGTTTCTTTTCTTTCTAGATAATTGGTCCTTACTGCTTCAAATTTGGAGATTTAATAATCCATAGAACCTGTGTATTCATATCTTTGAAATTATAAAAAATTGTCCTTATAGCGGCGATAATTACAGTATGCTTGCCAATTTTTCTTCATAATTAATTAAAAAATGCTTTCATAGTTTACCACTTTTTTATTAACTCACTTTCTTGTCTGTCTGTTTCGTTTGTTTTTCTGTTCCGTACAAATTTTGCAATCAATTTTAAACTACCTTCTCGATAAGCTATAGACTTGAAACTTTAAACATACACTGTTAAAAATAACCTTAAATTTAATGCAAATTTAATGTCCATTCTACATTAAATTTAATGATTTTGTACTTTAAATCGTGAAGAATTTACCTTTACTTTGAATTTGAAGCAAACTCATTGAAATATCAGTAGTTGAACATAAAAATGGTATCTTAAAGTTCAATAAAGTAACTAAAAAGATATTTCAACTTCTATACATTAAAATTAATTCACATATACCCTAATACTAAAGGAATTTACATTACTATTCAATATACATTACATGAGATTCCGAGAGATGGCGCAACTTGTACTGAACTTCTTGTTTATTGTGATATAAGTTGCTTAAAGGACTAAATTTTCTTATTGTGATGTGTACATGTCTGCCCCGTACTGACGGGAACCAATGAGTTCGAAACTGGTCTAGATGGTAGAAACTATGTATGGGAAAAATATCCACCTTTTCCTGGCAGTTTCAAAATTTCTCGAAATCATATTAATGTTGGTGCATTAAATATGTGATAACATATCTCAAATCCAATGAACACTGCCTGTAGATTTAATGTACATAGTCACCTTAAAAAGTAATGATCAAACTTTAAATTTAATGTATTGTTACTTAAAATTACTTTAAAATATATGTTGATGGTCAGTTTCAAGATCATAATATATCATTGCGATCGGGTTTATATATGTGATTTAAATTTCAGCTTTATTGGATAATTGGAAGTGATGTCGATCTTCAAATGACCTTGTAATATATGTTTAAGGTCATGAAATTACATTATCACTGAATTTATATATGTGTACCAAATTTCAGCTTGATTTGATAACACAGGTGTACAAAAAAAAGTTGCTATATATTTGACCAGACAATTTTATTCTTATATAATTTGACGCTCTGGTGAAATGGAGTAAAATTCATCATGAAATATGAAGAACTGGATATGTAGTTTTTTGTCGCTGAAGCCGAATTTGTAGTTTGTTTAATACCTCAAGGTTCCAGAGGTCATTTCAGGGTCATTAAAAGGTCAAATTGAGAAAAAAACACTAAATAAATCTAAAAAAAGATATGTAGGTTTTTGGAGTCGCTGAGTGCGAATTCGTGGTTTGTTTAATCCCCCAAGGTCAGCCAGAGGTCATTTCGGTATTATATCAAGGTCAAATTGAGAAAAATTTGCTAAATAAATCTGTAAAATAAGATATATAGAATTTTGAGGCAGCTGAATCTGAACTCATGGATTGGTTAATACCTCACGGGTAGCCACAGCTCATTTCAAGGTAATTTCAAGGTCAAATTTCAAATTTATGAGTATATGAAAGAAAACCCAGGTTTTGCGAAAGCCACATACGACAGACACAGCATGTGCGAGAGCTCGGGGTTTGTGTTATACACTTATAAAACTCGCTTTGCTCCCCTATCTGTTATGTAATGGATAGCGATCTAGCTGCGCGTGGGGTATGTAGAGCTTGGGCTATGACTTGAAAACTCGCTCCGTTCACCTGCAGGCCTGTAACGAACAATGATGTAACTGCGCGTGTAGTACGTGATTTTGGGAGCTTAAGTTTCGACTCAAAAACTCAATCTGCTTGCCTGTCTGCTGTGTAACGGATATACATCTAGCTGCGCGTGGGCTCTCTTCTTTTACAAACTTATTTAATGAATTTTTCTCAATTTGACCTTGAAATGACCATGAAATGACCTCTGACTGACCTTGGAGGATTAAAACAAACCACGAATTAGGTTTCGGTGATCCCAAAAACGTACATAGTTTTTTAAGGTTTATTTAGTGATTTTTTTTCAATTTGATCTTGTAATGACCCTAAAATGACAGCTAGTTGACTTTGAGGGATTAAACAAACCACGAATTCGTATTCAGCGTCCGCAAAAACCTACATATCTACTTCTTCAGATTTATTTAGTGGATTTGACCTTGAAATGGCCTTGAACCTAATCTGACAGAGGTTAGCAGACCTCAGATTTGGATTCAGGGCGTCTAATTACATAAGAATAAAATGGTCTAGTTAAATATGTATCAACTTTTTTTTTTGTAAACCTGTGTAATCGGAAGTGAAGTTGACTTTGAAATAACCATGAAATATACATTCAAGGACAGTTCCAAGGTCATAGTATTGCATTGTCATTTAGTTCTGAGGTATGTTTAAAATTTCAAGTCACTAGCTTATCGGGAAGTTAGTATAAAATTGATGGCAAAATTTGTACCGGACAAACCAACAAACAAACAGACAAGAAAGCCAGTTAATAAAAACGTCGTAAAATATAATGTTCTTAAAAAAAGTTATTAGCATTCTGGATCACCTAGGCACTTATGAGCCACCTTGTAAAACGCAGGGAATTATTTGCTGACTGAGTAAGCCCTGTTATTGACAACTAATCACTCTTCAAGGAAAACAATATATAGGGTTGTTATAAGAAAAGAGGTCAACCTTTCGATATTCTTATTAACAAATGCGTCTAGACCACATTTTGACACCATTATGGTAAATGTAAATACCGGGATCGAAATGGCTTCTCTATCGAAGGCTAACAAATACTCTGCTATTATTTTACATCAGTATTTAAAGTTGTCATATCGTACTGAATATTTAGCAAGTAAGATTCGTAAACTAATTTATACATTTTATTTGCTGAGGGAATTTTTAAGTATAAAACTACTTGTAGTTGTATATAAATCATTGGTTGAATCACTTTTGAGATATGGTTTGATTGTGTGGGGAGGTACTTATAAAGCTAACTTAAAAATACTTACTGTTATATACAAATATATCCTAAAAAAAATCATTTACAAAAAAATAAGGCTTACCTCTCACACTTCTATATAATAAAAACGCATGTATACAGTTTATATGTTTATATTACCATAAATCGAATAAATTAAATCATTTAAATTTAATTATACGTCAGAACAGAAAAACAGTTAATTTGAAGTTTACTGACTACTTAGCCCCTAACATTTTGCAAAGAAACAACAACAAACTATGCAAAAAAATACTATTTTATAAATGTTGAAAATGTCTTACAGTAACCCTCTGCAGTTGATCGAGCGGTCTAAAAATCTATTTTGTATCACTTTCGGGTTTCGATTTATAAACTAAAATTTGGACGTGACCCCATTAAAAAAGTCCAGCGGGTTAAGATCGGGTGATCTGTGTGGCCATTCTATTGCTCTCCATCTTTTCATCGCCCCGGAAAAATTGTATTTAAGAACTCCCTTACATGAGTAACTTAATGCGGAAGATCCGTCTTTTTAGAACTATGAGGTTTATCTTGGTAAATAATAAATAGATAAATAAAATAGAGTTGCTAGAGCTGGAACCAGATCATTTTGAAGAAAATGTAGATATCTATCTTCAGTGAGGCTTTGATTAAGAAAAATGGTCCGATTACTCCATTTTCAACTATGCCTGACTGGCCTATGCTGATGATTTAAAAATGTTTCAACGCATTGATTCTGTTGCATACTGTTTGTCCCTTCAGTCCAGTATTGATATGATTAGTCAATGTCGTGTGGCTAATAAGCAGGATCGTAACCTCTCTAAATGTAATGTTGTTTCTTACTCTCGAACAAAAAATCCTGTTCGGTTTAATTACCATATGAATAGTTTTATCGTTAATAGATGCTATACTATGATGGATCTGGGCGTTGTCTTCGATGTGTATTTCTCCTTTATTCCCCACATTGATCAGATGGTGACGTAGTTCATTTTGAATATTGGGTTTTATTCTGCGAAATTGCAGATGTTTTTCTAGCACAGCCACTTTCAAACTGTTGTATTATAGTTACGTAAGATCGAGGCTAGATTATGGATCAATTATGTTGTCCTCCATATACAATTGATACGGCCTTGCCATAGGGGCCGTCCAAAGGAAATTTCTAAAATATTGATTGTTTAAAGACGACAATATTTTTCCTCTGTGGAGTTTCAACGATGACCACATTTTTACAAGATTTAAGAAACTGTCATTGGCTGTCCGTCTTAACTCCCAATCCGTATCATTTCTCTATAAGCTTCTGAACGCAAGGATTGATTGCCCATTTCTGTAAGAGCAACTATTATTTCACGTGCCCCGTGTTGATGCCAGGCATTCACCAGTTTTCTCCACTTCCCTTGCTAGATCAAATATTTTATTCCAATGTCCCATCTACATAATGTGCAACAATTTTAATCGTATTTCTATACTATGCGACATGCACTTTGACGGTTTACCAACTATTCTGAAACATCTGCGTGAGGTGTCTGGACATCCTTTACTAATTTGTTATTACTCCAGTCTTCGTATGAAAGAAGGTAAAAAAAATTATTGCAGATATCTGAAAGTTTCAAGTCATAGGGAGCACCCAGTAGATGATAAATACGTAAAAAATTACAGCTAGATCAACTCTGTTTTTTTTATAAACAACATCTAAGGTCGGAAAATTCGATTTTCTATTCGTGGAATTTTCCGGTTACATTTTAGAGAAAATTTGTCCAAATAAGTGCGAAAAACCATCTTTTTTGCATTATTATATAAATCTTAATAACTTTTGCGAGAAAGGTTGAAAGTGATGTATAACCCCTTGATGATAAAGCCATTATGTGCCTTTATAACTGTGCGAAAGCTGGACCAAATCAGTTTGGTAGTTTATGAATAATCTTAATTGTTTATCCCAGACACTGAATATTCAAACAATTGTCCTTACCCAGAGGATGATTCTACAGATAGTTGCAAAAGCGGAATGGAATCTTTGAAGTTCAAACTACAAACGAAGATGAAAAACGATTGATTTTTAAAGAAATTGTTGTTAAAAAACCCTTTAAAGAAGGGGGACATTTTTTACGTATAAACAAATGGAATAACTTTGTTTATTTGAATGATACAAGTTTGTGAGTAAGTGGACCTGAAAGCTGGTGAAAAAACACGAATTTTAAAAGAAAACAACGTCTCCTACGACAAATAGGAGCTAAGATATCATTTAAAAAAAAAGTCATATCTCTTTTGTTTATAAACATTAAGAGTCGAAATTTTCACAGATTTTAAACGAAGGCCTATATTTTATGAAAGAAGGTACTTTTGCAAGTGCGTTGTAGCGAGTGATGGGGGAAGCTGGGCTTTCTCAAGGTGTGCTTCTGAAATTCAAACTTCAAATTGGAGCGCGCATATATATATATATATATATATATATATATATATATATATATATATATATATATATATATATATATATATACATATATATATATATATATATATATATATATATATATATATATATATATATATATATATATATATATATATATATATATATATATATATATATGTTATATCGTAGATTTTCACGGATGGTAGAATGAATGGTTTGGTTATTCCGAGTTTCAATCCGTTCGTTCAAAAAATCGTTTTCACGACGTTTCGCCAAAATCTCATTTGGCATTTTCAAGTGCGGTTCGTCTCGTTACTCGCTGAGAACTGATGGTGGCCTCTGAAGAATTTCGAGTTTTGTTTAGTTGGCTCGCTGCCTGATTGGGTGGGCGGCTTCGTAGGCTCCTCCCCTCTCTCGAGTGCGATATATTTTGTTCTTGTATGCAGGTCTCTCGTGTACTAGTTGATTTTTGTTGTTTTCTTTCTTGATTTTTTATTAATGTTTTCCATGTAGACGAAAAATTTATAGCATCGTCTCGTTTATTTAGCTGCCCCGCTTTTTCGATTTCTAGGGCCTCTCTTATGACGCGTACCTTGTAGTTCTGTACTGGTGCTATTTCTTTTGTTTTTTCGAAATCGATGGTATGTCCGGTTGTTTGGTGATGTTGAAATAGGGCTGAGGTTGTCTGTTTGTTTTTGAGGCTATTTTTATGTTCTTGGATTCTTGCTGATATGCGCCTGTTTGTTTGTCCTATATAAGTTTGATAACAATCTGCACATGGAATGCTGTAAACGCCATGATTTTCAAGGTTGGTCTTGTCTTTGGGATTTCCCAGGATGTTGGCTATTGTTTTCTGTGGTTTAAATATGGGCTGTATGTTGTGTTTTCTTAAGATTCTTCCGATTCTGTCTGTTATTCCTTTTATATATGGTATTATGGCTTTGTTCCTTGTTTGGTCTTGGTCTTTGGTCTTTGTTGTAGTCTTTTCTTGTCTTTTTATGGCTTTCTTTATGTCTGCTTGTGAGAAACCATTCCGTTCTAGAGCTGTTGAAATGTGTCTTATTTCGTCTTGTTTCGTGTCAGGTTCTGTTAGGCGGAGAGACCTTGATACTAATGTGTTGACTACTGCCTGCTTTTGAGAGGGATGATGATGTGACGCTGCATTGAGATATCGGTCAGTATGTGTGGGTTTCCGATATACGCTGAAACCCAAGGTGTTGTTGAGTTTCCTAGTTAATAGCAGGTCCAAAAAAGGAAGTTTCTTTTCTTGTTCGATTTCTAGCATGAATTGGATTCTGTGGTGGATATTGTTAAGATATATGAGGAAATCGTCCAGGTCTTCTTTTCCATGTGGCCATATTATAAAAATATCATCGACATAGCGTTTCCAAAATTTTGGTTTTAAAGGTGCCTTTTGCAATGCCTCTTGTTCGAAATATATCATGAAAAGGTTGGCTATGACTGGTGAAAGCGAGGACCCCATAGGTGCGCCATCTGTTTGTTTGTATATATGGTTATTGAACATGAAGTATGTGTTCTTTAGGCAGTGTGCTGCAAGTTCAATTGTGTAGTCTGGAAAATCCTCGTTCATGGCGATTTTGTCCAAAGCCTCATCCAATGGTATGCTTGGATATAGCGATTTTATGTCGAGGCTTGCTAAGATGTCATTTTCTTGGAGGTGAATGTTTTTGATCATTTTAGTTAGATGCTCGGAGTTTTTCACAAAGGAAACAGCCAGTTCGACTCTTGGTTGCATGATACTTGCTAGATATTTTTCCAGTTTTTGTGTAGGAGATCCCACGGCGCTCACTATTGGTCTGAGTGGTGCATTTGTTTTATGTATTTTTGGTAAGCCATATAGTTTTGGACATCTGCTTGATTTTTCTCTTGGTATTATAGATTTTTCAATTTCTGGGTCTAGCCAATCAGGCAGCGAGCCAACTAAACAAAACTCGAAATTCTTCAGAGGCCACCATCAGTTCTCAGCGAGTAACGAGACGAACCGCACTTGGAAATGCCAAATGAGATTTTGGCGAAACGTCGTGAAAACGATTTTTTGAACGAACGGATTGAAACCCGGAATAACCAAACCATTCATATATATATATATATATATATATATATATATATATATATATATACCCGGAATAACCAAACCATTCATATATATATATATATATATATATATATATATATATATATATATATATATATATATATATATATATATATATATATATATATATATACCCGGAATAACCAAACCATTCATATATATATATATATATATATATATATATATATATATATATATATATATATATATATATATCAGTGACAGAGTTTTATATTTAATATTTGCAATGAAATTAAACTGCTAGTAAAGTTTTTTGAAACAAAATTAGGGTTAATATTGCCAAAAAATGTGTTTTCCGATGAAATGTCAATTTTCCGGTATTTCCCGATTTCCTATGATAATAAAAATCAGTTCATCATACTTCGTCGAGTTACCCCAGTTTAAAAAAAAATTATGGCTCTACTGGAATCTATTTGGAACCGGAGATATCGTACAATTTTGTTGCGCGCTCCAATTTGAAGTTTTGGATTTCAAAAGTACATCGTGAGAAAGCCGAACTTCCTCCACCACTCGTTAAAACACATTTGCAAAAGTACCTTCATTTCGAATGACTATAACTTTACTAATGATGCATGAATTTCATTATTATTAATTGCATCATAAGATATAGGTCTTCGCTTAAAATCTATGAAAATTTTGACTCTTAATGTTTATAAATAAAAGAGATATGACTTTGAAAATGCTATCTTAGCACCTATTGGTCGTAGGAGATTTTTTTTTTAAATTCGTGTTTTTTCACCAGCATTCAGATCCACTTATTCATAAACCTGTATCATTTAAATTAACAAGGTTATTCCAATTGTTTATAAGTAAAAAAGATACCCCTTTTTTAAACGGTTCTTTTAACAATTTTTTTAAAAATCCATCGTTTTTTCATCTTTGCTTGTAGTTTAAACTTCAAAGAATCCATTCCGCTTTTGCAAATATCTGTAGAATCATCCTCTGGGCAAGAACAATTGTTTGAACATTTAGTGTTTGGGATAAACAATTAAGATTATTCATAAACTACCAAACCGATTTGATCCAGCTTTCGCACAGTTATCAAGGCACATAATGGCCTTATTATCAAGGGGTTATACATTACTTTCGGCCTTTCTTGCAAAAGTTATTAACATTTATATAATAGTGCAAAAAAGATAGTTTTTCGCCATTATCTCGATAATTTATTTATCGATTTTGACGTATAAAAAATGAAATTAAAGGTCTTTTCAATACTCACAACTTTCATTTAAATAAGTTTTCTCTAAAATGTAACCGGAAAATTCTACGGACAAAAAATCGAACTTTCCGATTTTGGATGTTGTTTATAAAAAAACAGGGCTGATCTAGCTGTACTTTTTTACGTATTTATCATCTATTGGGTGCTCCCTACGACTTGAAACTTTCATATATCTGCAATAAATTTTTACATGAAATCGCTACAAATTCAATAGGACCACTGGCGTATATGTACATGGATAGTTTATAAGAATATTGCATGCCTACAGCTTGTAAATCCGATATTTAAATGGATGGCGAATTGATTTTCAATGGGTTTTTAGTTTTAGATTAACTGTAACTTTAGTTAGTTTATTTGCTTTATTAGTTTATTTACTTTTTCCTATTAGCTTGTTTATCTATGTTTGAATTTCCTGTACGGGGGGGGGGGGGGGCGGTTGGCCTGTTGGAAATAAATAGCTATTTATTTATTTATTTATTATTATTTGTTACCTTCATCATTATTTCACAAAAGTACTTTCGCTTGTCAGGATCATGTTCCAATAATTCTTTAGGAAATAGTGCTTTATAGGGATGTCACTTTTCTTTTTTTTTTTAATTTGATAATGGTGGTACAGTGAATATCATTGTCATATCTAACTTGATTACTAGAGTGACGAAGATATTTCTCAAATAAGCGGAGTTTCAAAATTCTGAATACATAAGATATATCTTTCTTCTTCTTCTTCTTCTTCTTTCTAACACAGTTAACCATGCTGGTAGGCTATTGCCTGTTCATTGCCATCACGTCTTCCCCGGAAGATGAGGTCTAGCATTCTCGCCATCGTTTTGGTGGTCTTCCCTGTGATCTTTTTCCTACTGGGTTATTCATTTTTGCGCTTTAACGAGTTTACCGTCCTTCATTCTCCCTATATGTTTGTTCCAGAATCTTCGCCTTTGTCTAACCCATCTTCCTATGTCATGTATCCCGCATTGTTGTCTGATATCTTCATTCCGTATTCTGTCGTGTAGAGTCTTGCCTTGTATACTTCTCAATGTTTTCATTTCGACTGTTCTCATCATTTGTAGAGTTCTGTCTGTATCTAGTCTTGTTTCTGCCGCGTATGTTATGATGGGTCTTAGAGCCGTTTTATGTATCTTAGTTTTGCTTTCGGTATTAAGGTATTTGTTTTTCCAGACAATGTCTTTTAGGCATCCAGAAATTCTAGCGGCTTTCATTGTTTGCTCTCTTACTTCGTGAAAAAGATTTCCATGGCTCGTTATTTCTGCTCCCAGATATTTGAAGTGATTTACCTATTCGACAATTTTGGAGTCGATTTCCAACTTGCACCGTATTGGCTCTTTGAATGTTACTAAGCATTTGGTCTTCTCGGTGTTGATGAGCATATTTAATTCTTTCGCTTTAGTGTTAAAAGAGTACAGTAATCTTTGGAGGTTATCTTCAGAGTCTGCAATAAGAACAGAATCGTCTGTATAGCAGACGGTATGGAAGAATGTGTTTTCTATTTTGTATCCAGCTGTTCTGGGGAGATTTTCCATTATTTTATCCATTATTAGATTAAATATGAAGGGGCTGAGCGAATCGCCCTGTCTAATTCCTGTGTTTACATATATGTCTTCCGTTGTTATATGTCCTACTCTGATTTTTGTTTTGCACTGGATGTTAATACCGTATATTAGGTTAATTAGCTTATAGTTTAGACCTTTTGTTCTCATTATTTCTAAGACGTCTTTTAAGCGTACTCTGTCAAAAGCCTTGGTTATATCGACGAAGTACTTGTGTGTGTGCTTCATAAGATATATAGACATGACAATTCTTAAAAAAACACATTAAATTTTAAGCTCTAAATATTGTTTTTTACTAATAGATTACGCTGGTGTGTAAATCGGCTTCAACAGATCTGTTATACATATTTGTGTGGGACACAGTTTGACTCATACTACAACTCACTGCCTTTTCCCTGCCACGGCTCGCAAATCAGGAAACTATTTGTTCATATTTAGATTGCGGTGTCAGCGGCGCGGTGTCATGCTGCAAAACATTATTGTCGAGCTGTGAATGTTAATGCCAAGGTCGCCATCTCGGTCAATTATTTATTTTAATAATAAACGAGCTAATTTATGGCTTTATTAAAGGCGAAAGGATGCTTATAGCGGATAACGAGAGCCTTAAGGTCACATTCTATCGAGCTAGATTAGAAAATGCAGTTATTGCATATAACAAACAAGTTGTTATCTCTTTGTGAATAAGTGTACAATAATAAGTTTATTGGTTGCACAATGAAATTGTTAAATCTTAAATATATCAAATAGATTTTATAATATTTATACTAACCATTCTCGCATTTATTTTATTGTTTCAGTTCATAGTTGTTGCAGCAATACAAAATTCCTTCCAGATAAAATCGAATCAGTCATGAACGAGATCATTCATAATTTTTTTTGATAAAATAATTTTTAATGAATTAAATCATCTAAACACTTTGTGGAAGAAATAACTCTTTAGTTTACAAATTCTGACTGAACAAATAAACAGGATTATTCATCCTATACGGCACGAAATATTGCGATCAAAATACGTGACTTTCAAAAAGTTTTACTTTTGGTATATATGAGGGTCTAATATAGTTACCTTTTAAAATTATTTTCATATTATAAGGGGTGTTCGAAAAGCTCTAAAAGTATCAAAGTTGTGTTTTTTAAAATAGAACCCCCTGTATATTATTGTATTTATGAAGATGCCTATTTTAATGAGGTTTATAGCACCTAAACCTTAAGCGTTTTTAAATATTTTATATTTTGACAAAATCTAACCTAATTATCATGTTTTAAATAATTAAGAAGAATTTCAGTCATGTACTCGAAATTTACAATGAAGTGTAACAATAAACCATATCTTATATCCCAATTAAAATAAACTTACTATATTATACAGGGTATCCAAAAATTAAAACTAATCAAATAAGAACTTTAAGCGGCTATAACTTGATTAATTTAAATATAACACTATACTTTTTACCTTATCAGAAAATGTAACTTTTAAATACCTATCGAATTGTATAAGGATGTTCTATAGCTAGGTCTTCGCGTTTTCCCAGAATATGCCAAATAATCGTTTTCTGCACCATTTTGTGTTTTTTGAATAAATGTTTTAATATATCTAGTTGCCTATGGCATTTTGAAATGACAGTTAATGTACAGCTATAAGAATAATAATCAGGAATATCTTTACAAATGTTCAGAAACTTGGAACGGGATTTATAGTCGTCCAACAGCAATAATGGTAATAACATATTGACGATAGCACAAAACAGAAGCAAAATATTTATAGTAGATGTTCGAAATATCGACCATCCATTTCCAAACACTTACATATTCTTTTTTCGAAACCACTGCTAATTCTGGACAACATTTGTAGGATTACAGTTAGAAAAGCGTCTCTTATGCGTATTTTCATATCTTATGGTGTCGGGCGCATTATAGACAATTCCTTTTATGTATCCCCATGAAAAGAAATCTGGTGAAGTTAAGTCCGGAGGTTTCGGGGGCCAATATTGAAATCCGTCTTTCCCAATCCACCTGTTTCGAAAGGTGACATTTGAAAATTTCCGAACCTCGCGATGATAATGAAGCGGAGCTCCATCCAGTTGAAACCACATGGTTGTTCTAATATCTAAAAGGACATCTTCTAATAACACTGGAAGTTGGTATAAAAGAAAATCGTGAAACACCAATTCAAAGGTCCTTCAAAAAAGTAGGGCCCCATTAAGTATGGACCCAGTATTACTCCCCACACATTAACCGACCACCTATTCTGGTTTCTCATAACTCTGCATTCATGCGGATTTGAATCACAATAGAAATGGAAGTTGTGTCTATTCACGAAACTATTGTTATGAAAAGTACATTCATCACTAAACAACACATTATCAAAAAAGTGTTAATTTTCTGCCACTTTGTCTAAAACTCACAAGCAGAATTCAGTTCGGTTGTCAAAATCATTTCCGTGAAGCTCTTGACAAAGCTGGATTTTATAAGGATGAAATCTGTATTTGTTAAGAATCCCTGAAACACTTGTTTGGCTAATGTTCGGATATATTATTCTGACTAATATTGGGATTTTCGATCACTGAACCAAGTACAGTAAAAACATTTTCTTCATCTTCAGTGACAGGTTTCCTTAAAACAGGTTAAAGAAACCGGACACTGGTGCTAGCACCTTAGTTTCGTTCGTGTGACCAGTGCAATGCTGGTGGATATAGACCGCCCTGTTTCACATACATACACTTTACCACAAGCGCAAGGTATTTTATAAACGCCTTCTGTTTTTAATGGTATTACGCCCTTTGGTGACTGAAAACATTGTCCAATTTTCTTACATGTATTGAAAGTTGACTGAATGTTTGATTTTTGAAGTAATTTGGCAACCTTGTTGGTGGTTCCGCGTATGTAAGATAAGACAACACAGTCCATAGGTGGTACATTAATGACATTTTGCTAAGTAGTTGAATTTTTTGACTTATTAATAATAATAATAATGTTTATTCGTGATATACATACAAAAAGTATTTTCACAAGTCAAAATAAAACTACACAATATAGTAAAACATTAAGTAGACAACAACAAATCAGTCTAAAATTATTAAAAAAACAAAATTTTTGCAACAAGTCAAGTTTACAAACAAAACAAGTACATTGAGGAAATCATCTGTGCTTCTCTGTCATTTTAAATCATTGAAATTATTTAAAAGAAACTCTTCAATACTGTAGAAAGCTTTTATCTTCAGATAGTTTTTCATTTTGGACTTAAACTGCTGTGCACCAAGGTTTTTAACAACATTAGGAAGCACATTAAAAAATTTCAGCCTATAGTGGCTCCCACCATCCCTGGCTCTAGCAGTTCTACTATAAGTTAAAGTAAAACAATTCCTGCCCCTGGTGTTATAGTTGTGGTAATCACTATTACAGTTATACCTATCGGCGTTCTTTTTGATATGCATAAGGCAATTCATGATATAAATAGATGGCAAAGTAAGGATGCCAAGGGAGATAAAACTGGCCCTACAACATTCTCTGAACCCCAGACCAGACATGATCCTTATACAACGCCTTTGTATGGCAAATACCCCGGAAGCATGCGATGAATGTCCCCAACACAGGACAGCGTAGCTAAGATGTGAGTGGATATGACCATAGTAAGCCTTCGCAAGAACATCATTAGATACTAGGTTTTTCAGATTACGTAATATAAATGTATTTCTGCTTAAAATACTTATAAGATGTTCAGCATGTCGCTTCCATGTCAGTTTAGGGTCAAGATATACGCCCAAGAACCTTACAGCCGATTCACTTAGATTCAAAGCCCTCAGTGAAAAATCCATTGTCTGGGTTTTGGTCTCATTGAGAATTAATTTGTTAGCAGTAAACCATTGCTGAATATCCGACCGCGTGCTCTCCATTTGTCGACTAAGATTTATCAAATCATCCGCTCTCTCGAGTGCCGTTGTGTCATCAGCAAACAAAATAATAGCTGTACCCTCATTTGAAATACATGAGCTAATATCATTCACATATAAAAGAAACAACAACGGCCCAAGAACTGAGCCTTGGGGCACACCGTGAATGACTGGACTCGGGCTTGATGTCTCACCACCAAATGTTACATATTGGAGACGATTTGATAAGTAAGATTTAATAAGATTGACTGAGCAATCGTTAAAGTTATATTTATAAAGCTTTTGTATCAACAGATCATGGGACACGCAGTCGAAAGCTTTTGTTAAATCAAAGAAAGAGACCCGGACATACATTCTTCCCTCAAAACACTCTTGAATGTACGAAGTTAGATGGTTTATGGCAGCTGTAATTGACATATTGCAACGAAAACCAAACTGACATGGATCGAACAAACACTGGTTTTCAAGATAGTCACACATCTGATTTTTTAAAGCACTCTCAAAGATCTTAATAAATAGTGGCACAATTGAAATTGGCCTGTAGTTAGCAACATCATCGCAGGCTCCCTTCTTAAAAACTGACACCACACGAGCCAATTTCAAACATTCGGGAAAAACTGCTAATTTTATACAGTTGTTAATAATTTTAGTTAGCGGGTATATTATAATATTTTTTATAGTCTTGAGTATCCTAATATTTAAACCAAAGCAGTCCTTACTAGGACTATTATTAAGGTTAGACATTACATCCCTCAGATTATTAAAAGTAATTTCATTAAAGTGAAATGTTGGACCAGAGCTATTTATATTTAGGGAGTCTAGGTAGCCAAGTGGGTTGGAAATTGAATTCGGAATATTCTGCACTATATTTTCAGCTATATGTGAAAAGAAGATGTTAAAATCGTTAGCATTTAACTTTTCAGTCACTGACTTGTCAATAATGGGGTTGTTGTTTTTAATAACATCCCATACTGCTTTATTCTTATTTTTTGATATGTTAATATGCTTACTGTTCGCTTGTTTTTTGCTTTTTTCAATTTTATTTTTATAGTCCCTTCGAAAAGATTTTAGCATATCATTGGAACCAAGACTGGACTTGTTTTATTCAGCTGAGTTAGAAACTTTAAGGTATCCCTCATCTGCCTCAACTCTTCATTAAACCAGTGGATCTTATAAGAATTTCCAAAATTATTCCTATTTACCAGCTTTGTTTTTACAGGAAACGATGTTTCACAGGCATCCTTTATTAAATTTATAAATGTTTCAAACTGTATACTAGGAGAGATTGATGTGTTATTAACAAATGACCCATCGGTATTACTGATATCATTATAGAGATTAAAGAGCCCTAGATCCGTAATCGGTCTATAGGTTACCCTAACATTATTTGCTATGAATGGTTTTTTAGGTTTGCAATTAAATAAAATAGCAGAATGATCCGACATACTTGGGTCAATAACCTCAAAATCAAAATTACTACTTATATTTGTAAAAACATTATCCAAGCATGCATTATACCTAGTAGGCCGATACACTACCCTGGACAGTCCGTAGGACTCGAATAGGTTACAAACCATCTGGGCTTCGGTTGAATTTATATGAAAATGTAAATTAGAGTCTTCGGTTAAGTTTATTTGAAAATGTACGTTAAAGTCTCCCGTTACTATTATGCCCATGCTCAAATCCAAACGTTCCAACAATGTTGCCAACCTATTTATGTAATTAGACAGATCGCCATGTGGAGATCTATAAATTGTTACAATTTGGATGTTATTGTATATAATACCAGCAGCCTCGAAGTGCAGTTCCTCCGACATACCAACCACGTCAAAGGATAATGGGAGCACTCTAAGGCCGGCCCTAGCAAAGGCAGCCACACCTCCATGTTTGAGTTCAGATCTACAGAAACCAGAGACGTGAGCAAAGCCACCCAAAGCAGTTGAAACTAATTATTGATAGAGCGTCTAATATTTTCAGCGCAATATCTGTTGCCTCTCAGAGTATTACTCAGTTTTTCTGTTTCTCATTATAGTGATTGTTCGTCACATATTGAAAGAGCTTTATATACCCAGTTAATGACGGACTGTTTTTAAGGATGATGGTGTGACGTTGCATTGAGATATCGATTTATATGTGTTGGTATTCTGTACACAGAAGGTCCTAATCTGCCATCATCTTTCCTTTGTACTAGTACATCGAGAAAGGAAACGGCACCCCTTGATTCAGTTTCCATAGTGAATTTTATGCTAGGGTGTTGTTGGTTTAGATGATCTCGCTGTTTTCCAGTACAGGTTGACGGCTGTATTCATAGTACAGAACTTTATCTACCTGCAACAGATTAAATATCACCGTCAACTCTTGATGGATACTCTTGGTGGCTGAATCGTGTCCTTTCTTTTACCTCGACGTGACAAATGCTGGGATTATCTCTGATGTTCGACATCCATATCGACATTGATTGTTCTGGATCGAGGAGTCTCTGAATATATATTTTAGATAGTTTCTCGTTGAGATGACCTGATCTTAAATAACTAGTAGGAAGCCTGCAGCTTCAGGAAACATTTGCCTTAACGGCAACCTGTAATTTGTCAACATTTTCCTGATTGATCTCATTTGGGTGTCGTCCATGAAGGAGCTTCTGTAATAATCTCCTTCATTAGTTGCACTAAGCTATTCCATGAGGTTTACTAGTGAGTGTCTATTTAAAATCCTTATTCTAAGATATGTTTGCAGGATGTTAACTTGCAACTCTTGGTTCATTATAGTTCTAATGACCCGATGTATCAAACATGCTTGCAGGTTTAACACCCTGTCGACATGTTTCGGAATGAGGATTTTATATAGACAACTGTCTCCTATGAATGTTGTTGCTTTTGGTTCTGTACAGCTTCATTGCCGATACCTTGCTTTAGGTGATCGACACGCGCATGGAGAGAAAACCAGTCTGGAATCTATAGGAAATAAACTATCTACTTTTTTCTTTCACGACCTTAAGGGGAAAGGAATTAAATAAAACCTGTCATCTATGTGTATGCTGATGATGCCTCGTAATCAGACTACATCAATTAATATTTTTGTAATAATAAAGTAACTTTCCCTATTTTAATTGAAGAGACATGGTATGATTATAATACTACGTAATAACCTAGTTCTAGTGAACTATTTTTCTAGAAATCAATATTACTCGGGCCGGACCTATCTAATAGCGCACGGTGTTTACAAAAATGTTTTTTCTAAAGCGGAAAAATTTTAAGGTGTTTCTATAAATACAGCAAATATTTACACAGAAAAACTAATTAACTCAACGGGGAAAAACCTCACTAATTGCAATTGTGTTTTTTTCAAATTTTCAAAAATCCAGCCAAAATTATTTCTGTCAATTTAAATAATAAAACCACGTTTTTTGGAGTTTTGAAACTTTATAAAGATTGAATACATCATATTACATAATAATCACTTTCTGTTAAACGTTCGTTACAAGAAGACATTCGATTTTCAATATAGTTTTGGCTGTTGACTATGTAAAGGGTGTTTTTATAGAGGTATAGAACTTTTCAATGGAATAAAACAAAGATGAATTTTTTAAATTGACATGAAATTTACTTTATTCGAAAGATAACCTTCTGGCATTATAATTTAAATATGACTTCTGGCATATGACCGCCACGGCTGGCTCGGAAGTAGTCTAATCTGGAGGTCCAATTTTCGATGACTTTTTCCTACATTTGTGGCCGTATATCGGCAATAACGCGGCGAATGTTGTCCCCCAAGTGATCAATCGTTTCGGACTTATCGGTGTAGACTAGCGACTTCACATATCCCCACAGAAAATAGTCTAGCGGCGTTAAGTCGCACGATCTTGGAGGCCAATTCACGGGTCCGAAACGTGAAACTATGCGGTTACCAAACGTTTCCTTCAATAAATCAATTGTGGTGCGAACTGTGTGACATGTTACGCCGTCTTGTTGAAACCACAACTCCTGCACATCATGGTTGTTCAATTGATGAACGAAAAAGTCAGTAATCATGGCTCTATAGCGGTCACCATTGACTGTAATGTTCTGACCAGCATCATTTTTAAAGAAGTACGGACCAATGATTCCACCAGCCCATAAAGCACACCAAACAGTCAGTTTTTCTGGATGTAACGGTGTCTCAACATACACTTGAGGATTATCATCACTCCAAATACGGCAGTTTTGTTTATTGACGTATCCATTCAAACAAAAGTGAGCTTCATCGCTAAACAAAATTCGCTTATGAAAATCGGGATCAACGACAATCTTGTTTTGGGCCCATTCACCGAATCTACGCCTTGCTAGGTGATCGTGTGGCTTCAATTCTTGCACGAGTTGGATTTTGTAAGCACGCAAACCAAGATCTTTCCACAAAATCTTCCATAAAGTGAATGGACACATATTCAGTTCCTGTGCACGATGGCGGATAGACTGATTCGGGTCTTCCTCTACGCTACGCTGTACAGCAGCAATAATTTCTTCTGTACGCACTGTACGACGTCTGTGTGGATGCGTATTATCATTTAGAGTAAACGTGGTGCGAGAACGTTCCATAGTTAATCGAATTAATTGCTCTGATGGACGATTATGTTGATCGTAAAATGGACGTAGTGCGCGATACGTATTTCGAACAGAACCATGATTTTCAAAATAAATTTGCACAATTTGGAAGCGTTGTTCAGGCGTCAGTTTATTCATGTTGAAATGCCAAACCAAACTAAACATAAATCACTTGACAGCTGACAAAATGGCCGCCAGTTAAAACAGTGTTGCCAACTTAAAGTTCTATACCTCTATAAAAAACACCCTTTACTTGAGAAAGGAACTAAAATGTTAAAGTGTTTTTATTGTTTCATACGTTCAATTGACCTCCAAATATTCCAAAAACTATGCATTTTTCGTCGGTACATGCCTGAAGAAAAGTTGTAGGTAATAAAATTTCCTTTAGAAATCGTAGCTTATGACGTTTAAAAAAGTAATTTTTCAAGAAAAAATAAAAAAATACACCCCAAAAGTAAAATCAAAAGAAAGCAAAAAATGTATTTTTTAAAAATTTTATTCCTATAACTTTTTCCCAAGTGAAGTTAGGTATAGTTATAGCTTTATAAAAAAGAAAGCTGACGTTATTCCCGTTAAAATGGGCTCCAGCAAAAGCTTATACGATGAAAAATAACCGAGATATAACGTTTAAAACTTTGCTATTTTTCTCGATTTTCACATATTTTTAGATGTTGCCCTCTTAAAAGGAAAGCTGGTACCATGTCCGTTAAAATTGTCTCCATCTGTACTTTAAATAGTAGCCTCTTAAAGTTTTCAACTTTTTACGACTTTTATAACTTTTTACCTGCACACTATGTAATTTTATATTTGCTTGAAAAATTTTACTTTATTCACTGAACAAATTGTTTTAAAATGTTTGTTTGGGTTACTAAAAAACTTTATTAAGTGGACTGTATATAACTTTAATTTACAAACTTTGTAGAGCGACATTAATTGCGTGCTTCTACCCTTATTCTTAATTTCGATACTACATGTTGCCAGATTTACAAATATAAATTAAGTACTTAACAATGTTTAATGATAAAAATAATAATATTTTGAATAAACTATTAATATAGGGCATGGAATGGCAAATAAAATTAATTATCACTTTATTTTATATCTTTTTCAATTATTTATTTTTATTCAACAGCAGTGGGCGGGTTAAAAGTTATAAAAATCGTTAAAAGTTGAAAACTTTGGGAGGCTATTTCTCTGTCACAATCTTTGGATGGAGGCTAATTTAATGGAATGTCAGCTTTCTTCTAAAGGGGGAATATCTATATCTAAATTGACTTATAAAAAAGTTTTGGGACGAAATTTGAAAAAAAAAAAGCAAAAATTTACTAATATTTAGAAAAGTAGCAAAGTTTGAGACGCCATATCTTGTGTTGGTTGGTTACTTTTCATTGTACAGACTACACAAGCTCATTTTAACAGGTATAAGACAGCTTTCTTTTTCATATATATCTAACTTTACTTGGAAAAAAGTTATAGGGAAAAAAATAAAAAAAAAGCTTTTTGCCTTTTTTTGCCTTTTAATTTTTTTTTTGAAGTGTATTTTCCTTGAAAAATGACTTTTTTGGATTTTGTGAGGTACTATCACCTTGGAAATTTTCTTACCTACATTTTTCCGTAGATATGAATCTATGAAAAATGCATAGTTTTCGAGTAAAACTCAAAAAACTGGACACATCTACCTTAATCTCAAAAACCTATGCCGTAATTTGGTATTCTAATAATCTGTTAAGATGTTTTCATCTGTTTTATTGATTACCAAAAAGCCTTTGACAATGTTAGACATGAGCCACTTTTGGAGAGATTGCAGGAAATTGGTATTGACGATAAGGATATAAGAATAATAAAGGAACTGTATTGGAACCAATCAGCAGAAGTCCGCATTAATACCGATCTGTTAACGGACACTTTTGGCATATTGAAGGGAGTCCGACAGGGGTGTATTTTGTCCCCTATTTTGTTCAATATTTATGTTGAGAAAATCTTTCAACTAGCTTTGGAAGAAGAGACACGAGGTATCAAAATTAACGGCATACCAATGAATAATATTCGTTACGCAGACGATACCACAATACTAGCCAATAACATCGAAGACCTTCAGGTAATATTGAATAAAATTAACGAATCCGGTGAACAGTTTGGGCTACGAATTAATATTGTCAAGACAAAAATGATGGTGATTAGTAGGCATCAACGCAATACTCCCCTCAGTATCAACGGGAACATAATTGAACGCATCGCGAAGTTTACATATCTCGGAGCTACCTTGAATGAAAAGTGGGACTGTGATGAAGAAGTGAAAGGACGAATAGGCCGAGCAAAAACAGCATTTTTTAAAATTAAGAATTTTCTTCTTTGCAGGCATTTACCACTAAATACCAGAATACGTGTTTTGAAATGTTATGTATGGCCTATGGTATTGTATGGCGTTGAAACATGGTAACTTAAAGTTAGAACACTGAATAGGATCGAAGCCTTCGAGCTATGGACACTTCGTCGACTGCTATGTATTCCCTGGACTGCTCATCTCACAAATGAAGAAGTTTTAAGAAGGAGTGGTGTAGAAAGACAACTACTGGACACGGTAAAGCAGCGTAAAGTGTCTTACTTGGGACATATGTTGGGAGGATCCAGATACTCCATACCAAAGTTGATTTTGCAGGGAAAAATAGAGGGAAAGCGCGGACCAGGCAGAAAACAACATTCTTGGCTACGAAATATAAGAGACTGGTGTGGAGTGTCGGACGCCGCAACTATATTTAGACAGGCCGAAGAGGGTGTTCTGGCCGTCTTATAAGTTTAGAAGAGGAATGGACATTTGATCGCCGACGTGCGGCTTTGCACATGGCACCAGAAGAAGAAGAAGAATAATCTGTTTATTGGTTAATTTTATTGGTTAGGACGATTATTTTTTAAAAATTTCCTAAATTTGGCACCGCATTTGGTACCACAAAAGGGTTTTAATGTTCCATGCACCGACCCTCATTATTGAAGCAGAGGGCCAAATGTTAGTCATACTTTACCCTAATGATTTTGCGATTAAACTTTTCACGTCTTATTTAGGGTTAATTGAAAACATATCCTTGCAAAATTTCAAGGCAAGAGCGAAAAAAATTACGAAGTTATAAGATTGTGACATACAGACAGACAGAAATTATAAGGATTCCAAGTAACTACGGAAACTTACAAACGAGCACGATTAATGTTTTAACATGATTTTTTGACCACGCGTCTTCAACAATACAAACCCGATTTTTAACTACAGTCTCCACACGCAAATTATATCTAACGCAACCCGGGCATTTAAATCGGTATTTAAATATTTTCATATGCATTTTTATTAAGTGCTTATTTGAAATTTAAAACCACTGGTCAGTGGTGTGGGTCATGCCATGGCCGTGATGCTTTGACGTCATTCGTTATCTAGAATGTAGTTTTATGTATACTTATTATACTGCATAGAATAGGGCCTACTAAACCGTTAATAGTTTGGAATAAACTTCTACGAAGTATTTTGAAATATTTAAAAGTATAAGGTCATTAAACTGCTTCATTTTAATTTTGATATATACAGTTATGCATTAAAATTTACATTTTTGTTTGATAATGTTTGGAAATCATTATGGAAAGATAAAAAGTCGCACAAAATATATAAATGTGTAAAATAATTGTAATTAAAGAATCTATTTGTTTCTTTGTTTGTGGTTTATATAAAATTTATGCTGGTAGTTATACGGAATAGTGAAAATACCGAATTTTTCTTTAATTTTTTGCATACCTCTATTTTGGCGTTGTAGAGCAGGAATCTGATTTTTTTTTTAGCGGTCGCGAATAATTTTCACTCACCTGTCACTTTTATGTGATTTTCGATCTATTTTGTTAAAATTTGCCATTTTCACTAAAACACACTTGAATATTCTGATCTGTTGCACATTTTTCTTAAAGTTGTACACAAAATGATGTTACAATATATCGAAAGATACTAAAAATCGAAAAACACTAAAAATCGAATCGAGAAATGAAAAGCTAACAAACTTCGCCATTACACAATTACCGTGCATTGTTACCGGATGTTTTTCTATAAAATTGCACTGGTCATGCAGTTTTAGACACCTCTTAGTCTTTGGGTTCAAAAATCTTTTTAAATAAAGGATTTGTTTTAATCGGCATCGACGGAAAGAAAATATCTGTAACATCACAAAAGGGTATATTAGGCTAAATACGTATAAAAAAAAAACTTCCTCAGTAAATTAACCATTTTTCAAAATTCTGCAGTTTGCAATGTTGCTTTAGTGCCTGGGCTGTTTTTTATTGGGTCTCCATGAAACTCAAACGAGAATAGTTTATTTATAAGTTTAGGCTCAGAAACTGAGGTAAATTGATTAAATTATTGCAGGGAAGTGTATTTGGTTTGCTTAATTGAGAAAGTGAAGTAGGTGAAGGAGTAATAATAGAAATTGATGTGCATAAAATGGCTAAATGGAAATACACCGGGAGTAGAATATTTGATGGTCAATGGACTTTTCAGGACATCGAAAGCAATTCAAAAAAGCTATTTTTGATTCCAGTCGAGGAATGTTTAGATGAGCACTTGCTTAACGTTATAAAAGAATGGGTACTACCGGGTACTACCATAATGCCTCAGTGCTTATAACCACTTAGCAGATGAAGCTGTTGAGCATCAAACGGTGAATCATCATAAAACTTTTGCCGGCAATGATACTCATACTCAAAATATTGAGGGAGGTTGGAGGAATTTCCGTGAAAATGTTTTGAAATTTAGCCCTCGTTTATTTCGGAGGAAATATCCAAACCACAAAGATAAGTACCCAGTATTTTTTAAATACATGGTACAAGTCTACCCCTCCTCAAATATTAATGAGTTTGAGACAAGTAATTAATTTACTTCGTGAGTATACAGTATAAAGAAATGGCTTGTATAAAGTAGATATAATAAAAAAAAACAAATATACAGAGTGATTTTCCGGGAACTTACATGAAGCGCATTTTTGGTAAAATAGTTTTGTAAACAAATAAAACTGTCTCAATTAGAGTGATTTTAGCACAGATTCGGTCATTGAGATACCATTATATCCAGAAAAATTTATTTTTTGGTGTGATTTTTGAATTAGACACATAATCGGACTATATTGTTTTGGAAATGAAAATGATGCTTCTGTTACAGTCAATAGAGAACTCTACAGAACATTATTATTGAGTATGATGTTGATTCTGGAACATGAACTTCGAGCTAATCTTCAAACAATAGGTCGGGAAATTGTCACATATCGAATCCCTCTAGCTCTTATTTCAAAGACAGATTTCTACTTCGTCTAGGATTGAAAGTAAAACCATAAATTTGAAAATTAACTACCTGAAAGTCATGGCGGTTTTCACATCTTCAAACAATACACATACAAAGCAAAACATTTTGTGTTTTCTCACATCCTCACAACTTTCCTCCACTTTCACCTTGTTTCACAATTTTTCAATCATTTAATGGCTGTCTTGATTATTTTACCCTATGTTTTTTTTCAAAAGAGAGTCATAGCGGCTAATCAAACGACTTTTAGTAACAAACAAATAAATCGATGTAGAAAAATAAATATTATGTAAATACCTCAGCAAATAAACAACAAATAACTAAAATTAAACTTTAAAATATATTTTTGAACCGCTGAGTGCAAACTAAACAAACACGATCACTCAAAATAAAAAATTACTCTCACCAGCTAACAAATGTATTCGTTGTTTGATTTATTTAATAGCGTTTCAGTAATAGGGATTATAACTATTTTTGGAAGAGTGTTTAAAACCATGTTTCAGCACCTAGTATAGCCCAAAATACTTAATATTATTTTTTTAATACAACTAATACTTTAAAAATCATATATTGTAAATTCCGATTCACATTTCGCCCCAAAAAGCTACTAGTTGTTACTTGACCGCTGTGACGTTCCATGTTGCTAAAGACTGGTAAAATGACAAGGACACATAAAGTTTTTTCGAAATTTTTGCACTAAAAGATGATTTTTAAGTTTTATAAGTGTTGTGGGGTGCCTCAGTGTACAAATACTATAATTAAAACCCCTGAAAAGTTATTTATTCACGTTCTACGTTCGGAAAATAATAGGAAAATGTTGCTTCAGCTAGCCCGCAGGGATCCCTTTTGTCTATACAATCTAAAATGTATTTTTGTTAAGATCATTTTGATGTAAGTTTCGGTAATATTTATTTATTTTTCTTATATTAAAAGTTATTATTTTTCAAGCTTCAAAAAGTGAAAATTGGAATTTTGAGGTTAGAAATAAAGTAATCAAAGTTAGGTAACAATGTTTTGTACTTATTTTATTTCAGTTGCCTAATAATATAGAGAACTATGAAGAATCTATTATGTATTCATTATAAATTGCAGAAATAACAAATCTTGGTACATTACTTACATGGAGGTCTTCATATTTCTAAATTCTAGAGCAGAAGTTACTGTTTGTTGCGAATAAATTAATCACCATAAAACAATCAATTCTCGGCAAATTCGAACTATTTGCCTTAATAAATCCACTTTCCATCATAAGAAAATTTCTTAGAATCGTTTTCAAAGGAAATAGTAAGCAAATTTCAAAGAAATTGCACGGAAATCACTATAAAATAATGTTATCTAATCAACGTAGCACTTGACAGCCATGATGTTTGCCAACAAGTGACATCATGCGTTTCAGTTGGTATAAGTGGTGCCATGGCATTGTGCCACTATCCTACGAGCTTGGACTGCCTGGAAGATTCCCAAAAATCAATTTTGATACAGGTAAGTTCACTCTTTTGGGTGCGAAATTTTCAGTAACGTTGAGTTATATAAAAGAAATCATAACAGAAAATTCTCTTCTTTGATTATTAGGGATAACATTTTTCTAGTGCCTCGCCAAATCCCAAAAATTTAATCTGCATTTTTTTTAAAAACGTCACTTCCGATGATTGAATGTGGTAATCTGTACTGAATGTACTTTGAAGTGTACATTTAATATATACATTTAAAAATCCTTTTAACTTTTTCATTTCAAATCCGAGTTGTCGATATAGTAGGCCACTGTTTCCCAGCCGTTATTCACGGTCGTCGGCAGCGGCCTTGACCTTGCACGAAGCCGCCTGGTGGAGCTGCATCGATTTGCACCGAGAGAGGTGACCCCCGCTGTTCGTTAGTGCTATGGCCCAGTTTTGCCACGTTCATACACATTCACTTGTTACTGCTGTGCTTTGGCAGTATATCATAGAATTACCGATAGATTGATTTTTTGTAATACAACTGTTAATTCACTCGTTCTTATTATATTTGGGTTACTGCGTTGCTTTTTATTACTTGTGTATAAGTTTATTTTCTTTTTTTAACGTTTCAATGTTGTGTGTAAATAAAAACGGATATAAAGAAAAAATCGGAACTTTGTCTTTTTAAATTCATTAAGAAGAGCAGGCGCGGATCCAAGGGGGGGGCGGTGGGGGCGATCGCCCCCCCCAAGAGCTTGGAGTTCAGGAAAATAGACCCGATTTTGCCTCTTATACTATAGTTTATGCAAGAACTAGGGAGAGTTTTTCATTTTTTACCTTTTTTTCTTCGCAAACTACCTGTGTTCTTTAGTCCGGTGTCTTTGGCAAAATCTGTTAGACACATATATTTTTCATAGGAATGGGTTAGAAATTTTATAATCAAAAATACTGGTCTATAAAAATGGACTATTTGGGTTGGATAGCAATAGATATTTGGATGTGTGAAGTGTTAAAAATATTTTAATCCTTGTTATAGGCATCGGAAGGCGTCAAAAGGAGGTCTATCACTAAATATTTATGGCATAGAGTATTATTTCAGTAATAAACTTAAAATAAAAAGTTTTTATAATATTATTTTATTTCTTATGATTTTTTAATAATTCACATATATTAGAATATATGCTTATTATGACATGACAATAAATAATCTGAGATACGCCGACGATACAGTTCTTTTAGCTGGAACACATGAAGACCTACAGATGCTAATTAATAAAATGGTCACAGTAAGCGAAGAATATGGACTCTCACTGAATATAAACAAAACAAAATATATGCTAGTAACAAAAACAACTCGGGACATTCGTACGGTGTGTGTAAAGAATCAACCTATTGAAAAAGTGAGAAAATACAAGTACCTTGGCACAACCATTAATGAAGACAATGACAGCTCCCAAGAAATACGAATCAGAATCGAACAGGCCAGAAACACATTTATAAGAATGAAGAGGCTTTTTTGCTGCCGAGATCTAAACCTTGAATTAAAAGTGCGACTGCTGAGATGCTATGTGCTGTCTGTACTGTACTATGGGATGGAGGCGTGGACACTGAAAATGTCTGACATGAGAAGACTGGAGGCATTTGAGATGTGGATATACCGAAGGGTGCTGAGGATTTCATGGGTAGAGAGAATAACCAACGAGGAAGTAATGAGACGTATGCATAAGGAAAAAGAAGTGATTCTAACAATTAAAAGAAGAAAACTACTATATATGGGACATGTCATGAGAGGAGAAAAATACCAAATATTGCAGATTATTATGCAGGGAAAAATCCAAGGAAGGAGATCTATAGGAAGAAGAAGAAACTCATGGCTGAAGAACCTTAGAGAGTGGTTTGCATGCAGTAACAACGAGTTATTTAGAGCAGCGGTCTCAAAAATCAGGATTGCCTTGATGATTGCCAACCTTCGAAGCGGAGACGGCACCTAGAGAAGAAGAAGAATATATAGATAATTTTGACATATTTAACACAAATCACAACTGTGGTTTTATTATTTTTAATTTTGGCATAGAAATCGTTTTAGGCACATTCAGACTAAAACGTAGCCTTTTTCTCTCAAAAAATTTATTTTTAAAAGTTATAATTTAAATACTTACAAAATACCCTTTATCAAAAATACAAGAAGTTAAACATATACAAAAAAAATAAATTCGTCAATATAATATTAAAATTTTTTTGGGGCTGTCGGTCATTTTATTATTAATTAAAAACATTTTTAGGATATTTGACGTTCCATTTTATTTATTTCTTAAACCATCTGCACAATTGCTATTAAACACTAAAAAGGGATTCAAATATCATTAATTTTTATATGTTACAGAAAATTTAAATAATAAATTGTGTTAACGCTGGTAAACATTACGTATCTTATTCGTCATCAAAGTCAGTGAAGCTATCTTCGCTCAAATTAATTATAATTGATTCCTCTCTCACCGATCATGAGATCGAGTTTCCACATCTTCTTTTATTCTTTTATTATATGGATTTTTCGTAATTATCTACAGTAACTTTATTCAAAAAAATCTTTCAAAAGTCCAGTTAAATTATTAATTTTGTAAGTTGTGTTATTTCCAGCAACTCTACCTTTTATTTGAGAGAGATATTTCCTTCACCAACGGACATTTTCCGGACGATCTATAAGAACAGATTTCCTATCTGGTTTTTCCCAACAAAAATTAAGTTCTCTGAGCAATTTCCAGAGCTCAGTTCTTTTAATTTCAGGCAAATCCCGATCTTCATTGATTTTAGTTAGAATTTTGTCGACGGTTGAGATCTACTTCTCATAATAAAATGTATGTACAACTCCTATTATTACAGTTTATATCTCTTCTTCCAACGAGGTTTTTCGTCTGCCTGTGATCGAATATAGCTTGGAATTACTAACAATTCCAGGCGTTTTTTTCTCCGTCAGTGTTCGGTACATGATAGATTTTCGAACTCCTGTTATATTGGAACACATCTCAACAGAGCTTTTAACATTATTATCTAGATATTAATATCTTACGGCATCATAATAAATATTCATCGTAATAAGTTTTTCGTTGAGGAAAAAATGTCTTCCATCTTTTGGGTATCTCATTAATCTCAAATAATATATAAAAACAAGCACAAACAAAATAAATCACTACGGACACACTGTAAGGTGTACTTTGTTCACTGACAGAAATTAAATTGAATTATCAGAAATTTTATTATTGCAGTAAATTTATAAAAGCTTATAATATTTAAATATAATTAGATTTACGGCAGTTCTCAGTTACCGGCGGCACTGAAGCAGGTACGTTGGAAGTTTCGGTGACAGTTTTATTACTCTCTCTAGTTCTTGAATAGAGTATAGGAATGTGTATGCTTGCGATCGCCCCTCCCCTTCCCAAGAGCTCTGAGTTCAGGAACATAGAACCGATTCTGTCTTTTATATTAGGAATGTGTATGCGACTGGCAACCCCCCCCCCCGTTGACAACTTATTTTTTTTTTGCGATAGCACCCCCCAGGAACTTTGAACTCAGAAAAATAGACCCGATTCTGCCTCTTATACGAGGAATGTGTATGTTGATCGCATGTTCCCACCCCCCTGTCGGAAACTTATTTTTTCTTGTCATCGCCCCCCCCCCCCGCTCTCCAAGAGCCTGAAATTCAAAAAAAATAGCCCCGTTCCTGCGTTTTACACTACAAATGGGAATGTTGCTGTGCCCCCCCCCCCCGGGGACAACTTGCTTTCGCTTGACATACTGTACTTTTGTGATATCACCGCCCCCCCCAAGGAGAGAGGCTGGATCCGCCCCTGAAGAAGAGTTTATGTCGAAAATGAATTTGTTCTTTTGTTTTGTTTTGTCATAAATCATGGCTTTCTTTTCGATTAATGCTAAATTGAATAAAAAACCACATCAATTATTAATGAAAAGCTTTAAAATGATGAAAAATTACGGAGTATTATAGAAAATCCTTTTTAGAATTTACATCACACCTTTTAGAAGTAGGAAATAAAGGCAGGCTCTCTGACATTGATAATTCCTATTTTTGGAATAAATTGAATGAAAAGAGATATTGATTTCTTGTTTTCTTATTTTGTTTTCATAACTAATGAGCTGTGAAACTGACTTTATGGTGGTGTCATACAAATATAAAGAATAGCCCATGGGTTCCAGTGTACCGGCTTGCGCTTGGTATAAGAGAGACTCAAACATTTAAAAACATAGTCTTTCTCTCTCTAAAGGGGCGGAGTTGAGCATTGTGCACACGTGCCAAAGACGGGTCGCTCAGGCGAGATGTATCTTTAAATATTTGTGTCTCTCTTACTCCAAGCGCAAGTCGATACACTGTGACTCGTGGTTTATTTATGTTTGTGGGTTTCATTTAATTTATTTAAGAAATCACTAGCACCCCCTCTCGTTTATAGTACAAAATAACTTAAAAATCTTTTATAACAAATTGTAAAATAATAAAAAACCCTTTAAAATTAATCACAACTAGGCAAATTTAGTTAAAGAAAACCAAAATTAAAGCATTTTAAACATTTTTAGGGGTCTTTTAGGATATAATTTTATCATTTTATAATTTTGCACATATTCGTACTTTAAGTATACAAAAATATTTTTTTTTTGGATTTTTTTATGGATTTTTTTACCTATAACAATTAAAAAAAAACATCAAAAATGACGGCGGAGGTGACTGAATCATCTGAAAAAAAAATACCAAATTAATCCTTGTTCAAGTGTCCATGGTCGGTGCTGGAATGATTTTCTTCATCAAAAAATAACAAAATGGCGGCCATTTGAAAAAATCTATTTTTGAGGGTGCAAAATTGGGTAAAAATCGGAAAATTTGTTACCGATCAAAGTAATTCCGGTACGGACCATGAGCATTTGAATAAGGATTAATAAAAAAAAAATTTTCTAAAAAATTGTAACCTAAAAGACCTCTTAATTTGGAAGCAAATCAAATGCTTCTTGGTTTGGGAAAGACATTTTAAAAAATAAATATAAATAACTATGACAAAATTTTCCAGCGGGATGATATTTTGACATAACAAATTATTAGTTGACTTCACATGGCCTCTTTTGTTTCCAAAGCCTATTTGTTCAGAAATAATACTGGAAAACAGGATTAGTTTTAATTTGTTCCTATATTGATATAAAATAACTTCAATAGTTGCCTATACACACTCCGGTGAATGTATAGATGTCGTTTCGACTGGCGCTTTTTTTCAGTCTGACATCGAAGTCAGCAGGTTTTTAATATCCTGCCGACATGTATCGGAATTTAAATTTTATATAGCAGTTGTTTCCTGGGAATGTTGCTCTCGGTTCGATACAGCTCCAGACCATGAGGTGCTCGAAATGCGTATGGAGAGAGCACCAAAGTTGTATTTGCAGGAAATAAACTGTTTCTACATATTCTTTCCTTTTTCTTTGCTTGAAGGGAAAATAACATATAGGCAACTAGTTAGTGCCGGAAGATTTATTTATTTCTTAGTGAAATTTATAAAATAATGTTCCGGACGGCCGATCTTTAAACACACTGTATTTTTTGTGCCTTTTATTAAACTTCAATTCTGACAACTTGTCAAACAACTCAAGTTACTTCAACGACTTCTCAAAATAAACTCTCCACGAAAACCGATTTGGATTCTTTATGTACCCTTTTTCTGGATACCGGAACATTCCGTATTTTTGTATAAGGATACTACATGGTGTAATAAAAATAAGGAAAAGGAGCAATCTGCTGATTTCTAGACCTTCTGTCATAGGCGTTCCATGTTAAAAATATGGAAACCGAATTGTCTAAAAAGTGCCAGACGTTCTTTCATAGACGTCTCATGAGGAAATTAACATAATTAATTAAATAAATTAAGAACTCGTAGAAAACAAATCTAAAACTCTACCAACTACAATATATGAAATGTATAATGCTATAAAGTCCGTTACATTGCCCCTTCCAAGTCTTGATCGTCCCGATCAACCATCTTGATCTTGATATGGGGCCACTCTGTCAAAATTCATGACTTTCATTTTCGCATGAGGGCTTCGATACGCTAGATTGTTTAGTCGGGTCACTACGTGGTACGGACCTTACCATGATTTTTGAAGCTTTGGTGAACGCCCTTTGGTTCTTTTCGGATTGTACAACCACACTTTTTCACCAGCTATGAATCCACCAGTACTGGCTTTGAGGCCATAGCGGGTCTTCATTCTGACTCTTTCTTTTTGTAAATTTTGACGGAGTTATTCATATAAGACCAGAAGCTGCTTACTAAGGTGGTTAGTGTAGTCTTCCCAAGTTGCTTCAGACGTAATTCTTTTCCAAAAAATATTCTAGCAGGTGTTTTTCCAGTGGTTTCGTGAATGGCTGAACGATAGGCTCCGGCATTCTGTTAAATATTTCAACCATTCCATTTGACAGTGGATATTGTTCTAATTTTGTGGATTTTTAGAAACTTGTAAAGGTTTGTGAAAACATCAGATTTAAAAATTTTGCCTTGATCAAAATGTATTTCTCTTGGCATTGCACTTGGTTTAATAAAAACGAGAGAAACTGTTGATTTTAAGATTTGCTTGCTATTGTTTTTATATTTTAATAATAAAGGGTGTTTTTTTTTTGTCAGCTGTCAAGTGATTTATGTTTAGTTTGGTTTGGCATTTCAACATGAATAGATTGACGCCTGAACAACGCTTCCAAATTGTGCAAATTTATTTTGAAAATCATGGTTCTGTTCGAAATACGTATCGCGCACTACGTCCATTTTACGGTCAACATAATCGTCCATCAGAGCAATTAATTCGATTAACTATGGAACGTTTTCGCACCACGTTTACTCTAAATGATAATACGCATCCACAGAGACGTCGTACAGTGCGTACAGAAGAAGTCATTGCTGCTGTAGAGCGTAGCGTAGAGGAAGATCCGAATCTGCCATCGTGCACAGGAATTGGATATGTGTCCATTCACTTTATGGAAGATTTTGCGGAAAGATCTTGGTTTGCGTGCTTATAAAATCCAACTCGTGCAAGAATTGAAGCCACACGATGACCTAGCATGGCCTAGATTCGGTGAATGGGCCCAAAACAAGATTGCCGTTGATCCCGATTTTCATAAGCGAATTTTGTTTAGCGATGAAGCTCACTTTTGTTTGAATGGATACGTCAATAAACAAAACTGCCGTATTTGGAGTGATGATAATCCTCAAGTGTATGTTGAGACACCGTTACATCCAGAAAAACTGACTGGTGTGCTTTATGGGCTGGTGGAATCACTGGTCCGAACTTCTTTAAAAACGATGCTGGTCAGAACGTTACAGTCAATGGTGGCCGCTATAGAGCCATGATTACTGACTTTTTCGTTCATCAATTGAACAACCATGATGTGCAGGAGCTGTGGTTTCAACAAGACGGCGCAACGTGTCACACAGCTCGTGCCATAATTGATTTATTGAAGGAAACGTTTGGTAACCGCATAGTTTCACATTTCGGACCCGTGAATTGGCCTCCAAGATCGTGCGACTTAACGCCGCTAGACTATTTTTTGTGGGGATATGTGAAGTCGCTAGTCTGCGCCGATAAGCCCGAAACGATTGATCACTTGGAGGAGGACAACATTCGCCGCGTTATTGCCGATATACGGCCACAACTGTTGGAAAAAGTCGTTGAAAATTGGACCTCCAGATTAGACTACGTCCGAGCCAGCCGTGGCGGTCATATGCCAGAAGTCATATTTAAATTATAATGCCAGAATATTATCTTTCTAATAAAGTAAATTTCATGTCAATTTAAAAAAATTATCTTTGTTTTATTCCATTTAAAAGTTCTATACCTCTATAAAAAACACCCTTTACATTGAAAATAACGAGTCGAATTTAAACACCAATTTCAAAAACCAAGGCCGTTCAGTGCATATTATTTCATAATTTATTATTAATATTTAGAAAATATATATGAACTTGCGATTTTCACTGCTTTATTTTAAATAATAGAGGCATGAAGGTGAAAGGGTTTAAAATTTCCTCAAGCTTAAGACCCAATTGCTGTGCTGTTCACGGTTTGCGGGGGGGGGGGGTGTTGCCGATATTACAAGTGTACAATAAGTATGACAAGCGAAAGCTAGTTGTCGACTAGGCCGGGGGGAATATCAGCCACATTCACGTTCCTAATGTAGCCGGCAGGGGCGAGTTTATTTTTTCTTGGGGGGAGGGGGGGGGCGATAGCCCTCATCGGCTCCCTTTGGATCCGCGGCTGGTCTATACATTGGCTCTTAAGGTTATTATTTGTTTTCCAAATAAACTCCATGTATTAGAGAGGAAAAGAAATATGTTATTCAATCAATTGATACAAAATTTTAGAAAAATGAATGCTGCTAAGAAGACCCAGCAACAATATCAAATAATTTAAAATCCTGCGTAATTTACCATTTAAAGAAAATTAACGGTAAACACAAGTATTGCGATTCTTGCAATTTTATTTACGAATGCTCAATTGAAGTTAATTAACTAATTCGACATAATATGATTCAGCTGAAAGATGACTCTGCTCACAACTTTAAAACTCCCACAGCGATACATTTGGATGAAAATGCGTTTTTGATTAACTATTAACGTTTCTGAAAAGTCTTGTTTAATTTTAGTGTGTAGATAGTAATAATTTTATTGGCGTGATTTTATATTTATTTTTAGTGTCGAGAAAGGCGAATTATGTATTGTACAAGGTGTTTGGAAAATACGTGTACAACATTTGACGACAAACTCACATATATAAATACTTTTTAGAAATTAGAAAGAAAAATGTTTAATCGTTCTTGACCTTCATAAATGAATAACCGATATAAGCTTCTAACTCCAGTCAAATAAGCGAAAAAAAGACCTAGTTGGGGACACTCATTCATTCAGGCAGAGACTCGGATTTTCCGGTAATATAGAAATAAAATGTATATGTTCTCTGCACGAGATTTTGTGTTATAAAGTTTTTGTAAACATTTAAAGGTCGAAAAATGCATTTTTTGCACTTTTTTGCTTACGAGCAAGAACTAAATAAATTTTTGGACAAAATGGAACAGCCATCCTGTAGAGAATTGAAAAATCTACAAATTGTGTTTTTACTGATATCTATATTTTTATTTGTTGCTGAGAAAAATGCAAAACAAGGTCAAAATTGTTATAATGTTCAATTAACAATAACTATTGCTAAATGCAACCTAAAATTTTGTTGTTTCGTAAAAAGTTGGATCTTTTAGTGCTTAATATGTGGTAAAAATTTCAGATCGATTCATTAAATAGTTTGTGCAAAATTTAATTTGTTTATCACAGGCGAGGGAATTTTACAATAACATTCTTGCTCCATCGATAAAGGTACACCAATTTTGAGCACATCTCATGAAAGAGGAACTCTTCTTCTATGAGAAGTATTACATGGAATTGAGGAAAATTAATTTTAAATTTGTTTAAACGTCATTAGAAAACCACTATCATTTTTACCTTGTAAACAAATTAAATAACTTTCTTGTTTTTGCCGATAAAAAAATTCTGTTTTCATATGTGGGAAGCTGGCATTTTTAAATGAATTTAGAAAAAAAACGGCTTAGGTCAATATGCGCCAAAGTTTTTTTAAATTCATTCATATATTGTTAATAACAATTAAGAAACGATACTAGCGTCATTCGAAAGTTAAAGAATTTATGTTTAGATGTGAGTTGTCCGGAAAATTATAATACAAAAACAAAAGCTTCAGTGACGTTTAAAAAATGTTAATTGTTTAAAAGACGACTCGGCGGGAAGATGAGTTGCTAACAAATCCGCGCGAAACAGCAACTTCAACTTATCTTCCTACCGAGTGGTCTTTTAAACAATAAACATTTTTTAAACTTCACTGAAGCTTTTGTTTTTGTGTTATCATTTTCCGGACAACTCATACCTAAACCTAAACTCTTAAACTTTCGAATGGCGCTAGTTTCGTTTCTTAATGGTTGTTAACAATATAGGATTGAATTAAAAAAATTGTTAACTTTAGCGCATATTGATCTAAGCCTTTTTTTCCTAAATTCGTCTGAAAATGCCAGCTTTCCAAATATGAAAACAGAATCTTTTCATCGGCAAAAACAAGAAAGTTATTTATTTTGTTTACAAGGTAAAAATGATAGTGGTTTTCTAATGAAGTTTAAACAAATTTAAAATGAATTTTCCTCAATTCCATGTAATACTTCTCATAGAAGATGAGTTCTTCTTTCATGAAATGTGCTCAGAATCGGTGTATCTGCATCGATGGAGGTAGAATGTTATTGCAAAATTCGCTCGTATGTGATAAACAAATTAAATTTTGCACACCACATATTAAGCACTAAAAGACCCACCTTTTTACTTAACAACAAAGTCGTAGGTTCCATTTAGCAATAGTTATTGTTAATTGAACATTATAACAATTTTGTCCTTGTTTTGCACCAATTTGTAGGTTTTTCAATTCTCTGCAAGATGACTATTCCATTTTGTCCAAAAATTTCTTTAGTTTTTGCTGGTAAGCAAAAAACTGCAAAAAAAAAGCATTTTTTTACTTTTAAAAGATTATAACACAAAATCTCGTTCAGAGAACATATACGTTTTATTTCTATCGGCCTATATTATCCGATAATCCGGATCTCTGTCTGGATTATTGAGTGTCCCGGCAAAATGTTTATTTGACTGATGTATTCATATATATTAGCAAATTTTGATGTTCTTATACTTTTCACGTCGGGATCCAGGGATATTTCAATTTTAAAAGTAGATAAAAGTCACCGGTACCACACTGAAGCCGTTGAGTAACTTGGCGTTACGGTATTCCGTTCTTGTGGTCGGAAAGACACTTCAAATTTGCCAAATCTCGCTGTGGTATTTTTTGAAGGGAACCAGATTTGTACGATGCAGGTAAGTAATACTCAGAATGTTGAAAAATGTTATAAATAGTCCTGAGTACACCTTTGATCATGAGACGGAGAGCAGTATCGATTTTTCCAGCCTTTCCGTTTTTCCTAAAGAAATTGTATACGTGTTCACGAACAGTGTTCTTCTTTGAAGGTTATTTACGATATTAATTATGAGCGCCAACAGAAAAATTATAAATGTATCATAGCTCCATAATATAGCACTTCAGATTTTAAGCGGAATGTAAAATTTAAGCAAATTCAAAGGAATTAATTCATTTTTTCGCACACCCGTGACATTAATAATATTAACTGTTCACCCTTTACTTCATGGAAAATAGACTTTCGTCAGTAACAAAAATGTAACATTGCTTTTTTTGCTGGAATTTGTTCATTTCGGCATCCTATAAAACATATCTCGATGATAACTCTGAAAGACCTGGGCAGAAAAATGGCGGACCAAAAATGGCCACGTTTTTTGAGTTTATCTCGAAAAGTGAAACTTGTTTCAAACAAGTAGAGAATTAAAAAACCTATCGAGTCATATAATATAAGTTATAAGTGGCGCCGCTAGTTATCGGAATATATTTTTTTTTCGATAAAATTTTTTTAGTATTTAAAAAAAAACATTTGTTAACAAATTACCGATTTAAAATTTAACATAAATATAGGTATTATCATTCTAAAAAAGTATGTCAAATCTGGAATCTGTGAATTTTTTATTTTCTGAGAAATTCGATGTCAAAGTTGAAAATTCCACCTAAATTTTCCGCTTTCCTAATTAAGATACAATGCTCAATTTTAATGGAAATTATTTGTATTGTTTTATATTTTGAAGATCTATAAAAAAATTTTTTTTTTTCAATCGTGAGCCGCGAAATTTTGCAAAAATCAATTTTTGCACCAAAAAAATTGCGATAACTTTTCACTGGATGGCGATAAAATTTTTTTAATGCTTGCATTGGATTTAGATGTATCATTTCCGATCTCAAAAAAAGATTTCTTTTCAAAAATTCATAATGGCGTGGCAAATGGAAATTAAGGGCTCAAATTTGCAGAAGATGCTTTTTAACACTTGTACTTTACCTGTGAATTTTTTGGATCCAAGAAATACACTTCCATACAATCTGTGAACCTTCGAAAATTAGGCCGAATCTAATCGCAATATTAATTGGCGCTTCAAGGAAACTTATGCATCACAAGTAAAATTTATAATATTGATATTGTTTTATTAGTTTATATGATAGTAACAATTTGTTTAGTCATATTAATTATTAATTTGTTTATTAACAAAATTTTTACAAAGAATTATAGATAAAATCATACAAATATTCAATTATATATTACATATTCTACTGTTTTTTTCCTTTATATTATTATTATCTAACAGTTTATTAACAAAATTTTTACAAAAAATTATAGAGAAAATCATAATGATATTAATTTGTCCCAATGCAAACTTATTAAATTAAAGAGCATAGTTTTGTTAATAAACTATTAATGCATTATTAAATATTTATATGATTTGCTTATAGAAATTTTCGTAAAAATTTTGTTAATAAACTAATAGGTATAATAATATAAAGGAAAAAAACAATATAATATGTAATATACAGGGTGATTCAAAAATCGATCACGAAACTTAAGGGGGTGATTCTACTTGACAAAATAAGGGTAGAGCTTCATATAATTTTTTTTCAAAATGTCATTCGTTTTCGAGTTACAAGCCGTTCAAGTTCAAGTTTTTATTTTTTGTTTTTTGAATTACTCGCTTACAGGAAAACCGATTTGACTAATATTTGAAAGATAGGCTAAGTCTTCTGCGCTTCATCATTTTAGTAACAATTCACATTGATTGTTTGCCGCTAGAGGGCACTTTACCTACATTGAAAATTGTTTTTTGTCATAATTTTTTACTGTTAACAGCTACAGTAGTTTTTGGCATAATTTCTGAAAGACTGATGCCAGGCCTTTAAAAAAGGTGCTCTTTATTTACATCGCTAAACCCAACGGTTTAGACGTAAATCACCCTTAAAAATTAAGTGGTA
This sequence comes from Diaprepes abbreviatus, assembly GCA_034092305.1. Classification (NCBI taxonomy): domain Eukaryota; kingdom Metazoa; phylum Arthropoda; class Insecta; order Coleoptera; family Curculionidae; genus Diaprepes; species Diaprepes abbreviatus. The sequence goes on along the minus strand of JASJET010000268.1, from coordinate 543,383 downwards.
AATTTACTTTTCTCATTTCATTACCACCAGCTACCAGGTAAATAGCTATCAAAGTATACTAGAGCTGTCAGTTTAACATCAAATAAATTCGCTTTTTAAACTATTTAATTTACAATCTTAAAATAACTAATAATGGCTAATCAGTAAATATTCATATTATGGATTATTGCGATATACATTTAATTGATAAAAATTAATGAAACAGTACTAAACAAACTAAAAAAGATTCTCAAAATGTCCCCCATTTTCTTCCATACATTTCCTAATACTCTTCAAAAAATGTCGCCTAACTCGATGAAAAATTTCTGGTGTTTCTTTAATAATTTGGCACTTTTCGATTATCCTGAAGCGAAGATCCTCGACGTTGATTACTGGAATATCGTACACCAATTGTTTCAAATGACCCCAAAAGAAAAAATCCATAGGATTAAGGTCTGGTGACCTCGCTGCCCATGCCAATGGTCCACTTCGTCCTATCCATCGCTCAGGATACGTTGCATTCAAATACTGTCGGACACGTATACTAAAGTGGGGCGGAGCTCCGTCTTGGAGGATCCACATGTTGGCCCTTACTTCCAATGGCACATCTTCCAGATACAATGGGAGACGATTTTGGATAAAATCTAAGTATACGTCACCAGTTAATGGGCCATCAAAGAAATGAGGACCAATAAGGTAATCTCCTATTATCCCTGCCCACACATTTAGTGAAAATCTACGCTGATGTTTCGTTTCTACCACATTGTTTGGGTTCTCGTAAGCATATGTGTGGATGTTGTGTAGATTTGTTATGCCATCACGAGTGAAACCAGCTTCGTCAGTGAATAATATGACGCCAATTAATCGATTATCGTGTTCATACTTAGCTAGGATCTGATTGCACATTTCCAACCGTCTCGGCCGATCATCGTCATAAAGAGCCTGCACCTTTTTTGAATGAAACGGGTAGAGTTGTTCTTCTCTTAGTATCCTCCATGAACTAGCCTGACAGAGCCGCACTTCATTCCCAATTTTTCTAGTACTAATACCTGGATTATCTTCAATAATTTCAAGCACTCTTTCTTCTTGTTGCACGTTTCTAGCAGTTCTAGGTCTTCCCCTATTTCCATTATAACTTTTAAAGGAACCACATTCCGCAAGCCTCCTGTGCACACTGGAAAATGTTTGAGCATGAGGGATATTTCTTTCCGGATAACTCTCCATATAATATCTTCTTGCCAACTCTGCATTACCATTTGCTTTTCCATAACAAAAATGGATATCACAATATTCGATATTTGAATATTGGTGATTAGCCATTATTAGTTATTTTAAGATTATAAATTAAATAGTTTAAAAAGCGAATTTATTTGATGTTAAACTGACAGCTCTAGTATACTTTGATAGCTATTTACCTGGTAGCTGGTGGTAATGAAATGAGAAAAGTAAATTTACCACTTAATTTTTAAGGGTGATTTACGTCTAAACCGTTGGGTTTAGCGATGTAAATAAAGAGCACCTTTTTTAAAGGCCTGGCATCAGTCTTTCAGAAATTATGCCAAAAACTACTGTAGCTGTCAACACTAAAAAATTATGACAAAAAAACAATTTTCAATGTAGGTAAAGTGCTCTCTAGCGGCAAACAATCAATGTGAATTGTTACTAAAATGATGAAGCGCAGAAGACTTAGCCTATCTTTCAAATATTAGTCAAATCGGTTTTCCTTTAAGCGAGTAATTCAAAAAACAAAAAATAAAAACTTAAACTTGGACGGCTTGTAACTCGAAAACGAATGACATTTTGAAAAAAAATTATATGAAGCTCTACCCTTATTTTGTCAAGTAGAATCACCCCCTTAAGTTTCGTGATCGATTTTTGAATCACCCTGTATAATTGAATATTTGTATGATTTTCTCTATAATTGTTTGTAAAAATTTTGTTAATAAACTGTTAGTTAATAATAATAATATAAAGGAAAAAAAAGTATAATATGTAGTATATAATTGAATATTTGTATGATTTTCTCTATAATTTTATGTAAAAATTTTGTTAATAAACAAATGAATAATTAATATGACTAAACAAATTGTTACAATCATATAAATTAATAAAACAACATCAATATTATAAATATTACTTGTGATGCATAAGTTTCCTTGAAGCGTCAATGAATAATGCGCCTGAACTATGGCAACCCGCCGACAGCGGCCTGCAGCAGCTATTTTCGATTAGATTCGGCCCAATTTTCGAAGGTTCACAGGTCGTATGGTAGTGTATTTCGCGAATCCAAGAAATTCACAGGAAAATTACAAGTATTAAAAAGCATCTTCTGCAAATTTGAGCCCTTAATATTCATTTGCCACGCCATTATGAATTTTAGAAAAAAAACGTTTCTTTCATCTAAAATTATTTTTTTTTTAGAATGGAAATGATACATCTAAATCCAACGTACGCATTAAAAAAATTTTATCTCCATCGAGTAAAATGTTATCGCAATTTTTTTTGGTGCAAAAATTGGTTTTTGCAGAATTTCTCGGCCCACGATTGAAAAAAAATTTTTTTTTAATAGATCTTCAAAATATAAAAAAAATACAAACAATTTCCATTAAAAGTGAGCATTGTATCTTAATTAGGAAAGCGGAAAATTTAGGTGGAATTTTCAACTTTGACATCGAATTTCTCAGAAAATGAAAAACACAGATTCCAGATTTGACATACTTTTTTAGAACGATAATACGTATATTTATGGTAAATTTTAAATCAGTAATTTATTAATAAATGTCTTTTTTTTTAAACCAAAACCGTAAATTTTGTCGAAAAAAAATATATCTCGATAACTAGTGGCGCCACCTATATTTTATAGGATGCCGAAATGAACACATTCCAGCAAAAACGCCAATGTTACATTTTTGTTAACAAAACAGCTCTTTTTTGATCTAATTTTCATGGAGTACTTGGTAATTTTGTGTTTACATTTTTCATTTTAGTTATTATTTTGTAAATGATCACTCCATATGAAAAAGAAAATCCATTTCATCCGATGGGTTTTTAAAGTGAATAAAATTTGTTATTATGCAATATACTTGCGTGCAGATTATCCCGGATTAAACCTGGATATATTTGCCAGTTCTGTCCAATCACAATTCATCACTGTTGCGAGTTTATTAAAACCCTGTCCCTGTCAACAGCCGCTCTATTACAGTGTTGTCGGACTATACAAAAGAGATATTCTTGTTGCAGAGCTTAGTAAAAAATCTAAATAATATAATGTAATATGTTTGCATAGAAAAATTTATACATACCTAAAAATCAAGATCAAGATTAGTATAACTAGGTAATATAAATGCAGTTTTCGGGAACGGATCCAAAGAAACGAGGAAACTGAAATATCAGGTCGGGTAGGGTGGTATAAGGTTGCGCAATTTGTAATCAAAGACTCATAAATTGCAAAATACAAATGTTATCTGAGATCAATTATTTATTTATTTATCCTTATTACTATGGCAACAAATTGATATCCTTATTTTAACAGAACATACAGAATCTTCTTAGTAATTAAGTGAAAAATCACAAATTGGAATTTGCGCAATTTTATACACCCCAGTGTGTAAAATTGCGCGTTGTCGACGATAAGATTGCGCGACTAGGTTATTTGCACATATCACAAATAAAAGCCCCGGAGCCATTGTAATCTGAGCAATTTTCATGTCACCAACTCGCACACGTATTGCACTCAATTCAATCTTCTTCTATTGGTTCCTTGTATATATATTTCGCTGCATCCTAAACATACCCAAATTTTCTTTTTGTTATTAGTATTTGGTTTTTTATGCTTTTTTTTAGCTTGTTTGGCTTTGGTTTATCTTTAGGTTTATTTTTCTGTTCGTTTTCTTTCTCTAGTTGATGTTTATATGGCGAACTACTAATCACTCCTGATTTTTTGTGTTTGCGATTAGAACTCCTAATTTGAGACGATTTTGGAAATGGAATTATCTCCGTCAACAACATCCCACAAGAGATGATTGCTTTTCAGAGGCTGGTGCCGGCGTTATAGACTTTTTTGAATGCGCAAAAAGATTGGTTTCGAGCAAGAAAATCCGGGTTGTGGTGGATCAATTTCAGTCTTCTCATTAGATGGTTCTGCTACTTGTATTGAAGAAACCATCGAAGTCTACAAATTCACATGAGGCCTTCGCTGCAGAAAGTGACAGGTCCTGAGAATCAGATGGGGTATCTTGATTATCTTTTGGGTCTTCCCTTTCTGTAACGTTGCTTGCCAGAAAATCAGCGTCGGTAAAAATGTCAGGATTCCACGGCAGAATACCAATGCACTTGAAGAGTTCCACTCCTCCGCCAGTTGTTACAGCCTGATAAAAAGCTGGTATAAAAATCGAAGTAATCTTATTGACCTCCGCAGGTGATTACAAAGTCATTTTTCACACTCGTTGGAATAAAACTTCTTTAAAACTCCATGGAAATCTCTATCAAGAGGCTTCATTTTGTGGCTGCTGTGGGGCGGCAACATCAGTGCAATTATATTATTCTGACGGTAAAAATCGACAGCTCTTAATGTGCAGTATGAGACGTGGTTGTCTAAAATCAGTAGGATGGGACGATCTTTAATCGGCTTCATGTGGTCTCTGAAGCGAGTTAGCCAATCGAGATAAAGATCTGCGCTTATAAAACTGGAATCCGAGACCATACCGATAGACCCAGGTGATGCAGCGTGTAAGAATTCTGCCTTCATCTTCTTCCTGCCGAATATAAATGCCAGCGGAATAAAATGGCCAGTCGCAGGCACAACGTTGACGACAGTCACATTTGTGCCTCGCTCTGCGTTAGATATTCTGTTGACACAACGCTTACCCTTTCTAGACAATAATTAGGGCTGTTTGTTAGGTACGGTGGACATACCTTTCTCATCCATACTGTAAATAGATTGAGGTGGAAAGTTATATTTGTTCATTAGAGCCGATAAATTAATGTAAAACTGCTCCACTTGTGGTCTATTGAATCCTCTAGCTCGTGCAATACTCGTCGAAGTTGGTTGCCTAAGAGAAATATCCGGCAGTCACTTTAAAAAGGCACGTAACCGCTCTATTCCTGCAATTTTAGTTTCTTTGTTGAACCTATGACGGATGTTGTTTTTTCTGCATACTCATACACTACATTCCTTAACCCTTTTGCCGTTAACCCATAAAACATTTCATCTAAAGTGAGATTTTGGGATTTTCTTATAACTATCAGAGTCTGGAGGGTAGAATTTAATCCCTTCAGGCGCATTTATAGCCCTTTCAAAGTCCATTTTATGTTGGTTCATAAATGCTGTCAGTTCGTTGTATAATTTTTTGTCGCGTAAGACAATTGGCGGAATTTTAGCCGCTGAGGGCTTATTGTTAACTGCGTTTGTATTTGTACTTGTTGATGGTTTATTGAGTTGAGAACTGGCAGTGAACTTTGGAATGGCGTCAATATCGCCTGAGGTTTTGTTATTTACATCGTTTTTACTTGGTAGTGGCGGAAATTCCTCAGCGATTACAGCTTTTTTATGCTCTACGATTGTCTATGTCTGCACACGTCTTTTTCAACCTCAGGCGAAAATATAGTATCGAATCTGTCTAATTTCTTTGCACATTTTAGTTGTTGTAAATGAAATCGTAAAGTAGACTCTACCATTTCTAAGGATGAGGCCACTGATCTCTTGCTTTCGCCATTTTTAATTCGCCTGCGAGCCTCGTTCATGGTCTCTTCACAACAGACTTGGCGATCTGTTTTCCTGTATCTTCTTGACGTTCTGAAATAATACAAGTCATTATAGAACATGTTTGAAATAGAAAACAGAAATGGCAAGCTAAATGAATTATTAAAATAATAATATTGGACTATAGAAATTGCAGGTGTGCAAAATTGCGCGCGCAAACTTATACGCTTCCAAGGTGTGTAGTTTTACACACTTGGATGCTATTCTAAAGATCGCGAAACCTCTGCAATCTCTTAGCAAATAATAGAATTTCTTTGTTCGAGGCCGAAACTTTTATAATACTGCCATTTGAAAACATTAACAAACCATTAGAATTCCTTATCTTTGTTTTACAGTAACACATTCATTTTATCGAAAAATAAGATCAAAAGTCAATAAAAATTTTGTACTTCCATATTTTTTGTGTTTTCCCTGAACTCAATTTTTTGCTCAGGTGCTTAAATCGGTTCCGATAACAAACAAAACACGACTGAAGTTAGTCGCGAATTTCACTCCGTTATCCTGTTATGAAGAATGTGCAATTTTATCGCCCGTGTTGTAATATGTGGAGCTCCGGTGCCTTGAGGAGCAACTCCAACATATAAAAACTGAAAAATTTTTTGGGGTGTTTCGTCCCGGTATCAACTTTAGGACTCGTCAGTGGGATTCAGTTGGTACCTTCCCAAACTCCTATCATCGTACTTATTATACTTTGAAACTTATATTTGTGGTTAAATTTGATCGGAAATTAGCGGTAGGATGTGTGCTAACACAACACCCACGCAATCTTATACGAACCTACCCTACCGGAGAATCAATGTTTCAGTGTCACCAATTTTTAAGGTATCCTATTGTTTCAGAAGATGATACTGTTGTGTCGATAGAAATTGGTTGCTTTTTCTTAAAGAAGTTAAGCTGTTTCTTAAAATAACTTGTGTTCCTTCCTTCCACTAATGGATGTTAGCGATTACAGTTTCCATTTCTTCCCTACTTCTCGTGGTGTGTATCAGTGTCTGAATATCGTGCAATCCCATCCACTGTCTGATATTACGGAGCCAGAACATCTTCTTTCTTCCAATTCCTCTTTTGCCCTCGATCTTGCCTTCAATTATCAACTGTAGGAATTGGTATCTCTGATTTCGCATGATGTGCCCGAGAAAGGCGGTTTTTCTTTTCTTGATTATGTTGAGTATTTCACGTTCTTTCCCAATACGTGAGAGAACTTCTTCATTGGTCATTCTCGCTGTCCATGATATCTTAAAGATTCTTCTGTATATCCACATCTCGAAAGCCTCTAATTTATTGATAGCGCTTGTCTTTAATGTCCAACCCTCCACACCATAAAGAAGTATTGACCATACTTAACCTTTTATGAACCTCAGTCTTAATTTTAAGTCAAAATCCGAACACGTAAGCAATCGCCTAAGTTTTACAAAAACCTGTCGCGCCTGTACAATGCGACATTTTACTTCATTGCCAGAAATCCATTCTTCGAATATCCATGTGCCCAGATATTTAAATTTAGTTATTCTTTCTATGGGTACTGCGTTGAATCTTATGTTGGCGTTTTGGAATAAATTGGGATTCCTTGGGATAATCATGAATTTTGTTTTCCTTGTATTGATGTTCAAGCCCATTGATTTACAGCGCTCTCCTATTATGTTGATGAGTTTTTGAAGGTCGTTTATATTGTCGGCGATTAGAACTGCGTCATCCACATATATAATTGCCCGTTAAAAAGTTACAACCTGTCCATTGCTATCGTGGTTGCATCAACCAAGTTCGCTTCCTGGTCTCTTGAGTTAGTCATAAAGCGTTGAGCTACAACATGAATATCGCATTGTGGATGATTTAAAGACCATAACGCGTTGTGGACGTTTTTTTTTCGCCCAATGAGTGTTTTCGTGTTTTGAGCATTACATATACATCAATTAACATAACATTGCAATGCAAATCCAATCAATTTAATCGCCGCGTCATCAGATGAAGATTGAATGTTTCAAACAGTTAGTTATATTGTGACGCTCATTTCGGGCAACACGGCGCTACATACATTTTCCATAACTCCGGTTCTACTCGATATTTTTCAAAAATTTGAAGTGATCCTGAATTATTGAGAAAAATCCAATCTTTTAATACAAGTTTTATTAGAAATATATTTATGCTACTATCTCCGATAAAAAAATTTGACTTTGCATCATCTTAGGTTATTTATCATTCAGAAATCATTTCAGATGGCATTTACTTTTAGAATGAGATTTATCATTTATTCCACTAATATTGCAATATCTCGCTTTCTAACTAACTTTTTTTAATTTTGTTAAACTGTCATCTTTGTCATTATTAAATTGGAAACAAAATGACATGAGGCCGAAATCCATTATTAACAATTTTACAGCGTTATAAATAATTAGATCGTTAATAATAAATTACCTGACTATGTGGCATGTTAAAGATTTGGATTTTTTCAGAGCCTACGTTATCTACTACTAGTTATAGACAGCTGATTAAAATTGGACTATATGAGGTAGAGCAGTGGTATAGGATTTGTCTATTAATCGAACGGTCCTGGGTTCGATACCCGGCGCTGTCGCATTTTTAGTGGTAATAATAAGCCTCTACGTCGACTCAGTTGATAAATGAATACCTGGGTTAATGCTGGGGTAATAATAGGTGATTAAAGCATAGTGCTGGTCCTATTACTTTCCCTGTAGATCACGTTTTTCAAGACATGGTTCGCGAAAAAAATATTATATCACCGGAATTTTAAATTAAACATCGCAATAATTTGTAACGTGACTAGTCGCTACTCCTCTGGCGATGCGAGTATATTCTCGAACGCACCGGAAACTTCTACTTCGGTGAACCAAGACTTTTCTCGAATGCTCACGAAAGAAACGAAAATATGACAGTGACTATTTATAAATGGGTTTTTATTTTACCGGGAAGGAGTCAGAGCCTAAACCGCTTTATGTAATCTGTAATAAAATCCTGGCCAACAGCAGTTTAAAACCATCTGTTCTTCGAAGACACCTTAAAACAAGGTATCCGGATCACAAGAATAAATATGTTGAGTATTTTAAAGCAAAATTGGCAGTCTACTGTTTCTTCTTTTCTAACAGATTTAAGCGAAGTTGGTAAAATGGTTCTCAAGGCATCATTTCGAGTTAGTTACAAAATTGCAAGATATGAACAAGTAGATACAGTGGCAGAAAATTTGATTGGACCGTGTTCTAAAGACATCACGAACTGTATGCTCGGAGAAAAAATAGCAAAGAAAAATGACCTTATTTCCTTATCAAATAACACAGTGTCGTGGAGAATTCATAATTTGGCAAAGGATGTGGAAAGTGAACTTTTAAGCAGAATAAAATTGAATTACTTCGCTACTCAGCTTGACGAGTCGACCTGTGTAGCAAACGTTGCAATATTGCTTGTCTATGTTAGATATATTTTTAAGAATTTCATTCAAGAAGATATACCAATTGCAAAACCACTGAAAACCTATACGACAGGTGCAGCAATTTTCGATATCATCAAAAATTATTTTGAAAAAAAATTAAATAAATTGATCTTTTTGTAACGGGTAAAAAAGATCAACGAGAACACTGAATGGACTCAATGCTATATTCATTGAAAAGCACTGGCATGTAAACGCATTCCTGCAGAGTAATCCAGAATTTGAAACGACGCTGTAAAAATTGTAAATTTGATAAAATCGCGTGCTACAAATTCTCATTTGTTCCGTGCACTTTGTGGGGACTTTAGAAGTCTCCATGTTTTTTTACCACTTCATACACAAATTAGATGGCTTTTCGTGGCAAGATTTTGACTTGCTTGTTTGAATTGAAGTCTAAAGATCAAGCATTTTTTCTTGATCCATTTTTTGTCCTTTTATGTATGTGTTATTCGTTGGCTGCAAAAACTTGTATACACAGCGGATATTTCTTCTAAATTAAATTATTTAAATGTCTTTACAAGGCCCAAGTATCACCATTTTGAATGAGCATAATAGAATACCATCCATGCTAAAGAAGTTCAAATTTTGGATTCATGTCTGCAGGTGAATGAGTGCAAATGTTTTAGTTCTCTCATTTTAAAATTAATTTCAACGAAAATATTAATAGGAAAGAAAAAGGTTAGGAACCGCTGCTGTAGACTCATCTGCCCTAGTACATGGCAGCTGTAACTGCTATACGCTAAGGCGAACTCGCTATGAAAACGAACGAATTATTATAAAAATATATATACACATAGATTGCTTTTAACTGAAGATATTCAAGCTGGCTAGCTTAAATTTTCCTGATTTTATTACTTGGTACAAATAGGTTTAAACATAAAATTGGAAACTTACTTTTACCTAAAAGATTAATCCAACCAATCAGAAACTGTGTAATGTCATCACACGATTACTCAAGCGAACTTTGAGTGTTTATACCATTAACGCGAATTTGTCAAAACATTCCATTCCATGTGAAGTAGGTTTATTTCCACTGTTGTAAACAAATTTTTTATGCTACTTGAATTCAGGTCAGCTTGACGACATTGATATAAATGATGTCATAGACGGTGTGATTTCCCTTAAAACTGATTGATAAGAAATATTGTTTTGAACTCCGATCATTAGACATTGAACAACAATGAGTGAAAATCATTTAGAGAAAAAATAATTGTAGGCTAAATAAAGTCTATTTCATTTTCAATTTTGGAACTTTCCAGTATTAATAAAATAAGATTGGTTAATGTAACATTTTTTAGCTTAACTAACATGTGGTTGTCGGACTTTCTGTACACACTTCAATGATTTGATGTTACAAAGTAGTGGTTGCCAAAGATTAGGTATCTCAACACACGGTTTACTGAAGATTCTATAATTGTTTTTAATGTAAGTTGCTCAATAAATTTTCTTTTTTTTATCAGATCGAACCACGTTACCACTGGACGGAGTGATGGCCCTTTTGGAGTGTTGCCTGCGTAGTACTTACATTCAAATAAAGGACAAGTTCTACGCTCAGGATGACGGGCTTCCGATGGGTTCTTCACTCTCTCCAGTCGTCGCCAATATATACATGGAATGGTTCGAAACTCATGCCATAGAAACGGCAACAGTAAAACTGAAAGTTTGGTTGAGGTATGTCGATGATACCTTCATCGTATAAAAGAGCAATGATCAAGGAATTCTTGAAATATCTAAATACCATTCGACCTACAATTAAGTTTATCATGGAAAAAGAAGTAAATAATGAATTCCCATTCCTAGATGTCATGGTGAACTGTTTAAACGAAACTATTAAAACTTCAGTATACAGAAAGACAACACATACTGGACAATATCTTAATCATAGTTCTAATCATTCTGTTGTAACAAAACGGGGATCGCGCTATATCTATATCCAATACTGCCGATTCATTGGAAAAAGAGGTAGCAAATATTAAATCCGATTTACAACAGAATGGTTATCCTTTAAAACTAATTGACGATGTTATAAATAATTTTAGAACAACGAACACTGGACAGCAAGAAACACCTCTCTTCTTCACAATTTCCTACATTAAGGGAACGTCGGAGAAAATAAGACGAATTGCAAGTAGTGATAATATAAAAAACAGCCTTTAAATCAGGAAATACACTTCTAGCTCATTTAACAAAAACGTAACCAACAACTACCGATTAGAAAGAATGTGTTTACAAAGTTCCATGTGAGTGTGGTGAAATATATATTGGAGAAACCAAACGACCATTTGAAGTTTGAATTAAGGAACATAAAACTCATACACAAAAAGGGGAAAATAAAGACAATGCAAGTCCGACAACCACTTTTAGTCAATCTTCAATATTGTTTACAACCTTCAAACAAACATTTTTTATCTTGTTTTGAATATTCTTTGAAATGATGCCTTATACTAAATACCTTTTAAAGTAGTAAGAACCCTTTTTATAAGCTAAGATTGAAATCTAAGAGTCAAACTCCAGGTAAACCTTAAGTTGTAAAAGGGGCTCTTGAAGCTAAGTTTGTAATTTTCAAAAAACTAAGCCTGATATAGCAATAAAGCCATAATTAAGTAGCTGGAATACAGGTATAGTATCCAGGAGCATGGAGACCCTAAAAGTCGTCTAGCTTGAGCCCCAGGAGCAAGTAATTTGATCAGTGTCAAATTATAAGTTTTTTTTAGTCAAGTATTTTTCCAGTAATTTTGTTTCAAAATGATAAAAATGCAAGCGTATAAAAAAGGCCATTGTTTATATACTTACCTTCTTTTATTTGGATTACTCTGATTAAAAAACTTGTTGGTCTATTTTTGTCCCAATTTGGCAACTATTGTTTCCAAAATTTATTTCATGCCACAACCGAGCGCACGACCTTTCCCTGACCTGCAGGCCTTGGCAATGACGTGGGCTCCAAGACCCGCCCCCCGATCGATAGCCTTTCGGAGTTTAAAGAGGGGGGCCAAGGGAGGAGAAATTGCCCTTGACCTCAGCTGCACCCGATTTAGCTGCATCTGCATGGCCAGGGTCGATGACGACGTTGTCAGTCAGGATGGTTAAAGCATATGAGATTGGAAGAGTTAATTAGGAGGTTGGGAAACGGGGATTGGAGCCCGTTATTTCATGGCAGTATTCTAAAATTGGATGCTTTATACGTTTATATATAGAAAATCTACTTTTCTTGGAAAATTTAATCGAAAGACTTCCAAAGCATGTTGGAATGTACCAGTAGCGTAACTTACCTGATAATACTATCAAGTAAATTATCATTTGGAGTCTATAGATTGGGACTTAGAGTACAAACAATGAAATAATCTAACCTTAACTAGAGAATATAAGGTAAGAAAACTTTAGCAGTTAGTTTAATTGTTATTTTGTAACCTGAACGATTTTTGCAAAATATCAAGGTCTAATAGAGTGCTAGTAAGGTGGGTATTATGAAATGTTGTGGATCCCTCTTTTTTACTCTTATCCCAACCAATTTTTTGACTAGTATATTAAGTTACTTTTAGTAGGACCTGTTATGGCACTCACATTGCATTTTTTTCAGATAAATGTGAAAATGTGTATATATTGAGTAAATATGACCAAAATAAGTCACTGTAGAGGTGGAGCCAAGTGGAATCACTTGGAGTGTTTTGTGAATATAAAATAAGAATTTTAAATGTTTATATTCAAGACGGTGAATCCAATATTGCAGTCAATTTTTGAAAATAATAGATATTTGGAATTTACCTGTTCTATTTATTAAAAATATTTATATGCCAATTTTTAAGATAAAAATAATAATTGAATTGAATTGATAATTGATCCATTTACCACTGGGGAAATTTCAAGAATAATCAAAGAATCCCATCACTGGAAAGCTGCAGGTCTCGACGAGATCTAGAACTACTGGCTCAAGAAGTTCTGGTATATGCACCATCAACTGGCTAATCTTATTAATGATGTTTTTCTTAATCCAGCAAAAATTCCATTGTTTTTGACCGTATTTCGTACCTCCTGAAAAAGGACCAATACAACACATATGACCCAGCTTAGTATAGGCCGATCACCTGCCTACCCACACTGTATAAGGTAATCACCCCCTGCTTGACCCAACGCATCTATGCACATTGTGAGCAAAATAACTCAACAGAAAGGATGCACGAGGGGAGGAATGGGATATAAGGAACAATTGATTGTTGTCATATGTAACCAAACCTGTACCAACCGAAGAAATCTCTTTGCTGCCTACATGGATTATAAGAAGGCCTTCCACTAAGTACCACATGAGTGGCTCACAACTATATTGAGAATGTTTAGGGTCATAATCATTTTGTTTCCTATTTAGAACGCATCATGTCTACCTGGAGAACTAGGATCCAATTTCAAGTGCCATCTAGCGACACCATCGAAACTAACACAATTCAAATACGAAGGGGAATATTTTAGGGCGATTCACTTAGCCCATTGTGGTTCTGCCTTGCAATGAACCCACTATCACATCGTTTGAACTTTACCAGATAGGGCTTTAGTATTAGACCAAACATACAAATACCTAGGTATGAAACAGGTTAAAAGAATTGACCATCGCACTATGAAAGCCTAATTGTTGACTGTCAGGAGGGTAAGGCGGGTATTACGAACTAATTTAAATAGTAGACATTAGTTTAAGGCGCTCAACACGTACGCTTGTTTTGCATTTGGCTACTCTTTTGGAATTGTAAAATGAAGCAGGATGGACATCCAAAACCTTCAAAGAAAAATAAGAATACTCCTAACAAAAGCACAAAAACGTCACCCACGGAATTGCTTTTGAACGTACAATGCTTCTAAGACGTCAAAGAGGAAGAGGATTGGTGGATATTGATAAGCAGCTTGACCAACAAATAATAATCTTACGTTCATATTTCCACAGGTTAGCGGACTCTTCCACGCTACATCGAGCAATATGCGAGGCAGACAATTCAACGCCGCTACAGCTGAGGGAACAGACAATTGTTTCTCACCACCAAACAGACCAAGATAAGTTACAAGCCTGGCTACACAAACCACTTCATGGACAGGTTCCAAATGAGGTCAATCAGGACAATGTCCATAACTCAGCGTCGAACTGCTGATTGAATTCAGGACAGATGTTCGTGGAAGCTGAGGGCTTTTTGTTGGCTATCTAACACCAGGTTATCCCGACGAAGAACTATTGGAAGTTCATCATCAGAGATCTCTCAATAGATTATGATCAATGTAGATATGGCTGTCGAACATGAGAGATAATCCAGCACGTATCTGGAAGATGCCAAACGTTTGTCGTAACTGGGTTTAAGGAAAGACATGACTCAACTGCTAAGATACTCCACCAAGAGTTAGCAGATAAGTTAAACCTATTGCAGGTAGGAAAAGTGGCTTATTACAAATACAATCCGGAGCTTATTCTTGAAAACAACCAGTTCAAGATATATTGGGACCAAACGGTTCTGATGGATCAGACAGTTGTTCATAATAGACCAGACATTATACTAACGGATAAAATTTCTAGGAGAACTACATTAATTGACATTGCTGTACCTAACAACAACAACCTAAGGTCAAAATACAACGAGAAGATGATGGGCAATGAACAGCGTCCATACGATTCTTATTATTTTATCAACAACTGGAGTGATATCAAAGAACCTCCTGCAGAACATCAAGGGACTGGGCCTTAATGGATATCTGGATAAGCCGATTCAGAACCCGATAATATGGAAAGGGTTCCCACAGAGTTTCATACTTTTGGTATCTTTGTATACCTGGTATGAGTCAATATTCCCTGGGGGAATTGCGAAGCAAAACAATGGGCCTTAAAACAATTAGATATCAAGTCAAAGGAACTGGATGCAGTTCAAGCCACAAATTGACCCAAGTATTACTACATACCATGAGCTTATTAACTAATTTTTACTAAAAAAGAATTAAATTAGGAATACAATACTTTAGTATGAAAAATTTTGGAAGGAAGTAACATGAGAGGGGAAAAGGAGGGGTAAGTGGTAGAAGGAGGGGAAAGGGTAGCATTAACCACATTAAATTTGAAATGTGAAGAATGAACAATTCAGTGAGAGACGAAGGCCAACTCACCCAAAAGCGAGAGTAGATGCGAAATTACTGCGAGAGAGTTCCAAACGCAAATGTCCAGAATGAAAGCAAACAATCGCGAAATGATATAATTGTATTATTAATTAATTTATTTAATTATACTTGAAGCCTTAGCGTAAAATCCTATTACGTTAATTTTAAATCACGAGATCGTATACTTATAATTTTCATTTTTAAAGCTTTTCAATTATTTTAAAAATCATCGGTTACATTTTTAAATTTAAGATTGCATTATTCACTGATTATTTAATTCTAGTCGATTAATTATATTTTTGATTGTATTTTATTTAATTCAAGAGTATACAAAGTTAGTACATAGAATACAGGCAAGGTTAAACATAGTACCAAGCATTGGTACATGCAAAACCGGCCTCTGGTACGCGATCGTATTCTATGGGCACAACATGGTGTGTAACGAATTGATGAACAATCAATTATTTTTGATTGTATAAATTTTGATATCATGTTAACTGAGTTCCAAACCGCCTAAGCTGCTTATTAAAAAAATGAACTCTAAAATCATTATTTTACTTCATCAAAGGAAACAAACACCGTGCGCTTGCTACTAAGCTGCCTGCCATGGGGACGTTTACCTTAAATCCAAAAAAGATTATTTTTTTAACACTGATTCGTCCATTATTTCTCAAGAAAATACATAAGGCATAAAGTTAACGAATACTCACCAAGGTAGGTGTCGAATACGCGACACTGCCGACATGTTTTGGACATTGTATTTTGTCGCTTGGATGTAATAGCCGAAGAAAATTCAATTACTTTTTACCAAACTTTATGCATATAATTTTATATTTCAAACATTTTTAAACAATTTTAAATAAACATTAATTCAATATAAGATGTGATTATTAAATGCGATTGATGTAATTTTTAGACTTGTTTAAGTACCACATGATCAATGTGTGCTATAAAAAATATACACATAAAAAAATCTTAGATAGTTTAAAAGTTAAAAATGAAAATCTATGAAAAGAAAATAGTGCTCTAAGTAAAGATAATATTGAGGAATGTAAAAAAGTTAAGGTTAACCAGGAATCAATATCAACGTAGTTATCAACGAAGCACTCTAATAGTTATGTGATTGATACTAACAAATGTATTATTTGCGAGAAAGCATCGTACAAAGGAAATTCTCAACTATATCAGATGGGATCATGGGCAATGTGCTTAAAAATTATATACATCTTCCTGGGTATTTAAAGATCGCATTCAAAATGGAATTATGTTAATTTCTTCACCAGAAAGTTTATTAACTTTCAAAATCAATTATTACACTCAGCGCTCTATATCGTATGAGAGAAAATATAGGGAAAGTATTAAAATTAAAAAAAAAATTAATAAACGCACCAACACATGCAAAAACAATTATAATAACTGAAGTTTATATGATTATATCTTTATAATTAATATACAGGGTGTCCGGTAAGTACCTTCTAATTTTTCGGGAGCATACAGGGAAGGTCAAAATAACTCTACTTTAAAAAGTTGATGCTGGTAGCCGTTACTATGTGGTAGTTAATCATCTTCGGGAAATGTTTAAAAAGAAACTACTATGTTTTATACCACTAAATTTATTAAGAAAACAGTGACTGCAGTTTCAACTCACAGAGTCATTTTCAAACTGAATTATAAAGGTAGACTAAGTATTCAATACAGAAACATGAAAAAATTTAACAATAAATAAAAACTACCTGAGAAATTACATTATTGCAAAGGGGAGGTACTAAATTTTGGGAACTAATTATTATTTGGCGATAACAAATAACGGGGAAACCCAAGTTCTGTCTGGTCATTAAGCAAATTTACATTTTTATTTTTACTATGTTTATATATTTCTAAAGATCAAGAATATTTAACTTTGTTGAATAATGTAATATGTCAGTGTTGCTTAAATCAGGAAAACTGTGGCCGTGCTCTAAGCAATGGTTCGCAAAGCTCGAGTCTGTTTTTTGTAGTCTATATGATCGGTGGTGTTCTGAAAAGCGAGTTTTAAAGCTTCTACCACTTTGTCCAATATACAAGCTATCGCATTCTGAACATTTTAACTTATAAACTCCTGATTTATCAAATTTATTAATTTTATCTTTAGCATTGTAAAGGATAGTGGACAGATTGTGTTGAGATATAAAGGCTACTTTTATGTTACGTTTGGAAAGAGTATTAGCTATGTTTTCTGATAGGGTACCACAGTATGACAAAGATATATAAGATGAACTATCTTTATCATTTTTTATTTTGGGATATATTGAATTAAAAGCTAGTTGTTCTTGTTTTTTAGTTATTAACTTCTTTATGGTTTGTTGGGAGAAATTGTTTGATATTGCAATCCTTTCAATGATATTTAGTTCCTCTTGAAGATCTTCTTCAGAGAAAGGCAAAGAGAATGCTCTATGTATCATTGAATTGTATGCAGCCATTTTGTGTTGTCAGGGGTGAAAAGAGTCATTAGATATAGTATTATCTGTAAACATTGGCTTTCTAAAAATTTTAAAATTACACTGATTATTAAGGTAAGATATGGTGAGATCTAGAAAATTTATTTTATGATTATTTTCAGTTTCCAGAGTAAATTGAATTTTTGATATTGATTGATAGCTTGTATATTGGACAAAGTGGTAGAAGCTTTAAAACTCGCTTTTCAGAACACCACCGATCATATAGACTACAAAAAACAGACTCGAGCTTTGCCAACCATTGCTTAGAACACAGCCACAGTTTTCCTGATTTAAGCAACACTGACATATTCAACAAAGGGCCAAAAGTTAAATATTCTTGAATCTTTAGAAATATATAAACATAGTAAAAATAAAAATGTAAATTTGCTTAACGACCAGACAGAACTTGGGTTTTCCCCGTTATTTGTTGTCGCCAAATAATAATTAGTTCCCAAAATTTAGTACCTCCCCTTTGTAATAATGTAATTTTTCAGGTAGTTTTTATTTATTGTTCAATTTTCTCATCTTTTTGTATTGAATACTTAGACTACCTTTGTAATTTAGTTTGATAATGACTCTGTGAGTTGAAACTGCAATCACTGTTTTCTTAATAAATTTAGTGGTATAAAACATAGTAGTTCCTTTTTAAACATTTCCCTAACTCTATTTTGTCAACCACTTTTTTAAACTTTTGCGTTTGTTTTTGTACGATTTAGTCGAATTTTTGCTGTTCTTGTACAATGATCTCGTGTATCCATATGCAAAGTTTATCTTTATCTTTAATGCGACGTTTTTCTTCTTTTTAGCAATGTTCTTCTTCTTCTTGTTTGTCTTTAAGGCGACTTCCTCTTCTTATTTTTCTTTCCGACGAAACTGTTTCCTCTTTTTGGCAACGTATTTCTTCTTCCTATTTTTCTTTCAAACGACGTTGTTCTTTTTTTAGCGTTTTCTTCTTTTGTTTTTCTTTTTGGCGTCATTTTGTTTCATCTTGTTTGTCGTTAAGGCGACGTTTTTCTATAAATTCCATAAAATTGGCATATCTTTTTTTTTTTATTCGGCTCCAAGTTTTAAACCAAATTTAATGAAATTTTAATATTTTATAAGGCCATAAAAATTCATTAAACCATACTACAAGATGTTTTAGAACATCAGAGAAGTTAGGAACGGACCTGCAGCTATACTTATTGGGCCTAATTTTTTACAGGTGTCATTTTACAGAGCTGAAAATTGATTTTTTAAAACTTTGGTCATTCCTCTTCAAAAAAGGTACTTAATTTATTTCGATAAAACGGGCGGTTTTCGAGATAAATCGGTTTATACGCGAAAAACTCAAAAGTTATTAATGCTAAACACAAACCGGTAAAAATAAAATACGCAGGGTGTGCTGAGGTGCTTTAATTTATGGGAAGCCCTGTCTAACTCTTCAAAGGCATGAAATTGTTATGCTGAAAGATTGAAGTGTTTTAAATATTTTTTGCGTTTCGTTTATCGTCTTAGCCTTCTAAACACATAGTGTTAGTGAGTACATTGTACTGCCTACCTCAGGGGCGGATCCAGCCTCCCTCTTTGGGGGTGACGGTGATATCACAAAAGTACAGTATGGCAAGCGAAAGCTAGTTGTCGACGGGGGGTAGGGTCTATTTTTCTGAATTTGAAGCTCTTGAAGATGGGGGGGGGGGGGATTCCAGCAACATACACATTCCTAGTATAAGAGGCAGAATCGGGTCTATTTTCCTGAACTCAAAGCTCTTGAGGGGCGGCTATTGCAAGAAAAACAAATTGTGAACGGGGAGGGGAGTGCCAGCAGAATACACATTCCTAATATAAAAGGCAGAAACTTACCTTTTAGCTCTTGGGAGGGGGGGGGGGGCGATCGCAAGCATACACATTCCTATACTCTATTCAAGAACTAAAGAGAGTAACAAAACTGTTACCGAAACCTCCAACGTACCTGTGCCAGTGCCGCAGGTAACTGAGGACTGCCGTAAATCTAATTATATTTAATTATATTTAAATAATATAAGCTTTCATAAATTTACTCCAACAATAAAATTTCTGATAGTTCAATTTAATTTTTGTCAGTGAGCAAAGTACACCTTACTGTGTGTGTCCTTAGTGATTTATCTTGTTTGCGCTGGTTTTTATATATTATTTGAGATTAGTAAGATAACCAAAGATATGGTTTCCACTTCTATATTTACTCCAAAATCGTTAAATCAAGGCATTTTTTCCTCAACGAAAGACTTATTACGATGAATGTTTATGATGCCTTGAGATATCAATATTTAGATAATAATGTTGAGATGTGTTCCAACATGACAGGAGTTGGAACATCTACTATGTACCGAATACTGAAAGAGGAAAAAACGACTGGAATTGTTAGTACTCCCAAGCCACATTCAATCACAGGCGGACGAAAAATCTTGTTGGAAGAAGAGATGAAAACTGCAATAAAAGAAGTTGTACATACATTTTATTACAAGAAGCAGATCTCAACCGTCGACAAAATTCTAACTAAAATCAATGAAGATCGGGATTTACCTGAAATTAAAAGAACTGAGCCTCGGAAATTGTTCAGAGAACTTAATTTTTTGCTGGGAAAAACCAGATAGGAAATCTGTTCTTATAGATCGTCCGGAAACTGTCCGTTGGAGAAGGAAATATTTCTCTCAAGTAAAAGGTAGAGTTGCTAGAAATTACACAACTTACAAAATTAGTAATTTAACTGAACTTTTGAAAGATTTTTTTGAATAAAGTTACTGCGGAAAATTGGGAAAAATCCATATAATAAAAGAATAAATCAAAATATGGAAACTCGATCTCATGATCAGTGAAATAGAGGAACCAATTTTAATTAATTTGAGCGAAGATAGCTTCACTGACTTTGAATACGAATTAGATACTTGATGTTTACCAGTGTAAACACAATTTATTATTTAAATTTTTGTTTTTGTTGTATTTTATTGTCTAATGTTTGTTTATATATTTTTTTTTATATTTTTATTTTAGTGTGTCCCACTCTAATTTAATATATATTTAATTTCAAGTAAACATAATTTTTTTATTATTTAATTATTGTATTTGTGTCTTGTTCTTACGCGTGTAGAATTAACAAGATTATTTTATTTTTTTGGGGCTATCGGATTTCCATATAATAAAGTAAATTAAATTAAGATGTCAGTGCAATAGAAATAAAAATAAGTAGGTCTAATTTTAAATGTAACATATAAAAATTAATTACATTTGAATCCCTTTTTAGTGTTTAATTTTAATTGTGCAGATGGTTTAAAAAATAAATAAACTGAAACGTCAAATGTCCTAAAAATGGTTTTAATTAATAATAAAATGACCGATAGCTCCAAAAAAATTTTAGTATTTAAATTATAACTTAGAATTTTTTGAGAGAATAAGGGTATGTTTCAGTCTGAATGTGCCTAAAACGGTTTTTATGCCAAAATTAAAAATAATAAAAATACAGTTGTGATTTGTGTTAAATATGTCAAAATTATCTATATTTTCTAATGTATGTGAATTATTAAGCAATCATACGAAATAAAATAATAAAATTTTTTTATTTTAAGTTTATTACCGAAATAATCTTCTATGCCATAAATACTTAGTGATAAAATAAACCTCCTTCCGACGCCTATGACAAGGATTAAAATCCTTTTTAACGCTTTACACTTCCAAATATCTATTGTTATCCAACCCAAATAGTCCATTATAATAGATTGGTATTTTTGATTATAAAATTTCTAATCCAGTCCTATGAAAAATATATGTATTTAATAGATTTTTCCACACCGGACTAAAGAATACAGGTAATTTGCGAAGAAAAGAGGGTCACAAATGATTTATTACTCTCTCTAGTTCTTGAATAAACTATAGTATAAGATATAAAATCGGGTATATTTTCCTGAACTCGAAGCTCTTGGGGGGGGGGGGGGGCGATCGCTCCCACCGCCCCCCCTTGGATTCGCGCCTGGCCTACCTCTGGTTTATGGTGATTTGTGATTTTGTTGGAAAACAGTTATATCTCAAAGGTTTTGGGATATTAGGGTAAGGTAAACTTTAGATTAAACTTATTTCAAAATTGTTATACATTTTGCTGATTCACTGAATCAACTGGCAGAACAGGTGAAAGAAACACTTCATAAAATTGTTGTTATCATAAATGTTACGACGTTTTTATGCAAAGTTGCCAATAGAGCCTTGAAACGTAACAAATAAAATGTTTAAAAACAATAAATGTCTCAATTAAAAGGCATAGAATCAATTCTTTCTTAAATTAAAATAATAAAATCTATTTATTGCGCCATTTCCAGTTACAATAATGATCGTAAACAGGAACCAAGGTGAAGGTTGACTTTAACTAATGTAATTACAGATACATTTATTTTTTCCAACTGGTTATTTGCGTTCTACATGTGAAAATATGTTTTTCATTTGACCCTTTGTATTAAGTTGGCGTATTTGTGTTTTCGTATACGGTAAACAGAAAAATGTTAATATTTCTTGACCTTTTTTTGTAATTAAAAAATATATTGTTGTCTACAGGATAATCTTTGGTAGGGTGACCAGACACGTAAACGTCTAGAGACATTTTTAAGTATTAAAAATCGAATCTGTATGGTTTATAGCAGTTGCTGTTTAGCGACAGTTTTTAGTGTCCCATTAGCATCAATGCTAGAATGCCTTTTCTGGGATGACGCTTAACATGCAAAGCCATTGTTGCTAACGACTAATAGCAGCGCTTGGAGGATAGATATGAACCTCATGTGAGGGTGGGTCCACACGATAAGAAAAATTTGGGCGCAAGCGTAACGTAATAAGACATATGTCAAATTTCAAGCATTGTGATTCGTTCAATTTAAAAAAAGACAAAGGCCGAAGATTTCCCGTTTAAATCCGTCTTATCCAAGGTCATTACGCAAAATAATGTTTAACTTTTCAGCGGACTGCTTTAAATATGACGGAAACTGTTTATTTTTAATATTTCGTATGAACTTAACCTATGTTTTTTTTTAGATGTTTGTTGTTTTATTTATATTTTTTTCTTTTGTGAGTTTTGAGATAATGGATATTTATGAACTATGTTAAATTGTTTTAATTTATTAAAAATGCTTGTTGCAGAAGATCATTACTGCTTGGTCCTAAAAAAACAATTCTTGTTCATTTTTTTATTAAATTTATAACAATTGCAATAATACAGTTGTTCGTTATATAAATTAAAGCTTATGAAATAAAGACCGTTATATAATACAATTTCTATTCAACAACCATCTCTGATATTGGGACGCTAATCCACAGACAAGCCCTTGGCTATGGTTACCAGATCAAATAATGAAATTTCCTGACAATATCCCCGACTTTTCAGTAAATATCCTGACATTTTATCTGAATGTTGTATGTGGTATGTTAAGGCAGTGATATTTTCAAAATATTTGCAATCGAAGCACCAAATGCGAATATTGAGCGAGTATTGTCATTAATGGGAGCGTAGTGGACTAAGGAGAGAAATAAGCTGTCTATATTGTTATAAGCTTTGTTTTTCGCTGCCACCAATGTTATAATTTTGCTGACTCTGCTTTTGATTTATCACTGGTTTCGATGAATTCAAATAAATCTTCTAATATTACTTTTAATATTTCAATAAAATGTTCACTAAATCATGAGGTAACAACAGTTTTTCTTCTTACTTACTAATTTAGTGTCACTATTGTAGTTTTTTAATTTCTCTATGTTCATGTCCTAGTTATATTCTATTTCTGTATCTAAATTATTATTTTACAGTCATAGGCGTACTAACAAATATAACTTATAAATATTTATTTACATGATTACTGAAATGAAAAAGTGTGTATTTATGGGACAATAACAATATGAACAAAGCTAATGGTCTCTGTAAAAAATAAAGTTTTAGAGTTTCGCGGATTAAGGCATGCTTTTGTTTGAGCCTATTAGAATATAAATTTACTTAAGATGTAACTTCTACTTAAGAGAGTGATAAATATTAGACTATAATTATCTATTAATCCATAAGAGTAACTTAAAAAATATTTATATATAGTAATTTAATAATTAATATTTTGGAGTAATAGTTGCTTTACAACAATATATTCTGTTATGGTTCTACTCTAGAGACAATTTAATTTAAAGAACATATCATGTGAAGAATGTCATGAAATGGTTATAAGATCAGCGATTGCCAAAAGAAACATCAAGCAATAAAAAGTCCGAAACTAAATTTATTAATATTTATTAATTTCAAAAAAAATACTGACAATTACAGGTTTTTCCTGTTTCTATAACAGGGGGCTAAAATTTCAGACATGTCAAGAAAATTTCTGTCGTCTGGTAACCCTACCCTTCGCAAACTTTATATAAACCTATTATAAACAATTAAAAAGTAAAAATTAACATTGATGGAAATTTAATAACAGAAATCCAGTTAGTATCATATATACTGTATTCTTCTAACAACTACAAACAATTGTAATTATTAAAACGATTGTTAAAATTAAACTATTATATTGAAATTCTCGTCTTTGAACTCCTTGGCAATACTCTACCAGGTAGAAGTGGTAGACTTTAGAAATAAAACTTCTTTTAAAGAGTCCCGCACAAGTAACCTGAATAATTTCAGAAACACTGTTTATCGACTCAGAATTCGCACTGTTGCTTTCACATGCTGATTTCATCAGCTAAATATCACAATGTAACCTAGTAATAAGGGTATA
Source organism: Diaprepes abbreviatus (assembly GCA_034092305.1). NCBI lineage: Eukaryota > Metazoa > Arthropoda > Insecta > Coleoptera > Curculionidae > Diaprepes > Diaprepes abbreviatus. The sequence continues at coordinate 518,870 of JASJET010000268.1, read as the reverse complement.
GCTGTACATATTTCCATATCGTTTTTCTTAATTATTGGCCCAACAACAGGGAAAAGAGCTCTTCAAATTCACCAATAGTAACAGGAAAATATTTTAAAAAAATCAGGATCATTTTCTCATATTTCTTGAATTAAATTATTAGTATGTCCAAGCCTTTCTTCAATGTTTTCCTCAAATACAGACCGGACCCCGTAGCAACGACTTTCCTGTTTTTTAATAAAGAATATATCAATATTCTCCATACATTTTGTAACTTTTTTTTCTAAATTAAAATACTGCCGCAATTAATGTTTTATTCTGCTTCATTTTAATTTTTAGATAAAATATAAACAAAAATCCTGATAAAAGTTAGGTTAAGACAAAAAACCACACTCCTTATTGTCCCGTGGACGACACACTTTTAACACAAAAGCGCGTAATACGCCTACGCTTAAATTTTTCTTATCGTGTGGACTCACTCTAAGACATACAATAGTCTGCAGATGTAATATCCTGCCCACACCTTACAAAATGGATATTTTAAATAGACAACTGTTTTCTATGAATTTTGCTCTTGGTTTGTACATTTCCACTGATTAGAATATTAGATGGTTGAAATGCGTATGGAGAGAGAACCAGAATAGAATTTGTAGAGATCAAACTGCTTATCCTTTCTTAAACAGTAACAAAATTTAATCCTGTAACTAATACTATTGTTTATTTTAGAATAAAAAATTATTAAAAGTATATCCTGTAAAGAAAACTACTCTACTACTATGTTTTTTAAGAAAATATGTAAGATTTAGAACCAAAAATGCCATAAATAAAAGTTTTTTTAACGTAAAATTAGATATGCCAGAACACCGAAGAAAAAATTAGGCATAGGTATCTGCAATGGATCAAAAAATTGACTTATTTCCAAAATTCTCGCTTATCCCTCGCAAATTATTTTGTCGGTATTCCACTTTTATCCCATTTTTTTAAAACTCATTAAATTTAAAGTTACACTTTTTTACAACCCTTGTTGCAGCCTCCCTTTAGGTTGCCCGTCATCTGATCCAGTTCAATACACGGCAACCCCGAACTGGCCTGGCTGTTGTCACTGCCAGATATATGCAGCTGAGTTCAAGGTCGAATGTATCGCAATGAAGTAACAAGTAGGCGGAGAAAAATATATTTTGCGTCTATCGGAAAATGGAAAATAAATTATCAAGAGAACACTATCTGTTTTAGCTGAAATTGAAAAAATATTGGACTTTGAATTTTTGGAATAAATTACACTGATAGGTGATATTTTCGAGTTTATGAATCATTCTAGTTATAAAATGTTCTTTTTGCTGACTAGTTTTTTATTTCAAAAAGTGATAATGACTTTACATATTATTGATAATATTAATCCAATTTATCCCTTTTTAGTCTAGTCAACAAGGGTAAAAATAGGATAATACCTCTGAATTCTTTGTAGTGGCACTGATTTTAATGAAACTTAGTAATTAAGCACATTTTACCCTCTTCTTCAAAAGTTATATGCTCTTGATGTGTACTTTTTATTTTAGGGGGTAAAAACTATCCCTTATGAAAAAAAGTTATAAAAACCGAGATTATACTTCAATTGAATTCACTTTTAAATATGTAAAATAAATATTTTTTCATGTTCTGAATTATAAGCTGTGATTTATTGTAACGTTACATCCCATTAAAACCAGCCCTTATAACAAAATTTACCCAAAAAATTAGTTTTCAAGCTCGAGATTCTTTTAGAAAACACCGATTTTGATGAAATTTGGTAAATAAGTTTATCTTACCCTTCTTTTCAAAAATTATATGTTACTGATGTATGCCCTTTGTTTCAAGGATTTTTGGAAGGTCATACAGAGAAAGTGACGCAGTATATATATATATATATATATATATATATATATATATATATATATATATATATATATATATATATTTGCTGCGATAGAAAGTCCCTTCATGCAGGTGTTCGTCGGCAGGCTCCGTTACGTGTCTTTTCTTCTCTTACCTATTCCATCTCGAACATATAGTTGGTTGAGAATAAAATGTGCTTTGAAAAGTTCACCGACTAATTTTTTTAACTATAACTTCCTGAATTTTTAAGATATCAAATCGTTTAAAAATTCATTTTGTAAGGAATTTCAAGACCTACAAAGACTGAGAAATTGAATTTGAACTCTTCATTTTTGAGATTACTGAGGTTAAAGGGCTTGGGGAAGGTGGTCCGCGCACTCGAAAGAGTACTTTAAGCGGTCATATCTCAGTTAATTTTTATTCTATAGAAATGAAAAAAAAATTTTTTTTTGGCAAAAAAAAAACAACATTCTTCGACTCCCGCATTTTTTTCATAAATTTCAAAAATAATTTCACAATTAAATAATACTTTTTTTAAAATTAAAAATTTTAAACCGGTCAAACTCTTTAAACATATTTTTGGTACCGAAATACAGTAAACTATAAATGGATAGCGTTCAATTTTAATTCTGATGGTGAAGCCATTGGCACAATTGCTAAGTTTTTAAAAAAAAAACCAGACAATTTTATTTACATCATAATTTTATTAATATTAATGCTATTGACTTTTTTAAAACCTCAATTTAAAGGTATTTTCATTACATCAAAAAAGATCTTATAAGGTTTCCCCATTATTTAGTGTTAAATTTTTTGAATTCAGTTGTCGGCGATCTAACAATCACCTTCAAGAGCCATAACTCCGTTAATATTGCATCTACAGAAATAAAACAAAAACCAATCTATTCATCATTCTAAGGGCTTCATTTTTGCTGTCTATAATTTTTTTCATGAAAAGTAAGGTTTTTCCAGTTATTTGCGTAAAGATGCTCGAAAACATGCTAGTTTTATGTTAAACATCGACATTTTCAATTGCGAAGAACTCGAAAAATATTATTTTATCGACAAAACTTCATAAATTATTTTTTGCGTAAAATTCATCTCTCTATCGATTACGGCGGTTATTTTGAGTGTATCAATTTCCACTTTCGAAAAAGAGTGGCATCCAGTGGTGTAAATAACGACACCGCGGTGCGGGGGGGGCGCAGCCAATTCAGGGGCGCCCTAAAGTCTCTTGATGAATATAAATACAAGATGGGTGTAAAATAGTAGGGGGCATTCAACGATCTTCGGGGGCGCTCATAATCTTAGTTACGTCACTGGTGGCATCTACCCTCAGGGGAAGAGCACACAGTTACTGCCCTCGATTCAAGAGTTTTAAGCTCGGGTGCATCAAACCCTGAGTAGCTCCGAGCACATCTGAATAAAGCGGTTAAAGTGTTAATTTGAACAGTAAATAACCTACAAATTATTTTTTTTCGGAATTTGTGTTTTTAATATGCATAGCAAAACATATTGAAGCCAAAAAAGTAAAAATATTATATTATTACTTATTAGTTTTGAATTTTGTCCGGTGTCCTCGCATTTTCGGCCATAAATATTTCGCAATTTGTTAAAAAAACTATGAAGGTAAGTCCGACATCTTGTGAAATAATCTTATTTTTGTGCCTCCATTTCATGTATAAAATGTTTTTTACCCAAAAATAGCATCTAAAAATGATAACTGATAGCTGCTAGGGCTTTATACACCAAATATTTTTATTGATGCTTGAGGGGTAAGGGGAAAGCAGATCTGACAAGCGCCGAGGCATAATGCACTACTTGAATAAAGCGAGCGTTTCTTGCACCTGGACAGCTCTGAGCTGCTCATGCTAATGAATCGAGGGCAGTAATTGGGACTATTTAACTTTTGTTTCTTGAGTTATTTCCTTCTTCTTCTCTAGGTGCCGTCTCCGCTTCGAAGGTTGGCAATCATCAAGGCAATCCTGATTTTTGAGACCGCTGCTCTAAATAACTCGTTGTTACTGCATGCAAACCACTCTCTAAGGTTCTTCAGCCATGAGTTTCTTCTTCTTCCTATGGATCTCCTTCCTTGGATTTTTTCCTGCATAATAATCTGCAGTATTTGGTATTTTTCTCCTCTCATGACATGTCCCATATATAGTAGTTTTCTTCTTTTAATTGTTAGAATCACTTCTTTTTCCTTATGCATACGTCTCATTACTTCCTCGTTGGTTATTCTCTCTACCCATGAAATCCTCAGCACCCTCCGGTATATCCACATCTCAAATGCCTCCAGTCTTCTCATGTCAGACATTTTCAGTGTCCACGCCTCCATCTCATAGTACAGTACAGACAGCACATAGCATCTCAGCAGTCGCACTTTTAATTCAAGGTTTAGATCTCGGCAGCAAAAAAGCCTCTTCATTCTTATAAATATGTTTCTGGCCTGTTCGATTCTGATTCGTATTTCTTGGGAGCTGTCATTGTCTTCATTAATGGTTGTGCCAAGGTACTTGTATTTTCTCACTTTTTCAATAGGTTGATTCTTTACACACACCGTACGAATGTCCCGAGTTGTTTTTGTTACTAGCATATATTTTGTTTTGTTTATATTCAGTGAGAGTCCATATTCTTCGCTTACTGTGACCATTTTATTAATTAGCATCTGTAGGTCTTCATGTGTTCCAGCTAAAAGAACTGTATCGTCGGCGTATCTCAGATTATTTATTGTCATGCCGTTAATTTTAATGCCTATGTCTTGATCAGCAAGTGCTTTATTTACTATATCTTCCGAATATAGATTAAAAAGAATTGGTGAAAGTACACACCCTTGACGAACCCCTCTCTGTATTTCTATTTCTTCTGATGTTATGTCTTCTATTCGTATTGTTGCTTTCTGGCCATAGTATAGGCTTGAGATTATTCTTATGTCTCTGAGGTCGATCCTTCTCCTTACCAATGATTCGATGAGTTGATCATGTTTAACTTTGTCAAAGGCTTTATTGTAGTCTATAAAGCACACGTGTAGATCTTGTTATTTCCTACTTGTTGTTAAAATTTCGTATCAATCGGTTCCACTACAAAGAATTCAGAGGCAAAACCGGTTGTCAACTGGACTATTTTTACATTTATTTTCGCTCAATGATGAATTTGGATTTTTTTCTGAGGGGGGTTTGATATGCGAGATTTATTTCGAATTATTTAGTTTTATAAAAAAGTACCTGTTATAAAAGAAATAATTGTTTTAAATTGGGTAGAAGAGTTTGAACTAGAAATACATTTACAGGACATGACATTTTTTGGTTGAGCATAATTTTATGTTACTATAGCTGAGATAACTTCACCTGAAAGTGCAAATTAGATTATTTTTGAATATGACCAGGTTAGTCAATTTTTTATCTAATTTTTTTTTACACATCAATAAATAGTATATTTCTTCTTGAAAAATCATTTCTGAAGAGTTCTTGGTAGCTTTTCATTACGGAGATATTACAACTTGGACAAGAGTTAATTCTACTTATTTCCTGCATGCATATGAACGATTTCAATCAAAACAAGGAACTAATTATCTAACGACGGAAAACGCCCTTAGAAATTTATCCGTTGGTATTATAGGAGCGGAGATTCAATGCCAATGGCTCTAGCTCTAATACCTAGAAATGAATCATGCTTTCACAACTTCAAAGAAATACTTATTAACACCAATGTTAAAGCTCAAAAATCGAAAGTAAAGTTGACCCAGTGCTTTAATTGTGAGCTCTTTGGACACGCTTCAAAGAACTGCAGAACCCATACAAACTATCTAAAATGCGGAGAAAAACACCACTGGGAACCTCAAAAGAATCCTGAAGTCGCACATATTGCAAGAGGAAACATTTAGAAGCTGCCCCAAAGGCCCGCAGCTACGACAAAGAAACCACAACTCTACCCACATCTCAATACAAAGATGGAACACACAACTAAGAAGCCATCACACGGGTGTCAAAAAACCAAGACACAGTCGCACTCCAGTTCACAAGATATTCATGGAGAAGATGCTACAACAATTCCAAGTTACTCTTAACACAGTTGCTAACAACACAACACAGGCCCCAGATCCTAAATACCCAGTAATCTACTCCAAGTATTACTGTAAATATACAATTCAAAATCGTATTTTACAATTATAAACTAAAGGGTTTTCCAATAAGAGGTGTTATTTTGATATTCAAAGAAAAATGCCATTTTTTAAGATAAATGATCGGATATTTATTACATTACAAAGAGAAAGGTATGCCGTTAATGATGGAAAATAACATCAGCCAAATGACCACCACGACCATGCCTACAGGACCATATCCTTTTCATGAAATTTTCCATAACCAAATCGCAAAGTGGCTGCCCTATGTCCTCGATAGCCTCACGAATTCCATCTTTGAGGTCTTGAATCGACGCTGGGCTGTTGGCGTAGACCTTGTCTTTCACGTGGCCCCAAAGGAAGAAATTGCAAGGTGTCACATCACAAGATCTCGGTGGCCAATTGTGATCACCTCTTCGAGAGATAACACGGCCCGGAAACTTTTCCCGTAAAAGATCAATGGTTTCGTTGCTTGTGTGGCACGTAGCGCCGTCTTGTTGAAAGTAAACGTGGTCCAGATAAATACCATCCAATTCCGGCCATAAAAAATCATTAATCATCTCTCGATAGCGCAATCCATTCACCGTAACTGTTGCTCCAGCCTCATTTTCGAAAAAGTAAGGTCCAATGACCCCGCCGGACCATAAACCGCACCAAACAGTCACACGTTCAGGATAGAGAGGCTTTTCAACAATAACTCTTGGGTTTTCCGAGCCCCAGATGCGACAATTTTGTTTGTTGACGAAGCCACCGAGGTGGAAATGGGCCTCATCACTGAAGATGATTTTTCGATGGAATTCCGGATCATTTTCATGCATTTCAAGAACCCAATCAGCAAAGGCACGACGTTGTTGATGATCGGCCGGCTTGAGTTCTTGCGTTAACTGAACTTTATAAGCCTTAAGACCCAAATCTTTATGCAAAATACGGTGTAATGACGTTTGTGGAATCCCTAATTCCAAGGAACGACGAGGAATGGACAAACCTGGGTTTTCTTCAACACTTTCGGCTACAGCAGCAATATTCTCGGCTGTTCTTGAGCGACGTGCACGGGTTTTCTTCTTCACATAACTAACTTGTCCCAACAGCTCGAATTTTTTCACCAATTTCTTTATTGCGCTCCGACAAGGTGCTTCATGACGACCCAAAAATGTTCGAGTTTTACGAACCGTCTCTGCCAAATTTTCACCATTTTTATAGTGAATTTTAATAATTTCAATGCGTTGTTGAAGCGTGTATCGTTCCATCTTTATTTATGGCGTAGTTTCTACTTGTCAAACGTCAAAAACTTACAGCTTCAAAAGTGACATCTACCGAAATAGCGGGCTTTTCAAAATGACACCTCTTATTGGAAAACCGTTTACTAAATGTTATGGCGTTTCGCCCTAGCTAAACGGTGGACTCATCAGTGGGTTCCACCGTTGTTTTTCTCAGACACCTTTTACGTATTTATTTATTTTTGGGTGTTATATTTGAGTTTAACTCTTTACCGAATCTATAGGTGACATATTCTGTGAGTGGTCGTTCACACAACAATATCAACCAATATCAAACAAAGGATTTATCCCATTACTGTTTTCGCGAGATAATAACTAATCCGATTATAACTTGTTAATGACGCTACTGCCTGTTCTTTCGTTCACGCGCACTGGTAAATTCTATATTCGAAATAGATAAGTTGTTGAGGATAGCAATATGAGTAAATTCAAAAAGATTATTTTTTTAACATTGATTTGTGCATTATTTGTCAAGAAAATGAAAAAAAAAGCATAAATTCAACTACAACTGATCAAAGTAGGTATCGAATACGCGACGCTGCTGATTTACATCGGGACATTGTGTTTTATCGCTTGGGTGTACAGCCAAGGAAGGTAAATTACTTTAGTAGAACAACATTCCCATCCTATCACCAAAGAATACAAATGAGCCTCACGGACTACCTAAATAAGATCTTCGATTACTGGCAAGTATTACCATCGGGCACTGCTCCTTGAGATATCAAAAATGGGCACAGTCGTTAGCGGAACGTCTGTTGTGTGAGTGTACAAGAATAACATTTCTGGGAAGACGTATTTTAACCTAACTTCTAGAACTTCTGAACTAACAAATTTCATGAAAAGTATTAGTACCTTAGCCCTTTATTAACTGCCCGAACGATAAATTTACAATCTATAATTTCTACCCATGTTAAAAATAATTATTGAATAAAACACCATTCAATAACACTGTCGCTTTGAGCTCCTAGACTAACAATTCAAAGGAAAGTGATAGTAACTGGTGATAGAAACACAGAAAGTGGGTCTATGAACTCCGCATTATTTTTACACATTGCATATTTAATATTTTAATGATACTAAATACAACAATATAAAAAAAATAAAGATTGTAAACTGGTATTTGGGTCAATTAAAATGTCGAGACATTTACTTTTGGAAAGAGAGAGTTATATTTTGTTAAAATGGATAATTACTGTAAAATGTATTAGTTAGTTTTAAAGAAAGCATTATAGACAAAGCCATCTTTATTAACTGATTCTAGATCGATATTTCTACCTTTCCAAAAAAAAAACAATACTCGACTTAAATAAATCAGAAAATTACGCGAATTACGTGTATTAAAAGCATTAACCATTTTTTGTTTTACGATTTATTGTGAAATTTTAATTGATTAAATGTTGAAAATTAAAGGAGATGTTTTATTCCAGTTCCAAATATATACAAGTACGACAACGAGTGTCTGGGCAAGGTACCAACTCAATCCCTGTGTTATATATGTAATTATTCTTTCAGGCAAAGAATATGAAAATTATATATACAAACAGTTTATTTCCTGCAAATATCGCTCTGGTCCTCTCTCCATACGCGTTTCGATCACCTCACGATTTCGTCAGTGGAGCTGTATCGGACCGAGAGCAATATTAGCAGGAAATAACTGATATATAAACCATAAATTTCAAGGTATGTCGGTAGGATATTGCACCTGCCATCTACCAACTTCGATTTCAGACTGAAAAATATCGCCAGTCGAACGACATCTATGAGTCATAGGAGTAACGTGAAATTTTTAAGATAGATGTCGTTCGACTGGCGATATTTTTCAGTATGATATCGAAGTTGGTAGATGGCAGGTGCAATATCCTGCCGACATACATTGAAATTTATGGTTCGTATATCAGTTATTTCCTGCCAATGTTGCTCTCGGTAAAATTCTACGAGGCGTCAGACAGGGCTGCATACTATCTCCACTGCTTTTTAATATATATTCAGATAAAATCTTTAAATGGGCTACTCAAGGACAACGAATGGGAGTACAAATCAATGGAGAATATATAAATACAATACGATATGCTGAAGACACTGTTATCCTAAGCGACAAACTACAAGTCCTGCAACATCTATTAAACTGTGTTAACACTGAGGGTCAAGAAATGGGGCTCAACATAAATATCAAAAAGACAAAATTTATGGTCTCTAGTAGACAACTTCATCTTAACGCTTCAATACAAATAGAAGGAAAAAGAATAGACAAAGTGACTCATTTTAAATATGTTATATCACCGAAAATCTAAACCCAGATAAACAGATAAGGTGTAGAATAGAGACTGCTAGAGCAACTTTTTAAAAAATGAAACCACTTTTCTGCAATGATAACCTCAATCTAAAACTACGACAGAGAATGATAAGATCATACGTCTGGCTAGTGTTACTATATAGGGCAGAGATGTGGACAATTAAGGCTGCCACGATTAATCGGTTGGAGGCTCTCGAAATGTGGTTACACCGGCGAATGCTGAGAATACCTTGGACAGCTAGGCAGACCAACGAAATGGTATTCAATAGGGCCGACACAATTCGTCTACTATTAAACACTGTGAAGTGTAGAAAAATCTCATATCTTGGACATATATTCAGAGGGGAGCGATATAGAATTCTTCAATTAATCATGATGGGTAAAGTAGAGGGACGTAGAGGGGTAGGAAGGAGAGAGGCTTCCTGGTTGAGGAATATTCGTGAATGGACAGGTATACGTAGAGCGGGGGAACTGTTCCAGCTAGCGCAGGACCGTAAAAGACTTGCCAATGTAATTGCCAACGTCAGGGGGACCTGATATGGCACTTGAAGAAGAAGTTGCTCTCGGTCCGATACGTCTTCACTGACGAGATCAGAAGGTGATCGAAACGCGTATGGAGAGAGGACCAGAGCGATATTTGCAGGAAATAAACTGTTTGTATATATATTTTTCATATTCTCTGCCTGAGAGGAGAATTACGTATATAACAAACTATTTAAATATGACAGAAAGATTTCTTTATTTCTTACCGAAATTTTGATTTTTTTTAAACTCAATCCCTACTGATGAGTCCAGTAGTTGGTACCGGGATGAAACACTCAAAATTTTTAGAGGCATTATTCAGGTCTGAATACCCAGCAGATGCTGATTATTATCAATGGGTACAATTTCCTACCTTCGATGACTTTCTGTAACAGATTAATATGTCCCAAGAAAAAGCAGAAATTTCACAAATAATTCTCGATTATGATGATCCCGATTTCGACATTCTTAGCCTCAAAAAATAATATTTCCCAAAAGTTGGTGTTCGTAGGTTTGGTTACAGACTGGTATATCAGATTTTGGCTTTGATATCCTTAATTCAAAAAATAAAACCTGATATCAAATAATTGTAAAAAAATCGATTTACAAATCTCCCCACTTACACTAAGCATATTAGTTTAATTTATCTTTAGATAAAATTCGTTTTTATGTAACATGTAAATCTAACAATATGTAACATGATATGCAGTTTTACGTTTTTTCTTATCCTTGGCCAGGTAGATCATATTTCTTTTATAATTATTTATTTATGGTGTAAGAAAAATCACCCAAGGGCATAAGTAAGAGGTTTCCATCTGACCTCTACCTGCAATAGATTTCCTATTTATTTTACGAGAATGAAAAAACAGATAGTGTTTCAAATTGTAAAGCAGAACAGTGAGAGCTTTAGTAAAATAGTTATACCAAAACCAGAAGAGCAAATTTTGGTCTGAAAGTCTAAGGAAGCCAACTTGTAAGAGAGAAAAACTGGTAATAGGGATGTTCAATTTATTTTGCGTTATCTTCTTAAATAAGTTTACAAAAAGAAACAAACAAAAAACTGATTTTTGGTAAACCCGGTAAAAGTTTTCAGCATATTGATTATACTAAACCTTCATCTAAACTTTGTTATTTCTTTTATCATTAAATAACTATTTAGCAAGGAAAAAAGCAAAACAATTAGAGGTATGCATGTCCGTACCCAGTAGCGGACTAAGCCCGTAGAAAGTCCGGGGCTGTAGAACTAAATGAGGCCCCCGGTCTGCTTAGAAATTGATGTTTTTGTGGTATACATTTCGTAAAAAAATAAATGATATCGATGTAATGGCTGACAAAAAAGATCAATTATTTATAATGTATGTACTCTACGTCCTAGAAATCGTAATATATATATATATATATATATATATATATATATATATATATATATACATATATATATATATATATATATATATATATATATATACATATATATATATATATATATATATATATATATATATATATATATATATATATATATATATATATATATAGGTGAGGAAGAGAATAAGAATATGCAAAGAAATAATGAAGGATAGACTAAGAAAGTAACTTTTATTTTATATGTCTAGAAACAAAGTTTGTACAATTATAAGGTCAGTGTGTTTCTTAACCTTAGATACGAGATAGTAATTATTATTAATACTATTACAGTATATGTTTTCCTGCCATTATGTTACTAAACTTCTCAATGATGTTGTTGAAATCTATTTCTTTTGTAACTCTTCTTTCAATTGATTGAATGGACAGATTGGCTAGTCCTTTTTGATTCATGGTAGATCAAAGACAATTTTTTATTAGTTGTGGTTTAGAGAAACTTCTTTCACATAATGCAATTGAGACACAAAAGGTTAAGAAATATTGAATTATAAGTGATGTACAGGGTAACGATTCACTGAAATCCTATTTAATTGTAAATTGAAGGATTTCTTCGGCTGTTCAGCAGCAACGTTCACACTCGTATCGATTGCACATAGATACCCACGATACCTTTTTATTTCTTGCAGCTGCTCCTTATCAAACCCACCGTAAATTTCAACTCGATTGTCCAGTGCTACAGCCAGAGCGCCATCGGAAGTTTCAAACATAAATTGGGTTTCAATAATTTGGAAAATGTTGATTTTCTTCATGGCCGTGTGTCGTTGCGACAATTCTTGTGTAAATTAGTCTAAGCTTTCAAATATTAATCTACGAACTTTTTGAATTGATAATATATATATATATATATATATATATATATATATATATATATATATATATATATATATATATATATATATATATATGTTATATCGTAGGTTTTCACGGGTGGTAGAATGATTGGTATGGTTATTCCGGGTTTCAATCCGTTCGTTCAAAAAATCGGTTTCACGACGTTTCGCCAAATTCTCATTTGGCATTTTAAAGTGCGGTTCATCACGTTACTCGCTGAGAACTGATGGTTGCCTCTGATGAATTTCGAGTTTTGTTTAGCTGGCTCACTTCCTGATTGGATGAGCGGCTTCACAGGCTCCTCCCCTTTGCCGAGTGCGATATATTTGTTCTTGTATGCTGGTCTCTCGGTTACTAGTTGATTTTTGTTGTTTTCTTTCTTGATTTTTTATTAATGTTTTCCATGTAGTTGAAAAATTTATACCATCGTCTCGTTTATTTAGCTATCCCGCTTTTTCGATTTCTAGGCCCTCTCTTATGACGCGTACCTTGTAATTCTGTACTGGTGCTATTTCTTTTGCTTTTTTGAAATCGATGGTATGTCCGGCTGAGGTTGTCTGTTTGAGGCTATTTTTATATTCTTGGCTTCTTGCTGATATGCGCCGGTTTGTTTGTCCTATATAAGTTTGATGGCAATCTGCATATGGAATACACCATGATTTGCAAGGTTGGTCTTATCTTTGAGATTTCCCAGGATGTTGGCTATTGTTTTTTGTGATTTAAGTATGGGCTGTATGTTGTGTTTTCTTAAGATTCTTCCGATTCGGCCTGTTATTCCTTTTATGTATGGTATTATGGCTTTGTTCCTTGTTTGATCTTGGTCTTTGGTCTCTGTTCTAGTCTTCTCTTGTCTTTTTGTGGCTTTGTTTATATCTGCTTGTGAGAAACCATTCCGTTCTAGAGCTGTTAAAATGTGTCGTCTTGTTTTGTGTCAAGTTCTGTTAGGCGCGGAGAGATCTTGATACTAGTGTGTTGACTACTGCCTGCTTTTGAGAGGGATGATGATGTGATGCTGCATTGAGATATCTGTCATTATGAGTGGGTTTCCGATATACGTTAAAGCCCAGGGTATTGTTGAGTTTCCTAGTTAATAGCAGGTCCAAAAAAGGAAGTCTCTTTTCTTGTTCGATTTCTAGCGTGAATTGGATTTTGTGGTGGATATTGTTCAGGTATATGAGGAAATCGTCCAGGAGTTCTTTTCCATGTGGCCATATTATAAAAATATCATCAACATAGCGTTTCCAAAATTTCGGTTTTAAAGGTGCCTTTTGCAGTGCCTCTTGTTCGAAATATATCATAAAAAGGTTGGCTATAATTGGTGAAAACGAGGACCTCATAGGTGCGTCATCTGTTTGTTTGTATATTTGGTTATTGAACATGAAGTGTGTGTTCTTTAGGCAGTGTTCTGCAAGTTCAATTGTGTAGGCTGGAAAATCTTCGTGCATGTCTTCTCCGAAGTCTCATCCAGTGGTATGCTTGGATATAGCGATTTTATGTCGAGGCTTTAAGATGTCATTTTCTTCGAGGTGAATGTTTTTGATCATTTTAGTCAGATATTCGGAGTTTTTCACGAAGGAATCAGCCAGTTCGACTCTTGGTTGCTTGCTAGATATTTTTCCAGTTTTTGTGTAGGAGATCCCACGGCGCTCACTATTGGTCTGAGTGGTGCGGTGTATTTTTGGTAAGCCATATAGTTATGGACATCTCCTTGATTTTTTCTTGATATTATATATTTTTCAGTTTCTGGATCTAGTTTTGAGGCTTTAATCTTGGCTTTCGTAGTTTTTTCAAGGTATGTTGTAGGATCTCTGCTGGTTTGTTTGTATGAGGCATCTTTGAGAATTTCTGACATTTTTTGCATATATTCGTTGGTGTTCATTACAACTGGGACATTTCTCTTATCTGCTGGTAATATTGTCATTTCCTTATTCTCCTTTAAGGATGAGAGGGCTTGATGTTCAGCTTGCGTTAAGTTTGAGTTGGGAGTCCGGCTTGATTTCAAAATTTGCGTTATGTCTTGTCTGACTTGTTCGGCATTTTCTTCAGGGATGTTTTCTAGGGCAGCTTTTATATTCGAAATCTCTTCTAAGGGGACTGTTTTTGGCGTTACGGCAAAATTAAAACTTTTAGAAAGAACTAATTTCTCGGATTCTGTTAATTGGTAGTTGGAGATGTTATGGACAACTTTGTTGCAATCCAGTGTTTGCTGTGTGTAGACAATATTGCGTTGTTGTAGTGCCTCAAATTTCTTCTGTTGTTTTTTTTTGCCTTAAGCTGGGTGTCTGATTCCGTTCTCCAACAGGATACTTTTTCTATGTCATTCCATAGAAGATGATGGATTTTGTGGGTTAAAGCTAAATGGAGATTATGAAGTTCTGTTTCAGTCCTTGATAGAATTCTTCATTTTTCTCAGATTTGTTCTCGAAGGAGAGCTTTTCCAGCGGTCTTAAGGATTGAAATAGTTCTTCTTGTCTTTAGATGGTACGAGAGTTTGGTGGTTTCACTAGTAAACTTAATTTACAACTGTAAACAATTGTCAGTGGAAAGTTACAGCTTATTATTAGTTGTTAAAATAAATCTCATATCAATAATTACAGTTAAAATGTTTAGTATCATTATGTAAAAAAAGAGACTCTAGCGGGCCGGATTGGTAGTGCTCATGGGTCGGTGAGCCCGTAGGCCATAGTTTGGAGACCCCTGCTTCACATCATGTATGATGATTGGTCTCCATAACGCAGTTGGTAATTGCGCTGTTACTGAAATCTACGTATGAAAAAAAAAGTATCTATCTAAATATCAACTTCATTTGAATATCATGTTACTATCGTAATAACTCAACTCGTAAAATACTGTATACACTTTTCTAAAGATTAAATTTTAAATCGACCTTGTTCTTTTAAACTATTCAAGCTTCCCCTATCCATTTAACCTTAGCAGGTTACACAATTGTAACAATATCCGCGTGCTTTTACATTTTAACTGTCTTATTTTTATGTTTTTATTTGTTAAACTGTTTTATGCGTTATAGAATTCTATGTCCTCGAAAAAAGTAATAAATTCTGTAATTAATGAGCCGTTTGATATAAATATTGTCAATAATATATAAGATGAAAACCATAAGGAAGACAGCGTCAAGTTGCATGTCGATTTTTGAATAGTATTTATTAGTTATTAGAGTGGAACTGATTTGATTTCATGTTTTCATGTGGTAAACAAATTTGTGAATTATAATAAAATTTATCGTTAAGCTGCCCCCACACGTGCAACTACACCCCTTAAAGGAACCTTGTAACTTAACACTATCGCAAATCATGGGAAGAATGGACAGTTCAAGTCAAAATAACGTTGCATAATGGAATCTCAATGAACAAAGTTGCTAAAACATTCTCAGGATCTGGCAAATTTCGGTTTGTTTTTGGGACTCACCTATAATTTATTGAAGTATGGTTCAGTCTACATACTTTAACATTCTTTGATGGTTTGTTAGTTTACTGATACCTAGCGTTCGCCGTGTGCGATATGTGGTAATAAGTTTGACGTGTAACAAGTTACCAGAATAAGTTACGCTTTTTGGTTACATATGTGGACACAGACTTAGCTGTTATTTCTTCTTCAAGTGCCTTCTCCATTGCGGAGGTTGGCAATCATAATAGCTTTTTTTTTGAGGCAGTTGCTCTAAATAGTTGTTTTGAACTGCATCCAAACCATTTCCTTAGGTTTTTTAGCCATGAAATTCGTCGTCGCCCCACGCCTCTTCTGCCACTTATTTTGCCCTGGATTATGAGCCGTAAGATGCTGTACCTTTCTCCTCGCATAATGTGTCCGAAATATTGCAGTTTTCTCTGTTTTACTGTTATCTCGACTTCCTTTTCTTTCCCCATTCTTCTCAACACTTCGGCGTTCGTAACTCGATCCACCCACGAAATCCTCTGAATTCTTCTATAGGTCCACATCTCAAAAGAGTTAAGTCTTCTCATTGCCTCTCGATTCAGTGTCCATGCTTCCATTCCATAATATAGAACACTATATACGTAACATTTAGTCAGTCGTATTTCCAGGGCTAACGTTAGATCTTTGCTGCAGATAACCTTTTTCATTCTAATAAAGTTGGCACGTGCTTTCTCGATTCTGGTTTTTATTTCGACGGTATAGTCATTATTTTCTGTTATTAGGGTTCCTAAGTAAGTGTATTTCTTAACTCTTTCTATGTGCTGGCCTCCTACCATTAGGGTTTCATTATTATTGGTGTTGTTTTTACTAATTATCATGAACTTGGTCTTTTTCGTGTTAAGAGAGAGTCCATATTCTTCACTGACTTTCAATATCTTATTCATTATCTTTTCTAGGTCTTTCAAACTATCAGCTATTATTACGGTGTCATCTGCATACCTAATATTGTTGATTAAAACTCCCTTTACTTTTATCCCTGCTGTTTCAGATCCAAGACTTTCCAATATGACCTCTTCAGAATAAGCATTAAATAGTAAAGGTGACAATATACAACTTTGTCTGACTCCCCTTTGTATTTCCACATCTTCGGATATTTCCTGTCCAAATCTTACTGCCGCTCGCTGATTGTAATACAGATTTGATATCAACCTTAAATCCCTTTCATCCAAATTTTTGCTTCTGAGAATCTCTATTAGTTTGTCATGCTTGACCCTATCAAAAGCTTTGTTGTAATCTATGAAGCAGACATAGAGGTCCTGATTGATATTTAAGCATCTTTGAGTAAGCACATTAAAAGCAAATAATGCTTCTCTTGTACCTACCCCGTTCCGGAAGCCAAACTGTGTGTCACCAATATCAAGCTCCAACTTGGAATGTATTTTAGCCTGTACAATTTTTAAAAGGGTTTTCAAAGTATGTGACATGAGACTGATTGTTCGATAGTCACTGCATTCTTTTGAATTTGCTTTCTTTGGTAAACATATGAATGTTGATGTTAACATTTCTCGGGGGATAGTTCCTGTCGTGTAAATTGTATTAAATAATCTCACCAATAAATCTAAATTTTTGTCATTGATCAGCTTCAACAACTCACCTGGCATTTCATCTGGACCAACAGCTTTATTAGTTTTTATCGACCTTAATGCATAAATGACCTCTGCTTTAGTAATTTCAGGCCTTATGTCACCGCCCAGACTGTTTATATAAGAATTTTCGTGTCTTTGATCTTCAAATAGTTTTTCTATGTATTCTTTCCACCTGCCTAATTTTTGTTGTGTTTCCATAATAATGTTTTCCTCTTTGTCTAGCAATACGCTTGAGGTTTTTCTCTTTTCTATTCCAGCTAGTTCTCTGACTTTTTTATGCAAATTGAAGTTGTCGTACTTGTTTTGCAACTCCTCTATTTCCTTGCATTTTCCAGAAAGGTATTCTTGTTTTGCTGCTCTTATTTTTCTTCTTATTTGAATTTGCAACTGTTGATATCGGGTCTTGTTGGTCTTATGTTTCCTTCTTTCATCCATCAACTCCAAAATATCATCTGTCATCCAATCTTCCTTCTTGTATCTTGATGTTGTAAGTACTTTCTTGCTTGGTTCCATAATTGACGTTTTGAAAAACTGCCACTGTTGTTCAACGTTGTCATCGTTTAATCCAGGCTTGCCTTGTCTTCTTTCTAAGTTTGTGTTGATGTCTTGTCACAGCTTTTCTTTCGTTTCTTCTGATTTTAATTTTTGTATATTTAGTTTTTTGATGTTATGATTTGTTTGTATCCTTTTTAATTTAAGTTGGAATTTAGCGATAAGGGGATTGTGGTCCGAAAATACATCCGCACCTGGGTACGCCTTTACTGAATGTACTGCGTTTCGATATCTGTTTTTTATCAAGACGTAATCAATCTGGTTTCTAACTATGTTGTTGTCTTTATCAGCTGTTACTACGTTTATGTAAATATTGTTTCTTGAAAACTTTTTATAGGTAGAAAGTATTGTTGATGAACATAGCATATCAATAAATAAAAAAGTTCATCGTAAAATAAACGATAAAATAACTAGAACCAAACAATATTAACCAATAAAATGAATAAATAATATACTCCAGTGTAATAAAAATAACTCACCACGCCGTTTTTATTGATTATGTAAAAAATAAAAGGTCACATATTTTTTCTCATATACATTAGATAATCTGTGGAGCTTTTTATCCTGTTAAAAATAATTAAGTATGCAAAAATGCCGTATTAAAATCGCAATTACCTACATGAACGTAATGGCATTTTTTCAGAGTTGTAAACAGTCTGGAAACCAGAACCGGCTTAGCCACCAGGACCCTTGCTTAAAAAAGACGTCGTATTTCACAAGCATTAAGGTAGGTCATAAATATCTAATTACAAAAAACAACCCATTGTTGAGCCAGGAGTTGATTTTTTTATTATTTTTTCTACTTTTTCTTTGTTTTATCTAACGAATATCTCTGTAGAATTAGCATATTCTCACAAATAGGGTGAATCTGAGGAACTACGTAAATGTCCGAGTCCCAGATTCCTTGTTCTGTTTTTTATTCTGATCGATACATTTTTCCAATTACTGGGCGTCACTTTACGCATTATTTCGTCCAGTAATATTTTGACATCTGCTAATTTGAATGTTGTGTTTTTCCGTGCCACTTCACTCTTTATTTGCGCCCATATTAATTGATGGTGTCAAGTTCACAATTATACGGCGGCAGTCTCAGCACTTATATTTTTTCTCAAGCGATTTTATCAATAGTATATTTGATATATTTTTGTTTATTTGCCTTCATTTAATCTCGCAAATTCTTTGAGAGGAGCCATCGCCATATCTCTGCTTTTTTAGATGCAGAAGTCGGAGTTTTTTGCTTGGCGTCGACTGTAACATTGTCCATTATAATTACCCAATCGGATTCCACAAGGTTCAAAATTGAAGAAAACTATAGCTCAGAAACGACGTTCATGCCTTCATAGTAGTCCCTAGTTGTTCGAGATTCGAAAACATTAAGGTTGTCATCTAAGAAACCAGACACACTTCCAATATGAGTTATTATAAGACGACGACCCTTTCCACTAGGATTGCGTAGTCCTTGCGAAAATCCTTCTAAAGGGTGTTTTTTTATAGAGATATAGAACTTTTAAATGGAATAAAACAAAGATGAATTTTTTAAATTGACATGAAATTTACTTTATTCGAAAGATAACCTTCTGGCATTATAATTTAAATATGACTTCTGGCATATGACCGCCATGGCTGGCTCGGACGTAGTCTAATCTGGAGGTTCAATTTTCGATGACTTTTTCCAACATTTGTGGCCGTATATCGGCAATAACGCGGCGAATGTTGTCCTCCAAGTAATCAATCGTTTCGGGCTTATCGGCGTAGACTGGCGACTTCACATATTCCCACAGAAAATAGTCTAGCGGCGTTAAGTCGCACGATCTTGGAGGCCAATTCACGGGTCCGAAACGTGAAACTATGCGGTTACCAAACGTTTCTTTCAATAAATCAATTGTGGCACGAGCTGTGTGACATGTTGCGCCGTCTTGTTGAAACCACAGCTCCTGCACATCATGGTTGTTCAATTAATGAACGAAAAAGTCAGTAATCATGGCTCTATAGCGGTCACCATTGACTGTAGCGTTCCGACCAGCATCGTTTTTAAAGAAGTACGGACCAATGATTCCACCAGCCCATAAAGCACACCAAACAGTCGGTTTTTCTGGATGTAACGGTGTCTCAACATACACTTGAGGATTATCGTCACTCCAAATAGGGCAGTTTTGTTTATTGACGTATCCATTCCAACAAAAGTGAGCTTCATCACTAAACAAAATTCGCTTATGAAAATCGAGATCAACGGCAATCTTGTTTTGGGCCCATTCACCGAATCTACGCCTTGCTAGGTGATCGTGTGGCTTCAATTCTTGCACAAGTTGGATTTTGTAAGCACGCAAACCAAGATATTTCCGCAAAATCTTCCATAAAGTGAATGGACACATATCCAATTCCTGTGCACGATGGCGGATAGACTGATTCGGGTCTTCCTCTACGCTACGCTCTACAGCAGCAATGACTTCTTCCGTACGCACTGCACGACGTCTCTGTGGATGCGTATTATCATTTAGAGTAAACGTGGTGCGAAAACGTTCCATAGTTAATCGAATTAATTGCTCTGATGGACGATTATGTTGACCGTAAAATGGACGTAGTGCGCGATACGTATTTCGAACAGAACCATGATTTTCAAAATAAATTTGCACAATTTGGAAGCGGTGTTCAGGCGTCAGTCTATTCATGTTGAAATGCCAAACCAAACTAAACATAAATCACTTGACAGCTGACAAAATGGCCGCCAGTTAAAAAAGTGTTGCCAACTTAAAATTCTATACCTCTATAAAAAACACCCTTTATAAATGACTGTTCGAACTTTTAAGTTCAGATCTTGACATACCTTCCCAACCCTGTGTGCCCTTCATTGAGCTATATTTCGTCAGTGTAATACAATTTTTTCTCTTTTTGTCGAATTTTTTCCAAATATTTTCGCCGCCATGAAACAATTTCATTCTCTCAATTAGTAAAAGCTCTTCGATTCCGTTTAAGATATCTAAAATTCATTTCTTTTAAAGTTCGTTTAAAAACTCTTAATGATATTTTAGGTAAAGATGTGTCGTTGTTAATTTCTGTCTTAATTTTTTTTAACTTTGGTATTTCATTTCTGAACAAGAAACCCTGGCCTTTGGGACGAATGTCGTATTTTGTGTCATCGTCGAGGATTATATTTTTCCGCCCTTTTGTCTGCTTAACTTTTTTTTGGATGTTTTCTTTATAATGACCATTTAAAATCCTGACCTCCGTGCGCGAAGAAATTTTTTAAGTGCCATATTGCAGTGGTTACTTCAGAATTTCGTTTCCGAATACCATGGTAAACATTTTTAAATTATTATTCGATCTTTTAACGTCAATTGACTATTTTTTTGTAGGTTCGTTAATATTTATAGTTTACAAGAAATATATAGATACACCAAATATACCCTATAATAAATTTTTTTTTACACAACACAATATATATATATATATATATATATATATATATATATATATATATATATATATATATATATATATATATATATATATATCTTACCGGTATGTTTCGATCGAAATTGAGTACTAATATAAGGTTCAACATATAGAAAGTAGACACAGGGATGTCGAGGGTGTCTGGGTAAGGCATCGACGGCCTCACTGATGAGTCCAACCGTCGACGCCGTGGACGAAATATCCTATTTTAGTGGCTTTACTAGCTCGTATTTCGCGATATTCGGCCCGCGAAATACGACATGGCGACCGTGACAGGACGGTGCACAGCGTAGGGTTGCTGGCACCATGGCAGCTAATGCAGCGCCAGGATCTGGGGACCACTTGGGATGTCTGTTCCTACATTTACTTCAGTCATCCGCTTTCTATATCGAGACTGTAAAGTCTCAATAAGCGAGAGCGACTGCTTTAGGGGGGGGGGGGGGCATGTTGTAGAAACGGATATATCGGTATATGTTACCGGTATGTTCCGATCGAAATTGAGTACTAATATAAAGTTCAACATATAGAAAGTAGGCACAGGGGTGTCGAGGGTGTCTGGGTAAGGCATCGACGGACCCACTAATGAGTCCAACCGTCGACGCCGTGGACGAAACATCAAATTTAAGTGGCTTTACTAGCGCATATTTCGCGATATTGGGCCCGCGAAATACGACTATATATATATATATATATATATATATATATATATATATATATATATATATATATACAGGGTGTCCAAGATAAGGATCCTAAGTATGGGGATCTCGGAAACAGTTGGAGATACGAGGTCGGTTAAATTAGAGAAAAGTTGCACAATTTAGTGCTAAATTAAACGCAGTTAAAAAAATTTAAAAATTTTAAACACTTCCGGAGATTTCCGGAAAAAAACGAAATTTGGCAAAATCGTTTTTAATTTTTGCAGGCTTTATTTAAAGAGATATAAGAAAATAAAAGGTAGTTTCTCATTGCCACTTTTTATTTTTTATAATTTGGTCTAAACAAAATTTAAATCTGACGTTTCGTTTCTGAGATACCATCATGAACTTTCATTTTTTATATGGAACAAAAAAAAGTATCCCATGTATTTGATAGCATTTTTTATTACAAATTCAACGGTGTATCACCCTTGCATATCGAATACGTAGTTCAAGTACTTTCCATAAGAGCTCCATGAGAGCGAGAGAGAAAGGTATATCAGTTTTATAAAAGCCAATGAACTACACACTTGATATGCAAGTGTGATACACCGTTGAATTTGTAATAAAAAATGCTATCAAATACATGGGATACTTTTTTTTGTTCCATATAAAAAATGAAAGTTCATGATGGTATCTCAGAAACGAAACGTCGGATTTAAATTTTGTTTAGACCAAATTATAAAAAATAAAAAGTGGCAATGAGAATCTACCTTTTATTTTCTTATATCTCTTTAAATAAAGCCTGCAAAAATTAAAAACGATTTTGCCAAATTTCGTTTTTTTCCGGAAATCTCCGGAAGTGTTTGAAATTTTTAAATTTTTTCAACTGCGTTTAATTTAGCACTAAATTGCGCAACTTTTCTCTAATTTAACCGACCTCGTATCTCCAACTGTTTCCGAGATCCCCATGCTTAGAATCCTTATCTTGGACACCCTGTATATATATACACAACTGAAATAGAGTAATTAGAATGTGAACTCACAGAATTTATCCATCAATCAATAATAAATCAATAAAATATTCAAACAATGTGAAAACCCAGTAGGGACGCCTATTTTCAAGTCTATTCAAGATGGACATTTATTATCTTCATGATAAGAAACCAGGTACATGTTGGTCGGCATCACTGTCCTATTTTAAATTCGATCAGTTCATTGCTATATAATACTCGCGAAATATGACAACAATGAATTGTACGCTTTTAGTCTCTGCCTTGTTAATAGAGCGGAAAAGTTTTAAATCATATATATATATATATATATATATATATATATATATATATATATATATATATATATATATATATACAGGAACGGGATGCGGACAAGAGAAGCATTATTTGCTTTTAATGTGCTTACCCAAAGATGCTTAGATATCAATCAGGACCTCTATGTCTATATATATATATATATATATATATATATATATATATATATATATATATATACAGGAACGGGGTGCGGACAAGCATTATTTGCTTTTAATGTGCTTACCCAAAGATGCTTAGATATCAATCAGGACCTCTATGTCTGCTTCATAGATTACAACAAAGCTTTTGATAGGGTCAAACATGACAAACTGATAGAGATTCTCAGAAGCAAAAATTTGGATGAAAGAGATTTAAGGTTGATATCAAATCTTTATTACAATCAGCGAGCGGCAGTAAAAATTGGACAGGAAATATCCGGAGATGTGGAAATACGAAGGGGAGTCAGACAAGGGTGTATATTGTCATCTTTACTATTTAACGCTTATTCTGAAGAGGTCATATTAGAAAGTCTTGAATCTGAAATAGCAGGGATAAAAGTAAACGGAGTTTTAATCACCAATATTAGATATGCAGATGACACCGTAATAATAGCTGATAGTTTGAAACACCTACAAAAAATAATGAATAAAATATTAAGAGTTAGTGGAGAATATGGACTCTCTCTTAACACGAAAAAGACCAAGTTCATGATAATTAGTAAAAACAACACCGATAATAATGAAACCCTAATGGTAGGAGGCCAGCACATAGAAAAAGTTAAAAAGTACACTTACTTGGGAACCCTAATAACAGAAAATAATGACTATACGGTCGAAATAAAAACCAGAATCGAGAAAGCACGTGCCAACTTTATTAGAATGAAAAAGGTTATCTGCAGCAAAGATCTAACGTTAGCCCTGAAAATACAACTGACTAAATGTTACGTATATAGTGTTCTATATTATGGAATGGAAGCATGGACACTGAATCGAGGGGCAATGAGAAGACTTAACTCTTTTGAAATGTGGACCTATAGAAAAATTCAGAAGATTTCGTGGGTGAATCGAGTTATGAACGCCGAAGTGTTGAGAATAATGGGGAAAGAAAAGGAAGTCGAGATAACAGTAAAACAGAGAAAACTGCAATATTTCGGACACATTATGCGGGGAGAAAAGTATAGCATCTTACGGCTCATAATCCAAGGAAAAATAAGTGGCAGAAGAGGCGTAGGACAACGACGAATTTCATGGCTAAAAAACTTAAGGGAATGGTTTGGATGCAGTTCAAAACAACTATTTAGAGCAACTGCCTCAAAAATTAAAATAACTATTATGATTGCCAACCTCTGCAATGGAGAAGGCACTTGAAAAAGAAGAAGTACAGCGACCTGACATTTTGCTAACTCATGTAAATGCCAAACTTCGTGAGCGCCTTCCCTATGACGAGTCCGACAAACTTTTTCTCTGGCAAAATTTTCGGTGACGTGGCCTTTCGGAGCTGTCAATTCGTGAAATTGTCGTTTTGACGGTGTATTACAATGCAATACATGTAAGTTTTTTTTTCATTGTAATAGACAGATTTTATAATAAAATCGACGAAAAAATGTTTGTCCGACAAAAATCATAGGGCGTGCGTGGGGTCCGACACCCTTAATATATCGATATGACGTCATTATGATTCTCGATACGTGTAAGTTTGATTTTTGCAACTGTGTTTAATTAATACGTCTAAAACAGAGTGGTCAACTTGTCCGACAAAAATCATGGGGCGTACGTGGGGTCCACCACCCTCAATATGTCAATATGACATCATTATGTTTCCTGATACATGTAAGTCCCATTTTTACTTTTTTCGTTTCCTAATCTTCTTCTTTTTCTTCTAGGTAGAACCAAGTTCTGTTATCTACACAATGCCTCATCGATCCTCGTTTGAGGTCGAAATCCAGCTGTCTCTCCATCTTTTGGGGGGCCGTCCAGGTGGCCGTTTAGTGTTTGGTTTCTCTCTCATTACGGTTTTTGCTAGTCTGTCATCGTCCATTCGTTCCACGTGATCTCTCCACTGCCTACGACGGTTTCGAACCCACTTCACAACATCCCCCACTCCGCTGTCCTCGCGTATTTTTGCATTTCTTATTCTATCTCTTAAACTTGTTCCCGTGATCATTCTCAGCGTTTTCATTTCTGTGGTTCTCATAATTTGTTTTATCTTTGTTGTTTCATTTCTTGTTTCTGCCCCGTAGGTCAGTATCGGTTTTACACAGACCTTGTAAATTCTTGCTTTGCTCTCAACCGTCATATGTTTATTGTTCCAGATTATGTCTCTTAGTTGGTCTAATATCATGGCCGCTTTGTTGGATTGTGTGCGTACTTCTTCCGTTACTGCCCTGTTACTTGTTATATGTGCTTCCAGGTATTTAAACTTCCCAACTTGTTCGATATGTTTGTCATCAACCATTAGTTTGCATCTTACCGGTTCTTTTGCTATTACCATTGCTTTGGTTTTCTTCACAGATATATTATACTGTTTGGCTGTTCGATTGAGACGGAAAAGCATTCTTTGTAAGTTGTCCTCGCTATCTGTTGTCAAGGCAACATCGTCTGTAAAGCATATAATCTGAACTGTGTTGTGTCCCATTGGGTACCCAATATTTGTGCTTTTTACCTCATCAATGATTTCGTTCATGATTACATTGAAAAGTGTTGGACTTAGGCTATCACCCTGTGTTATTCTTATGGATAGTGGGTTTTCCTCCCTTAGAGTGTTATTTGTTTTAATTACCTTGGTGTATTTGGAAATCAGTTCGTATATTGTGCGTTGATATCTTCTTTTACTTGTTTTCTTCGCAGTAGTTCTGTTATGTGTTCCAGTTCGACTCGGTTGAACGCTTGTGTAAAGTCCATAAAACAAATGAACAGCGGTTTATCGTATTCGATAGATTTTTCAACCAGCTGATAATAAATATACCGTCGATAGTAGAGCGGTTATTCCGGAAGCCCTGTTGTTCTTCGCACACCCTTAACTTGTCTACGATCCGTTGTGGCAGTATTTTGGTTAAAAATTTGGCTGAACTGTTGAGTAGGCTCATTTCCCTGTAGTTTTCGGGTTGTTTCTTTGATCCTCTTTTGTGGATCGGAATTGTGATGCTTTTCTGCCATTCGTTGGGTACTGACGTTGTGCGTTGAGTATTTATAACAAAAAAATATTTGTTCAACAAGAATCATAGGGCAAATTAATAATAAATTAAAAAAACGTGCTGCCTTGCAGTATCTGTTCTAAGTTTTAACCACTATTATGAATGTAATCTTCATATTATTGCTAATTTTAACAATTTTTTCCAGTTTCCCAACCAAGGTCACGAAAATTGGATCCTTCAACGTCAAAGGCAAGGCTAAAGCTATCGCACTAATGAAATGGAAAACTATGAGAATGTTACCATATTAAGACTATGGAGAGTATATATAGTATATAGTATATCTTGAAAATTATTTATTATACGATTTCAGAATATAAAATTTATCAACAAATATAGCCAAAATTTGATTGTAAACTTTCTTATTCAGCCGCCAGGAAGCGTGTCCGCTATGGTACCTTACCAAACAAAAAATGATGAAGCTCAATTTGAAAAGCCGGCCCTGTATCAATCATACTTTTTTACTAATAATGTGAAGACCTTGGTATTTTTTGCTTTTCGAATTCATTAACACACCCCGGCAGTATGAGTCTGTTCCTGCAGTTCCATTTTTATTGTTGAATTTCTCGGACCTTTCATATGAAATCTGTTGTTTGTGCATGATGCAGTTTTCTATTAATTTGCACTATGATTTAAATCCTAACCTTGAATATGAATATGAATATTAAGAGGTAGGTGGAAATAGAAAAAGATTTTTATTTTGAATATGAAAAGAATAATATCCTGACTTGCACTATTTTAAATGACTTGCGAATCAAAGAAATGTTAAAGCCAAAAATTATGGAAACTATGAATAGGATCATTGAACAAAAACAATGACGAGAAGTGTCTCTGTGTCTGGGACCTGTAATTCACCTTTCTTGTACTCTTATCTATCACTTGACTGATTTTCTTTATGTAATTTTTGTTTGAAGTTCCTAAATCGAAGCATGTTATTTATGTATTGACGTTTATGACAACATATCAAATTTAACGCTGCATGGCAGTTAAAGTCATCATTCATTCATTTTCATCAATTTTAGCCTAGTTTTCATCCTTCCAAAACTGGATATAGGCCTCCCCTATTTGTTTCCAAATCTCTCTATTCTGGGCTCTTCTTTGCCACATCAAGCCGGCATGTCTGACTATGTCATCCTTCCATCTCATCTATGGCCTGCCTCTGGATCTTTTTCCTTCATATGGGCGTCATTTTCCAATTTCTGAATTCCATCGGTTGTCTTTTATTCGTTCGTTATGGCCTGCCCATTTCTATTTTAGTGATGCTGCTCTTTCTATAGCGTCAACTGCGTTGGTTTTTCTTCTTATCCACTCATTTCGTTTTTTATCTCTATTACACATGTTAGGAATATCACTCAGAGATAAAAAAAAACGAAGTCATCATATAATATGTAAATAACATCAAATTAAATAATAATAAAAATCAAAATTAAAAACATTTATTTCTTCAATTTAAAATCATACTTGACAGTGTAATTGAACAATATGAACTTACATAACTATAAGTTAGCATATAAACTAACGAACTAATCAAAATTCCTGCATGTTATAGCAATTCTTTCCCAACAAAAAATTTTAGTCGCCTTTTAAATGTTGCAAATTATCAACATTCTTCATATCATCAATCAGCCGATTAAAAAACTTACAAACTGTAAAATAAATATATTTTTGATATGCGGCGGATCTGTGAATTTCAGGCAATACAAGAGTCTTTAGTATTATAAACAAGTGCCGATCTAACACCATGAAAGAATTTCTATACAATAAACAGAAACACAAATTAAAAATATATATACCAGCTACCGTTAGGAATTTTTGTATGTATGTATGCATTCATTATCAACTGCGAAAATAACAATTCTTGGTATATTACTCCTACATAGAGGTCTTCACATTTCTAAATTCAGTAGAGCAGAAGTTATTGTTTGTTGCGAAAAAATTGGTCATAGTAAAACAATCAATTCTCGGCAAATTCGAACCATTTGCCTTAATAAATCTACTTTCCATCATAAGAAAACTTCGTAGAATGGTTTTCAAAGGGAGTAGTAAGCAAATTTCGAAGAAATTGCACGGAAATCACTATAAAATAACATTAACCTAATAATGACGCCTTTGATAGCGATGATGTTTGCCAGCTTGTGACGTTATGGACTTTGATTGGTGTTCGTTGACTTGAGAGTGATTTAATTACATTTTGATTATTAAGTACAAATTAAATTTCTTAAAAATATAGAAAAATAAGGTGTTATTTAGGATTTCTATTATGGAAACTATCGTTTCGCGGCAAAATTATATTTCTATTTGAATATAGTCAACATCCCTATTCTTAATTTACCTTGAGACCCATTAACAATAACAGATTGTTGTTTGCTCCGTAAATATGACCCTTCACACCATAACGAAGAAGCTTAACAAGTAAAAGTTCATGATCTAGAAGGTCGACTGCTCGAGGAAAATCAATATACATTCCCAGACATCAATGGAGAGATAGAAATGAGCCAAGACCGAAAAGCACACGTCGTTTTTAGTCGAAAACAAAAGCAAATCTCACGGTTTTAATGGATCACAATAGTACTGTGCATCATGAATTTTTGTCATAAGGTCGGAAAGTCAAAAAGGAGTATCATTTAGGCGTTATGAGACGCATGACGTAATTCGCCCAAAAATAAATAATTTGTGGCCAAACAACTCGTGGATTTTGCGCCATGATAAAGCACAATGCGATCATTATCAGAAAATTTTTGATTATCAACGAAATGAATACCATCCAAGGGCCATCAAATTCATCACATATGTTTTGAGAGCTGGATCAAGCGCTAGCATAAGTGCGTTGCAGTTGATGGGGAGTACTTTAAAGGGGGCAATATCAATTTTGATGAATAAACTTGTATTTTGAGTTTTCTGAGTGAATTCCGGGAACTTTTGTTCAAAAAAAGTTGTCATCCACTACATTACAGTGTAAAAATTCATTAATGCTATATAATCGTTTACCCATAGGGTACTTTTTAAGTGTTTTTTAAATAGAAAAAAAAAGCTCTATGCTGTAGCAGCTAATTGAAGAAGGCCGGTGCACACTGCAATGTTGTATTCCATGATGTTCGCAGCTTGAAAAACTGTTTTCTCAAGTTTTTTCTTTTTTTTGTCATATATTCATATAAGTGGAACGAAGTGTTGTGGTTAGGTGCATTTTTATGTGATTAGGACAGGCCCTTCATATTGAGAGGTCAGAGTAAGAATACTCAGCCGTGAGAATGCCTGCTTCACATCATCCCTGTAGTCAATGTCCACCAGGAATCTGACAGTCTTGCTCTGTAGAACTAGGGTTGTCATTCGTCCGGATTTCCCCGGATTTGTCCTAGTTTAGAGGGCGTCCGGGGAGCGTCCGGGCGGGGCTTCATTTGTAGTCCGGGTTTTAGGCTGCTGACACATTTACTGAGATTACAAGATGTAAGATTCATCCGCATAGCTACTGATGCTAGTAATCATGGAAGCGCAAAATTATTTCCTCTTATTTTTCAATATTTTGATGAAAAAAAAAACGGAATCACTACAAAACTCCTCGAACTAGAAAGCACGGAAAATGAGACATATGATACAATTACTTAACTGATTATAAAACAACTTAGCCAGCATGATCTCTTGTCTAAGTGTATTGCGTTTGCTGGAGACAACTGCAACACAAACTTCGGTGGAATAGAACAACGTGGAATCAACACCGTTTTCTATAAGCTCAAACAAAGTCTGAACCTCAACATAATTGGTGTGGATTGCTCTATACACGTCATTAATAAAGCAGTACCTACGCCACGGATGTGATTTACGCTGAATCTATCACTACACAGTACGAACCGAATCCCTTAAAGATTCTGCGACATAGCTGATTTCGAATACAAACAGCTTCTCTATCATTCCAAGATGCGTTGGTTAAACCTTTTTCTTTCTACCGTTCATTAAATAATTATTTTGAAAGCTTAGAAAAGCCACCTGTTTTATTAAAGTTTCTTAAAACTTAGCAGCCAGATTCACTAAAAAGATTTAAGACTTAAACCCGATCTAGTTGACATGAAATTTAAATCTTATAGTCGACCAATTTTGTTTTGCTTACGATATTGTCATAGTTATTATTACATATGTAAAAAAGTAAATACGTATATAGGGATATTAAAAAAAAGAACCTGCCAATAAAGCCTCGACATACATAACAGAAATAGTTGTATAACGAAAATAAATTAAGTTACCCATTTTTACCGGTTCAGTAATAAAATAAAATGATTTTCTTATACTTGTATTTTTCGGGGTTTAAACTTGTTTGACTTATTGTTGCTCTTGTCAATTTAAGTCCTCTGCTGGCAGTTTAGTATGGTTTTAAAGCTAAACCATGTTAGTGAATCCGGCTGTAAGATTTTACTTTGTTAAAAAAGTAAATTTTTGTTTTATTAAAGAACTTAAATAAAAATGCAGGTAAAACTGCTGATAGTTTCTTAAAACTTTAAGAAGATTTTGTTTCGTTAAAAGAGTAAAATTTTGTTTTATTTAGAGAAATAAAAATGCAAGACAGTTAATTGTTTGTTAAAACTGTAAGAAGATTCGGTTTTGTTTCTTTAGAAAACTCAATTTGTTTCAAGTTGTAAGAAAATAAATAAGCAGTGGATTTATAACAATTAAAACTATTTTTTTCTTTTACTGAGTAACTGTTGAATTGTCCAGGTTTAGAGCCCCAAAATCCGGGGTTTTCACGCTTTTTGTCCTGGTTGGCAGATTTTAGAGATGAATGAACTGAATTATCCCACGTAAACAAATCGTAGACACGTGAACATGAACCAGTGAATGATAAGCCATAATACTCAACCTTCCCAGACAAATTTTTCAAATCAAATATCCCAGTTGTTATTTTTTTGGACATTGTGTTAATATGATGTTCGAATGTTAGTTTTGGATTTACGAAAACGCCGAGGAACCTTATTTTGTCCGAATTATCGATAGAGTCATCACTCCTCTAAGAAAACGTCATATCCTTCATCCTATTCATGTTTAAATTCAATCGATGGCCTGAAACCAGTCACTCACTCACTCAGTAAAGTTACCCATTCGTTCAGTCAAAATTCCATATTCTTTCGATGATAGAAGAAAACAAGTATCATCTGCATAGAGTGTTACTTTGAAACCATGAATTACCATTTGTTTGAAATAAAAAAAACAGGTAAAAAAGAGCCTGCTTAGCAAAAAGCCAAAGAAATTATAAAAATACTGTTAATCTCTTACATCTCCTAGACTATAACTTGCTCAAGATACTATCTCACATAAATAATTTCTTGCACTTTC
This sequence comes from Diaprepes abbreviatus, assembly GCA_034092305.1. Lineage (NCBI taxonomy): Eukaryota > Metazoa > Arthropoda > Insecta > Coleoptera > Curculionidae > Diaprepes > Diaprepes abbreviatus. The sequence goes on along the minus strand of JASJET010000268.1, from coordinate 487,053 downwards.
TTTAACTTTTACTCTCTTATTTAAATGAAATTTCTACTTGTCTTGCTACCTGTCTTGTATGCTGCCAGGTGAAAAAGAAGTAATTTGTAAGTTTATTTTTGTGTTCTACTTTTTGGACACAATATCTTACTTTGATTAATCGCTTTAGATATCTTAATCTATTTTAATTAGTACATAAGTTAATCTCTTTTATTTAAACAGAAAGCGTTTATTTAAATTACTGGAAACAAATAAAAAAATTGAGTTGAAAATTGTTGATTATTTGTTTGTTTTAGTGAGATTTTTTAAAACCTTTATAATTAAAAAATAAACTGTTCAATTTCCAAAAATATTTTGGGCACTATGAATGTGTGACCATCTCTAATATTTTGGGTGGATTTTTGGTAAAATTAACTCAAAATTTAAGACTGCTTTTCCTTTGATATAATATCGTTCTCTTTAAACGTTTTGAGAGAACTTGAGTTATTATGGAGGTAGGTGCTTATTTTCAGAATGGGGTTGAATTTGGTTAAAAAATATATGGTAACGAAGAATTAGGAGAATTTTTTGACACGCTCTTGAAGATATATTATTTTGATACGCCCTTATAAAAATATTATAATGATAAATCTTCATTATTATAATGTAATGAAAGGAATATTATATTGATGAGTCATCATTGTTTAGTCATATCTCTTATAATTTCTAGATTTGTATTTTCGTATATTTTAGTAGACTCTTTAGGTATATAAAAACGGATACGATATGAATTTCGAACAGTAAAGGTGTTAAGAAGTAGTAATTATGTATTTGGACCCAGGGATAATATAAGGAGAGAAAATCGTAACAATATTATATATATATATATATATATATATATATATATATATATATATATATATATGACGAATTATTTATAATTATATATGAAGATAAAATTATATATGAAGATAAAATAACCCAAAATGTAGTCAAAAGGGAAAACAACATTAACAACAGTGGGATATTTTAAAAAAGAACATTCTAAATGCAGCGGATGAAGCCATAGGAAAATGATGAATAAATGTAAATAAAATATGTAAAATTCTTGGGTTTACACCGGAAATTAAAGATCTGTGGAAACAAAAGAGGAATGCGTTCTTAAAAGACATTAAATAAAAATATCAAGAAAACTGAACTCCATACAGCGCAATAGAAACAATAGAAGGATATTGCAAATAAATGAGGACCATTGGCAAATTTACTAAACATATGGAGCGAGACATGTACGGGAGTCAGAGAAAACTGTGAGATATGCTAGGAAAAAGGAAGGAAAAATCCATAGAATTTAACAATCCAGCTTACCTTTGCTTTGCGGATATGATTAAAACATTTGACCAAGTCTCTTTCACAGATATTACTAAAATAATGGTAGAAAAATAAATAAACCAACAGTTAATTTGGATGATCTCAGATGTTAACCAACAACATAAAATCAACATAAAAGTAGGGCAGATACTAATTGAAGACTTAGAAACAAACAGAGCAATAAGGTAATGGGACTCCTTTAGTCCTTTTACATTTAATCTAGTTATAGATCGGATCGTAGAAAATTTACCCAGAAAACCGGGATACAGAATGGAAGAAACCTATTTCCACGTGGTGTGCTACGCTGACGAAGCAGTACTTTTGAGGATTCTGAGGATACTTTGCAAAGACTTCTTTACATTTTCAACCAGGAAGCCAGTTGACTCAATCTGAATAACAACATCAACAAGACTAAATACGTGGTAGCAGTTAAAACCAACAAGATGTTAATTATAAACATAGAAAAATTATTGAATAGATCAATTAATTTACATATCTGGGAGTTGAATTAACAATTGATGGCAATCTACAGCGAGAAGTGCAAGCACAGATAATGAAGGTGGCTCGTATCTAAGGCTCTCTCAGAGATAACATATGGAAGGACAAATATTTAAATACTGAGTGTAAAACAAGAATTTATACTCAATATACTAAACTTTGGCTAGACCTGAATTAACCTACTTGGCCGAGTAAGAACTGATACCACGAAAACTATGCAAATGATGCGTAAGGTACAAATAAAAACCACAAGAGCCATTCAAGAGAAACCCTTATATGACAGAGTTAGGAACGAAGATCTTAGAGTACAGCGAGAGATACAGGATGTAGTTAAATGGTTTAGATAAAGAAGAAAATTCTGGAATATACATGTGGATAGAATCAAAGAAAAGCGTCAAAAACAACATACCAGTGGGAAAGAGAACCAGGGGAAGATCACACTGGCGATTATCTAGTTATATAAAGAAACTACATAGAAAGAAGATGAAAATAGTGGATTACAGTAACGTAAAAAATGTCTTATAGGTCGAGGAACTATAGAGAGGAAAGGAAGGCCTTAATGATTCATTCAGAATCTACAAATTACAAGTTTAATAATAGTCGACTTATAAAAAAACATGTATATAAACATATAATAAATTATATTTACTGTCGAAAATAATAGTTATATTTTTCAAACTTTATTATTAAAACTTATTTTTATGGTCTGTTTAATTTTAAATTTTTACGAAGCTACATGTCCTAAAATATTTTAAGGCTCAGATAATCTTTGCTGAATTTTGTTTATCATAACAGGCTAGGAAACGGAGCGATTTTTGGGAGGTAAAAATGACTCAAATACTGCCTGCGATCTGATTGCAAAAATGGATAGGGAAAGGTATACGCCTTGAAAATATCTTCAAAATGAGTTTTTGTTTGTCCAAATCGGTCTGTAAACAAACAAGTTATTGCAAATTAAACATTAAAAATGGCTTATTTTTCAATTGTTAATAACTTTTTTAATATTTATTGAATTGTTTTCAACTTTTACCAGAATGTGAGTTTTAAAGTGCTTAAAAAGTGGAATTTGGGCACTGTCGGTCCAATAGTTTTTGTAAAATTGCAATTGTTTATTAGAAAAACGAAAAAAGTGTCTATTTTTGATTGGCTTTTTTGATTTCTACTACCTTTCCCTACTCATTTCTGCAATCAGATCGCAGGCAGTATTTAGACATTTTTACAATAAATTATATTGAAGGTATTTTTTCTAGTAGATAACTCGTCTTGTTGTGTTGGATCATACGAAAAAGGACATTGAACTTGTGAGGCTACATTTTTCTTAAAACGATCATATTTATTAAAATACTGAAATTAATTAAAATCCTACAATATCATTTGAAATACATAGGCTATTATCATTATTAAACCAATTGTATAAAATGTTAACTAATTCATATTTTTATTATGTCAAGGCCTGGGAGAACGTCGGCGTTATTTTTGTCCGTCAGTTTTTGTTTAATGACGGCCATAACTTTACGTTCAATGTCATTTCCTTATAAATAGTCCGGCTATTATACAATTATATATTGTTTATGGGTCATAATGCGAGCCATCAAAAAATATTTTATACTTTAGATTTGTTATGCGTGTTAAAGCCACATATTACTGATATAAAACAAAAGAAATTAATGATTTTTAAAAAATTATTATTATAACCATTATTTTGATGAAATTAAATCTAGGAAAACATTTTTTTTTTGAAAAAATTTAATTAGATATTATTTTTATGTTTGTACGTACATAGATGTTACTTTATTCATTCTTAAAATAGAAGGAAACATTCCTGTCAAATTATAATAGTCTGATAATGTGTTTAGAATGGGACCAATCTGTACGTTTATTATTATTATGGTTATAATATTTATGCTGGTGTCTAACACAAATTGTATTGCACAATTAACTTGTGACTTCCAGTCGACATTACATATACCCACATGGTTGACCCTTGTGCAAAAAATGCATTAATGTTTTACTTCCTACTTTCAACTCAGTAATTACGATATTAGTTTCAGAAAACAATAACAACTTTAATAGGTTTTTGTCGATGCAATTACATCAACGATAAACAAATGACTTTTTTTTTGAGAATGCATTTAATTCAACACAATATATTTTTTAATTTAATTTTTTTCATAAAATAAAAATTATTTGGATGATTTTTGAGATCTATATTTGCTTTAAACTGTAAAATTAAAAGATGCATAGGTTGGGCGCTAGGAGTGTACTAGCCTTATTCGTATTTCGGAACAAAAGAATTAATAGACACTAGATAGTTCCTTAAAAGGAATGGAGATGTTTAGGGAATGGAAAACCTCACTAATAACTACTCTTTACAAAAAAGTAACAATTATAAAGATTTTGCCTTCACTAGTATCCTAAGTAGACTATACGAAAGGATTCTGAAAAATAAAATTGGATAAAAATACTGTGATATGAAGAACAAGTAGGTTTCAGGGCAGGCGGATCTACAACTGATCACCTCTTTTGTATCTCTCCAGTTATAGAGAAAAAAACATCTTTCAATCAGAAAGTGCATTTGCTGTATGTTGATCTGAAAAAAAGTTCAATACAGCTGACCACAAGACAAGCTAGAACAAGCACTGGAAATAAAAAGTATTAACGTAACTTAATAGACTAGGGCTTATCTGTAAAATATCGGGGTTTCATGGATGTGAAATGGAAGATGGAGTTTTTTGCAGGGGAGCCTTCAAAATAACCTGAATAACGATAAATTTGATATGCGTACTTTCAAAAATTTGGGTAACATTATTTTTAATAATAAAAATATAAAACTAACGAAAAAAAAAAGTTTTTTTTCCACTTTTCTCTCGTTTAACTTTGAAGGTATTCATTTTAGAGAAAAGTTGAAAAGAAAAAAAGTTTCGTAATTAAATTTGCCATAAGATAGAGTTAGTTGGAAATCTCAACATATATTACTCTTATTGCAAAATAGCAATAATTAAAAAAAGGTAAAAAAAGCAGGTTTTTAATCAATTTTTTTCGACCATTTAAATTTTTCTGAGGAGCTTCATATTTGAGCCATGATAAAATAATACACAATAATTTTGCAATCCGATTTCGTTTACAAAAACTGACCATTTTTCAAGTTTGTGTGAGTCCAAAGTATCACGTTAACGTGTTTAAATTTATTTTCGATATAGAGCAGGGAACTTAAGTTTTCTAACGCTTTTTTCAGAATCAAAATCGGATGATTTGGATGCCCTCAGGAATTGTTTAAAGACATTGTTGAAATTATTGTTTATAAACAAATAGATTATCTCGGCGGATTTTAATTGGATTTTTTTTTGCAATACATTTTTTGAAAGTACGTGGAAAGATGCTTCTTTTCGTGAAAAAAAATTTCAAATCGGTCAATTGGTTTCCGAGATACTAACTGTCAAAGTTGACAGCCTGTTACGGTGAATCTATAAACAATGGCAACCTGATTCTTGAGCCAAAAACTTTTTCTTGCCGAGCTCTTTTTTGATACAATACTTAATTATTGGAAACTTTCATAAAAAATGAAAAGAATATCGCCCACGAGAGTGAAAAATAAAAAAAAGAGGGGTGGGGAGCTCTCATATTAAAATTGAATTAGAAGATTCAAAATACATATCTGAAAAAAAAATTCATTTTTTCGGCTTTTAATGGAGCGATTTTGATCATATTTTTTTTTACAGGTGTACCGCGAATAATGGAACTCAAATGTCGTAATCCATGTGCCCATTATGCTTTCATTTTGTTGTAAACAAATGATGTTATTTATGCATCATACTTACAGCATACTGCACCTTATAGTATTGGACTTTCCAAGCGAATCTTTGTTTATTAATATAATTAAGCATACTATAACGATATATATATATATATATATATATATATATATATATATATATATATATATATATATATATATATATATTTACTTTAATTATCAAAATTGTTTAAATAATCATTGTTTAAACAAATTGAAAAAAAATTTGGTTTAAAATTATTTTTTTCGTAAAATATAGATAAAAATAAAATAGTTATTCTTTATAAATTGTGTTAAAAAAGTTCAATAAAACACTTTTAACACTAAATATTATATTTGAAACTGCTCTATCCACATGTCTGTCCAAACACCACAACAGAATTTTTTAGATCTTCTAACAGTAAAATAATCTGAATGACGAATTTGTTATATTCAGTGAGGTTCATTATGGTTGGATGATTGTGCATATCCTGCTTATATATTTCCAAAGATTTGGCTTAAAGAAAATGACCATTGGCATTTAAATATGACAACATTCTACGCGAACTTTTTATATGCAATTCCCATGACGCCAAATGTTTTTTTTGCCCACTTGAGGCCTACAAAGAAAGGTAGTATTAAATTATTTAATATAGATAGGGTCATGGGAAGTGGTGAAGAAGTATATTCTTCCAATCGAACCCAAAATACCATTTAAATTAACGCTTTCTGTTTCAATATTAAATACAAAGCTACTCTGTACAAAATTAATATCTTCCTATATTTTAGCTACAAGAGGGAAGTCTTACGAGCTTAACATGATAACGACAAGGACTGTAAAACAAAATAATATCTCACAATTATGAACCCAGTTCCAATAAAAACAAAAATATTGTAAATGTTTACCTTAATTTATAAATATGATCCCAGAAAAAAGAACTTACTGAAGATGGAGGAGGTAAGCATAAAATTATTATTTTTATACTATTATATAGATTTCTAATGGGAAAAAATTAAAACGTAACAATTTACTTAATGTACAAACACCTAGAAGGTGAGGTAATTAAAAATAAATATTAACAATACTAAGTTTACAATAAGAAAAAGACCTACGTACTACTATTATACATAAAAGTAAAGAAATTAATGTTATGTTTTCCAATAAAATTATTACACCTCGCCCACCTATTATATAGGGAACATGTGGAAAGTTCAATTGTGAACACAATATTATTTCGAAATATATAAATTAAATATTTTGTTTATCTCATCTGTCACCAAGCCTTTCTATATTGAACATATTTGATAGTATTACATATGATATAAAATAATATATGTTATGTTTTCTTAGATATTGATAACAGAGGAATTTCTGATCCCTTTTAAAAAGATCAACGTTGGAGAAAGCTGTCGAACTCCATATACAAATGGCATATTCTAGGTGTGGTTTTACAAGAGCATGATACAGTGTAACGACTGTATCGATCTTAAATTTTTTACCATTTCTGATTAAAATGCCAAACGATTTATATATAAATCCTTTATTTAGTCATAGACTAATATAATTACACACAAATCTTAACAACTGAATTCATATTTTAAAATTACAAACAACAATTACCCATCGTCAAGCTTTGCAGAACAATGACATATCAAACTAAATTAACACAAATCCAAAAAAATGAAAAAACAAAGAAAGTACAAATCCCTCAAGGACAGGACCTATTAAAAAAGATACTGCTTCAGATACTGTTTAAACTTATTTAGATATTTTTAAAGATTTAATATTTGTGGGTAATTGATTAAAACTATTTAAACCTTTAAAGAATACAGAGGTTTGCTGTTGTCTCTTTAATACTGGAGGAATATAAAAGTCATCCCTCGATCTAGTGTCATATGCAAGTATATTTCTATTATAATTAATATGATCTTGTAAATACGTAGGAGAATTACCCGATCTGATTTTAAAAATAAAGATCAATGTTTGATAGTGAAAGAAGTCCTCCACTGACAACCATTGCATTTCCCTCAACATGCAGTTAATTGATGTTCTTCTTGTACCCGAGAGTATAACTCTCATGGCTTTATTCTGCAATTTTTGAAATCATGCCTTTTCATTCTGATTAAGCAGGAACAAAATTGTGGAGCCATAAACAAACTGTGGCAACACCAGAGTGTTAAACAGGATTCTTTTAGTCCACCTTGTCAAAAAATTAGAACATCTGTAAATATAGTTAATTTTATAAGAGATTATTTTCATTAAGTTATTCGCAGGTTCTTTAAATTTAAGTTGTCTATGATTACTCCTAAATATTTAAACTTTTCCACCATTTCAATCGTTTATTACCTAATTTAATAATATGATCCCCATAAAAAAAAGTTCTGTAATCATTCTCACTGCTGATTATCATGAATTTGGTTTTTTCCACATTTATTTTTAATTGGTTACAAGAACACTACCAATATAAATTTTGTAATGTAGAATTATGTATGTCAACCAATTGAATACGATCAGAACATGCAAAATATAAAAGAACATCATCTGCAAAAAGATGTATACAACAATCACCAGATGTATTCACTATATCGTCAATATATAAAAGAAATAACAATGGACCCAGCACCCTGTGGAACATCCATGTTGCTCTCGATCTCGTTAGATATGACATCATTTAGTCTCAAAAGCCTTCGTCAAATCCAGAAACGCAGCAGCCGTAATAATATTTTGATCGACACTATGTTTCCAGTCATTACGGACATACTGCACTGCAGTTTCACAGCTATGCTTACCCCGAAAACCAGACTGAATACTATTTATAATTTTTTCGGCATCTATGAACTCTTACAGTTTTTTCACTACTACTTTTTCCATGATTTTTTCAACACAACTAAGAATGTTAACAGGCCGCAGATCAACAGCCCTGTGAGACTTATTTACTTTATGAACCGGAACAATAGTTGATATTTTAAATTCATTGGGAACTTTACATGCTAAAAATGACGACTTTATCAAATAACAAGTGGTAAGGCTATATTCTCAAAACAGCTCTTTAAAAGCACATATGCCTTCATAGTGATCAATAAATGTAAAATTTGAAATATCAAGAACAGACTTCTCCTATTTACTACATTGTTGTATTAGTGTAGGGGCCGATAGGGTTTCTGTAGCATGCCTTATTTAGACGGAACAAAACAAGGTCTTTTTTTTTATCTGTTTTGACGAGCACACAAATTTCTAGTGTGAAAGATCGTGCGAATGTCGGGTAATTTCTTATAAATAAATTAATGTTGCAAAATTGCAAAATTCAGTTTTTCACAAGAAAGAATCTTATACATTTTAACATATATTTAAAATTCCAAAAATAGCCAATTTTCAATGTGGTCTCACACTGCGAATTTTTAATATTTTTTGATAAATCAACGCTAAAATTGGTCATTGTTATTCCGGAATATTTCTCTACATACAGTTTATCTTCTTCTGATCAAACCAATTCACAAATGAATTTAAGTTAGTATATAGTCCTGCATATTCTTCAACTGTAGATTTTGAATATTTGCTATTTATAAACAAGATAAAGAGCAAATGACTATTGAAGTATCTGTATTAAATATGAAAAATAAACCTGAAAAAATTAAATACCTAAACAATTGCGATTATCCCAAACTTTTTCGTCTTCATACTCAAAGACTCATGCCTTTTTTTGTAACTACTACTTCGTTATTTACTTTAAGATTTTTTGAAAACCGAGCATGGTGTCGCTGTATTCCATTCTAGAAAATTTGTTTTATTTTCAAATACAAAATAACCAAAAATACGTTTTTTAAACCTACTTGTACCTAAATTATGAAACAAAAATAATAAACGGCATTTTCTCCTATATTGCAGGTTACTAATAAACATATTAAAATATTTTATTAAACCTTCCCAGACAAAAACAGATAAACATGTTAACTTCCTAGAACAGGCGATCTCGGAAAATCACTCTTGAAAGTGGAATCACCTTGCTGGCTTGTACGCCACGGCCGGCGTCGACCTTCCGTTACCTTCGACCTCCAACAAGCGGTGGATTTGCTTTTACTTTTCACTACCTCCTGGTGCAGATTATTTATTAGAAATCTATCGCAAAATATACAGTTTACTTGTCAGTTTTTTTACACAACATTTAAATGGTAATGTTTCGTTTTTTACTTAGAAATACAAACTATCACGTTTCTGACAGTCAATTTTTTGGAGAAAATTACCAATTAAAAAAATGGTCTGTAAGTTTCTAAGATGGAAAATAATTTCAAACTAATACCTCAAATGCTTAATTTTAGATTTTTTATAGGAAGATGAGTAATGGAGATACGAAGAGAGTAAAAAAGAACAGACTACCAAAAATTTCCAGGTACTGAAGACCACAAACCAAACATCCAGACCACCAAGAAGAAGATACGAAAGATGAACATCTGTTGCACCGAATAAAGAGGAAGAAAAGAGGTGATACTTCTTTTATTGCTTATTTAAAATATTGTTTGCACTTCTTTTACTGTTTTTTTAAAATATTGTTCATATGGATATAGAGCGGAGCTTTTGATAGTACTCTATATGAAGCTGTTGACAAGGAGTAACCACCATAACAGCAGAAACAAAGATAGAGCTAGATATTATGACCACCTGTACTGCCAGAAAATGTCCTCAAGGAATGGCATATCATTATTATTTATTTAAAATATTGTTCGAACCTACTTTTAGTGCTTTTTTAAAAGATTGTCCACATGGATGTAGACCGGGGCTCTTGACAGTATTCTACATGAAGCTGTCAAAGGAGCACTAGTTGACAAGGAGTAGATGGAATGATTTCAAATGAATGTCAAAACTTCTTTTCCCCATAATAGCAGAAACAAAGATAGAGCCAGATATTATGACCATCTGTACTGCCAGAAAATGTCTTCAAGGAATAGCATACCATTATTGTTTATTTAAAATATTGTTCGCACTTATTTTACTGCTTTTTTAAAAGATGGTCCACATGGATGTAGAGCGGGACTTCTGAGAGTATTCTACCTGACACTGTCAAAGGAGCACTAGTTGACAGGGAGTAGAATGATTTCAGATGATTGTCAAAACTTCTTTCCCTCATAATAGTAGAAATAAAGATAGAACCAGATATTATGGGCATCTGTACTGCCAGAAGATGTCCTCACGGAATAGCATGCAATTATTGCTAATTTAAAATATTGTTTGCACTTTTTTTACTTCTTTTTTAAAAGATTGTCCACATGGATATAGAGCGGGGCTTTCTACATGAAGCTGTCAAAGGAGCACTAGGTGATAGGGAGTAGATGGAATGATTTCAAATGGATGTCAAAACTTCTTTACCCGATAATAGCAGAAACAAAGATAGAGGCAGATATTATGGCCATCTGTAATGCCAGACGATGTCTTCAAGGAATAGTATTCTATTATCTAGATTTTAATTGTGATCGACTCGTTTGTAATTTGAAGAACTTCGGCATATCCCATCAGGGCTATGTCGATGACGTGGTCATAATCGCTTGGAACAAGTTTGAGAATATTCTCTGCAGCATAGTGCACACTAAAGAATGGTGTGAACTAACAGGACGTAATGTTAATCTCACCAAAACCACCAATAGTCTTAACTAGGAAAAGAAGCCATAACCTGAAAGCCATCAAAATAGATGAAAACATGATTTAGTGGAAGTCAGAGGTTATATCTGGGACTGACCCTGGATAATGAACCTGTTTGGAATAAACATGAAAATCAACAAGATTATAAAAGCCCCAATGATCAGTAAAAACGTCGAAACAAAAATTGGGGCAATAACCCAAATATCTTGCAATGGAAGTACACTGCACATATGATCATTACGTATGGGCAGTGATCGCGAATAAAAGAAACAATTGGAATGGCAAAGAAGGTAATATATAGAATGATAAGAGATGGAGTCATTAAATGACGGCCTCATCATCAAGAAAACACCAAACCTCGGACATGCTGCAAGATGAAATGAAAAAGAAGTTCAATTTCGTGAAATTAATGAAGCTTAGCACGGTTTCTTTCATTATTTTGCTTATGTTATGCATATATTTTTGAAGCTTCAAATGACGTCAGGTTGTGGAAGCTGTGTATAACGATTTTTCTAAAGCTTTTGACAAAGTCCATCATAATGCACTTTTCACTAAATTGTAAGACATTGTATTCATGGTAATATATTGGCTTGGCTTGAAACTCATGTTAATAATCATAGTCAGTAAGTTTTTCCAATAATATATTAATAACATCTGGTGTCTCAAGGGTCACGCTTGGGACCTCCCTTGTTTTCAATTTTTATTGATGATATAATTTCCTGTTTTTTGAATTCTAAATATTTGACTTAAAATTTTTTTAAAATGTCTCGATATAGCAGGTTTGAACACATTGCAATCCAAATAGACTTTTTCTTAAGGTTAAAATCGAATTTTCAATTTAGTTATAATATACATTATATTAATTTAACTTGATTTGATTGTGTCAAAACTGTCGGTATGTTTCTTATTTGGAACCCTTTATATTTCATTTATATAAAGTTTCTTCTTCATTTGAATTATCGCTTTTCTTGTGTATGTGTATGTGTATCCTGGTGAATATGCGGCTGGTTTAAGACATTATAATTTGGTAAAGTTATATTCTCGAAGAAACGTTACTTATGTCATATTTTTGGTAGGTAAAATTGATTGTAGGCTCATTCTAGAAAAAATGTCTCAGTGTTAAACATTTTAATTCATGTTCTTTTTTTTTTAATCTATACATTAAGATTTTTAACACAAATTCTGAAAAAAATTCTCCTGTAAAATTTTTATAATAATTTTTTCGTCCTATAGGTATATTTAAGAAGTCTTTATTATCAGTTAGGGGGTCAGACAGTGAAAGTTTCTCTCTTGAATTATTTTAAATTTTTTTCTCATTCGACTTTCTTTGCTTTATACTTTTGTAAAATTTTGTAATTTTTAGAACAATAATCAAAGTGAATCTCTTCAAGAGCATCCTGTAAAATGTAATATATTCTATTATATTGGGTTGCTTTTTACTAAATAAATAGATAAATGTCAAAACAGGGTACAGTCTATAATATACAGAAACTGCTTCAAAACATATCACTCTCATCAAGAGTTTTGAAAAAAAAAAGTTTGGTACTAAACAATTCTTTTTCAGAATTTTTCCGTTTTTATCCCCTGTCTCCATCAAAAGTTATCGGGAACAAATCAGTTATAAAATGCATTGAGAAAAACTTTATATACTCTGTATTATAGCAGTATTATTATTATTTATTGGACCGCAAAAACAAATAATTTAATTTCGCTAACATCCTGTATTTCATTTCAAAATTTTATGGACGTTAAAATACAATCAGTTATTAACCTTCCGTAGAAACTACTCCCATATAAATATTATATTAATAAACAAAGAGAATTCTTCCTGGTCACTTAAGGTCACTCTCATATGGTGGTCACCGTGCTGGTCATTCACTTAATTTCATTGATCACTCTTCACGGTCACATATTTGAGCAAAAATTCGTTTACGTCGTCGCGTAGTTGTTCTATCTGGTTTGCCTTTAGAATAATCGGGAGTAACTTGACATTTTTATCAAGTGGAAGAAGAGAACAAAGGATATTTCGATTTGGTCCTTCGAATATTTAATATCCGCAATTTTTTTCCTGTTGGATTATAGTGGGAGATAAAAAATTAAACATAACTTGATTTTATCTATTTAAAAATATACAGTGCAATTATTTTTACGTGGAATATGGGGTTTTAGACGGTAAATATTTAAATAATCACTAAAAAGGTCTAAGGTTTAGCCCCGGTCTAGTTGTCATGGAAGTTTGATCTTCGACTTGATCAGTTTTGCTTTTCTTATGATAGTGTTATAATTAGTATCACATATGTCAACAAATGAAACTTACGTTGAAAAATTAAAGGATAAAATCTTAAGATAAAGTCTTGGGAACAACAAGAAAAATACGAGTAACGAGACTGATACTTCTACAGAAAAAGTATGCTTGCCTTCTCTTTCAAATGCGACGCATTCTGTAACTGTAGACAAATTAGTCTAGTCGTGATCTTCGATTGTATCAAAGCTGTTTTTTTTTTTTATTTTGCCGAGAAAATGATAAGTGTAATATTAACAGGCGCGGATCCAAAGGGGGGCGGTGGGGGTGATCGCCCCCCCCCCCAAGAGCTTTGAGGTCAGGAAAATAGATCCAATTTTGCCTTTTATAACTCAAGAACTAGAGAGAGTAATAAATCATTTTTTTACCCTTTTTCTCTTCGCAAAATACCTGTTTTCTTTAGTCCGGTGTCTTTGGCAAAATCTGTTAGACACATATAATTTTCATAGGAATGGATTAGAAATTTTATAATCAAAAATACCGTCTATGTTTATTTGGGTTGGATAACAATAGATATCTGGAAGCGTAAAGTGTTAAAAAGGATTTTAATCCTTGTCATGGGCGTCGGAAGGAGGCTTATTTTATCACGATGTATTTATGGCATAGAATATTATTTCGGTAATAAACTTAAAATAAAAAGTTTTTATAATATTATTTTATTTCTTATGATTGCTTAATAATTCACATACATTAGAAAATATAGATAATTTTGACATATTAACACAAATCACAACTATATTTTTATTTTTAGCATAGAAACCGTTTTAGGCACATTCAGACTAAAACGTAGCCCTAATCTCTCAAAAAATTCTAACTTATAATTTAAATACTTATAAAATACCCATCGTCAAAAATACAAGAAGTTAAACATATCGGGCATTTTATTATTAAGTAAAAACATTTTTAGGACATTTGACGTTTCAGTTTATTTATTTCTGAAACCATCTGTAGAATTACCATTAAACACTAAAAAGGGATTAAAATGTAATTAATTTTTATATGTTATAGTTAAAATTAGACCTACTTATTCTATCTTTCTATCTTTTGGGCATCTCACTAATCTCAAATAATATATAAAAACAAACACAAACAAGATAAATCGCTAAAGAAATTTTATTGTTGCAGTAAATTTATCAAAGCTTATAATATTTAAATATAATTAATTATAATAAGCAGGTACATTGGAGGTTTCGGTAACAGTTTTATTAATCTCTCTAGTTTTTGAATAGAGTATAGGAATGTGTATACTTGCGATCGCCCGTCCCCTTCCCAAGAGCTTTGAGTTCAGAAAAATATAGCCCATTCTGCCTTTTATATTAGGAATGTGTATGCTGCTGGCACTCCCCCTACCTTGTTGACAACTTTTTTTTTCTCGCGATAGCATCAAGAGCTTTGAGTTCAGGAAAATAGACCTGATTCTGCCTCTTATACTAAGAATGTGTATGCTGCTAGTATCCTCCCCCCCCCCCTATAGACAACTTGTTTTTTCTTGTGATCCCCCCCCCTCTCTAAGAGTTTCAAATTCAGAAAAATAAACCCGACCCTGCCTTTTACACTATAAATGGAAATGTTGCTGATGTCCCCTCCCCCTCTGCCAACGACAACTTACTTTCGCTTGCCATACTGCACTTTTGTAATATCACCGCCCCCCCTCCCAAAGGGAGAGGCTGGATCCGCCCCTGAATATAAGAACAACGAATTGTAGTGAAATTTCATATGAAACTTGGAGAAACCGCTACTGAAACTTATGTTTTACCGTTGATGAATTATACTAAGACAGTTCATTCTTATGGGGGGATTGGAAGCGCCAAGTATTAAAAATCGGTCATTGATAAAAGGTAGCTTTTACTATAAGTAGTAAAACGGCAAGGAATGATGTATATGCAGTGTTGCCGTATTGGATAGTTGACCTAAACTATGAGTACAAGTTTTTTTATTCCTTGGTTTATTATATTTGTTTGAGTTTACAAAGGGAACATTCTAATGATCAAACCTTTCAGTAAAACTTCACTGGGCTCCGGCAACCTTACATTTAAATTGATAAAAAGGTGGAGCTTACCCCTCTTACTAGGTAGGAAGGGATATGCAGAATTGCTACGTTTTCAACATAAATCCGAAAATTTAAATCTTTTATACTTGTTTCTAACATACTGTATATCACATTAAAATAGTGATATCTAATCATTGACAATATTGTAAATTGCTTTTTATGAATGAGACGGCGTACCAGTTTGCGTATAGTTTAGGAGCGTCAAAATTATAGCGCAGGATAGGAATTCTTGGTTTTCTTCTATGCTTTTACTAACGGAAATGTATGGTAATGAATATTCATCATGTGCGCGTTTATTGAAGATTTACGCCCTGGTCGCCCTTCCACTGAGTTACCAAACTTTGAGTGGTATGGAAGCATTTTGCCCTTGATTTTTCTAGTCTTAGATCAGTTTTGATTTCTGTTAAAATACGCATTTGTTTCTCCAAATACTATGGAGGCGACGGCACTATTACCAAAGTAAACGAACGACGTATTAAATCGTCAAATAATTAGAGAAATATATCAACACAACTGCAGTTATCAAAACTACTTTTCTTTCATATGGCAATATTTTATTCATTTCTTATAAATTGTGAAGGTAAAATTGGCTCATTTAATACTAAATTCATAAAATTGTTGGTTCTGGTAGATATTATAATTTACAGTTTATCCGATCTTGAACTTAAATTCAATTTTAATTTTTTATTTTGACCTTCTCCTTGCGAACTTTTCATTATTCTAGGTACTACGGTTATATATACAGTAATCCAGTGCTTCTCAACTAACAAATGAAAGTTTTGACAAAAATATATTTTATTAAGTATTAATTATTAAGGATTAATGTGATAATAAATTAAAGAACAATAAATGTGCAGGAGAAGACAAAATTACAGTAGTGATGCTGAAAATTGGTGGCAAAAAAATAGAACAAATATTGAAGATTCTATTTAATAAAATAATTGAAGAGGGAAAAATTCCACAGGATTGATATAACTCCGAAGTAATCTTAATATTCAAAAAGGGGAAGAATACAAATATTGAAAACTACCGACCAATATCTCTACTATCACACACCTACAAGTTGTTAACCAAAATCATAACCAACCGCATAACAAACAAACTCGATTTTTACCAACCTGTCGAACAAGCTGGATTCCGAAAACACTTTAGCACCACAGATCACCAACACACCATAAGAATACTAATTGAGATGTGCACCGAATATAACGTACCGCTCCATATGGCTTTTATAGATTTCCAGAAGGCATTTGACTCCGTCGAAATATGGGCAGTATTACAATCCTTAGAATACGCAAGAATCGATTCAAGATACATAAACATCATAAAGAACATATACGAAAATGCAACCATTCAAATAAAAATAGACGACAAGACGAAAACGAACCCCATAAAACTACAAAGGGGAGTGAGACAAGGGGACACTATCTCGCCAAAACTGTTCACCCTAGTCCTATTTTTAAGGAACTTAAATGGGACATCAAAGGTATAAACATCGACGGAATATCCTTCTCAGATTTGCTGATGACATAATCTTAATAGTAAAATCTTTAAGAATTGAACGAAATGCTACAACAGCTGAATGACGTATCCGCATCTGTAGGCCTTAAAATGAACTACAACAAAACAAAAATAATGAGCCACAAACAGGCAAACATAACAATACAGAACCAGAGGATAGAAAACGTCGAACACTATGTATACATCAGACTAGGGAAATCAAACTAGGATGCTGAAATAGAAAGAAGAACTCACCTGACCTGGGCCGCTTTCGGTAAACTTGCATACATCCTGAAAAATAATTCAATTCCCATAAATCTAAAAAGAAAAGTATACGACACATGCATATTACCGGTGTGTACATATGGATTAGAGACCATGTCCCTCACCAAAAAGTCCGCTAAAAAATTAGAAACAGTCCAAAGAGCGATGGAAAGAAACATGCTTGGAATATCATTAAGAGACAGGATTAGAAACACAGAGATAAGACGCAGAACGAAAGTCAAAGACATCGTGAAGGAGGTTGCAAAGATGAAGTGGCGATGGGCTGGTCACATAGTCCGATATGAGGACAACAGATGGACATGAAGAATCCTGGAATGGAGACCGAGGGAGACAACAAGAACCACGGGAAGACCTCAAAAAAGATGAGTAGACGACATAAGGACAGTGGCGGGCAAACAGTGGATGAGATTAGCGAAGAATAGAGAAAGATGGAAACAATTGAGAGAGACCTACATCCAGGAGTGGATGGACAGAGGTTGACAAAGAGAGAAGAGAGAGAGATTGTGATAATTGAACCTGCATTTGTCTAACAGGTGTTTTAATTCTTGGTGGAGTGTTTTCAAAGCAAATCTCATGTCATCTTGAACATCCAGCTTATTCCTGGCCTTTGCCTTGATCTGCAGAAGAACTGAAAATCCATTTTCAGAGAGGAAAGTTGAAGCAAATGGCATTAATATATGGAAAGAAAGCATGGAAACTGTAGAATATGAATGGCGCATAGCACACAAAAATTGAGGTAATGATTTTCCCTGAAACATAGCACGTAAAAAGCTATTTCGTAGCTCCAAGAATTCATCCTGCATTTCATCGAAAATGTTGACAATATCCAAAGATTCATGGAATGGGTTTTGTAGTAATGCAGCTTCTTGTTCGAAGAACTCCATAAAAAAATTTTGAATTTCACATTCAAGGGTTTGAAGGTGCGTATTAACTTCCTGTCTTAAATAATATACAATTCTGGTCTCCGGTTCCTTGGTGTTGGTGTAAAGTTATTCAGACTTAGTAAAGTTTCTTGCGCCTGGATATTATCTCTAAAGCGAATAACATGCATTTCCTTTTCCTTCAGTTTCAAATTTTGCTTGTTTAGCGGATATAATATATCAGATATTTACCTTAGCTTATTTAAGCTACTCTCTGGCTCCAGTTCTCATTATTAAAGTGTGGCAGAACCGTTTCCGTTTTCAGTTCAAAAACTCGACCAACAACATATCTTTTTGATGAAACCAACGATCATCAGCTCACAAAAAAAGAATTTTGTGGTCACAGTTCACGTTTTTGCATAATTCTTTGAACAAACAAGTATTGAGAGCACTAGATTTTATATAGGGCAACAGAATTTCTCGATTCCTGCAAACTATCCGGCTAGATCAATTTTGGACCTAAATGGAAAGTAATTTTTTGGAAGGATTTTTATTTTTCATAAAGAAATCTATGGTAATATTGAAAAAATGGCTTCATATTAGATTTTCTACTGTGAAAAAAATTATTACAGCGGGAAAACGCACCACCCCACTATAATATATCATTAATGAATACATGCTATCACCTGCGAAGAAATTTTTCACCTAAAAATAAATAATTAATTAACATTCTAGATTCGTTTCTGAGCGACAGATCGTTTATCTGTTCTTGTTTTTTCATTTATTTTTAAAATATTCCTTAAAACGACTGCTACAGCCATTAAAATGAAATTTGTATTTTGAAAAGTACTTACAATAATATGTATTCTAAAAAATTGTAATGCTGTGTACCTCCGAAACAATACACAATTATTTATTTATATTGTATGAATCCTTGGAGTACCACATTCATATTAATCTCAAGGGAACACAAGTTTGGGAATGCAAGCTTTTTTTACGCTTATCTCGAAACTGAAAAAATGTACATCGTATGATCAAATGTATTTTATTTTTTGCAGGATTGCAAAATACATAACAAACTCAATGTTTTGTAATTGCTACATTTTAAAGCTTGCATAAATTTACATATTAATAATATTATTTTAGTTCAAAAAAGAACCGGATACAAAAATGAAAAATCCATTCAAGGAGAATAAAATTTATAAAAAAAATCAATTTTAGAGTTGCGTAGCACTAGGAACTTTTATAATTTCATCATGTTCGTCTATCTGTATATCTTAGCCTTAAAAATGTTCCAGGTAGATGTTTTCAATTAATAAAAAGAAAGAATTTGAAGATAAATTGCAAAAAAAATATAAGAAAGCTTCCTTTGAGAGAAATCTGATGTCAAGAAAAATTTAAATTAATTTTTATTAATTTTCAAATTACAAGTGCGTGATAGCATAAATTACAACTTTTTTTAAACGCTATTGCTTTTATGTCAATCGAAAATAGCAAATCGCCAAAAAATTTCAAGAATTATTTTTGCCTTAAAATTACTCATGTAGTAAAGACGATTAGAAATATTTAATTTATATTTTCTTTTTATACCCTGCAAGGAAAAGTTGGCGGATCCATTATTTTTCTTATTTTGGCTTCTTCCAGGAACATCCTGTTATAATTTTGTTCTTTTACAATCAAAACAGCCAGATTCATTAACATGGTTTAAATTTAAAACCGCCCTAAATTGACAGCAGAACAGGGCTTAAACTGACAAGAACAACAATAAGTCAAGCAAGTTTAAAACCCTAAAAATACAATAATAAAAAAATCATTTTGTTTTACTACTGGAGAGCTTTATTTATTTTCGAGATATAACTATCTTTCTTACATATTTCAAGATTTTAACGCAAGGTTTTTATCCTTAGTATCCCTATAGAAACGTTTATTTGTTGACATATGTAATATAAATTACGACAATATAATAAGCAGCCGTCGAGGAAGCATTACTTGAAAATGCCACGCTGAGATGTTTGCGAAACACCGTGAAGATATTTCTACTGATGAACGGATTGAAAACCGGAAACACCAGTACACATTCCACCATCCGTGAAAACCTACGATACAATATATATATATATATATATATATATATATATATATATATATATATATATATATATATATATATATATATGTATATATAATTGTCTTGATAACACCTATTTTACTTATGAAGGTCGACGATATAAACAAGTCGCAATCGCTAATCTATTTATGGAAGATTTTGAATCAAATGCTTTGGAGACCTCTTCACATAAACCAAGGCTGTGGCTACGTTACGTGGATGACACATTCGTTATCTGGCAACATGGGCAAGAAAATCTCAAAAGTTTCCTGGAACACATAAACAGTATACATCCCAAAATTAAATTCACCATGGAGACAGAACAGGAAAGAGAACTACCGTTTCTGGATATCCTACTGAAACGAAAAGAGGATGGCTTGCTTTCGCACACTGTCTACAGAAAGCTCACTCACACCAACAGGTACCTCAACGCCGATTCACATCACCACCCTGCCCAATTATTTGCAGTAGTGAAATCACTTGCGTTTCGATCGCAGTCCCTTACAGATCCAGAAAATTATCACAAAGAGATGAACATACTGCATGAAGCCCTAACAAAGAACGGTTATAAAAAAGAACATATAGACAAGGCTCTAAAAAACAAATACTTGGCCCCAAAAAATCGCGAAAACCAAGAGGATAACTCCAAAGCTTTTGTTCCTTATGTAAGAGGCACCACAGACAAGATCGCAAGAATTCTCAGGAAACACAACATTGAAACCATTTTCACCACAGACCGTAAAGTAAAAGATCTCTTGCTAACACCTAAAAAAGGAATCCCTCTAGAAAACCAGGGAGTGTACGAAATTCCATGCGGAGAATGCAGCTCATCTTACGTAGGCCAAACCAACCGTAAAATAAGCGCCACGCCGCGAACATATAAACGCTGTCAAGCAAAAAACAACTTTGTCTGCTCTGGCCCAACACTGGTTAAACACAGGACATAAGATAAATTTCTCGGGAACAAAAATGCTATCGAGATGTGAAAACCTGTCCACAAGAGTTATAAGGGAGGCCATTGAAATTGCAAAGAGGCCCAACAACTTAAATAGCAGAGATGATAGCCAACGTGTGCCGAATACTTGGAAAAATCTGCTTACAAAACATCAATCAGTACCACTTAGTAACGAAACAGATTACAACTCGGCAACGCAACCACAAATACTGGCAACAGGGCCGATGACGCGCAGCAGATCACGCCACCTGATGGTCCGGAACCATTCGGAAAACGAACACGTCCTACGCGCACACGTTACTGACAACACCGGAGTCGCGGGCGTCAGTTCGCTCGTAGACGCCATACAGTGAGCTTTGAAAATGGTGAATGAGATTTCATCGAAACGTCAGCTGCCTTACAGTCCTGAGAGGGACTCAACACATACACAGGATGTCCGAAAACCTTCGATTACACATCACACCCATGAGAATATCCGACATAACATATATATATATATATATATATTTATATATATATATATATATATATATATATATATATATATATATATATATAACTTCCCCACCTCTACTGATGAACGGATTGAAAACCGAAAAAACACCAGTACACATTCCACCATCCGTGAAAACCTACGATACAACATATATATATATATATATATATATATATATATATATATATATATATATATATATATATATATATATATATATATATATATGTTTATGCGGCTTTTCACGGATTCCTCCGTGTGAGTTCCAATAGCAGTGGATACATCCACATTATGCCGTTGTAGTGCTGAAATCACATTCAGCAAACGTACAACTATATGCAACTCCGCGTATAAGTGAAGTAAAATGCGAACAGTAAATGCAAACTTCGTTCCATCATATCCTTTTCGTGTTAGAGGTTGCACAGTTTGAATAGATTGCTACAGAGCACAATCCATTCATTTCCACCACCATCGAGATGATCCACTGCTATTGCAACTCACACGGAGGAATCCGTGAAAAGCCGCATAAACATATATACGCCATCCGGCAGGAGGTCGGCGAAACCGCGTTCAGTGGTTGCATGCTTCCTACCGATCTGTCCTTTTGCACAGCCAGGTGCATGTCGGTACCCTGATGAGTCTAGTAGAGACGAAACATGTGCCTCTGCCGTATCACTGTGGCGGTGAGGGTAAGTTTTGACTATCTTCTCGGTATGGTGGTACAGGTAAGCCATCATCTCGATGGTGGTGGAAATGGATGGATTGTGCTCTGTAGCAATCTATTCAAACTGTGCAACCTCTAACACGAAAAGGATATGATGGAACGAAGTTTGCATTTATGTACTGTTCGCATTTTACTTCACTTATACGCGGAGTTGCATATAGTTGTACGTTTGCTGAATATGATTTCAGCACTACAACGGCATAATATTGTATATATATATATATATATATATATATATATATATATATATATATATATATATATAACTCCCCCACCTGCTAGGCATGCTAGCCTAGGCTTGTTCTGGGGCCTAAAAGAAGGAGCGATCAACATTAAAAAGAAATAACCGCCTGGACCGAAGCTGCATAATAACATCACTTGTGGCAACAATTCATTTACCCCCTAATTCACTAACATGGTTTAACTTTAAAACCGGTCTATATTGACAGTATAGAATTTTAAGAAAATAAGTCGAGCAAGTTTTGAACCTTTAAAATACAATTAAAACCATATCATAAGAAAAACAAAACTGGTCATCTACATCATCATTCTCTGGCAACAATATTAATACAGTAGTAGGTAGTATTTTTTTTCCTGTGGCCTAATCCT
This sequence comes from Diaprepes abbreviatus, assembly GCA_034092305.1. Lineage (NCBI taxonomy): Eukaryota > Metazoa > Arthropoda > Insecta > Coleoptera > Curculionidae > Diaprepes > Diaprepes abbreviatus. Next base: position 463,937 of record JASJET010000268.1, on the reverse strand, counting down.
CTATTTAAAATTGGTCGCACATGAAGTTTTAAAAGCAAATATCTCAAAAACATTGTCCAAAGCGATTTTTACAAAGTATATTTTTTTTTATGTAGAACCTCCTACTCAGCTCGACTCTTTGCTCCGCTCTTTCTAACTCTGTAATATTTTTTAAAGAAATGTGATCGCTATATTGATAGTCAAAATTTTAATCGAAATCTTCCAAGAAAAAAAGCGGATTAAAAGTGTTTATAAATTAACAATTAATTACACCAAATCATGGAAATTCGAATGTATGATATAATTTAAACGCAAAATGTTTAAATTCAACTTACACGAATATTATTGCTAGATTAGATTTGCCACAATGAACCTTCAAAAAGACAAATATATACGCGCCCTTAAAATAACATTCTCGTTCTTAACTTTTAATTTCCTAATTTTTTACTTCTGGTTTTGCTCTCTAAATTCGTAATTTACAGTTTGCCTGATCTTGAACTTAAACTAAACCTTGATTTTTTTATTTAAGTGTAACCTTCCACTTGTGATTTAGGAACGATTTTTTATTGCTATAGATATACTAGTATCACTGTAGAAATTTAAATTAAATTAAAAATACAAACAGGAAATGGGTTTACAGGGACATTTCCTCGAAAAATTGACTCTTTTAGTTTCAATTTGGCAGGGAGTGGTTTAATAAAGTTTTTGTTTATTTTCAAACATCTTACAATGTATATTTAGAATGCATGAAAAACCTTGAGAAATATACCCATTTTAACATTACTTTAAATTATTAAGTTCATTGATTTCCAATGATAACTAATATTAATTAAGTAATTGTGTAGAAGTAGATTATTATTAGATTTTGTTTAGTTACAGTAATTTGATTAGTTGATAACACAGAGCTTAATTAATTTCGAATAATCTGTAATTGCTACTATTAATTGGGTAAGCATAGAAAATGGGCGACTTTTTCGAAATAAATTTGGAGTACATTTTTGAAAAAAACATTTTATTTTGACTAGAATTGTTTTTCGTAGATAGAGGAAATCCCTCATTTGTAGGCGAATATCCAGTTTTCTTATAACCACTGTAAGTCTTTTTATAAATGAGGAGAATTGCCATATATACAAATATGTCCTTATTTGTACGGGCTTTCAAATTCTAATACTGATTCTCTTACGCATTGCCAAATTCATATTAAACGTGTCAATTTTTTAAAATGTTCGTTTTCCGGTCTAAATTTTGTCTTACAGTTATAAATTTTTAAAAAATGTGGGAAATTTTTAATAGGATTCAGGAACCTCTCATTAGCAGATATAATTGAAGGATAGCTAAGGCTGTGTTGAAATGGATAACATACTTTTGTTTTATTTTTATACTGAATTAATAATTTTTAAAGTTAATATTAAAAAATTTATTCTCAATAAAAAAAAATTATTTTATTGCCACAATCAATAGTTTCAATATTATTTTTATGACTTCCGGTTAACAATAATATATATATATATATATATATATATATATATATATATATATATATATATATATATATGTGTATATGTGTGTACACTGCGACCTGGTACAATTTTAAAAATAACCTTAAATTTAATGCAAATTTAATGTCCATTCTACATTAAATTTAATAATTTTGTACCAAAAATCGTGAATAATTTACATTAAATTTGAATAATAGTATCCTAAATTTCAACTGAAAAGATATTTCAACTTTCTGTACATTAAAATTAATTCACATATATTTTAACAATAAAAGAATTTACATTAATATTCGTGGTGCATTGCATGAGATTCCGGGAGATGGCGCAACTTGCATTGATCCTTTTATTTAGTATGATATAAGTGGCTTAAAGGACTCAATTTTCTTATGATGAGGTGTACATGTCTGCCGGTACTGATTGAAACCATTGAGTTCGAAGTCGGTGTACAGATGACGGCACACTACCTATGAGAAAAATTTCCACTTTTTCCTAGTAGCAGAATTTTTTGACCTTATATTAATGTTGGGGCCAAGGTTGCCAGACATAGGAAAATTTATCTAGATCTGGGGAATTTTGCGACATATAGGGGAAAAAGGGAATTATATGTCTATTATAGGAAATTTTTGAATAAGAGACAATTTTTCTAATTATTATATAAAAACGCGTTGACATACAAAACAGCTTACAAATCTTGAATGCAATTGTATATGTTTTGAGAAATTTCGGTGATTTCCCATGCTTCCTGGTTTTTAGTCGGTAAACTACCGGGGAAATCCCGACCGCTTTATGTATTATGCAATTTTGGTAAAAAAATACGCAACGTTGCCCAACGTTGTATGGGATTTGCATACTAAAAGTTTGTTAAAATCAAGCCTGAGCCCCCTTCCTCGCAAGCCTGTCTATTATTTCATTCCACTCTACCCCACTTTGTTCCGGGATTGCTTTAAATAACTGATTAATACAAAAATTCAAAATATGAGTTTACTATCATATTTTGTTTTTACGTTTTTAAGAATTTTAAATTTTCGAGAGAAAAAAATTACTGAAAGTTCTCAAATCTACAGTTTAAATTCCCTTTGCTTCAGAATATTTTTATATTAATATATGTCTGTTTAGAATGTTCGGCGACGTTGTCCGATTTCTATACATCTATATATTTTTCTATCTTGCCATTGCCCATCTTTAAGGTTACAAACACTCATAGTTGTCTTTATTCCTTCCATCCAATTTCTCCTAGATCTTTCTCTTCTTGTAGGGCACTCTTGATATCAAATCATGGTTTATTTGAGCAGCCGTAAGTCAGCCATGCGTTTTATATGACCGTACCGGCTTAATTGTTTTTTTCTATATCTTTCATGATCGTTATCTTCTATTTTCATCCACCGTAATGTCGTTCTTATTCTGTGCCCGTGACATTCTTGCTGACCTCAAAGCATCAATTTCTACAGCTTCTACTCGTTCTATATTCCTCTCCATAAGTCTCCAAGTCTCAGCTCCGTAAATTAAACAGCTTTTTATCATTGTGTTCTATATGTTATATTTTCGTTTTTTGTTAATATTTTTGTTCCACAATTCTCATTTGTGGGTCAGATGCAGCATCTCCATCTTAAACATTTCATGATTTTAATGGATCTCGATAGCTTGTTGTTCATTTTGATTCTTAAAATAGAATCGGCATATAGATTTTGTACAACTATGTATAGTGTATGGTTTATATTTGTGTTTATCATCGTTTTCCACAGGTTAGTTATAGGGATGTTATCGTAGGCCTTAGTTAAATCTATAAATAATATTTGAGTATCTTGATTTGTATCTGCTTTTTTCCAATTATTTGTTTCATACAAAAAATGTTATCATTACAGGGTCTACCAGCACGAAATCCGCCCATGCTCTTCTTCCTCATTGTATTATTTTTTAATGAGGTTTCTGGGTACTTTTCCGAAGAGTATAATAATCATATTATTTATTATTACAAAAGGGTGGCTAATTTTGCATCTGCGCCGTGCGACGGAAACCTACGCAACACCACTTTTCTGTGACAGGAAAAAATCCCATAAATGAAAACGGTACCATAGAAGCATTCTTCTATACTTTGATCAAGAACTAAAGAGAGTAATAAACTATCACCGAATCTTCCGACGTACCTACTCCAGTTCCGCAGGTCACTGAGGACTGCGATAAATCTAATTTTTTTTTAATTATATTTAAATATTATAAGCTTTCATAAATTTACTGCAACAATAAAATTTCTCATAGATCAGTTTAATTTCTGTCAGTGAGCAAAGTACACCTTACAGTGTATTCTTAGTGATTTTGATATCTTGTTTGCGCTTGTTTTTGTATATTATTTGAGATTAGGGAGATACCCAAAAGATATGGCTTCCACGTCTATATTTATTCTACAACCGCTAAACCAGGGCATTTTTTTTCTCAACGAAAAACTTATTACGATTAATGTTTATAATACATTAAGACATCAATATCCAGATAATAATGTTAAAAGCTCTGTTCAGATGTGTTCTAAAATGACAGGAGTTGGAAAATCTACTGTTTACGGAATGTTGATGGAGAAAAAGACGACTGGAATTGTTAGTGCTCCCAAGCCACATTCGATCACAGTAAGACGAAAAATCTCGTTGGACAAAGAGATGAAAACTGCAATAAGAAGAGTTGTACATATATTTTATTATGAGAAGCAGATCCCAACTGTCGACAAAATTCTAACTAAAATCAATGAAGATCGGTATTTACCTGAAATTAAAAGAACTGAACTCTGGAAATTGCTTAGAGAACTTAATTTTTGCTGGGAAAAACCAGATAAGAAATCTGTTCTTGTAGATTGTCCGGAAACTGTCCGGTGGAGAAGGAAATATCTCCGAAGAATTAAGCAACATCGTGATATGGGCTCAAGTAAAAGATAGAGTTGCTAGAAATAACACAAGTTACAAAATTAGTGATTTAACTGATCTTTCGAAAGATTTTTTTGAATAAAGTTTGTGCGGAAAATTGGAAAGAATATGTGGGCCATTAAATAAAAGAATAAAACAAAATGTGGAAATTCGATAACATGATCGGTGAAATAGCGGAACCAATTATAATTAACTTGAGCGAAGATAGCTCTACTGTTGTTGTATTTTATTGTTTAATGTTGTTTATATATATTTTTATTTATTTATATATTTCTATTTTGGTTTGTTTCACTCTTTAATTTTATATATATTTTAGTCCAATTAGCCGTAATTTTTTCATTATTTTACTATTGCATTGTGCCTTTTTTTTAAGCGTGTAGAATAAACACGTTTGTTTTATTTTTTTTTTGTGCTATCGAATTTCCATATAATAAAGTGAATTGAATTAAGTGCAATAGAAATAAAAATAAGTAAACCTAATTTTAACAATAACATTTAAAAATTAATTACATTTGAATCCCGTTTTAGTGTTTAACTGTAATTCTGCAGATAGTTTAAAAAATAAATAAACTGAAACGTCAAATGCCATAAAAGTGTTTTTAATTAGTAAAGAAAAGACCGATAGCCACAAAAAAATTTTAACATCATATTGACGAATTTATTTTTTTATATGTGAATTTATTGTATTTATGAAAATGAATATTTTATAAGTATTTACATTATAACATAAACTTTTTTAAGAAAATAAAGCTACGTTTTAGTTTGAATATGCCTAAAACGGTTTATATGCCTAAACTAAAAATAATAAAAATACAGTTGTGATTTGTGTTAAATATGGCAAAATTATTTCTATTTTGCAATGTATATGAATTATTAAGAAATCATTAGAAATAAAATAATATTATAACGACTTAGTCCTATTTTGAGCTTATGACGCTTATGACAACGATTAAAATCCTTCACACTTCCACATATCTATTGTTATCCAACCCAAATAATCTATTATTTTAGACCAGTATTTTTAATTATATTTCTAACCCATTCCTATAAAAATATATGTGGCTACAGATTTTGCCAAAGACACCGGAATAAAAAACACAGGTAGTTTGCAAAGAAAAAAGGGTCAAAAATGATTTATTACTCTCTCTAGTTCTTGAATAGACTATAGCCGTTTTGTAAAACGTCATTAATACAATAGGTCGAACCATCTTAAAAATTCCAAAATAACCCTCTCTGCTGAGAAAAAGGATCATGACATCATACCAGCTTAGTCGGATCTAATTAGACTTTAAAAAATCGAAGAATGGAATAAATATTGCTTTATTTATCCACGAAAATTAACTGTATATTCGACAAGCGACTTTTCACAGTTCAACAGCGAATCTAAGACAAGAAAGAAGCTGAAAGAAATTTACTACAAAGAAAAAACTGTATCTTTGGGCAAAACCATATTATAAAATATCAAAAATTCAAGACCTTACTGAACTTTTCTTCTTCTTTCCTGTTTCCAAAACATGGAAGTGAAATAACCACCTTCATAAACATAATTTGAAGGAACCTATTTGTTCAATGTCAAACATTTATAGTATAACCTTCAAGACACTTAAAATTGGGTGCATAACTCCATTCTATCTGATAACCAAATTGCTATTTAAAATAGTTTCGGAATCTTGAACCTTAACAAAACCTTGAACTTTAATTCTTCGTAATTACGGAAAAAGAGTACGAGGTAATTTTAAAAAATTAAATCATTTTCATTTCGAAATGTCCTTCTTTAAAGATTATTTTATCGATTTCGATTAATTTTAATACCTACTTTGAATGATATTTGTAAATAATTAGGTAAATTGTTTAATAACAAGGTCCAATAATTATAAGAATCTCATTAAAATGACTGATAATAAAGTCATTTCGATATGACAATTATACCAACATGTGCACGCTATCTAATCTATTTAGCGTGTGTGGAAAAACCTGTTAAAACTCATGTCTTAGTTTTACCGATTTTGCAGGTTATCGACACCTAAAATGACAATCGCTAACATATTAACGTTTACAATTAATATTTGGCGTCATACGACCTTACACCATATTACACAATGCATTTCTTTTCACGCGGAACACGTTTTCCGTGTAAATATTTAGGAATATTTTTACTAAATCAATTTTTGTGATTTTTAAAATCGATATAATCTGAAAATGCAAGAATACACTAAAATGTAATATATATAAAAAATATCCAGAATATATTCAAAAAAGCGTGTAAAATTTAAAATTATACCTAAAGTCCATAATTTGTGTCAATTCCAATGGTGTGTGCATTTCAGAAAATGATAAATGATGAAATTTCGTAGGAATATCAAAATATTTTTTTAAAGTTATATTTATTTTATTTTATTTACCACAAATATATATACCAAATATACACTGTAATATACTACAATAATATTTTTTTACACAATATCTATATATAACGAAAATATAGTAATTAGAATGTGAACTCCCAGAATCTGTCCATAAATCAATAAAATATTCAAACAATTTGAAAATCCAGTTGGAACCTAGTTTCAAGTCTATTCAAGATGGACATTCTATGTATGTATGGTGTTATATCCATTATCTTCGCGATAAGAAACCAAGTAAATGTTGGTCGACATCACTTTTCGACATCGGGTATACCACACGTTTTGTGGTATACCCGATAAAAGACATCGAAAGGCGAGATATCTAGACATCGACGGGCCACTTATTAGGACCATTCATTTTATCATTTTAGAATAATTTTTTTTCATAAAAGAGTAGCTTAAAAGTAGTCACATCCTTGTAGCCAGCCAGTCACATTTAGTAAAATCGATATTTTACAAATTATATAAACTTAAAAACTAACATAAGGATAATTACAAACACCCCAGTCTGAACCGGGGATCTAATTCTGCGTGTGTGGTACAATACTACCATCATACAACTGCACCACCTAGACGGGAAAAACTTTTTATTATGATAATATAAATTACATGTCATTGCTCAGTATAAATATAAGAACTAATCCAATCTCGTGTTGATACTCGATTTCTTCATGTTAAGAGGTTTTGGCATCTTAAAACGCCACGCTTGCCGAGAGGATTGGCGAGTTGTGGTCTGGGATATTGGAAAGGGGAATGTTTGGGTTCGGATAATGAATTGAGGGTGTGACAATGGTTTCCCTATGGGTGTTATGGAGTGAAATTGAACCAAGGCTTGCGTAAGGCAGGGGCGCATCCCTGAAGCAGATCTGTCACCTATTGGGATTATAGATGAGTATCTACCCGCTACCTACATGCATATTACCGGTGTGTACGTATGAATTAGAGACTATGTCCCTCACCAAAAAGTTCGCTAAAAAATTAGAAACAGTCTAAAGAGCGATGGAAAGAAACATGCTTGGAATATCATTAAGAGACAGGATTAGAAACACCGAGATAAGATGCAAAACGAAAGTCAAGGACATCGTGGAGAAGGTTGCAAAGATGAAGTGGCGATGGGCTGGTCACATAGCCCGATATGAGGATAACAGATGGACACGAAGAATCCTGGAATGGAGACCGAGGGAGACAACAAGAAGCACGGGAGGACCTCAAAAAAGATAGGTAGACGACGTAAGGCGAGTCTCGAGCAAACAGTGGATGAGATTTGCGAAGAATAGAGAAAGATGGAAACAATTGAGAGAGACCTACATCCAGAAGTGGATGGACAGAGGTTGACAAAGAAGAAGAATAATCCAATCTAGCGCCTCGGAAATGTGCTATGACAATACTAATTTACGATCGTTGTAGTGTGGGATGAAGCTCCATCGTGTGGAAGAATGAGTTTACAGATATTTAAAAATTAGTCAAATAAAAGAAATCGAAGATCATATACAGATAAAATAATTTTAAATTAATATATTTCTATCATGAAAAAAAATCGTCTACTAAGTAAAACCACTTATTAACAAGAAAGGACTTCACTCTGTTTTTAAATGTAGTTAGGTTGTCACTTTCCTTCAAGCATTTATGGATGTACAAAGCATGATTGTAAGCTTTTATTCCAACGTATCTCTGATTTTTCTTGCCAATTGTTAATATGGAAAATAGCACATCAAATGCATTTTTATGTCGTATATAATATGTGAATTGCATATTCTTTCCCACAATTTGTTTTACATCTAACAATTATGAGTCAACATATAGGGATGGAAAAGCCATAATATTGTTTTTTGAATAAATTAATGCAAGACTCCTTGTGCTTTGCCCGCAGTATATATATCGGACCACCCGTTTTTGTGCTATAAAATTACGATTCCCATCCGCAGCTGAGCCCCAGTGTATGAAATTAGCGACTGAAGAAGACCGAAATGAATAAGCTACAGTACATGTAGCGATACTTTATTCCATATACTTTGCACCAAAAATGGGTAAGAGATCAATCTTGAGAGGATTTGTCTTATATGTTGACTCCAGTTTAGTTTCGAGTTTATATACAATCCCACAAATGTGGCTGGTTCCACAACCTTTAGAAGCAAACTAGAATTATAAGTGATATTTTTTGTAGCAACTTACATTGCAATAGATTTGTTTTTATTTAATTTAATGCCATTGTTTTTGCACCAGATATTCACATCCTCTATACTTGCATTGGATTTCTCAGGAAGGTTCGTCCTGAAATCACATTCAACCAAAATATTCGTGTCGTCTGCATATAATATACACATTGTATGAGGAATCTTAACATTGGACAGATCATTAATATAGCAGTGAAAAAGTGTAGATGAAATAGAAGAATCTTGAGGTGTTCCCCTATTCACGATCTAGTTTAATGATCTGACGCTGCCGATGACAACCCGCTGTGTTCTATCAGAAAGATAAGATTTGATCTACAATTTGGCTGAACCTGGTACCCATGCAATTAAGTTTTTTAAGAAATAAATCATGGGCAACGGTGTCAAATGCACGACTCATATGAAAAATCATCCCAATACAGGTCCCTTATTGTTAAGGCTGTTATAAATTAACTCTAAATCTATTTTGATATACAGATGGTATTAAGTTTCCTTCTAGGTATTTAGTAATAAGTCTTTTGTTAAAGCAAAATTCAAAAACTTTAGCCACATGATGTTACAGAGCGATAGGCCGTCAATTTTCAGTCTCCAATCTGCCACCGTTGTATTTATATATAGGTATTACTTTGGAGGTTTTGAGTACGCTAGGGTACCTGCCTTGTAAAAAGTTTAGATTAATCAAGTTGGACAATACTGGGGAGATTAGATTTTTTATCGAGGCTAGAACGTTACCTGGCATGTTATCTATTCCAGAAGATTTTTTTGACATATTTTAGAAATTACTACAATTTTGTATGATGGTGGGTAAAAAAAAATTGTGTCTGGATAGGAATATTTTGTGGATGTTGGGTTTGTGGTAAATCACTGCTGTTGCCAAAATCCGCAAAGTATCTGTTGAATACCTCGCAAATTTCTCTAAAGTCAGCGACCTCTCTTTTAATCACCTAATACTTAATATAACAGATCTAGAAAACCAAGAAAAATTAAATTATTGTTTAAAATAAAGTCACATCCAAATATACCTAGTAAAAATCCCTGGTACAAATCCAAACTAAACACGAGTATTTTTAAAACAGTTGGTTCGATCTTGAACTTAAACTGAAACCTTGAACTTTTTATTTTTTCTCGTCATTACAGTTAAGTTTCTACACAAATACCCATTGTGATAAGGTAGTTTATTGTTTGCTTCAGCGTTTATCGTGTTTTGGCCGTTGCTACAGGCAATTTAACAATGGCTTTTGTAGTTTTACGCATTTAAATATGAATACAAATAAAGCTATTTTTATGTTCAATTGGTAATGTCTGAAGCAATTAAATATGAGCAATACATCATTGATATTAGTTTTTATTATTGTATTAGAGAAAAAAAATACTTAAATTATACCTGTCGCTCGAGCTAAGAATAGCAAGTTTAATTGCACTATTTAGTGTTAGAAACAGGAAATGTGATGAAGTCCGGTGATAGGCCGGTGGAGTTAGCCTCAAAATGAGGCGATTTTGAAATTTAGTGTTAGTAGACTTCTGACTACGTACAAAACTTCAGAATATTAGTAGTAATTTTGTAGTATCTTATGTCCCATTTTCTTTTTTGGGGAAAATTTTTTGTTTAACAATTAAAATGTGAAAAAACAGTTCATTCGAGTTCTAGGAAAAGCTATTATTTTTCCGTAAAAAAGTTACAAACAAAAGTTGTACGCAATGAAAATACCTACAAAATGAGCCAAGGCCCATCCCAATCGGATAATTTGTTCGTTAGTTATTGTAAAAAAAAACTGATAAAAGGGCTGTTTTTTCAATTGTTAATAAACAACAGAAACATATAATGCATTAACTTTATATTGCACTAAAAGGAGCCTCTTGTTGCATACAACAAGTGTGCAAAATTTCAAGTAAAAATACTTAAAACTTTTTGTACAATTAATTTGTTAATAACTTTTTATGTTTTCTTTTGATTGTTTATTCTCAGCGATCTAGAGATCGTACAGCGGCCTGCAGGTACGCAAATGAAAGTTCGGGACTTATATTAACAATTACAAACAGAACAAAATTAATTGTTGATTTTAAATTATTGAAACAGATAAACAAAGTTGGGGTTCGTTTTTCTGTTATAAACAAATAGAATAACTCTTCGACAATTGTTAATATAGAAATTCCGATAAGTAGACTTGATAGCAGAGATTTTGGCACCATTATTGCTAATGATTTTTTTTTCAAAAAATCGCTGCGGCGTTGTTTATTAACATTAAGGAATTTTTTAATCAGGAACTCTTAGGAAGATGGTTAAATTATTGTATGCAGAAGTTTTCAACCCAATTATTTCAAAATTGTTGATGTTGCAATAGTTTAAAGTTGCATCTACTCCGAGAGTCACAAAATGAGCTATGGAGGAGAGGCGTTCTTTCAGCCTGCGGCGTATGGAAAAAAACGTGACTAGCACGCTTCAAGTTCGTTTCGCCCGCAAAAAATTTGGTTTATCTCGACAAATATTGGTTGTAGAACCTTCATTTTTTAAAATTTTTGGTTTCTCGACGAGATATAAAAAAAGGATGATATGTTTTTGTAATTAAATTATTGTTAAACATAGCAATAAACAAATTGTTGTACTTTAATACATTTTATGCATAATTATAATTTTATCGTACTTACGTGTTTTTCAAATTGCGAAAAAATTGTTATAGGGGTCAATACATATTATGACAATATCATAAGCAAAACAAAACTGGCCGGCCATAAGATTTAAATTTCATGGCAACTAGATCGGGTTAAAGTCTTAAATCTTGAGTGAATCTGGCTGTTACAGTCTAGAATTATATGCATAAAGTTTGTTATAAAGTAATTTTACTTTCTTGAACTGTTACATCGAAACGACAAAACACAATGTCCTGATGAAAATTGGCAGCGTCGCGTATTTGACACCTACCTTGGTCAGTACTGGTTAAATTTATGCCGTTTTTATTTTACTGACAACGACTGGTTTATGATTTTTGACTTAAAAACTATGCGTCAGGCGGAAAAATTACCAGAGACACTTTTTGATTAGAATCGGCGGAGCAATATTTTTTTTTTTAATTTTTCAAAAAAATATATTTTTTTTTGGTGATACTAAATTATTTGACAGTTTTTCTGGAATCCATCCTCGATATTCATAGTCAGCAAGTCAAAATATATATAAAAAATTTTGGTGGAGCCAGGTTCCACCCGGCTCCCGGACTATATACGGAATTAAAAACGATATAAAATTTGATATGATGAAAAAAACATTTTTGACAGACTAGGCTGAAAATATATACATTTTGTACACAGTAATAATATTAGATTATTTTTTATTTTCCTTGTTTAAAATAAATTTCTAATATTCTAATAAATTATTTTTACTATTTTCAGGGTAACTATTTATGAACAATAATTAGCTACCATTAAGTAGTAAAATAAAACTTCTTTTATTCAAAACAATGGTAATAAAATTCGCACTACAGGAATATAGGCAAACTAATCCTTAAAAAAGGCCTTAACACAAATATCTTATATCTCCGACCTTGTTATACTTACTAAACAATATTTTTTTCAATATTAACCGAAGTTACTATAATACCAATGATCATTTCGATAATTAACACTTATTGTGTAAAGTAATAAAACTAAAAACTATTTCATGATGGTATCCAGTAGCGTAGACATTCTTTAGTATTCCTAATTGCGTAGGAGGTTTGAGAAATATTATAGTAAATAAGGAGAAGAGTGCAAGTGTTTTCATCCGACTTGATCATCTGAAGGGTGTTAACCAGATAATCCTTTGTTACTGAAATGTTTGATATTATTAACCGACTTCTAAAAGAAGGAGGTTCTCAATTCGTAGACTATGTATGTTTTTTTATGTATGTACACCGGTTACTCCGGAACGGCGGCATCGATTTAAATTAAAGTTTTACGATATGTTCAGGAAGTTGCTGTTGTGGTCCCATATTTTTTTTTGGACGAAATTGGTGCAGTAATATCCAAGATGGCGCTGATAATATGCGGTCAAAAAAAATTAATTTTGTCTGATTTTCTTCAAAATTGGTGTGGGGAAATTTTTGGAGTCGTACACAACGAATCTAAAATTATTTTTAAAAAATTCAATATGGTGGATCCAATATGACGGACAAAAAAAATTAATTTTTTCTAATTTTCTCCAAAATTGGTGTGGGGGAGTTTTCAGGGTCGCACATAATGGATTAAAAATATTTTTAAAAAATTCAATATGGTGCATCCAATATGGCGGACAAAAAATCAATTTTGTCCGCTTTTCTACATAATTGGTACGAAGGAGTTTCCAGGGTCGTACCTAACTAACCTAAAATTATTTTTAAAAAATTCAATATGACGGATCCAATATGGCGGACGAAAAAAACAATTTTGTCCGATTTTCTTCAAAATTGGTACGGGGGAGTCTTCGGAATCGCACATAACGAATCTGAAATTATTTAAAAAAAATTCAGTATGGCGGATTAAAGATTCTACATCTCCCGATTTTGTCTAAAATCAGTATTAGGGTATTTCTGTTAGTGTTAATTATGAATTTGAAATATTTTTGAAAAACTCATTATGGTAGATTCAATATGGTGTCCTAAAAATTTTACAATTTCGATTTTCTCTCAAACTGATATAGCGGGTTCTTGAGGGTGTAAATTATGAATTTAAAAGTATTTTGTCAGGATTCAATATGGCAAATCCAAGATAGCGGACTAAAAATTTTACATTTTTCCATTTTGTTCAAAGGTTTTTGAGGATGTAAATAGCGAATATAAGTCTAGAAATTTTAAATTTCCGGATTTCATCCAAAATTGATACTAAGGGACTTTGAAGGTTTTAGATTTAAATTAGATTAAGACTCAAAATAATTTTTTTGGAATTCATGTAGCGGATGCAATATGGTGAGTTGAAAATTTTACCTTATTCGCATTTTTTCAGATTTGGTATTAAAGGATTTTCAGGGTCGTGTATTACGAATATGAAGTTAATTTTTTACAACTATTAGGTTGATAAGATTCAATATGAAGGACAGAAAATTTTACATATTCCGATTTTGTCTAACACTGATATTGTGGGGTTCTTGAGGAGTATACAAACTCAGTATGCAGTATAAAATACATCGAGCTAAGAAATTTACAAACCAGGTTCTTTAAATATCGATATTGGGGCCTATATTACCAATTTAAAATTAATTTGAAATTTAAGATAGTGGATTTACTATGACAGACTAAATATTTGTTTGGCACAACTTTACTGGTATTTGGAAAACTCTAAGAACCAAATAATTTTTAGTGGTATATTTTAGGATGATTTACAACTTTGGATAAAATGGGTAGGTACTCTTTTGCCACTTTGGAGTCATTGCGATGTACACTAATCTCGATGAGTACTTATTTAAAATAATTTATGGATATAATAATGAATTCTAAAACTAAAAATAGAAAAATAAAATTTTATAAAAAAAATTGAACGAACTTCTAAAAGTGCACTAAAAAGTGAAAAATAACTAGAAATTTTTATATGAAATTCAACTTTTTGAAGTCGGCGCCAAGTTATTTGTAAATGAAATAAATAACTACTAATATATACAAATTATGGTAAGAAAGCAATTAGAAATAAAGTATTTTCAATCTGTTTACGCAAATCACATTTTGTCAGGTATTAGTTTGGCGCCGACTTCAAAAAGTTCAATTTCATATAAAAATTTATTGTTATTTTTCACTTTTTAGCGCACTTTCAATTTTTTTATATAACTTTTTTCTAAACATTTTTGTAATATTTTGTTTTGGAACGTGCACCCTATGATAAATGTCGATACACACTGGACCTAGAATACACTAAAATTAGCAGGAGATGACAGTTTTATCCGGATTTGTTCCCAGCTTCAGAGCTTCTCTTTTATGTGACTTTTTGGTAAACAACAGGAACGTTAAAGGCCGAGAAAAGACTTTTTTGCCCTTAGTGCTCTAACACCCACATTAGCGGTATCTTGTTGTATATTGCATGTTGCTTTAGAGCTTGTTGATAGTCTCAAGTCAATCTAATTTGAAGATGTTTGATCTGAGAACTTTTAGCGTTGCTTCTCTATCAAATAGTATTTATATTTTGGTCTTCTTAGTGTGTCTATTGATGTGCTTGCTTCATTTACGTCTATGCCTGGTCTTATGTCTTTTTGCATATTTTAAATGGAACACACTATATGTTATTTCATTTTTAGATTCTACGCAAAATTATAGACATATTTTATATATAATGTCCTATACCTAAGTTTAATGGTTTTTGAGATATTTTAAATTGTATGTCAAAATGACGTTGGCAGACCTAAACATACCCATCAATTTGTCTTATATGTGATTCTATTTATTTTTTGAAATATAGGTGATCTTTGAAAACTGAATTTAATCTAGCATTTATGAAGATTATAATAATTAACAAATATAGGGAAAAAATAGGAAAAATCGATTTAAAAAAATATTTTAAAACCCTTTTATGTTGATTATATTTGAACCTTTGCGGAAATAAATTATCCAAAAGTGATTAATAACAATAAAAACTTATAGCAATATATGCAAACTAATCCTTAAGAAGTACCTTAACATGAATTTTATATATATTTGGCCTCGTTAGTATTGCTAAACAATTTTTTTATGAAGAACCAAAGTTAGTGGATCATCATTGGACATTTTAGTGATTAGTAGGTATTGTTTCAAGAAATTAAAAAAAAAAACAATTGTAAAGTTGTCATGTTAAAAATAATTTTACGGAAATAATTTATTCAAAGGAAAATTTTTTAGTAATTCTTATGTCATATGTTAAAATAAGCGAAATTGTTATTTTGTTGGTCGTGTCAAAAGAAGACGGATACTGTTAACTTGATGGTAGTTAATTGGTTTATTGTTACGTATGGTTACTTTTACTTTAAGTAACAAACGATGTGGCGTATCAACATGTACGTATCATCATAAGAAATTCTTTTCGAATATCAACTGTTACGCTGACGATGTTATGTCAGCTTTAGGGGTGAAGCTTCGAGCATGTATTATTGAAGGCAGTATGCAATACTTAGTGCAAAGATATATATATATATATATATATATATATATATATATATATATATATATAGAGAGAGAGAGAGAGAGAGAGAGAGAGAGAGAGGTGGAATAGGGGTCGCTCTATCTCTCTCGCTCTTGAAATGCGCACGTCACGTTAGATCAATCGCGTTCGGAGCGAGAGAACTAGCACGACCCCGTATTCGCTCTCTCACTCTCTCTCTTTACCGAGTAACATGCGCGAAGCATTGCATGCTGCATCCACTAATATATGCTCGAAGGGGTGAAGCGATAATAATACAAATAGATCATTCTCCATTCATAAATAGCGACTTGTTTGAATTTCGACAATTTTAAAATACATTATTTTGTCACTAACATAAACGGAACATTTTGAATTTAAATTGCGCGTGTATGTAGAATCGCATGGGCCATTTTTGACACAGTTGGTACGACTGTTCGTGAAGTTGGATACATAATTATGTCTCGTGATGATGTCTACTAAATTTGGAGAGGTTGGGGGAAGTGAAGACTTCGAAGATGATTCGCATCCTGGACGGCTATCAACATCAGCTAACAACTCAGGCAAAGGCTATGGTGTTCAAAATCCGTCATATCTCGTTTCGAGAGCTGGTACGTGAGTTAGGAATTTCAAAACCCATTACCATGCAATTTTGATTTAAAAATTGAGTCAGGAATTTTCTCCAAAGCATTTAATTTCGATCTTTTCTGAGATGATTTTCTGCGGTAGCGAGCTACCCAAGTTTATTGAGTTGCATCATTACCCTTAATATGATATTGGTATATGAGGTATGGAGCGGCTGAAGAAACAGCAACGATAAAAAACACGTCAAAGCAAGTTAAAAATCAAAGTAATGCTCATTCTTTGATTATCAAGGCATGGTTTATTAAGAATTCCTCCTAGAAAACCAAAATGTTAAAAAGGTAAATTATTTAGTCATTATGCTTCGTTTGAAGCACGATAAGGTACCAGTTCACACTTCCTTCATTGTTTGTAAGTTTATTGACAAAAACATATCGCTATTAGAAATAAAAGCTAATAACGCACCTGAACTGCACTTGAAACAATCAAAGAAAAGGTGTAGAACAACTTCTTTTTCTTCTTCTTTTTATATAGTTTCTCATATAGGTAAGCAATCACCTGTTGGGCCTAAAGTCGACTTACCCGACGACGATGTCCATCCAGCGCTCTTTTCCAATCGGTTATCTTCCATTCTATCAACATGTTCGTTTCAGAATTTTCTTCTTTGTCATATTTTGTACTCTAAGATCTTCGTTCCCAACTCTATCGTATAGTATTTTCCCTTGATTAATAATAATAAATAATAACTTATGGTTTTTATTTCGGCCGCATAGGTTAATATAAGTCTAACCGAAGTTTTGTAAATTCTTGTTTTACGCTTAGTATTTAAACATTTGTTCTTTCATATGATGTCTCTTAGATAGCCTTCATTGCCTGTGCTTGCATTTGTCGTTCAAGGTTGCCATCACTTGTAAATTTAACTCCCAGATTTTACATTTTGTGGGCCCTTTAGCTGCTACCATGCATTTAATCTTGTTGCTGTTGATATTCCTATTTAGTCGAATGGTTGCCTGGTTAAAAATGTAGGGAAGTTTTTGTAAGTTATCTGCCGAATCCGTAATAAGTATTTCATACTACGTGGAAATAAGTTCCTCCCATTCTATATCCCGATGTTTTATGTAATTTTTTTATAACTACGTTAAAGAGAGAAGGATTATGGGAGTCCCCATAAGTCAGACTCAGCTAATTGGAGGAAAAACGAAAAAAAATCAGACGGAGAGAAAAATTTAAAAAAAAATCTGAAAAAAAAGTAAAAAACGGAAAGCGAAGACTGAAAAAACAGTCACTAAAAATAAAAAAATTAAAGGTAAAGAGAAAGCAGTCAGAAATTTAAAAGGCTTTGAAGATGAATATTTTTGTATATTTTGCAATAAAAAACTTAAATCTCCATCAAAAGGATTATGCAGATTGTATGTTATCGTGCGACTTCTTTTTGTTACAGAACTTGTCGCCTCTGCGACGTAAGCGTTTTACACCTATGAGGGCATAAAAAGAAATTTATTGTGGGAACAAGGCTCTATCAAAAAATATATACGGGGAGAGTTAATTGTACGGAAAAAAGGTTAGCATATACAGGGTGTCCCACGACGAACTGCCGCGATCGATTTCTCGAAGAATAGGTTTTAGAAAATTTTTAAAATTTGGCAGTTATGCTAAAATATTTTCAAGTTATGTCCTCTATGAAAACGTTTATTATTTAATTGGTTTTGTTCTTTCTAGAAGGGAATTTATTTTAGTGGATTGTGTTGATATTTTGATAATAAATAAATGCAAGGGGTTCAAAATCTAACATTAAATATTAAATTGAAAAAATCATTAAAATTAAATTTTTTAAACGTAAACCCCCTATTTTTATAATGTTATCTTATTCAGCCTTAAAAATAAGAGTGACTTTTTATAAGGTGGTTTATTGCGAAAATTTGCAGTTTTTGAAATACTGACAATTTAACATTTTTGTATAGTAAAAATGCTAAACGGCTTACCTACATAGGGAAACAACTTATTTTAATAAATGTTCAAAATTTCCACCATGGACTTCCAAACATTTTTCGCATGTTCAAGTTAGTTCATCATGGGTGACCAATTTAATTGAATCTGGAGATAAACTTTTGAACGTGACCATTACCCTTGCCATAGAGTCCTCCATCGCTGTCACTGGATTACAATAAACGATATTTTTTATCGTTCTCCATATAAATTAATTTAAGACAGTCAAATCAGCAGAACGAGAAGGCCACAGAAAAGGTTCATTGTTGGCATTCCACTTGTCATAAAATGTTGCTTGTAAGAAGTTGGTAACTGGAACTGTCTGTAGTGGTGGGGCGCCATCGTATTAGTGTAAAACTCTTTTAGAAAATTTAAATATCTTTCTTTTACAAAAGTTAATAAATAACTTAAAATGGGACAATATTTGTTATGTTTCATTAATGAATTACCATCTAAGTTTTCTTCATAAAAATGTAGTTTTACTATTCTATCATTTCTTACAGCACCAAATATGTTAAATTGCCAGGTTTTCTGAAAATTCTGCAACCCTACTCTATGAGGATTTGAATCACTTCTAGAATGAAAATTGTGTATGTTAAAAAAGCCATTTTTCGCAAATTTTCATTCATCAAAAAATTGAGGGTTGTCTTGTATCATCGTTAACATAAATTCGCAAAATTGGATTCTCTTCGCCAAATAAGCAGCCCTTAGGTGTTGAACCAAAGATATTAAATAAGAGTGAAAGTTGTGTTTCAACAAAGTTTTATCTAAACAATCAAAATTTCAGTAAGAAATAAAGAAATCTTTCTGCCGTATTTAAATAGTTTGTTATATATGTAATTCTCCTTTCAGGCAGAGAATATGAAAAATATATGTGTAAACAGTTTATTTCCTGCAAACATCGCTCTGGTTCTCTCTTCATACGGTCCATATCAGTTATTTCCTGCTAATGTTGCTCTCGGTCCGATACAGCTCCACTGACGAGATCATGAGGTGATCGAAACGCGTATGGAGAGAGGACCAGAGCGATATTTGCAGGAAATAAACTGTTTGTACATATATTTTTCATATTCTCTGCCTGAAAGGAGAATTACATATATAACAAACTATTTAAATACGGCAGAAAGATTTCTTTATTTCTTACGGAAATTTTGATTATTTAAAAATTTCACTTTACTCCGTTGATTCATAGATGTCGTTCGACTGACGACATTTTTTAGTCTGACATCGAAGTTCGTAGACGGCAGGTGTAATATCCTGCCGACATACCTTAAAATTTATGGTTCATATATCAGTTATTTTCTGCTATTGTTGTTCTTGGTCCGATACAGGTCCACTGAAGAGATCATGAGGTGATCAAAACGCGTATGGAGAGAGGACCAGAGCGATATTTGCAGGAAATAAACTGTTTGTACATATATTTTTCATATTCTCTGCCTGAAAGGAGAATTACATATATAACAAACTAAAGTTTTATCTGTTGAGCTCTCCGAAATTTCTATTTGTAGAGCCACTTGTCTTAACGGTGTCAGGATATGCGGCAAAATATCCTAGAATTGCAATTTCGACATTTTCATTATTGAGAATAGGTTTGTTTTTATGCCTTTTTGCCTTAATTGTGCCAAAATTTTTGAAATTTTCCAATATTCGTTTAGCACTGTTACGTGATGGTTTCTTTTTATCTGGATATCTATCAGAAAATGTCTGACATGTTCTTGATAAAACTTTGTTACATTATCCATAGATAATAAACAAATTTAAATAATCTTCGTGCGTATAATTTAATCACTCCGGCA
This sequence comes from Diaprepes abbreviatus, assembly GCA_034092305.1. NCBI lineage: Eukaryota > Metazoa > Arthropoda > Insecta > Coleoptera > Curculionidae > Diaprepes > Diaprepes abbreviatus. The sequence continues at coordinate 443,527 of JASJET010000268.1, read as the reverse complement.
TGACTTTAATAATAATAATTCTCAAATGGCAAGAAATAATGACATTTCTGTAGCGCTCTATTGTTTTCTTTCGTCGCGTTTCGCCGTCGCGGCCCAACTAATAACAAAATTTAAAAGCCGTCTAGCGTTTTTACAATGTTAAATTACCAATATTTCAAAAACTACAAATTTTTCTAATAGACGACCTTATTCAAGGTCATCCCTATTTGTAACGCTACATAAGATAACATTATAAAAATTTTAGGTTTACATTAAAAAAAATTACTTTTAAGTTAATATTTAATGTTAGTTTTTTGATCGCCCTCTATTTATTTATTATCAAAATATGGACACGGTACACTAAAGTAGATCCCCTTTTAGAAGGGAATCAATCCCAATTAAATAATCAAGGCTCTCATATAAGACAAATTGATAGTTATGTTTAGGCCTGCAAAGGCCATTTTTGACATAAAATTTAAAATAGATCAAAAACAGCTAGACTTAGGTGTAGGACATTATACATGAAATATGTCTATAATTTTGAGTAGAATCTGAAAATGATATAACATGTAGAGTGTTCTATTTAAAATAAGCAAAAAGGCATCCACTTTCGGTATAACCGGAAGTGCCACTATCTTGAAAATATTTTAGCCGAATTGCCCCATAGACTTAAGTAAACTGCCAAATTATAAAAATATTCCAAAGTATATTTTTCGAGAAATCAATCGTCTCGAGTGGGAAATACTTTGATGGGAACCATATAAATATTAATAAATAAATAAAGTTTTATATGTCTTTTAGGAGAGAAATTATTTTTTAATTAAAATCAGCAATGGCTTGGAAAAATCTTGCATTAGAGCTACTAATTCACTTCTAAACTCTATTATTACCAGTAATCTAATTTACAAATTTATTATCTTTTATCTTTAATATGGTAGAAATTGTTTAATTAAATCATTTGAAGAGTAAGTATTTACAACACCATCATCTGTGAACCCATTTAAATTCAAGTTAAATTCGATATTCTACAATAATAGGGTTTATAAATGAAAAGCTCTCAAGGAATTCTAAATCTCGACTCTTTTGTACTTGTCCTACTTTTAGGGATATAAGGAAATTAGGTCAATGTCAAAGAGTCGGGGGAATAATACTTGTATTTATTAAATTTTCGGTCTTTACATGAGCGCATAACGATTTCGTTTCCGACACGAACTGAATAAGATTAATGTTAAAAACAAAAGATTTATGAACAAGATTAAAAATTCTATATGGGGTTCTATAAATAGATGGTGAAATTAGGGTAAAGTGATGCAATATTGTGTTTAATCATATAAACATATTTGGAAAACTTTCGGCATATCCGAATTTTGGTTTTTATTTTCTTCATATAATCCGTAGGGATATTAAAAAAATCATCAATCTAGCCTACACTGTTAAAAATAACTTTAAATTTAATACAAATTCAATGTCCATTCTACATTAAATTTAATGATTTTGTACTTAAAATCGTAAATAATTTACATTTACTTTAAATCTAAAGCAATTCATTCAAATATTAGTTCGTCGTACATTAAATATGATAAAAAATGGTTTATTTAGTATGATATAAGTTGCTTAAATGACTCAATTTTCTTATGGTTAAGTGTACTTGTCTGCCCCGTACTGACGGAAAACAATGAGTTCGAAACCGGTCTACAGATGACGGTATACCATCCATGGGAAAAATTTCCACCTTTTCCTAGTAGCAGAATTTTTTGACTTCATATTAATATTGGTGTCAGGGTTGCCAGACCTAAATATAGGGAAAAAGGGAATTATAAGTCTATTTTGGGGAATTTTTGAATAAGATACATTTTTTCTAATATAAAAACTAATATATGTTTCTTTTTACGCGTTGGCATACAAAACAGCTTACAAATCTTGGACACAATTGTACCTTGCGTTTAGTCGGTAAACTACCGGGGAAATCCCGACCGCTTTATGTATTATGCAATTTTGGTAAAAAAAATACGCTACATTGCCGGGCACATTGTGTGGGATTTTGCATACTAAAAGTTTGTTAAAATCAGGCCATTTATTTAATCTCTGTACGAGCCCGGAAATGGTTAAGATATTTAAATCAGAAATTTTGTATCGAGAGAACAAAAATCCATCATACACTTAAAAAAAGTGGGTATATTAAGTACACAATTTAAGGCTTTTTTTAAAGTTTAGATTTATTATTTGTAGATAAATAAACTTAAATAAAAATGAAACATTATTAAAACTATAATTCACTTATGGGCGTAAAAGCGACCAATGACATTGCGGCGACGGCACATGTAGGGCCCCAATTCGTTAATCTCAAATACCGCGCTGAATAGGTAAAATATAGTAGGGGTAAAGAAGGGAGAAAAAATGTACGATAGGAATTCTATTGTAAAATAGAGTGTGCCGTAAATTAGAATGTTGTAAATTGGAGATTCCAGTGAAGCTGCCTAGGGAAATTTAGGGAAATAAAATAAAATCATGTGGCAACCCTGGTTGGTGCATTAAATATCTGACAACATATCTTAAATTTAATGAACACTGGCTTTCGCTTGTCATACTATAAATACTGTCTGTCAAATCTCGATTTTTTTGCTCTCATCCAAGAGAGAGGCTGGATCCACCTCTGATTACAGATCAGCTAACTTTTTAGTAGAATTTACAAATTTTGAAAGGAGTTCATTGAGTGTCCTCATTCAAAATGGCCCCTTCCTCAACTTTGCAGTAAAACTGAAAGTACGGCGATGCTGCTAAATTTAAAATAACCAGTGACCGTTGGCAATAGAATAATTGATATTTAAAAAATAAATAAAGAAACTATAAAATTTAGTATTTATTACACACATTAACGAGAAAAAATAAAAAATATAGTGACAAATATCGACATTTTCTCGTTAATTTTGATTTGTTGATTAAATTTTCTATGTTTTTCTCTGAACTGGTGCAAGACTGCCTCAAAAGTGATTGTATTTTTCACTATTTCATGCTATTGTATGCTAAATGTAGTGCTAAGTCGGATTTAAGCATAAGATGGGACTATGAACACCGACCATAGAGACTACTTCTCAGAGCACCCGTGCGGCGGCGGACGGGGTGGATGAAGCGGGAGACGGTTTCGTTCGTGCATATTTGGTTCTTTCTACACTTTTCTGTTTTCACGCGTGTGACTAAAGGCACCCAGATTGATATACAATTTTTAATCGACATTTTTCTTGATTTTCGAGGCTTGAAATAAATCTCATATCATAAATAATTACTGAGATATTGACATTTAAGTTTAAAACACATTTTTTGGTTCTAAAAAATCGAATTTTCAAAATAAAAAATTTGGTTTGAAATTAATTTTTTTTTTGTCTTTAATAACTGGTCAAAATTTTCAAACGATTAGATTATTTTTCAGCTCTTTTGCAGGATTTTTAACTAAATCAAGCAAAAATTTCAATAATTAATAATGAACTATTTATTGGAAAGGAATTTTCAGAAAAAAAAAATAAATGTAGCTTTTAGAAGCTCTACCTTTTATCTGTTAATATCAATGACATATAACTTTTAATCTGATTTTTCTATTTATAGATTATTTATAAACAAATCAAGAGCGCCCAATAGTTCCCACTGGAATCTCGTATTATTCGGTTTGGTATCGGTATTTCGGAAACAATTTTTTCGTATAAGTATCCAGTAAAATTATCTTATTTATTTTTTTAAATTTTAAAAATATATATAATTATCATTTTTGTATTTGTAAAACTGCCTAAGTGATTTGTTTATCACTAAATTGATATTAAATTTTATTAATCGAAAAAAATTACATTCCCATTTAAATATTTTTTTTCGGTTACTTCTATTTTTACATACATTACGCAAAAATCTTTGCTTCTGTCGCGTATTCCATTTCACCTTATTCTTTTTTTGTAAACGAGGGTTTTCAAATATGATAAAATAATTTTACGAGGATTGGGATTAAATCTTTTTCTCTAGAAAAAAAAAAACAAATAATATTTCTCCAATATTGTCGATTTTTCTAGGGTGGGCTGAGTTTTGCTCCCCCCTAACTACGCCCATGAATACTCCCTTACATCTGTCGCCAACAAGCTAGGTAAGCGTGACGTTGTTACTGCCAAGACCTATCAACTATAGAAATATTGAACAGAAAAACGAAACTACTTCAGGTGAGTAAAGGACTCAAAATTTCACATTTTGAAAAACAGATAGTCAGCTCCATAGATTATGGGTGGAGCAAAAATTCGCAAATAAAAACACATCAAAAAATTGATTTTTTTGTTTTTAAGGGGACGTAACTTTATCCTTAATATCGCAAAAAATTTGAATCTGCTCACGACGAGAATCACATGTCTGCCGAATATTTATTTATATTAAATTCTAACAATTTTTACATGTTGAAGTATTGCACGCTCACTCAAAAAACATGGTTTAGAAAACAACAGAATTAGTGGTTTTCGAGAACATAGTCACACTTATATTTACTCTGCAATTCCTGGTCCGTAAGATATTCCCTACTGTTCATCTAAAAAAGGATTTAGAATATCCTAAAATGCAGAAAAAATGGATTTTTTGGTGTCAACACACGAGAAATCGTCCTTAAATCCTTCTTCAATATTAAAACACAAGCACCTCAAACGAGTGCGTATATAACCCGGAAACTGGGTTTACCATTAATAAATCTATTTCGTTATATAAATTGGAAATAATTTACTACTTCGTGACATCCTTGCAAAGGCGAGGGTGCTATTTCAATACTTTTAATAGCGCATAGCGTGTGGTATTTCCAAATGTCAAGATCTCAGTGTAATATCAAAGTGCACAGTTGAATGTGCACTGAAAAAATTTTACATGGTTGCCAAAGGTTTTAACAAGATTTTTATGGCCGATCTTATACCGCTATGTAGAAAAAAATTACTATTCTATCCTTTATATAAAATTTATATTATTGATATACTTAAATTTTAAGTCAATGAATACGTTTATAACGTGACAAATCGATCCGCTCTAAAACAAATTTTTCGTTGTTTCGTCTCTTTTTTACTTTATTATTATTCTATCTTCTATTACTCCAATCGAATTAGGTCTAAATGTAGCATTGATGAAAGCAACGATAACAAGTCGCCAAAATTTCATCGACTCTTAGAATCGGAAACTAGACGAAACTTTTCTGAAGATTTCCGACCTGCTGAATTCGAATCTGAGCCAGAATTGATCTGCCGAGACTTCCCGAACACTCTTGATCAGTTTCGAATGGGGACACAGTTGTGATATGACGTAACTGACTGTAATATAAAATATTTGACGAATTTGTTAAAAAAACTAAAGGTATGTATGCGTCTTTTGACTAGCGAAAAACTTGTACATCTATAATATTGTTAATAATATCATATTTTTTTGAAATAAGATTAAAAGATCGGCATATTTTTTTATGTTTTTGAGGTTATTATTCCGTAAATAATAAATAGGCTCTTGTGCAAAGCGGGTAGGGTAAAGAGGGATGTACCCGTTTTGCCCTGAAACAGTTTTATAATAAGTTTTTTGAACAATTTTTAGATGGTGAATACATACAAGAAGAAAACGGAACAGGCATCGTGTAGTGAGGCGACGGTGCAAATCGCAAGTGAAGAATTCAACATTATTTCGGTTTCCATGGCTTCATACAATTACGGAATCAGGTTCTCTACTTTGCAAAGATATATAAAAAAGGGAAGGTGTGAGAAAAAGTTCGGACAACATCAGAGAGTGTTTATTTATGCTCAAGAACCTGAATTATTGGAGTATGTGTTCCAAGTACATGGTCTTTTTTATGGGCTGAAGAAAACTGAGTTTTTGAAATTTGTGTATCAATATGCAGAACAAAAAATATTTTTTAAAAATCAAAATTTAATAGTATAGAAAAGAAATTTCTTTGCTATTTCTTTCTATTATGAAAAATCATTCAAAACTTACTCTATAAGCACATTCGGCGACGGTCGGGTATGTCCGAACAAGCAATCGTGCTATAGAAATAGAAACAGTCTTTGGCTTGTTGCTGTTCTTCTATGTCTCTCAAAGCAATTTAAATGCTGCATAAGTTTGTCTCATTTTTTTCCTGATTTACGGTGTTTGAATTTGCGGTTATGTTGAATATGAGATGTTTCTAAGGATGACATGAAGTTCATAAATGTGTTTTTATATTTTATTTAGCCAAAAGTATAGATTTATACGTTATATAAGAAAAAAATATCAAAATAGCAATAATTATTTTGATTTCTGTTTATTTCTTAACGTTAAAAATCAGAACAATAATAAATTATTAGGGCTGAATTAAGAAAAAATAAATAAATATATACATAATATATATCCAATTGAAAAAGTCTTTAATTCCGTTTTACTGAGCTGCATAAACTTCTGACAGGGTTCTGCTAAATGCCTGTTGAGCCCATAAAATATCCTTTTACTCTTCAATATTTTATACAAAATACATAAATAGCAGATCCATATTTTCTAATAAATAATTTGTTTAAAAAAAAGTCTAGAGTTAAATACTTTAAAATATAATATTGGAGATTTCACGATAAAAATTTTTCGTCAATTAACCTACAAAATTACAAAGTAAATATGTTTAGTATTTTTTTCTTTTAATTATAAAGTCCCTAGAAAAGATAAATGTTTTTAGAGATGGTAGTTTGTAGTTATTTCTATGAGAACTAGTCCGAAGTTTTAAGGAAAATATCCTAGAGAGTAGGTTCCGTTGATAGAAAGAAATTTTCTTTCTTCTTTATTTCTTTTTTGTTTCTATTTCTATCTTGTTACGGAGTTCGCGTCCTCTATCCATATGCGTTTCCACCTCATGGTCTCGTCAGTGGAGCTCTATCGAACCAAGAGCAACATTCACAGGAAACAACTGCTATATAAAATATAAATTCCGAAGCATGTTGGTAGGATATTAAAAACTTGCCGATGTCAGACTGAAAAATATCGTCAAATGACATCTATATTTACAGGAGTAGTGCGAAATTCGCAGAATTTGTGTCTTAAGCTTTAAACTCAGGATATTTTGAGGTCGCTGAATATGGAAATCAATTCAAATTTTCCAAATTTTGTTATTTAAGATGGCGTATTCACTTCATTTCATTAGATAGCAGATTTCATGCACGTATATTTGGAAAATTTAAAGTATTCAGCGACTCGAAAACCTCTGCCTACAGAGTTTCAGACATAAATTCGAGTTTCACAGCTTTTAGTTTGCTATATTGAGTCCGCCATCTTAGAAATTACAGTTTTACGATAGTTTTTACGATATTTTAGAGCCGAAAAATGATATCATTATAAATCCAAGTAGGGTTTGAACGCGAAGACAACCATGTATAGTTTGGAAATAAAAATTAAATGACCTGTTACATAACAGCTTCAACGGTGAGGAAAGTCTCAGCAGGCGGCAGCAGTCGTCTCAAAACTGAAACTGCAAGTTCAAAATCATCATTATTTCGGTTTCTATCCAATCGATTTTGATGATTTTTTTAGACTGATATTTCGTCAGTCAATTTTTTTATCCTCAAACCTCAAGAGCACAGGACCCAATGGAATATCGTCATACTTTATCAAAAATTCTTCCCTTCGAGATGGAAACATTCTACCTTGTACCCTATTTTCATCTGGGAGGTCTAACCTTGCTGTATGCTATGAGATGAGTAAGATATTTGAGGGGATAATAACTCATGAGTTACTCAATGATTTTAAAACATACATCGGCGCAGAACAACATGTTTTTTCCAAGGAAGATCAATGGCTACCAATCTAACTGTTAATGAAGATTTTTTGATTCGAGGATTTGACTACAGCCTTTGACAGTGCTTGCCGCAAGTTGCTGGTGCGGTGTATATGACCCGTATTTAAAATGGGTAGTTTTATATGTGTCTTCGCGTATGCCAAGTCTAGCGAAATATCAGAAGAAATCCTCATGTTATCTGAGGTCCTCGGAATCTCACTAAGGTCCTATTTTATTCTTAGTGTTGACTAGTGATGTTATTAATGTTTTTAAATTTTGTCGTTGCCTTTTGTATGCCGATGATTTAAAATTATTTGTAATTGTTCTTATTCTTATGTAAACAAATGTAAATGGAGTGTGTGCTATATTTTAATGATCTCGGTATCTTTGATGAAGAATTAAGTTTATATATATATATATATATATATATATATATATATATATATATATATATATATACATATATAATATAATATTGTAATCAACAGTTTCAAGATATTGGGTTCGAAAACACAAGGGCTAGCCATACACGTTATAATAGTTTAGTGCGTAGTGCTTTGGGGTATGCTTGAACCATCTTGGCCCTTGTATATCACTACCACATAGGTAGACTTAATAGAGTAGAGTGAAAATTTGTGAAATTTTTGCTATTTAGATATCGATTTCCGTATGAGAATTTATCGCGCGAAATTCCTTTATTGTTAGCAGGTCCGTCGAAGTTAGATTAATAAAGCTGTCGTGAATCGCTGGAAATAAATAAGCTTAAAAATAAAAACTTGTTATTAAACTTAGTTTAAGTAAAATTACCTTTGTCAAAATAAAATATTCATTGTAATTTTGTAGGTTGTAAAATTATAAAATTTAAGGACCCATGTTTAGACATATATATCACGTTCTGTTTTTGTAATTGATAGTTTAAATAACATAGCACCGCAATATTATATACAATACCTGACGAAGCTACTGTGCAGTGGAACATGTCGTACCAGCCAAAAATACAATGGGAATTTAAGTAAGAATGTATTTGACTTATAGTACCGGGTGTCAACGAATCTATTAGACAAGTCATAATTTCTAGAGTATTATGTGTATCAAAATGAGAATTGGTACAGATAAATGGTATGTGAAGGGGAGAGTTTTCGCATATTTTCCACTTTCCGGCCACTTCCGGTTTCACCGGAAATGACCCCGGTTTTGAATTTTTAAATGGAACACCCTGTATATTTTAACATTTTTGGATTTCTGAGACAATTCTAGATCAGAATGTGACATTTTAAAAACTTTTTACGTCTACTTCATTTTTTTAGAGGCACTGTTAAAATTGCATCTAGGTGGCCATGATCGGACGCAAACTAATCTAACGGCCTTAGGTGATGTCAAAAAAATACAATCGCAAAGTTTTAGTTACTAGTATGAAAGACAGGAATAAGACAAGTTGACAAAATTACGTTTTCATTTCTAACTATTAATTTTCAAATGGCGACCCCTTTTTGACAACTACTTTTCGAAAAAAGCATTCTTTGACGAATCTAACGGTACTAATTTATTTGCGATTGGATTAGACATAATAAGCAAAATATTGGATAATTTATTTACTTATGACAAGTGCGCCATGGACAGCCATGATGCATAATAATTTGCAACTGTTTTTATCAAGTCTTCTTTGGAAAACAAAGCACTCACTTAAGAAGATAATGATAGTGACATACGCTCTAAGAACAGACGTAAAAGTTTCTTAATTTTCGTTAAGTTTAGTTTAAATTTTCGTTAAAATAATGTATACTTAAAGTGAAAAAGTGGATATGTTATTAATATTTGGAGAGTGTCATAGAAATTCAAGGAATGCTGCCGAGCTGTATGCTCATAGATATCCAAATCGGCAACATCCAGCCCATCAGTATTTTCCGTATGTCGAGACTCGTTTTAGGCAAATAGAAAATCAAGAGGCGGAACAGAGGTTTATCATAAATGAAGAGACTGAGATTAACGTACTTGCTATGGTTGAGGTTTCGTTAAGAAAAATTAGTCAAGAACTGCAGATAAGTTATGAATCAGCAAGAAAAATACTGAAAAAGCATGGATATCGAGCATTTAAATATCAGTTACATTAACATTTGTATACTGAGGATGGCGATAGACGGGTAGTGTTTTGTGATTGGCTACTTCAAAATCATAGAGTTAACCCAAATTTTATCGATTTTATTCTATTTTCCGACGAATCCCGATTTACAAATAATGGTATGTTCAATAAGCAAAATACTCGGTACTGGGCCCAACAAAATCAACATGAAATGAGAGAGGGCAATTTTCAAGAAAGATTTGGCGTCAATGTCTGGGCTGGTAACGTTGAAAACAGAATAATTGGGCCAATATTGTTTCAACGTCAGTTAACAGGGGTTAGGTACTTAGGTTTTCTTCAAAATGAAATCGAAAATCATCTCAATGATATACCTTTAGCAGTTTTACGGCGAATTTACTTTCAACAAGATGGAGCACCGCCTCACAATACTAGAGAAGTTCTTAATTATTTAATAGAGCATTTTAATAATCGAATTATTGCAACCAATGATCCGGTACGGTGGCCAGCCCGCTCACCGGATCTTACTGTACTCGATTTCTTTGTCTGGTGATATGTTAAAGAAAGGGTTTACTATGGAGCAGCCCCAGTTACTCTTGGAATATTAGAAGAAAGGATTTTACGGGCATTTAGAATTATAACGCCCCAAATGCTACAAAACGTGTTGAGAGAAACAATTGATCTGAAATGCTGAAATGTGTCGTGAAAAAGAAGGAATCCACTTTGAACATTTACTACACTAAACTTTTTAACAAATTCAGCTACTGTACTTTCAAATATTTTAAGTGCGTCGTCTAAATTATTAGTTTATTTTGTTAATTTTTTGTTAATTTTGTTAAATTTTTAATCCAATTCTTGTCTTTCATACTAGTCACTAAAACTTTGCGATTGTATTTTTTTGACATCACCTAAGGCCCTTAGATTAGTTTGCGTCCGATCATGGCCACCTAGATGCAATTTTAAAAGTCGCTCTAAAAAAATGAAGTAGACGTAAAAAGTTTTTAAAATGTCACATTCTGATCTAGAATTGTCTCAGAAATCCAAAAATGTTAAAATATACAGGGTGTTCCATTTAAAAATTCAAAACCGGGGCCATTTCCGGTGAAACCGGAAGTGGCCGGAAAGTGAAAAATATGCGAAAACTCTCCCCTTCACATACCATTTACCTGTACCAATTGTCATTTTGATACACATAATACTTTAGAAATTATGACTTGTCTAATAGATTCGTTGACACCCGATATACGGATAGCAAAATAATTTAATTATTAGTAAACCTATATGCTTTGTACACATTTCTTAAAAATTAACCCTCACATATAATTTCGTTTGTTGGCCAAGGTTTCTTTATTAATTTTGTCATTACGATGAATCATTGGACAGGAAACAAAAACTTGAAAATTTGCAATAAATCTATCAAAAAATATATTAAATTTATGACCCCATCGAAAGTCTTCTGATTATTATATTACTCTAAGTTCTGATGGAGTCTTGTCCCTTTATATTAATTCGTTCATGATTATTTTTAAAATAAGTATATTCCTATATTAAAAATGGATGATATTGTACCGATCAATTTAACAAAGCTCCTTTTTTGTCACGAAACACTTCATAAAATACAAAATAGTTAATAAATATGACACATAAATAAGAAAAGGCTTTCATTGCTGAAAGTTATTAGGCATGCATACTCAGTTGTTTGTATAATGGCTTGTTAGAATATTTTTTAGGTATTTTCTTGTAGTATTCAAATAAAAATAGGAACAAACCAACGAGTCAATAAATCTTTACCAATTCGCAAATAACAACAAAGACAGGAAACAAATCTTACAGACAGCGAACATTCTTAACCTTATTTTTAATTAATACTCCTTTATTGTCTTCTCAACGACCTCATTCATGAATCTCCAACTGTGATTTCCCTTTGCCCTAGATCACTCCTCACCTTTTTTTTCAGTGAATATTTTTAACAGTATTTTCCTTGTTTGTTAATCAGTTAGAGTAGGTGATCTTATGAAATGATTTCAGCAGTTGAAAGAGAGAGTCATGCAGATGGGCTAGATCGAGGTCAGCTGACCCCGAAACACACATCGCGACCGACTGAGGGAAAGCGAAAGCGAGCCATCGTCATTGTTGTACTTTCTCGGGGAAAATGGACCTAAAAATTGGTCTTAATAGCTTTCAGTGAGCCCACGACGGTCTTATTTAGGTATATGTATTGTAGGAACAAGAAACAACACACTTTCTTATTTCTGAAACATTTTTACATCTTCTTTTCAGACGCTGAACGGTTATAAATCTTTTTTGGTGTCAAAAGTCTGGGTTAAAGATTGTAATAATTGTAAGAGAAGAAATTGCCATCAGAAATACGAACAACTTAAGTCTAAAAATATATATTGCGACAATTTCGTGTCGTAATGTTTTTCATTCATAACTGCGCAACGTGCCCGTAAAAAAAATTAATTAAATTGTTTACTATAATTAAATTGTTTGTTTTTATTGGAGAAATAAAAAGTATTGACAGCATAATAAAAATTACTCAATTACACATGTGCTGTATTTCTGAATGTACCCCATTTTTAGTGATTTGAAGTTTAAAACATTGATGTCAATTTTCTTTTTCGCAGATGAAAATATAATTATTATTAGAAAAAGTCAAACCAATGATTCAAAAACACAAATACAAACTTTATTTAAAATAATACAATCATGTCAGTGGGTGCAGTTTTTATGTAAAATTTGTTAATCACCTTATCTATACCTAATTAAATTATGAATATTCTTTATTATACACTGTATTCTTTTATGGGATTTAGGATTATTAAATCTGACAATATTGTATAAATGTCTGAACGGTTAAAAATGACTAGTGTCTTAATATAAGTGATTTTATTTTAAACAATCCAAAAATAATTTATTGCGTCCCGTTATTATTAAAAGTGATCTTATTACAGTGCAAATTAAACAATTTATTTTATTATTAACTATAACTATTCATAATAAGGTTGGTATATATCTATTTTATCTAATTTACATTAATCACATTAAATAAATACCTTTCAAATATCCAGAAATTTTTTATATCCACGTTTTAGATTTCCTCCTTCTCTTTTTTTTTATAAAGAAAAAGTTAAAAATCCTTTCTTCTTTGCCAAGTACTGTAACATTTAAATATTTTTCCCAGCTGCTTGCTTATTGATATAATTTATTTACTAATTTATTAAACTTCTTTTCCTTCCTTAAAATTGGTTTACAATCTCCAGATATTTTATATCCAAGCTCTATGTTTCTTACTTTTCTTTTTTAAAAATTTTAATTAATGAGACCAGCAATGTTATTTCTATCACAGATTAATCCGCATTGTCTTCCTTTAATTTTTTTTTTATAAAATAACAAATGAGAAATTTTGAGGATGTGGTCCCGTTAATAAAAAAGAAGAGCGATTTTTACACTATAACCGATTAATATCCACTCCTTCTTTTACTTTTCAAAATAACAACTGAAAATTTTGGGGTTATGTAACTAACAAACTTTCTATCGATGTACCAAATACCCTGTTTATATATATTTATATATATATATATATATATATATATATATATATATATATATGTATATATATATACACATATATATATATATATATATATATATATATATATATATATATATATATATGTATATATATATATATATGTATATATATATATATATATATATGTTTATGAGGCTTTCACGGATTCCTCCGTATGAGATGCAATAGCAGTGGATACATCCACATTATGCCGTTGTAGTGCTGAAATCACATTCAGCAAACGTACAACTATATGCAACTCCGTGAATAGATGAAGTAAAATGCAAACAGTAATTGCAAACTTCGTTCCATCATATCCTTTCCGTGTTAGAGGTTGCACAATTTGAATGAATTGCTACAAAACACAATTCATCCCATGACACCACCCTCGAGATGATGGCCTACCTGTACCACCATACCGAGAAGAAAGTCAAAACTTACCCTCCCCGCCATAGTGATACGGCAGAGGTACATGTTTCGTCTCTACTAGACTCATCAGGGTACCGACATGCACCTGTTTGTGCAAAGGACAGATCGGAAGGAAGTATGCAACACTGAATGCGGCTTCGCCGACCTCCCGCCGGATGGCGTATATATGTTTATGAGGCTTTCACGGATTCCTCCGTATGAGATGCAATAGCAGTGGATACATCCACATTATGCCGTTGTAGTGCTGAAATCACATTCAGCAAACGTACAACTATATGCAACTCCGTGAATAGATGAAGTTTGCAATTACTGTTTGCATTTTACTTCATCTATTCACGGAGTTGCATATAGTTGTACGTTTGCTGAATGTGATTTCAGCACTACAACGGCATAATGTGGATGTATCCACTGCTATTGCATCTCATACGGAGGAATCCGTGAAAGCCTCATAAACATATATACGCCATCCGGCGGGAGGTCGGCGAAGCCGCATTCAGTGTTGCATACTTCCTTCCGATCTGTCCTTTGCACAAACAGGTGCATGTCGGTACCCTGATGAGTCTAGTAGAGACGAAACATGTACCTCTGCCGTATCACTATGGCGGGGAGGGTAAGTTTTGACTTTCTTCTCGGTATGGTGGTACAGGTAGGCCATCATCTCGATGGTGGTGTCATGGGATGAATTGTGTTTTGTAGCAATTCATTCAAATTGTGCAACCTCTAACACGGAAAGGATATGATGGAACGAAGTTTGCAATTACTGTTTGCATTTTACTTCATATATATATATATATATATATATATATATATATATGTATATATGTATATATATATATATATATGTATATATATATATATATATATATATATATATATATATATATATATATATATATATTTATATACAGGTGTCCAAGATAAGGATCCTAACCATGGGAATCTCGGAAACAGTTGGAGATACGAGGTCGGTTAAATTAGAGAAAAGTTGCGCAATTTAGTGCTCAATTAAACGCAATTTAAAAATTTTAAAAATTCAAAATACTTCCGGAGATTTCCGGAAAAAACCGAATTTTGGCAAAATCGTTTTTAATTTTTGTAGGCTTTATTTAAAGAGATATCAAAAAATAAAAGGTAAAGTGTGTAGTTCATTGGCTTTTATAAAACTGATATACCTTTCTCTCTCGCTCTCATGGAGCTCTTATGGAAAGGACTTGAACTACGTATTCGATATGCAAGGGTGATACATCGTTGAATTTGTAATAAAAAATGCTATCAAATACATGGGATACTTTTTTTTGTTCCATATAAAAAATGAAAGTTCATGATGGTATCTCAGAAACGAAACATCGGATTTAAATTTTGTTTAGACCATATTATAAAAAATAAAAAGTGGCAATGAGAATCTACCTTTTATTTTCTGATATCTCTTTAAATAAAGCCTGCAAAAATTAAAAACGATTTTGCCAAATTTCGTTTTTTTCCGGAAATCTCCGGAAGTGTTTGAAATTTTTAAATTTTTTTAACTGCATTTAATTTAGCACTAAATTGCGCAACTTTTCTCTAATTTAACCGACCTCGTATCTCCAACTGTTTCCGAGATCCCCATGCTTAGGATCCTTATCTTGGACACCCTGTATATATATATATATATATATATATATATATATATATATATATATATATATATATATATATATATATATATATATATATATATATATATACATATATATGAAAATTGATTTTTTTAAATACTTTGGCCATTCCTTTTCAATAAGGTACTTTTAATTATTTCGATAAAACTGGCGGTTTTTCGAGATAAATGGGTTTTTGTGCCCTGTGTGCTCTTGAGAAATTAGGAGGTACTTATCGGACATCCTGTATATGAAAAAATGACCAAATATATAGTTGGGTATTTGTGAGTCTGATAGAAAGGGAGTGAAGTAATTCTTAAGTTTTCTTTTAAGGCCTTTTACAATAACATTTCCTTGCTCCACAGTGTAGTAGTTTATGACTTATTTACAATATATATAGTTATACCTTAATTTGGAAGCTACATAAATGCCTCTAACTTCAAACCATGTACCTTAATTAGAACACTGCTTACGTTGTTGTTTGTTATTTGTTTTACAACAGCACTAAATGGGATGAGGACATTTCAAGTATGTAAATCCACTGAAAAATTTTGTTGCCTTCTTTTACAAACAGAAATATGCTTATCTACTTATAAATCTGCCATAAGGATAAATATCTCACTTAAAAAAGTGTTATAGTTTTTCCTTTACGCAATTGCTTCACACATTTATACGTGTCAGAGTAAGAACGTTATTTATGATCATATTTTATTATCTAGAATTTGGGATCATCTTTATTTTATTTTTGGATTAAGAGGTCAAGGCGATGTACCTAAAAAACTGATTTCGTTAATTACACGCTAGTAAAAATATATACCTATAAAAATACGATATTTTGTTCGCTAAAACCATACTGTTATGGCCAGTAGGTGTTAGAAACCGATCTATGGGAGAACTAAAGGTACAATTAATACAAATTAAAATCATTTTAATGATTTAAAAGGCACAAAATACTATTTTACTATTGGACTGTCTAATTTTTACTAAAAGCCAATCTTGCCATCTCAGTTCGTCCATTAAATTCACTGATGGGCAACTGCAGAATTTTTGTGTTACTTTCAAGATATTTTAGCGAACTTTTTTGTAGAGTTAGACAAAATAATATACAGGGTGATTCAAAAATCGATCACGAAACTTAAAGGGGTGATTCTACTTGACAAAATAAGGGTAGAGCTTCATATAATTTTTTTTCAAAATGTCATTCGTTTTCGAGTTACAAGCCGTCCAAGTTCAAGTTTTTATTTTTTGTTTTTTGAATTACTCGCTTACAGGAAAACCGATTTGACTAATATTTGAAAGATAGGCTAAGTCTTCTGCGCTTCATCATTTTAGTAACAATTCACATTGATTGTTTGCCGCTAGAGGGCACTTTACCTACATTAAAAATTGTTTTTTTGTCATAATTTTTTAGTGTTGACAGCTACAGTAGTTTTTGGCATAATTTCTGAAAGACTGATGCCAGGCCTTTAAAAAAGGTGCTCTTTATTTACATCGCTAAACCCAACGGTTTAGACGTAAATCACCCTTAAAAATTAAGTGGTAAATTAACTTTTCTCATTTCATTACCACCAGCTACCAGGTAAATAGCTATCAAAGTATACTAGAGCTGTCAGTTTAACATCAAATAAATTCGCTTTTTAAACTATTTAATTTATAATCTTAAAATAACTAATAATGGCTAATCACCAATATTCAAATATCGAATATTGTGATATCCATTTTTGTTATGGAAAAGCAAATGGTAATGCAGAGTTGGCAAGAAGATATTATATGGAGAGTTATCAGGAAAGAAATATCCCTCATGCTCAAACATTTTCCAGTGTGCACAGGAGGCTTGCGGAATGTGGTTCCTTTAAAAGTTATAATGGAAATAGGGGAAGACCTAGAACTGCTAGAAACGTGCAACAAGAAGAAAGAGTGCTTGAAATTATTGAAGATAATCCAGGTATTAGTACTAGAAAAATTGGGAATGAAGTGCGGCTCTGTCAGGCTAGTTCATGGAGGATACTAAGAGAAGAACAACTCTACCCGTTTCATTCAAAAAAGGTGCAGGCTCTTTATGACGATGATCGGCCGAGACGGTTGGAAATGTGCAATCAGATCCTAGCTAAGTATGAACACGATAATCGATTAATTGGCGTCATATTATTCACTGACGAAGCTGGTTTCACTCGTGATGGCATAACAAATCTACACAACATCCACACATATGCTTACGAGAACCCAAACAATGTGGTAGAAACGAAACATCAGCGTAGATTTTCACTAAATGTGTGGGCAGGGATAATAGGAGATTACCTTATTGGTCCTCATTTCTTTGATGGCCCATTAACTGGTGACGTATACTTAGATTTTATCCAAAATCGTCTCCCATTGTATCTGGAAGATGTGCCATTGGAAGTAAGAGCCAACATGTGGATCCTCCAAGACGGAGCTCCGCCCCACTTTAGTATACGTGTCCGACAGTATTTGAATGCAACGTATCCTGAGCGATGGATAGGACGAAGTGGACCATTGGCATGGGCAGCGAGGTCACCAGACCTTAATCCTATGGATTTTTTCTTTTGGGGTCATTTGAAACAATTGGTGTACGATATTCCAGTAATCAACGTCGAGGATCTTCGCTTCAGGATAATCGAAAAGTGCCAAATTATTAAAGAAACACCAGAAATTTTTCATCGAGTTAGGCGTCATTTTTTGAAGAGTGTTAGGAAATGTATGGAAGAAAATGGGGGACATTTTGAGAATCTTTTTTAGTTTGTTTAGTACTGTTTCATTAATTTTTATCAATTAAATGTATATCGCAATAATCCATAATATGAATATTTACTGATTAGCCATTATTAGTTATTTTAAGATTATAAATTAAATAGTTTAAAAAGCGAATTTATTTGATGTTAAACTGACAGCTCTAGTATCCTTTGATAGCTATTTACCTGGTAGCTGGTGGTAATGAAATGAGAAAAGTAAATTTACCACTTAATTTTTAAGGGTGATTTACGTCTAAACCGTTGGGTTTAGCGATGTAAATAAAGAGCACCTTTTTTAAAGGCCTGGCATCAGTCTTTCAGAAATTATGCCAAAAACTACTGTAGCTGTCAACACTAAAAAATTATGACAAAAAAACAATTTTCAATGTAGGTAAAGTGCCCTCTAGCGGCAAACAATCAATGTGAATTGTTACTAAAATGATGAAGCGCAGAAGACTTAGCCTATCTTTCAAGTATTAGTCAAATCGGTTTTCCTGTAAGCGAGTAATTCAAAAAACAAAAAATAAAAACTTGAACTTGGACGGCTTGTAACTCGAAAACGAATGACATTTTGAAAAAAAATTATATGAAGCTCTACCCTTATTTTGTCAAGTAGAATGACCCCCTTAAGTTTCGTGATCGATTTTTGAATCACCCTGTATATGGGTGACTTCAATATTAATTTTGTAAATATTTACTTCAGAAATGTCACACAGTGAACTAACATTTTAGAAACATTTCAGCTTAAACCGATAGTGTCTGAGCTAACTAGAGTATCAAATAAAAGTTCTACATTAATTGATTTTAGTTGCTGTAAAGCCGATATTGAACAACATGATGGTGTAGAAAATACAAATATTTCTAATCATTTTCTGGTTTATTGCACTCTAATCACAAACATCTTTAAAATGAAAGTACCACTTATAAATACAGACTGTTAAAGAGAACTGATGCGACCACCTTTCAGTATGATCTGGAAAAAATTCCCCTACCATAGTACTTACCAACTAAATAATATAGATGAAAAAGTTATCTACAAAAAGTAATATATCTTCTTGATATGCATGCTCCAATAATTGAATACACCGCTAAAAGAAACCAATATATATATATATATATATATATATATATATATATATATATATATATATATATATATATTGGTTTCTTTTAGCTAATAATAAAATTGCGGAATCGAGCTTTTAATCTGTATCATCGTACTAAAAACAAGGATCACTCCAACTTTTATAAACAACTTAGAAATTATAGCACAGCCGCTTTTAGAACTGAAAAGAAAGTTTACCTAAAATATAAATTCTAAAATTCTAATGTCAAAGAAAGATGCAATGAATAAAAAAAATCAATATATTAAGTAAAAAAAAATAGTAATATTTCAAATAACCTTAAAGGAATCGACAAACTTAATGACCGTCCTATAAACCAGGACATCTTGAATTTTTTAGAAGCGAAAGTTTTCATATGGGAAAACGTTTTTCTTGTCAACCAATTGAAGAAAACTTACATTTCCCAGATTGTACTACGCCTAATATCAAAGCGTATGGATCGGATAACCTTAACTTTACTGTAATTTTACTGTGCTGTCCTTTTATTGTACCTTTTATCACCCATATTTTAAACTGTTGGCTCAATGAGTTCTACCGTTACCTAAAATTAATAATCCTGCTGAATTTACACATCTCAGATCTATATCCATTTTATCAACGTTTTCCAAAATACCTGAAAAGGTAACGGAAACTCAAATTAATAATTATGTGGCTCTACATAATACCATTCCAGAAAAACCGTCTGGTTTTAGGGAGTGATTCAGCTGCTCAACTGCCCTCTCTGAGGTGACAGATGATATCGTGGCTACGCTCGATAATTCTCAAGCAACAATACTAAACCTGTTAGATTATATAAAGGCTTTCGATATGCTGGATTACGATATACTTGTTCTTATTCTAAAATATTTGAGGTTTGATGACTACGCTTCATCTCTTTTATTGTCCTTCTTGACAGACAGGACACAAAGGATGGTTAATGATGGCAAACAGTCAAAGTCGTACAACGTCGCATGTGGAGTGCTACAAGGAATTATTTTAGATTCACATCTGTATACTTTGTATATATCTATTTTTTGTTTGCAGTTTTTGACCTTCGTACATAAATCTAACCCATATTTTACGGGATCTCGTTGGGAATACCCTCCATAAACTGAAAAGCGTATCGCAATCTGTCAGTCCCACTAAAAATGATTGGCCTTGTTTCTAACGCATTGGATTGAAATTATCGGATGGAGTCCTTTGAGAATCAAATGTGCTTTTATCGAAACGTGCTCTATTCGTTTCATAATCTGTATTTCAATTCTTTACGATAAGACAAAGACATGATATTGAAAAAAAAGAGATGCGAGCTGTTTTTTTTTATCTTTAAAGATGGAATAAATTTAAACTAGTAGGTAGATGTGTCCAGTTATTTTGGAAAAAAATATAAATGGGAAAGCAGGGCGGAACGACATACTAAGGTAGAATGGTAGAGAAGTAATATTTCTAAATTCTAGTACTGCCAGCGAACTGCTCATGTACTGATTATTTCGGCAAATTGAGATATGACTGGCATAATTTTATTGACAGTCAATAGCGTGAATTTTTCTGTTTTATGAATATTTTGATGTGATCTAGTAGTGATGGCAATTGGATTTTTAATATTCCCGTCATACTTGATAGATGCTGTAAGCTAATTCGTCTTTATCCACATAATTTTACTATTGTAACCATTCAAAAGGCGATCCGGCAACTCTGGACAATTATAGGCCTATATCCCTTCTCTCCCAGTTATACAAAACCTTCATGAAAATCATAACTAGCAGATTGACGAACAAATTCGACACATATCAATCTGTTGAACCAGCAGGATTCAGAAGGGGATATGGAACATGCGACTACCTGCATACACTAAAAATAT
Source organism: Diaprepes abbreviatus (assembly GCA_034092305.1). NCBI lineage: Eukaryota > Metazoa > Arthropoda > Insecta > Coleoptera > Curculionidae > Diaprepes > Diaprepes abbreviatus. The sequence continues at coordinate 422,340 of JASJET010000268.1, read as the reverse complement.
TATTAGAAATAACCAACGAGTATAATCTGCCTCTGTACATGGCTTTTGTTGACTACGAGAAGGCTTTCGACAGCGTAGAACTATGGGCTGTTGAAGAAGCTTTGGTAAATAGTAGAATAGACTCGAGATACAAAAATCTATTGCATAATGTCTATCTAGATGCAACGATGACAGTACAACTTAATGACGAGCTAAAGACGAACCGCATCCCAATCAAAAGAGGAGTGAGACAGGGAGATACAATCTCGCCCAAATTATTTACAATGGCCCTGGAAGATTTGTTCAAATCATTAAATTGGGAAAATAAAGGGATAAACATTAATGTAGATTCCTAAATCATCTGAGATATGCAGATGATATACTCTTGATCGCATCCGACTGGGAAGAGCTTCAGTCAATGATAAAACGACCTCCATGAAACATCGCTCCAACGAAGATTAAAGATGAATCTCAGAAAAACAAAAGTAATGTCAAACTCAGACGAACAAGTTATAACAGTAAATGCAACTGAAATAGAACAGGTGAATGAATATATATATATATATATATATATATATATATATATATATATATATATATATATATATATATATATATATATATATATATATATATATACTTAGGCCAGGCCGTAAGGACAACCAGACAGTCGAAATAACCCGAAGAACTCGATTAGGATGGACGGTGTTCGGAAAACTGTTTTGAAAAATCAGAAAATTCCTTTATACTTAAAAACCAAAGTATTTGATTGTTGTATATTGCCGTTTATAACATACGGAGCGCAGACGTGGACCTTTACAAATTCAAATTTGGACAGAATCCGCAAAACTCAAGGGGCTATGGAACGACACATGTTAGGAATATCACTCAGAGATAAAAAACGAAATGAGTGGATAAGAAGAAAAACCAACGCAGTTGACGCTATAGAAAGAGCAGCATTTCTAACATGGAAATGGGCAAGCCATAACGAACGAATAAAAGACAACTGTTGGAATTCAGAAATTGGAAAATGGCATCCATATGAAGGGAAAAGATCCAGAGGCAGGCCACAGATGAGATGGAAGGATGACATAGTCAGACATGCCGGCTTGATGTGGCACAGAAGAGCCCAGAATAGAGAGATTTGGAGGATGAAAACTAGGCTAAAATCAAAATGAATGAACCATTCAAAGTACTCGTAATAATACATTATTTCTCTATATAATTTATTCTTTTAAGATGTCTTTCAAATTCTTAATGATCTAATTTAATTTTCCTATGGAATAAAAAATAACAAAATTAAATTTAGACCAAATGAGAAATCACGGGTTTATAAACTTATGGCGAAAGTTTTTCAAAAATAATTAGGGAACATTTTAGTAGCCTTATAAAAGGTAAAAATGGTTCGAATTATGCCAACCTTCTAATGTAATCAAATCATGGTTTTAAAATTGAACACATCGGAGCTAAAGGATTTTAATTAAATTGAATCGCTGGAAAAAACAAATTTAAAAATAAAAATGAATTATTCAACAACCAAATAAATTTAAATAACTCACCTTTATTAAATGTGTTTTAAGTAGAAGTACCTTTATCAAAATATAATTCTTTGGAATTTCCTAAATTCTAAAATTATAAAATTTCAGGAACAAATGATTAGACACAAACATCACGTCCTTTTTTATAACTCGTCGTGTAAATAGAATAGCACCACGATATTGCATATAATATCTGAAGAGGGTGGCGTACGGTCAAAAAATACTGTGGAAAGTTAAGTAAAAATGTGATTTATTTATCACAATCGTTAATTAGGTAATGATCAACCAAATCAAATTTTATAACCGACCTACTCATCAAATAAAATGTTATAGGAAACAAGAAACAGAAACGATAAATAAAAAAGACGAAAAAGAAAAGAAAAAGAATCGAAGAAAAAATTATGCTCTAGAAAAAATTTGTCTTACTCTAATAGAAATTTAAAACATGACATACAAAAGATTACAAGGAATGAAAAAAATGAAAGATAGTAATAAATAATATACTTAGTGCGTTTACTGCTGATATTTATATTTTGAAACCGGATTCGTGTCACCAGTATCTGAAATTGGTTCATAACTTTTGTGCTAGCGTAGAGAATGACGACGAAGTTAATATAGCTTGTGTATTAATTAAGAGTTTTGTTAAATTTCAAGCAATATTTTATGGTTATTAACCAGATTAATGTTTTCCTTTTGTTAAATATTGACTAGAAGGTGAAATTATAGTCTAAATCATTATTTTATTCATTTAACGCGAAGTGATCCATTTTGGCCCTTGTATCTTGAAGGTCGCCAGAAAAGAGGTTTTTATTAAATGAGTTAAAGAATTATTTTAAATGTAATTGTTATATCTGATACTTTTGTACATGATTATATAGGCAAAAGCTTTTCAAATGAGCATAGAATCGAACCCTATTTTATTATGGGAGGTTAGATATGAGTGTTTAAAAGATCGTGTGCCACTCTGCCCCACTTTCCCCTACAAATCGAATTGATAACATCCTTTTTTGAAATCGGATTAAAATTAAATTCAAGGCTCTGTGCAATAGAATTCTCACATTATTTTCTTTAAACCCTACATATTTGATAAAAGATGTCTAAAAATGAGGTTATCCATTTAAAATTAAAATAAATAAACATTTTTATCACATCTTAGGATCTGCTAAAGAGATTTAATTTTAAACGAATTTAGTATAGGGAATAAGAGAACTAAACACTATTGTTATTGTTAGTTCTACTTTTACTAATACAAAAGAAGTATTATGTACATTTTTTACCCAAATTTTGGAATACCTACGTGCAGCCGACTGAAGGTCATTTATGATTTAGAATTTGGGATCATTTCTATCGCTCTTACGAAACATTACGAGATCAAGGCGATGTCCCCAAAAAGAGAATTATTACAAACATCCAAATCAAACAATGCGATCTGAGAACAAACAATCGTTATTAGCGCCATTAAAATTTGGTAATTTGGTGGAATAAAATCAGGGTCGTAGATAGTTCAAGAAGCAATATTGTAACCAGTGGCAGCTTTCATTAATAAAAACTGGTCAAGTGCGTTATGAACACGCATTATGTTTGGGTTCTGTAGTAGTTATTTCAAGCATTATTATTCTATATTTAAAAGTTAACGTTATACTCCGGTCTGTTGACGAGAGATAGGCCCTTTTATGACATTAATTTGCCACAGGACGGGAAGTGTTTTAAGTTGTAAGCAGGGTCTATACAAGAATGCTTATATATTTTTGAATGCTGAAATAATCTATATCTTCGAACATACCCCTGTAGAATTAGCATAACTTCAAAACTAGGGCCCGGTTGTTTGAACGCTGAATAACGTAATAATATTTTAATTTATATTTGAAAAAGCGTTGATAAACAGTAGATATTCCATTTCTTGGTACATACATACCGATTTCATGCTATCCTTTTCTAAATGTATTATTTAAACGAGTATCATATGATAATTGGTACGTTAATTCTAGAATACATAAAAGTTTGAATTTATGGTTGCTTAAATTATTATTATTGTCATTTTCAATATGTAAACATTATCTAAATAAATTTTTAAATCCTCTTTTTGTTAATATTAATTGCAAACTTCGCATTTATAGTATTTTCTAACACTTAAAAACACTGAAAAGAGTCACGACAAGCAATTAATCTGAAAAAAAAGATAAGTAAACATGCTTATGTTTTCACCAATACTTATTGCATATATATATATATATATATATATATATATATATATATATATATATATATATTGCGATCAGTAAATGCAAACTTCGTTCCAATCATATCCTTTCCGTGTTAGAGGTTGCACAGTTTGAATAGATTGCGATAAAACACAATCCATCCCATTCCACCACCATCGAGATGATGGCCCACCTGTACCACCATACCGAGAAGAAAGTCAAAACTTACTCTTCCCGCCACAGTGATACGGCAGAGGTACATGTTTCGTCTCTACTAGACTCATCAGGGTAGCGACATGCACCTGTCTGTGCAAAGGACATCTCGATGGTGGTGGAATGGGACGGATTGTGTTTTATCGCAATCTATTCAAACTGTGCAACCTCTAACACGGAAAGGATATGATTGGCACGAAGTTTGCATTTACTGATCGCAATTTATTTCATTTATACACGGAGTTGCATATAGTTGTACGTTTGCTGAATGTGATTTCAGCACTACAACGGCATAATGTGGATTTATCCACTGGTATTGCATCTCACAAGGAGGAATCAAGAAGTATAAAAATTTTATTTAACAATAAATATAGTACAATATTATTTTTTATTTCCAGATGGAATTTAATGATCAATACTTATTTCCTTCATGCAAAACGATTGCTAATCAATATTACTTTTTAGTTAATTTGATCTACCATGAATTAACTTTTAACTACCTGGATCAGAAATCGGCAACATTTAATTTCGTAATTCTCTACTAGATGGCTATAGTGTTATTTTACAAGAAAAGCGTCATTGATTTTTAGAAAAATAATTACTAATTTAAACAAATTATCGTGTGCTGTGTTGTGATACAAGATTTTAATATTATTTCAAACCTAATATTTATTATGATAAATATACTGTGTTGTGATACAAGATTTTAATATTATTTCAAACCTAATATTTATTATGATAAATATATTCTATCAGGTTAGTATACAAAATATAATTTATTAATTTTATTATTTTTTATTTAAAAAAAAATTAGGTTAATTTTTGATACTAGTTTTCAATGTCTAAAAAATTAAAGCTGAAAGCTTTATCTGCCTTATCTTATATATATATATATATATATATATATATATATATATATATATATATATATATATATATATATATATATATATAAATACCTTGTTAAATTAATTTTATTTCGTCCCAATATATTACCAAACACAATTCCAGCTACTTTATTTATTTTCTTTTTTCCAAAATCTCGTTCGGCCAAGTTTTTTTAGTTCGATTTGAATAATTTTCTTCTATATTCTTCTAGTCAAAATAATATCTAATAACAGTTGGTAGTGTTGGTTTCTGTTTCTTCGGATATCGGATCGCGAATATATCGCATGTTCTTAAAATAACTCTATCACATTCTCCATAAATAATAAATAAATTTAAATAATCTTCTTGTGTGTAATTTAATCGCCCCAGCATTATTAATATTAATGAATATCAAATGGCAAGAAATAGTGACAATTCTGTAGGGTTCGATTGTTTTATTTTCGCCACGACTCGCCGTCATGGCTAAATAATAACAAAACTGAAAAGTCGTATGACATTTTTACAATAGAAAAATGTTGAATTGCCAATATTTCGAAAACTATAAATTTTTGGAATACACAACCTTATTTTTAATGCTTAAAATGATAAAATTATAAAAACTGGTGCTTTCTATTTAAAAAAAATGACTTTTGACGACTTTTTAAATATAACTTTTATTCTTCTTTTTTGACCATTCTGCACTAATAATTTTCAAAATATCATAAAGAGACTACTAAAGTTGATCTTCGTCTACAAGAAAACTAACCCAAATTAAATAATAAAGACTATCTTATAGGAAAAATTTATAGTTAAGTTTTGGTCCGCAAACGTCATTTTTGACATAAAAATTTAAATATGTCCAAAACGGTGAGACTTAAGTATAAAACATTATGCATAAAATATGTCTAGAATTTTACGTAAAAATCAAACATGCAATAATATGTAGGGTGTTCCATTTAAAATAAACAATTTGACATTTACTTCCGGTATTACTGGAAGTGCTGCCATCTTGAAAATATTTTAGCCAGCTGTCCCTCATGCACGTTAGTACTCTGTCAAATTTTCAGATTTCTCCTAATTATCGCTTTCCCACAATCGATCGATAAAATTCTCAGAGAATCATTTTACATAAAACCATACGGAAGCCAGACCAAACACAATAATTAACATGCAAGTGATGAGAAGAACGGAAATAAAGTAATAAAAACGATATCTGGACAAACAAGAGACAGGATTAAAAATGATGATCTGAGGGGATAATATATCATTAAGGATGTGTCAACATATGCAAGAAAAAAAAATTTGAAGGTAGCCCATAAAAGAAAGAAAGCTATAGAAAATAAACCACTTAGAAAAATACTTCCTGGACGACCACCAAAGCACTGAATACAATATTGAACATCAGTTGAGGAAGAGGTATTCTGTTATACCAAAACAAGAAAATCCTACCCAAGTGAAAAAAGAAGAAGAAAAAGAAGAACAATTTTTTTGCTTTTCTTTAAAATAAATCTCTCGTGGAAATATTTCGGGTAAACCTCTGGCAATATTTTATAAGCGGAATCTTGACAATTCGTACATAATCAAAAAAAAATATATATTTTTAAAAGTTGCGCGAGATCGGTAAAACTGTTTGACTGAGTACTTTACAGCAGTAAAATTTGTGCTCATCAAAAATGCATAATGAATAAATGCATAATTAAATAGTTGTTAAAATATTTATATATGAAAATAGACCGATAATTGAACATAATCCTTACAAAAAATATTAATCGTCCTCGTTCTTAATAAAGAAATAATCGGTTTGATGACTTTCCCTCTTCCGACGCTTATGTAACTGAATAACATCCTTTACCTTGTCCTCTGATGAGTTTATTTCTTTTTAAATAATCTACGAATTATGTAGGCGAGGAAAACTGGGTCACAAGTTACAGGTCAAGGCTATACGTTCAGGGAATCGAGCACAAAACACACAAGATAAGTAGTGTTTATGGTTAAAACCCTAAGTTCAGTTGTTATTAGGTCGGCTTACAAAAGTTTTAGTGTTTGGGGACCGTCATTTATAGGGAGAATAATAGAAAATGGAAACAGTCCCAATTTGGAGAATGAAATTGGGAAGTATATCAGCCACAAATAAATTAGGTTGTTTGTATCCGGATTTTTACGATTGGTGAGCCTGGTTATGGTCACAGAGGGATAGTTTAATGAGAAGTAGTGTTTGTTTTATAAATCTTAGTTAAAGGAAATTTCTTTGCCTCTCAAATATCAGGATTCATTATTATTTTAATATATAAATACAGGATGTCTAGAAGTCATAGATAACCTGTCAACTGCGGATGAGCCGCATCATGGTCTACCAAATTTGCAATAATGATCTTAGTAAAAGTGCTGCGGTTTTCGAGTTTTTTAAAAGTTTTAGTATTTTTTGTCGTTTCTCCAAATGAAAAAATCTTTAAGAAATTTTTGGTTGAAAATTTTTTCAACCTTCAACTTTGACCAGTCGCAGTGGAATTGCATTTGAGATGTGGATGTCCGTAGAATATTAAGAATATCGTGGACAGAGAGAGTAACAAATGTGGAGGTTTTGCGAAGAATGCGGAAAGAGAAAGAATTAGTACTTACTATTAAAGAACGCAAACTGCAATACTTCGGACATTTTATGAGGGGAGATAAATACCAGTTGCTGCAATTAATTATCCAGGGAAAAATAATAAGCAAAAGATCCATAGGAAGAAGAAGGCATTCATGGTTAAAGAACTTAAGAGAATGGTACAATTGCAACAACTGCCAACTGTTTAGATCTGCAGTGTCAAAGATACGCATAGCTTTGATGATAGCCAAACTTCGGAACGAGGACGGCACCTGAAGAAGAAGAAGTGGAAAAAAACCACGCATATTGCGCCAATCATCTTAAAAAATTACTTGTTTAATGGAGATTTAAGAATGCAATAAAATTTATTGCTTACAGTAGAATCCCGATTATCCGAACATCCGATTATCCGGACTCATTCGTCATCGCTCTAATTGCTGATTTAAAAATGTTTTGACCGTGGAATGATACATGTTACGACAAGTTTATTCTCGCCTCCGACCGTGTACTCCCGCTCTCATTTGTTTGCGCGATAGTGTTTGTTATTATTTCATTTTTTTTTGGATAGCGTTCAACTGATAGGTTGTCTTTAATTTTTGTTTACGTTTTGCATAGGAAATCTAAAATGTCCAAGCGAAAAAGAGTAGTATTGTCTCTTAAAGACAAAGTGAAGATAATTGAAAGTATAAAAAATGGTGGATCTAGCAGTAAGTTGGGGCAAATATATGGTGTAGGAACTTCTACGATATAAGACATTAAAAAGAATTCTAATTCCATAATGAAATTCACCTGCGCGCTTGAGAAAGAAGATGGAAGTACGCAACGTAAAGTCATGAAAAAATCTCAAAATGAAATTCTGGAGAACACAGTTTTTACCTAGTTTTTACAAAACAGAGCATGCGGCCAGCCCATATCTGGACCTCTTTTATGGTGAAAAAGCATTGGATTTTAATCAAAAGCTTGGTGATACTTTTTTCAAGGCGAGCTGGCTGTAGATGATTAGCAAGATTCAAATCTAAACATGGGATTCGAGAATTGGAAATTCAAGGAGACAAACTATTTGCTACCGTTGCTTCAGCCGACTCTTTTGTAGACGAGTTAAAAGCATTTCTAGATGAAAAAGAATACGATTTAGATTTTGTATACAATGCGGACGAAACAGGTTTTAATTGTAAAGCTTTACCAAACAAATCATTAGCATCGAGTCATGAAAATGCAGCCCCGGGGCACAAACTGAGTAAGAACACAGTTAGAGTTATGGTTTGCGCGAACGCTAAAGAAACACATCGATTGTCACTGCTACTAATTGGTAAATCTAAAAATCCGCATTGTTTCGAAAATGTTAAAATCCCCTTAACTTACGCTAACCAACAAAAAGCGTGGATGAACACAGATATTTTTCTTACTTGGTATGAAAATATATTTATTCTTGAGGTGAAGAAATTTCAAAAGGACGTGGGAAAAGAGGGCGATGTGTTGTTGTTGTTAGATAATGCGCAACGCACTCTTCCACTAAAACACTAAGTCGAGAAAATGGGAAGTTTACAGTTAAGTTTTTGCTTCCTAACGTAACAAAAGGGATAAAAGTAAACGGAGTTTTAATCAATAATATTAGATATAATAATAGCTGATAGTTTGAAAGACCTAGAAAAAAATAATGAATAAAATATTAAGAGTTAGTGGAGAATATGGACTCTCTCTTAACACGAAAAAGATCAAGTTCATGATAATTAGTAAAAACAACACCAATAATAATGAAACCCTAATAGTAGGAGGCCAGCACATAGAAAGAGTTAAGAAATACACCTACTTGGGAACCCTAATAACAGAAAATAATGACTATACCGTCGAAATACACACCAGAGTCGAGAAAGCACGTGCCAACTTTATTAGAATGAAAAAGGTTATCTGCAGCAAAGATCTAACGTTAGCTCTGAAAATACGACTGACTAAATGTTACGTATACAGTGTTCTATATTATGGAATGGAAGCATGAACACTGAATCGAGAGGCAATGAGAAGACTTAACTCTTTTGAAATGTGGACCTATAGAAGAATTCAGAGGATTTCGTGGGTGGATCGAGTTACGAACGCCGAAGTGTTGAGAAGAATGGGGAAAGAAAAGGAAGTCGAGATAACAGTAAAACAGAGAAAACTGCAGTTTTTCGGACACATTATGCAGGCAGAAAAGTACAGCATCTTACGGCTCATAATCCAAGGCAAAATAAGTGGCAGAAGAGGCGTAGAACGATGACGAATTTTATGGCTAAAAAACCTAAGGGAATGGTTTGGATGCAGTTCAGAGCAACTGCCTCAAAAATTAAAATAGCTATTATGATTGCCAACCTCCGCAATGGAGAAGGCACTTGAAGAAGAACGTAACATCGAATTTGCAACCTATGGACCAAAGTGTCATCGGAACTTTAAAGCGTTTATACAAAAGGCAGCTACTGCGTCGTCTTTTGCCAGCATACAACAGTCAAATAGAAACGATCTTAAAATTTTTTAGAAAATTAATTTAAAATATTGTTGTTATGTGCTGGTAGAAGTGTGGAACTCTGGGGAATCGCAAACATTAAAAAGGACATGGAATAAATTATTAAAATTAACTCCTTCTAATTCTTCAGTTAAATCGCATGACGATTGTTTCAAAGAAATAACAGAAGCAATGAAAATTCTTAGCTTTGATGAAGGGTGCGATGAAGAGAATATTAAGGAATGGCTGAACTGCGATAGTGAAGACCCTGGATTCCAAATATTAACTGAAGAAGAAATCATTCACGATTTGAACAGTAATGAGAGAGAAGATGAAGAAGAGGCTGAAAGCTTTTGAAGCTCTAGATGTTGCTTTTAAGTGGTTGTAGTGAAAGACAGGACGAATCGGATCCCATACAGAAAGATGTAATTCATTGCGTCAAAGATCAATAACAAGTCATTTCCAATCGAAATTTTACATAGGTGTTATGTAATTCATTATGGTTATAGCTCGTAATTTTTTATATTGCATTGTCTAAATGACGTACGTAAAACCCATTACATAATAAAAATTGATTAAAATTTAAATATTGTTTGATTTGACTTTGAAATCGATTATTCGGATTTCCGATTATACGGAATACCCCTGGTTTTATTTGATCCAGATAATCGAGATTCTACTGTATATGTTTCTTTATTATTGTTATTGCTATCTGAATAGCAAAGGATGCCTTTTCGCAAATTTCTAAAATTATAATTCGGATATTAAAAATACTTTTCTTTTAAGTTATGTGGATACTGGTCGATATACATAAACAATAACAAATGTGTTTAAATTTTATTTTTTTATAAAAAAATTACAAAAGGTGTTCAAAATGGCGTCTTCTCTCTCTAATTCATGTCCTGCACCTGTTAATAAAATAACTGTTAGTTTGGCGCACATAACCTTCAGTATTTATATGTTCGGTGGCTGAATGTATATGTTTTCGCAGCTGTTCAACCACAGAAATTAGCACTTAATATACCAGGTCTTTAAGACAACTCCAATAAAAATGTCTAATGGTTTTAAATCCGGAAGTACCACTCTGTATATGTAATGTAAAAAGTGTTATATGTTCCAAACTTGACTTAATTATCTTTAAAAAAAATAATATAAATCTAAATAAAATTTTTATAAAAAAAATCGAACCGACTTCTAAAAGTGCGCTAAAAAGTGAAAAATAACTATAAATTTTTATATGAAATTGTACTTTTTGAAGTAGGCACCAAATTAATACCTGACAAAATGTGATTGGCATAAACAGATTAAAAATACTTTATTTATAATTGCTTTCTTTACATAATTTGTATATATTAGTAGTTGGCGCCGACTAACTAAAAATCGAAAAATAAAAGTTTTTATAAAAAAAATTGAACTGACTTCTAAAGTGCACTAAAAAGTGAAAAAATAACTATAATGCTTTATATGAAATTGAAATTTTTGAAGTCGGCGTTAAATTATTTCTCAATGAAACAAATAACTACTGATATATACACATTATGGTAAGAAAGCAATTACAAAAAAAGTATTTTTAATCTGTTTATGCGAGTCTCATTTTGTCAGGTATTAATTTGGAGCCGACTTCAAAAATTTCAATTTCATATAAAAATTTATAGCTATTTTTCACTTTTTAGCGCGAAATTGTGTTTTTCAATTTTTAGTTTTAAATTCATTATGATATCCATAAATTATTTGAACCAAGTACTAATCGAAATTAGTGTACCTCGCAATGACTCCAAAGTGGCAAAAAGGTACCCATTTTATCCAAAATTGTAAATCACCCTAAAATGAACCACTAAAAATTCTTTAATTCTTCAAGCAAATATTTAGTCTTTCATAGTGAATCCACTATCATAAATTTCAAATTCATTTTAGATTGGTAATATAGGCCCCAAAACTTTCCAATATCAATATTTAAAGAACCTGAGACGTATGAAATCCGAAAATTAAAAATTTCTTGACCGTCATATTGTATCTGACATATTAGATTTTCTTAAAATAATTATATATTCGCTATTTACATCCTCAAAAACGATCCAGTACCACCTTTGAACAAAATCGAAAAATGTAAAATGTTTAGTCTGCTATATTGAATTCTGAAAAAATAGTTTTAAATTCATAATTTCCACCTTCAAGAACCCCCTATATCAGTTTTGGAGAAAATCGAGAAATGTAAAATTTTAAGGACGCCATATTGAATCCGCCAGATTGAGTTTGCAAGAAATATTTTAAATTCGTAATTAAGACTAAGAAAAATTCCTCAATACTGATTTTAGAAAAAATCGTGAGTTGTAGAATCTTTAATCCGCCATCTTGGATTCGCCATATTTAATTTTTTTAAATAATGTTAGATTCGTAATGTGCGATCCCCAAAACTCCCCCATATCAATTTTGGAAAAAGTCGGACAAAATTAATTTTTTATCCGCTATATTAGATACGCCATATTGAATTTTTTAAAAATAATTTCAGATTCGTTATGTGCGACCCCGAAAATTTTCCCATATCAATTTTCGAGAAAATCGGACAAAATTGAATATTTTTGTCCGTCATATTGGATCAGCCATATTGAATTTTTTAAAAATAATTTTAGATTCGTTATGTGCGACCCTGAAAACTCCCTCTTACCAATTTTGGAGAAAATCGAATAAAATTGATTTTTTTGGCCGCCATATTGAATCTGCCATATTAAATTCTTTAAAAATATTTTGAATTGGTTATGTGCGACGCCGAGGACTCCCCACATCAATTTTGGAGAGAATCGGACAAAACTAATTTTTTTTTGCCGCCATATTGAATTTTTCAAAAACAATTTCAGATTTGTGCGACCCCGAAAACTTCCTCATACCAATTTTGGAAAAAATCGGACAAAATTGATTATTTTCGTCCGCCATATCGAATTTTTTAAAAATATGGGACCACGGTAGCAACTTACTGAACATAATGTAAAAAATTTCATTCAAATTGGTGCCGCCGTTTTGGAGTAATCGGTGTACTTACATAAAAAAAAAAACATAGTCAACGAATTTAGAAGTCGATTAAAACTAAAAAAAATAATAAAATTTAACACCCTGTATCTTAAAAACAAAGCAATATCGGTCATATATTTATATGAATTCTTAGGCTTAAAATTAGCTTAAGAATAACTCTTTAAAATTTTTTGCCCTTATTTGGAAGCACCCTGTATATATTTCCAATGCCAGTGTCAATAATTTGGGAAAGATCGTGTCTTTTTGACGTAATGTCAGTCCTTAGGGGTCCTTTATTAAAACATGTTTTGTAAGGTTAGTTTGTAACTTGCATAACTCAAGAACCTATTTTCTGCGATTCAAAATCAAAATAAGTCGTTCTAGGTAAATATTTCTTTATCACTTATGAATATTCAACACTTTCTCTATTCCTGTAAAAGACCGAAAAATAATAAACCCATTGTTAAATAGACTATCAACGATAAAAACAAAACTTTCTTCGATACGAAACCTTTCATAGGTGAAGGTTCAAATCTGAAGAAATTGTTCTTTAAAGTGGGTGTACCGTCTAGTAATCTTATAATTTCTAATTTCTATTTAAAATTATGCCTCTCTTTGACTTTATTTTACCTATAAACGGGGTTTCTGGGTCAATTTCACTTTTCAATTTTAACCAGCTCGTAGAAAGACACAAATCGTCATTTTTAGATAGCAAAATGGATAATCTGTATCGTTTAGTGAAAGTAAAATTTCTTGATGAGAGAAATGGTTCTGTTTCTCTTTATTGTTTTATTGTTTTAGTGAGATACAAGCAAATAATAATTATTTATACATATGTGATTGACGTTTAGCAGACGGTAAAATGATATTTTGGAAAGGTTAAGATGAAGGTTAATTAGTTTAAAGCGGATTTAAATTAGGTGATTTAGTTTTATTTGATTCTTATTTAATTTCTTTTATTTTGCGTTGGGCTTATCTTTCAATAATTATTATTGTTATTCAGGGCAATTACTACCAAATAATAATACTTTCTTGGTAATTATATTTATATAGTTTAAAAAACCAATATTATGATCTTAATGTAAACGTATTTTAATTACTGAAATTCTTTAGATTATTAAACTTTTTTGTTAACTTATTGTAATAAAAACAATAAAAACGCTCTATTATATTTCAGACCGATGGAAAAGTCAAAACGGCGCATCCGATATGTCTGATAGTTAATAGTCCTTCAATATACAGAATAGATGTGAATAAGGCTTGACAAACACACACGTGTGGATCAATTGAGGACATGATTTACGGCAGCAACTATATCATTATTCTATCAAGGCTGTAGAATAATATTTTAACAGGCTTGACATCAGATACTCACAGCGGACAATCACCTTTTGATTTAACTGGTTTTGACATTGTCACGAGGAAGACAACTGGAAACCACCACACCATTATTCTAAATGCTAAGAATTTCCTGTAAAGCCAATCAAGGCTTTCACGCTTTGAACCGACTCCTAAAAGTGCGCTAAAAAGTGAAAAATAACTATAAATTTTATACGAAATTGAAATTTTTGAAGTCGGCTCCAAATTAATACCTGACAAAATGAGACCTGCATAAACAGATTAAAAATACTTTATTTGTAATTGCTTTCTTGCCATAATTTATATATATTAGTAGTTATTTATTTAATTTAAAAATAATTTGACGCCGACTTCAAAAATTTCAATTTCATATAAAAATTTGTAGTTATTTTTCACTTTTTAGCGCACTTTTAGAAGTCAGTTCAATTTTTTTTATTAAAAATTTTATTTTTCGATTTTTAGTTTTGAATTCATTATATCTATAAATTATTTGAACTAAGTACTAATCGATATCCGTATGCTTCGCAATGACTTCATGGTGGCAAAAAAGTACCCATTTTATCCAAATTGAAAATCACCCTAAAATGAAACACTAAAAATTCTTTGATTCTTAGAGTTCTCCAAATATCAGTGAAATTATGTTAAACAAATATTTATTATGTCATAGTAAACTCACTATCTTAAATTTCAAATTAATTTTAGATTGGTAATATAGGCCCCAGAACCTTCCCATATCGATATTTGAGGAACTTAAGACGTAAATTTCTTAGCCCAATATATTTTATACTGCATATTGAGTTTGTGTACGCCCCAAGAACCCCGCAGTATCAATTTTAGACAAAATTGGAAAATGTAAAATTTTCAGTCCCTCATATTGTATCGTATCAACCTAATAGTTGTAAAAAATTAACTTCATATTCGTAATATACAACCCCGAAACCCCTTAATACCAAATCTGAAAAAATATGAATAAGGTAAAATTTCCAAACCACCATATTGGACCATATTGAATTTCAAAAAAAAACATCTTGATCTAATCTAAATCTAAACCCTTCAAAGTCCCCTAATACCAATTTTTGATAAAATTCGGAAATTTAAAACTTCTAAACCGTCACATTGGATCTGATTAGATTTTCTTAAAATAATTTTATATTCGCTCTTTATTACATCCTCAAAAACGATCCAGTCCCACTTTTGAACAAAATCGAAAAATGTAAAATTTTTAGTCCGCTATATTGGATTCGCCATATTGAGTCCTGAAAGAATAATATTAAATTCATAATTTACACCCTCAAGAACTCCCTATATCAGTTTTGAAGAAAATCGAAAGATTTAAAATTTTTAGGAGGACCTATTGGATAGTAGAGTTTTTCAAAAAATATTTTTAATTCATAATTAACACTAACAAAAATTCCCCAAAACTGGTTTTAGACCAAAATCTTTAATCCACCATCTTGGATCTCCTGGAAATAGTTTTTTTTTTAAATAATTTCAGATTAGTAATTTGCAATCCCAAAAACTCCCTTATATCAATTTAGGAAAAAATCGGACAAAATAATTCTTTTGTCCGCCATATTGGATCCTTTATATTGAACTTTACAAAAATAATTTCAGATTCGTTATGTGCGATCCCGAGAACTCCCCCATACCAATTTTCGAGAAAATCATACAAAATTGATTTTTCGTGTCCGCCATATTAGATCCCCCATATTGAATTTTTAAATAATAATTTTAGATTCGTTATGTACGACCCCGAAAACTTTCCCATACCAATTTTGGAGAAAATCGGATTAACTTTTTGTCCGCCATATTGGATCCGCCATTTTGAATTTTTTAAAAATAATTGTAGATTCGATGGGTACAAAAATTCCTCCACACCAATTTTGGAGAAAATTTGACATAATTAATTTTTTTGGCCGCCTTATTGTCAGCGCCATCTTGGATTTTACTGCATCATTTTCATCCAAAATAATATGGGACCACGGCAGTAACTTCCTGAATATAACGTAAAAAAATTCATTCAAATCGGTGCCGCCGTTCCAGAGCAATCGATGTACATACATAAATAAAAATACATAGCCGACGAATTGAGAACCTCCTTCTTTAAGAAGTTAAAAAAGGAAAACAGGGCAGAGACAAAGGTATAGATAGCATTAAGAGTAGCCAACGTCCAACGAGGACAGGGCACACAAAGAAGAATACGAAGAACATTTGTAAAAAACACGTTTAAAAATAAAATTGTAAGATAAAATTTCTCTTGCAAAAGATCAGGAAGCACCATATATGTTGTAATTTTTCTATTTGTTATAGACAGAAATTACGAACAAATATTCAATTTTTTAAAATGATAAGAAAAGTATAATTAATAAATTGTAAAAACGCAAAATCCTGCATTTATACAAATAACTCCGTAGACCCTGACATTATACCGAGTGTTTTCCTATTCCATAAATTATATCGGCTAATTATTCACGATTTTACTTTTAAATGTTTAATGTAATATCTATCTAATTTAGATCGACGTTAATAGATATAAATTCAACAGGTATACGAGGATATTATTGAAAATTTGAAAACACTTATTTTAGTAATTTTTGGGTCCTAACAGTGCGAAAAAGCTATACAATTAGTGAGCTTATTTGGTAGATCTTTCAAAATTTCTAGTACACATTTGCTCACACAGGAACTAAAAAATAGTGCCATACTCTAAATCTGCAATAAAACCCCAACTAAGATTCAACTAGTGGGTAATACGTCGATTTTTCCATTAATGATGCCATTTCTCTGAACACTATTTTTACCGCATTGAGAAGAAACCTTTTTAATTTAAGTACAAAATATGGTCTCTAAATTTTAACTCGAAATCAATATGAGACTAAAAAATATTAATACAAATTTTATTTGTTTTCTTTTACGTTCAAATCATGCAATCTAAGTGCAAATAAAACAATACGTATTCTGAAGCAGAGTAGAATCTCATTACAGTATACTTCTATCTATTCGTCATATCTCTTACTTTAATAGAATCGCGATTGATTCATGGAATTGTGGTAGCATTTGTGAAAATAGTGATCTAATCCTCTATATCGAATGCAGCAAGTTCATTAAGATACATAAAAAAGAGGACAGGCCGAGTATTATGCTCTGAGGAACTCCTCATGTCTTACCTTTAACTCGTCAGATCTACCTTCACCATCACCAGAGTAAATAATTTGTTTTCTAATTGATAAATACGATAAAAACCAGTTAATTAAGACTCATCTGAATCCACCGTTTTTCCAATGGTATTTTGTTACTCACACAATCGAAAGCTTTTAAAAGGTCAGAGAACACAACTGCAGCCACACTACACTATTTTAGTCCTTTAGAGGTTACACTTTATAGGCCTGAGAGATTCTCAGAAAAATTATTGTTAGTTTTAATTTTTAGCTTAAAAAAATTAGAATCCTAATAAAATTTTTATAAAAAAGGTAAACCACCTGCTAAAAAAGCGCTAAAAAGTGAAAAATAACAATATAAATTTTTACTTACCAAACAAAATGCGATTCAAATAAAAAGATACTTTATTTGTAATTACTTTCTTACCGTAGCTTGTACGTATCTTGTGTCGGCAGTTATTTGTTTCATTTAGCAATAAATTGGCCCCGACTTTAAATATTTTAATTCCATATGAAAATTGACATTTTAACTCATTTTTCGAAGTCGATTCATATTTTTTATAAAAATATTATTAAGATAGGATAGGAGGAAAATTTTATTTTCCAATTTTTAGTTTTGAATTGAGTTGACTTTTAGGTAGCAAAAAAGTACACATTTTATCCAAAGTTGTAGACTACACTAAATTGAACAACAAAAATTTCTTTGATTTTGAGAATTCTCTAAATACCAGTTTTGAATTAAATTATATATATATATATATATATATATATATATATATATATATATATATATATATATATATATATATATATATATAGTCTGCTATAGTAAATCCGCTACCTTGAGTTACAAGAAATTAATTTTTGATTTTTAACATAGGCCCCAAAAACCCCATATACCGGTATTGAAAGAACCTGAGATATATAATTTTTTTAGTCCGATATCCTACATATTGAGTTTGAAAAAGTTAGTTTAAGATCCGTAATATGTGCCCCAAAACCCTCCAATATAAACTCGGACAAAATCGGAAAAATGTCAACTTTTAGTCCTCCATATTGTATCTGTCTTATTAAATTGTAAAAAAAATAAGTTGGAATCGTAAAATACGATTCCGAAAATCCTAGATTACCAAATTTGAAAAAATGTGAATTGTATAAAATTTTCAACCCACCATATTGAATCCGCCATATTAACTTTCAAAAAAATTATTTTAAACTATTAATCTAATGTTAATCTACATCCTCGAAAATCCCTCAGTCTCAATTTTGGGCATAATTGGGAAATATAGAATTTTTAGACCGCCATATGGCATCTGTCATATTGTATTCTTTTAAGCAATTTTAAATTTGTTATTTACGCTCTCAGAGACCCCCAGCACCAATTTTTAACAAAATCAAGAGATGTAAAATTTTTAGTCCGCCATATTAGATCCGCCATATTGAAATTTTTACAAATAATTGTAAATTCATAATTTACACCTTCAAAAACTCCTCTATACCAATTTTAAACAAAATAGAGAGATGTTAAATTTTTAGCCCGCCATATTGGATTCGCCGTATGTTTTTTTTAATTATTTTAAATTCGTAATTTACCCCCTCAAAAACCCCCTATACCAATTTTGGAGAAAATCGAGAGATGAAAAATATTGATTTTTTAAAAAATTATTTCGTTATGTACGACTCTGAAAACATTCCCATACCAATTTTGGAGAAAATCGGACAAAATATTTTTTTTGTCCGCTATATTATCAGCGCCATCTTGGATTTTACTAAACAAATTTCGGCCAAAATAATGTGCGACCACCGCAGTAACTTTCTGGACATAATGCAGAAAATTTTATTCAAATCGGGGCTGTCGTTCTGGAGTAATCGACGTACATACATAAAAAAATATATAGCTGTCGAATTTAGAACATTCTTCTTTTAGAAGTCGGTTAAGAAGGGTTTATGTTAAACACATTATCTTACATTTTAAAATCAAAAAAAATATGCAATCGAAATAGCAATAAGGGATAAACTGAACAAGTAACTAAAAAGGAAAATAAGAAACAAGCTGAAAAAATTGGCAAGAAAGAACACAGCAGCAAAAGTGCTAAAGAGACGATAGCTTTAAAGTGGATTGGTAGAAATTTAGAAACTGAAACAGTTTGAGCAGAAAAAGAGTAGAAGATTGGTGAGAATAAGAAAACCTGTTTTTGTGTAGAATGGTTGAAGAATACACTAAAACAAAATAAAATTTTTGACCGATTTAACTACTGTGAATACATAAATATTCTTATAGAAAAATATTTAGGGCATCTCTTCCATATAAGGGGAGAGAGAAGCCATTATAGGTAGAAGAAACCTTTTAATTTCATGTATTTCTATTAGAACAAAAAGTTTACTTTTTCAGTTTGTATTCTGTTGTTCTGTAGGATTAAAAGTTTATTTTGCTGGATTTATCTATACAAATAAATAAAAATTGAAGCGTCTGTCTGTCTGTATGTCTAAATTAAAATTCGAAACGGCTGAATCGATATCGATGAAAATTTACAAACATGAAGAGGCGATTGTCAGAGTGATATAGGCTGCTTTTTTTCTGTCGGTCTGTCTACCTGTCTGTATGGGCTAATCATCGAAACGGTTGAACCGATATTTGTCCATCTTTTCATATGTTATTTTAGACCAATTCTAATAGCAATTAACCTAACTTTTTTGGTATTTTAATAGAAAGTTAGTGGAACAGTGTTTGATTTAAAAAAAATAGAGAATTCGAATAACTTAACACTCTTTTATTTCTGAAGTTTCACTCGACGAACTCGCGGGTAAAAGCTAGTTACAAATATAAGTGTTAAGATTTACTCTATTATTAAGTTTTGTGAGTAAATTGTTGATTTTTGGGACATCAACTATTGTGTATTTTTTATCTTAAACATATTTTTAGTAGAACCCTCGTAAACATTTTTTTTAATATAAAAACTATAATAGACATTAAAACAATACGTTGAATATTGACAACTTTACTACATAAGTGGAAAACATACACTTATATGGTTATTTATGGCCGATTTAAAATTATTTTATGAATTTATAATTTTATTTTATTATAATCACTTATGCAAAGTACATTATAAACATAAGCATTACTACGGTAAGACATTTATTGATTGGTTATAAACAAGATATTATCCTTGTTAGTGGGCGGTAAGAATTTTATGGACATTATTTGATGAAAAAAGTTTTAAGTACACGTTGTAAAATATTTACTGTATTGCGCATTTGTGAATTGCAACACTTCTTGATTGATAATAATGCAACAATAAGTGCTTTTCTAAAATTGTACAGTTATATATATATATATATATATATATATATATATATATATATATATATATATATATATATATATATATATATATATATATATATATATATAACACAGCTGAAGTAGCCGATAACATTTACGCGGTCTTACCTTCACCTCGGTCGGCAATAGCAGTTGTTGCAGCTTCAACGCCTGAGGCCATTTCCAGAGAAAACCAGCTCAAAACATTACTTCATAACTTAACATTACAGATGTCCGATTTTAGAGCAGAATTAGGCAACATCAAACATAATATCACGACAAAGAAAGCACTGGAACGACACGATCGTCCCTCACGATCGCGTTCGCACACACATAGGCGAACTCGCTATCGTTCAGGTGAACCTCCCCCTTCTGAAATATGCTGGTATCATAAGAAATTCCAAGGAGCCGCTCAGAAATGCACCAAGCCGTGCAATTGGCGGTCGGAAAACGATCAGGGCAGTCGATAAATGCGGCAAATAACGCCTGCCCAACGAGATCTCGCCGCCTTTTCATTTGGGATAGAATTGCAAAGGTTCACTTCCTAATCGACACTGGAGCCGACATTAGTGTGTTTCCACGATCTAGAGTGCAAGGACCACATGTGAAATCCACTTACGACCTTATGGCTGCTAATGGAACACCCATTGAGACATATGGAACGATTACCCGCTAAAAATTGGATATATATATATATATATATATATATATATATATATATATATATATATATATATATATATATATATATATATATATATATATATATATATATATATATATATATATAACCTGAACTAACAAGAATCATCTTGGTATTGGCAGCGTCTGGCAAATTAAGGGTTATTTTTAGGGCAGGCATGAATGAATGAATGAAAAAGGGTTGGTGATACTAGATCATCGATGCCTAGGCCTCCATTGGGCCCTTTACATCCCACCATATTTGCAGGTTATTCGAAGCTGATCGCCTTTGCGAATCCAAGCAGCCTCGTTAGTTGAACTTGCCTAACTGCTTCCGGTAACAAAACTGTATCTCCGACATATCTGTCTCAGTGCGTTGAGTGCTGAGCACTCTCTGAGAACATGGTCCGCAGTTTTATCCTCCTTCAAACACCATCTGCATGTCGGGTCGCCTTCGACAACGATTCTATGAAGATGACCCCTGAGGTGACAATGTCCTGTCAACAATCCCACCACAATTCGCAGCTCTTTCCATCCCAAGGAGAAAAGCTCCTTAGTACGCCGTGCACTAGGCTCAGTTATATGTTTCTTAGCACACCTCATTCCACGATTCAATAAATTTGCTTTCCAGCAACGATTTTAATTCCCTTTTGCCAATAGCAATTGGAACAGGTAAAATTGGTTGGGGTCCATACGATTCAGTCGCCAAACTCAACTTTACCAGACGGTCTGCTTCCTCAGTCCCGCGTATGCCCGAGTGACCCGGGACCCATACGAGTCTGACTGTGCAGCCTTTCCTTGTCATACCATTTAGTATATTCTTGCACTCAGACACCAGTCGCGAAGTCACGACACTGGACTTCAGTGCCAATATCGCAGCTTTACTGTGTGAGCAAATATTTATTACTCTATTCCTGTCTATGTCCCTCTCACAGAGATGGGTACATTGCAGAATAGCATAAATTTCAGCTGTGCAAATTTTGGCACATTGTCCGAGAGGGTAGTACTCTCTGACTACTATGTTCCTGCCAAATACTCCGGTTCCAGCTCTTTCATCTTGTCGAGATCCATCAGTATATTACCAGGATCCATTTTTCGGAAGATTTTGTTCTCCCTCTCAATCCTCTCTACTTGGCAGAAATATCTCCAGGGAGAGGTTGGATTTTAAAAGAGGCATCATGTAGTCTGTCCGCATGGGGAGTGATGGACACCTTTCCGCCGCCCTTTTCCAGACACCTAAGTCGTCGCCCGTTGCAATTCTAAGATGTTTCAGGCAACTGAGAGGATAAACAATCTTCAGGGCCTCGTTCTCTGTGTATAAGTGAAGTAGAGGCATGTTCCCCAGGACTTCCAGAGCCCTGGTGGGAGCAGTCCTCATCGCACTCAATATTCCCATACAAGCCATTCTCTGAACTTTGTCAAGTTGAAGAATGTGTTTGCGCTCTGCTATACTACGCCACCATACAATAGCGACGTATGTTATCATGGGGCGGATCACCTTAGTGTATATCCAAAATAGCACTTTAGGTGTCAGTCCCCATGTGCACAAAGGCTCGTTTACAAGCCCAGAAAGCACATATGGCTCTCTCGGTTTGAGCCTCAATATGATCATTCCAGCTTAATCGTGATTCCAGAATTAGTCCCAGGTATTTAACTGTCTGCTTAAGTTGAAGAGTTCTTCCCACCAATCTAATTGTGGGAAGTCTAACCATTTTCCTCTTTTTAGTAAAGAGTACTATGTCGGCCTTGTCCGGATTTATTTTGAGCCCCTCCCTGCGGCACCACCGTTCCGTGATCCAGAGGGCCTGCATTATTGATTCTTCCAGGTCCCAAACATGGCGACCAGGGCACAAAATGACTAGGTCAGGCATATCTATAGCTCTGGAGAGAATTGCTTTTAATCAGTAGGTTTTGCCGGTCCTTACCTATAAAATGGAGACTCTGACTCTTACAAAGATTGCAGGGTTAAAACTACAAGTAGTTGAAAGAAAAAAGCAAAAGTCAATGCTAGGACTAACAGAGAAAGAAGGTTACAAACGAGAACTTACGGAGAAGAATGAAAGTGGATGGTGTTATAAAAAGCATTATCGTTACAAAATAGAGATGTACGTGACATATCACAAGGTTGAGAGATAGCAGTGGATAAAAAAATTCTCAAATTAAGACCATGAAGAAACCATGACAAGAGAAGCCGAGAAAGACCACCAAAGAAATGAACGGATGGCCTCAAAAGAGTAGTTTCTAACAGGGTTGCAACTACTTAAGATAGGGAGGACTGGAAATGCATGGAGGAGGCCAATGTTCAGGTTAGTGGACGAGAGAGGCTATTTGATGATGATGAAGAGTAATGTTTTGGTCTTCACGAGAGAGTCTTTAGATAGGAAACCAAAGAAGGGGCTTTTGTAATAAATTCTCTCCACAAAATTTACTTTATAGAGAAAGATGGAAATTTTTCTAAGATTATTAATTTAATTTTGTATTATATTTCGAAAAATCTGCTTTTTCGATACTTTTCTTAGAAATTCTCTAAGTAAACAAGGAGATTATTGCGCAAAGACGAATAATCAGTAAATTAGATATTTAGTTCATATTTTGACTTTTTTTTACCCTATAATGCTGTTCTATATTCAAAATATAATTAAAAATCCCAACTTTTGGAGATAAAGGCATAGTCATACTGCTGAAATCTTTTACAAATTAATATTTATTTTAAAAAATTCTCATATGGTCATCATTTCTAAACGAATTTTATGACAAACAAATTACTTTTCAATATTTTCATACTATTTCATACTAAAATAGTTACGAAAAGGGGGAGGACCTATAAGATCGGTTTTTGGCTTCCCTAAATATTTGTCAAATAAAAAAAAATGAATAAATAGTTATTATATATTTACTATTATTATTAATTTTACCTCAAACGGGACTACCTCCAACCTCCTCCAAGCCAGGATCAAGGTCAAATTGAAAAAAAGTCGTACAATAATAAATCCCGGTCCATAAAAGAAGTAAGCCTGATACTTGGTTGATACATACATATATATATATATATATATATATATATATATATATATATATATATATATATATATATATATATATATATATATATATATATATACATCGCACGTTTTTTTCTCAATTTTACCTTGATATTGGCTAGGAGGATGCTGGAGGTGGTCCCGTTTGTGATAAAATCATTCAGTATCTTAAAAATATCTGCATTCATTTATTTAGAAATGGAATTTTTTTCGATTTAAGCCAGTTATATTGGGCGTATTATATTCAATTGGAAAAATCAATAATAATAGTCTTGAAGTTACTGGCCCAAACCCTTACGTATGAATTATTATGAAGTTCAAAAATACTCTGTTGCCTTGGGGCAGCCATATTGGAGCCGCCCTCTTGAATTCGAAAGAAAATGATAACAGATTCATAATCAGTGACCTAAATATTAAAGATAAAATATTAAAAGGAAAATATTGTTTTACAAAAGATTGTCACGAACAACGTGACATTTGCCGCCATATTGAAAGTTCCCATCTTGAATTTTAGAAGAACTTATCCACATATTTTGAAGTACGCGATCATGGTTGTAAAATTGTTACTAATTTCTTTTCTTGCAGTTAACATCTCGTCTTCCAACGAGGTTTTTCGTCTCTTTACGGTTTCGACTCAAATATATCAAAAAAAAATGCCATTCCAAAAATTTCGTTCTTTTAAAATAAACACTGTATTCTTTCTAAGTAAAGCAGCTGAAACAAGACTTGGAAACACATCCCTTTGCATCTTGCTCAGTTATACAAGCTTCGACAAATCAATAGCCCTATTTTAAGGTACATATATCCTTAGAATATTTCAGGATTATAGTTTAATATTAATTATCTAAAAACTTAATTATTTGCTCCAATAATATAATATTAATAATTGTACTGACCACCATCAATGACCTTAAAAATCTTATGTAAGTCATAGACCTACAAGTATAAAGACTGCGGGTCCTATAGAAGCGCGTTGGATCTCGCTAAGAAAGAGACAGAGCTAAATAAAACAGTAGTACCTTTTCCTATGGGCGGAGCTAAGCATGATATCCGAAAAGTAATTGGATAGCCACCTCGTCTGACTATCATTAGAATGAGAGGTACTACTGTCCTATGTCGCCCTGCCTCTTTCCAAGCGAGAGCCATCGTATTTATATATGTTCCGCCGTCTATATACTTTTATGTCTATGATTTAAACTACCATGTAACCTTTTAGGGCTGGTCCGTTTGATTTGCATCACTTTTTTGAGGTTAGGGTTAAAACATGACGCGATGAAGTTGAAGAAATAACCTCAAAAACGTATAGTTTTGTAGTTTTCATGAATAAATTTTAAAATAACAATTTAACATTTTTAGCGAAAATTCTTTTCGTACATTTCCATTTTTTGAGGTTATGTTCGAAACCTGATGTCATGGGTATAGAGAATGCCGGATTTGGATTGAGGGACCTCAAAAAACTAATAGTTATATATAACACAGGACTGTGGAGCTTATTTATATTTTTGTTGTGTATCTATATCATAATGAGAATATCCTATAAATGAACAAACACATTCTCACAAGACAATTGACGATCGACACGTGGGAAACTTTACTTGTTATGAGGGTCCCTGGCCATTATTTTAAAAAGATATGTAATTTAACGTAGACATAAAAGTAAGTATATAGACTCCGAATCATAGAAGAACGTTGGCTCACGTTTAGAAAGAGACAGAACTTTTTCGATGAGTAATACCTCTCTTTCTATGGACGGAGCGAAGCACGATGTTCCAAAATTCAGTGGATACCCCTCTCACCTGATTGCCATTAGAACGCTCTCTCTTGAAGTTTGAGCCAACGTTTTTCTATACGATTCGCAGTATAAATACTTATTTCTTATGTCTGTGGGTATATTTCCATTTAACCGTTTTGCATTTTTAAAAATTATACGGATGATCTAATGAGTGACCTGGTTTGCTTTGCCAGGTTTTGTACCTATAAAAAATGCTTTGTAATGAATTTAAACTTAGCTAACATTTTGAACAAATAGTTCGCTAGCTCTTGTACTATCACAATTGTAATAAATCTCTGAACACCTAAATATTTATGCCCTTAGGATTAATAAGAAATAGGTGTTTCTCGAGACATTTTTCTGCTGTTGACCTTCCTGTAGTTCAGGAAACTATGACATAAGATAAAAATAAAATATATTCGTAACCAGAATAATTCATTTGGCCTTGCAAAAGACATTAAAAAAAGGAACCAAACCTAAAGGTACCTTGTAAAATTAACAAAAAAAAATCGCGGAAATTCTAAAAACAAATCTTTTTTACCTATTTAAATTTCAAGATCAGTAGGTGGGTACCTAAACAAAAAATCAAGGTTAAATCCAATTTAGAGTAAAATAATTTATGATGTCGTATGGTGACCTTTATAAAGTTTGTCTACGGGTATACGAGCGGAATAAATCCTATAAAATTGGTAAAGACGGTTTTACGATAACCTAGAAAAATATTTGAGAAGGAATTATTGTGTAAGTTCAAGATTCAATAAATCAATAAATAAAATGGGTCAGTTAATTCGTTTTCCTTATAATTTTGTAAATACTAAAAAATTTGTAATATTTGTTTTTTAAATTAAAACAAAATACTTTTTTTTAACTGTTGCGTACAAATGTTATTACCAATCATAATATAAAAATTATACATAAAAAAAATTAAGGCCAACAACTTACAAAATAAAATTAAAACAAATATATCCTGCACACATACGTTTTGAAAAGAAATCTTGCAAATAATTGTTTTAAATACAGACAAGAGTAATAAAACAGTAGTCATGAATAAAGCTGACTATGAAAACAAAATGAATTGAGTTGGAGGACTAAACAACATACAAGAAAATAAATGGTGACTCAACAAACATAAACCAAAAGAAAAATAATGAATTCGTCAATAAATTAGTAACAAAAAAGACATTAGTGACGCTGAAGCGAAAAATCTTTCAATCTATAATGCTATTTCTCCAAAAATATACGAACTATCTAAACTAAACAACCCAAACTTTCCATTAAGATGTATTGTCTCCTGCATACAATCACCTTTTCGTAAATTGTCATCATATCTGTCAGTCTGTCTCTCAAACAGACAGACAGAATAACTTTTATATTTAAGATTTCCTTTGTTTTAAAAATTTTATAGACAGGGAAACTGTCCTACAAAATTATATACTTGTTTCCCTGGACGTAGTATCATTATTCACAAACGTTCTAAACGATCTTGTTAATATATATTATATGAAGAACAGAAAGCGGTAAAAAACTATACAACTTTGCTTAAGAATAAAAGCCGTAAGTATGACACTGTCCAAAAACTACTTTTAATCTGACAATAAATTTTACAGACAAATTGAAGGTTGTGCAATGTATTCACCTATTCCATCCAAAATCGTCCAACTAGCCTTGGAATATTTGGAGAAAACAGCCATTGAAAATCTAAATTTGGACTTGATCTTCTTTAAACGGTTTGTGAATGATTGCTTAATGGAAGAAATGGAACAACAATTCAATAATTTTTCATAGAAAACAAAAGTTTACATTAGGATCTGAGATAAACGGGAAAATAAAATTTCTAGATATGACTTTAGTACGCAAAAATGATAAAACTCCAACGCTACCAAACCAACCTAGTCGGGACCTTTGACTATAAGGAAAGTTAAAAAATCCATATACAAAACAATTTTAATAATAAAAACATCGAAGGAAATATGAAAAAAGATATGTAAATACTATAACAATCCAAGAATCAAAAATAAAGATAATTCACAACAGGAAATACAAAAACGATCATAGCGTACCTTATACAACAGAACTTTTAGAATAATTAAAATACATTAAAAAAAATAAACAGTATTGTTGCATACCACAAAAGTTACAACCAACTAAATTCGATCTTTACCAAATTAAAGAGCCAAATATCAACTACGTTCCGTGTGCAAACTGCCCTAAAATGTATGCGTTGGAATGATAATCCATTTATTAAAAAATGGGCTAAATGTACATAAATATACCAGAAAGCTACTACGGCGCTGACAAATTATCAGAAATTAATAATAAAGAAATGATAGGTTATTAAAAAGAAAACACTTATCTTAAATAACAGAACTGATATAAACTACCTTATTTAAATCTGTAATAATATAATTTAGGCGCAGTATATCCCCTTAATAACACCAAAAAAGGATATATCCTCTTAAACGCATAAATAAATTTCCTTCATTTTTTTGTTCATGTCCCCGAGAGTTTGTTGATATTAGTAATGGTTTTGACAAGATCTCAAGGTGCGTAAAATTTGCAGTATTACTTTTTAAATAAATCATTTTTTAGTGTATGCCTTATTGTTTTGTATATATTAATAATAATAAGTTCCATGTTTTAGACAATTATTTCCGAAAATAATATTTTTTTATATTTATACTTCGTTTTAAATTTTTAGACTATTATT
The DNA here is from genome assembly GCA_034092305.1 of Diaprepes abbreviatus. Lineage (NCBI taxonomy): Eukaryota > Metazoa > Arthropoda > Insecta > Coleoptera > Curculionidae > Diaprepes > Diaprepes abbreviatus. The sequence continues at coordinate 393,431 of JASJET010000268.1, read as the reverse complement.
TTTTGAAAATGTTCCAAATAAAAAAACGAAACGTCAAAGTACTGAAGACCACCAACCTCAAGAAAATGAAGAGAAAATAAATACCAACGGTTCAAGAAAACAATATATATATATATATATATATATATATATATATATATATATATATGTTATATCCAAAATTACCCAATATTATTAAAATATTCTAAGTTATTGTTTATCACGTAACTGCTGACCTTGCAGGTCTAATTAATAAACACTGTAATCTAATATGTTATTTATCCAAACGGATGCAGGTGTTTAATAAAGATGCTGAATTTGCTAAAAAGGCAATAACAGTTTCAAATATCATAAACAAGCCCAGACGCTGAATTTACTAAAAATACAATAATAAGTATCAAATATCATAAACAAGCCTAGACGCTGAATTAACAAAACAATAAAGAATAATATCATATTTCATCAACAAGTCTAGACTATGAATAATGCCTTATTGTTTCTCTTCCTCGAAAACAAACAAAGAAACTAATGCATTATGGGAAAAATACCTAATACTATAAATACCTGCACTCGCCCTGCGCTCATCAGTCAGCACAGCGAAGTCAGTCAGTCAAGTCTAAGAGTAGTAGAGTTAATCAATCATAATCTATTGTTATTTTAAATCTTAATTTAAAGTTTAATCTCTGAAAGTTATTGTTAAATCTCAAGTGTAAAGTCCTAAATAAAATAAAATTATTGTTAGTCGTGTGACTGCAAAATAAAGTGTTTTTAAAAACCCTTACCACTCGACCACGACCTAACAATTGGCGCAGTCGGTAGGATGTTTTGACGTGAAAAGAAAAATCACGGTGAATTTTAATTCTTCGCAAAACAAAAAAATCCAGTGCTCCAAAAGAAAAAAGAAAATTCAAGATTCAAGTGCTCCAAGAAGCCATTCATCAAAACAAGTGCTCCAAGAAGCAAATCATTAATTCATATTCATCAGGGACAACGAGCCCACATCAAGAGTCAAAAGAACTCACAATCAAGGGACAAAACGAGCCCACATCAAGAGTCAAAAGAACTCACAATCAAGGGACAAAACGAGCCCACTTCAAGAGTCAAAGAACTCACAAAACAGGGACAAAAAGAGCCCACAACAAAACAAAGAAGCAACCAATCGTGGCACTTTGTAGAACAAGTGGCCTGCGGGCAAGATCTAACTCTTAGTGTCAACGATTCAACCCCTCATCAGCAACTGTGCGTGGAAGCTGAAGTGGAAGCAACAAATCTCCGTGTGGATTAGGAATACTAAGTAAAACCCCTGGCACGAAGAGCTAGCCACAACGCCGTGTGGATTAGGAACACCAAGTGAAACCCCTGGCACGTCGCAGCTACCACAACCCGTGTGGATTAGGAACACCTAGTGAAACCCCTGGCACGTCGTAGCAGTTGTTCAACCCCCCAACCCCTCAACGCTTCAATCAACTTCAAGAACTTCACAAAGATGTTCTTCAACTTAGCGTAAGTCATTCATTGTAAATAATTATTAGTCTTAAGTAATTCATTCATAAATTGCACTGAATCAACTCGAAACAATTAAAATCAATTTAATTTAAATCAAATTAATTCAAATTTCAAATACTTGGCAAATAAATAAATAAATAAAGCTCACTCACTCACTCATTTGCTGACTCACAACAACTCAAACTGACTCACAACAACTCAAACTGACTCACAACATCTCAAACCAACTCAAAACAACATCTTAAAAAATTTGATTTTCTTTACAACAGCAATGGCAAATCAAAATCCAAATAATAACGTTAATGCTGAACAATACAAATTGTCAGAAATTTTCTCTCTCGTACCAGAATACGATGGTGATCAAATTTCCCTGAATACTTTTTTAAATGCTTGTAATAAAGCTCATCAAATGTGTACAGATGACCAACAAGGTTTACTAATAATTAAAATTAAAAATCAACTTAAAGGAAAAGCGGCACAATTGATTAATTCTAGAAATATTGATACATGGAACGAAATATCTCAACTATTAACAGTTCATTTTGGAGATCTTCGTGATTTAACCTCGTTAATTCAAGATTTACAACGTATGCATCAGTTAACAAATGAGAGTCCACTAACCTTTGCTGCTAGACTACAAACGCACAATGCTAAAATGTATTCTGCTATAACAAAACAAACATTAAATCAAGACCAAAAGAATGCTCAGACAATTTTAATTGACAACATGTGTCTAAACACATTATTAACAGGCTTAGAACCAAAATTAGGACAAATAATAAGAGCAGGTAACCCTTTAACAATGCTTGACGCAGTCAACCGAATAAAACGAGAAATACAACTTTCATATTTTGAAAATCAAAAATTCCAACGTATAAATAAGGCGCAGCCATTAACTTCAAAACCAATTCAAAAATTTTGTAACTTTTGTAAAAAGAATGGGCATACCATTATTGAATGTAAAACAAGACAAATGCAAATGCAAAGACAAAATTACCCTTCAACAAATCAAAATTTTCAGCCTAGATTTCAAGCATACCAACCAAGACCACAAAATTTTCAACCAAATCAAAATCAAAATATAAATAGGGCACAGCCTTTAAATCAAAATCAATCGAATCAAAGAATTCAAGTACAATCACAAAATAATCAAAGACCAAATACATATTTTCAAAAATCAAAAACTCATCACTTAAACCAAAATGAGTATAATTACCTCAACAATCAAAATGAAAATTTTGAAAATTCAAACCCTGATTATGACAACCCTGACTATGACAACCCTGATTATAATAATCAGCCATATTTTGAAAATAATTATCCAATGAACTACAATGAAAATGAACCAAGTTGTTCATATTATCCTACAAATAATTATGAAAATTATAATCAAAATTTTTTACAAAATACTGATGAACATTTTTCTCAGTGTAACGAAAATTTTCAAGTAAATGCCTCGGAAATTTTAGAACTATCAGACCAAATACAAACAATGCATATCAACCAACAACAAGTCAACAAAGAATCATATTTCAAAAATTTAATTTAAACACTGTAAGTTCCCAAAATCTTTTTTATATTTACGATACGACAAAAACATTTAAATATTTAATTGACACAGGTGCAGGAATAACTATTTTTAAACCAACAGCTTGCGAAAACTTTAAACAAAGGTTCTCTGAAAACTTAGCAATAAAAGGAATAACAAATGAAAATATTTTGATAACAGAGTCTGTATTAATACCTTTTAAATATGATGATCCGCATAAAGTTTATATTTGTAATCTTGATATAGAATTTGATGGTATTTTAGGTGTCGATTTCATGCAACACTATCGCTGCATTGTTGATATATTTAATAAAAAATTAATTACATATTTTAAGACGGTTCCATTATTTAAAGTCGAATCTAATAGTAATGAGATAAATAAATTTGATGATTCTGAACGTCAATGCTTTGATATACAAAATATAATTAATATACCACCGAGAATTGAAAAAATTTATAAATTTAAAACTAATCAATTAAAAAATACTGAAGCAATATTATTATCACAATCAATTGATAAGGTACATATTCCTAATGCTATAGTTAATATAAATGAAAATGGTGAATTTCTAACTTCCGTAATAAATATAAACTCGATTCCAAAAATAGTAAAATTTGATAATTTAAAATTTGAACCACTTATTAAGACAAACACTTCAATACAAAATTTTAATAAGGCAAATACTTCAACATATAGTAGAGAAGAAGAAATAGTTGACCAATTACGAACGGAACACTTAAACAATGAAGAATTAAACATGATTGTTCAAATTTGTCTAGATTTTTCTGATATTTTCTACTTAGAAGGAGATAAACTTACATTCACAAGTGAAATAAAACACTCTATTCCGACTAGAGATACAAGACCAATTTATACAAAGTCCTATAGATATCCTCAAGTACATAAAGAAGAAGTTAAAACTCAAATTAATAAAATGTTAGACCAAGGAATTATTCAACCTTCAGTCTCTCCATGGTCAAGTCCAGTATGGATCGTACCAAGCAAAGTAGATGCTTTTGGAAAACAAAAATGGAAAATGTGTATTGACTTTAGGAAGCTCAATGACCTTTGCCTCGATGAAAAACTACCATTACCGAATATATCTGACATACTTGATCAACTAGGACACAGTCAGTATTTTACAACATTAAATCTTTCAACAGGATTCAATCAAATTGAAATCAATCCAAAAGACGTACCAAAAACTGCTTTTTCTGTAGAAAATGGACATTACGAATATCTTAGAATGCCATTTGGATTAAAAAATGCACCATCAACATTCCAAAGAGTGATGGATAACATTCTTATGGGTATACAAAATGAAAGATGTGCAGTATACATGGACGATATCATAATATATAGCAGGACTATTCATGAACATATGAGTAGATTAAAAGAAGTATTTTCCAGACTAAGGAAAGCTAATTTAAAAATTCAGCCAGACAAATGTGAATTTCTTAGAAAAGAAGTTGCATATTTAGGACATTTAATTACAAAGGACGGAGTAAAACCGAATCCCAACAAAATTAAAGCAATCCAAGAATTTCCAGTTCCAAAAAATACAAAAGGAGTAAAATCTTTCCTAGGATTATCAGGATATTATAGAAGATTTATCCCAGACTATGCAAAAATATCAAAACCTCTAACGGAACTATTAAAAAAAGATGTTATTTTTAATTTTGACAAACAATGTCATGAAGCTTTCAATAAACTAAAGGAAAAACTTACTACCGAACCAATTTTAATTTATCCAAACTTTGAAGAACCATTTATTTTAACCACAGATGCATCATTATATGCAATAGGAGGAATTTTATCTCAAGGACCAATAGGAAAAGACCTTCCAATAGCTTATGCATCTCGAACGCTATGTCCAGCAGAAACAAAATATAGCGTAATAGAAAGAGAACTCTTAGCAATTGTATGGACAGTTAAACACTTTAGACCATACTTATTTGGTAGAAAATTTAAATTAATTACAGATCATAGACCTTTAACATGGTTATTTTCAATCAAAGATCCAGGTTCTAGATTAGCAAGATGGAGACTTAAATTAGAAGAATATGACTACGAAATAATCTACAAACCAGGAAAAATCAACAAGAATGCAGATGCTCTTAGTAGAATTAAAATAAATAATATTCAAAGAGCTTGTACCTTTAACAAAAAACTAAATAGCGACCAAAAATCTGATGAAACAGATCTAGAAAATCATGAAGACGAAAATATATTAATGTCACCTCAGACGATGGAAAGTGAATGGAAAAGATTCACAGACCTTTATCAGACAACTAGCTTGATTGATTATTCAAAAATTCGATACACAAATAATCAATTACTAGATAAAGACCATAAAAATATAATTGTCATATTTCAAGAAGACAGATTGCAAGATCTTCACTACAAAATAATTGAAGACTTTCACGAAGAACACTCACCATTTGATGATGACAAAATTAACATTTTGAACTCAAAAACAGTAAAAAAACGAAAATATTACCTAGCTACACTACCCTTTCAAAATGAAGATGCACTTCCAACTTTATTTAAAATATTAATTAACTCAAGACATATACTTGATGATTCAAAAACTTACTATGTGGAAAATAACATACATTTACCAATAATAGAAATGATATGTTTTATTTTTGCTGAAAAAGATCTAAAATTAGTAATTTGTCAAAATATTGTAACTAATCCTCAAAAAGACGAAATTCCAATCATAATACAAGAATATCATTCAGGAAAAAGAAATTTCCATAGAGGAGTAAATGAAACAATTCGAAGAATCAAAGAAAAACATAATTGGACAGGATTAAGTAAAGATGTCGAAAACTATATTAAAAGATGTGAAATTTGTCAAAAAAATAAAATTCTAAGAAAAAACTTAGATAACCCTCTAGTAATCACCGAAACTCCAAAAACACCGTTTGAAAGAATAAATATTGATATACTAGAAATCCCAAATAAAAATTATATTCTAACTATAAGGGACGAATTAACTAAATTTATCCAAGCATACCCCTTAATGGATAAAAGTTCAAAATCAGTAGTAAATACACTACTTTTATATTTCCAACACTATGGAACACCATTGAGAATCCATTGTGATTTCGGAAGAGAATTTAACAACCAATTAATGAAAGACCTATGTAATCTTTACAATATTAAAATTACTTTCTCCAGTGTAAATCACCCTCAATCAAACGGCTCACTTGAAAGATTTCATGCTACTTTACTCGAAATGATAAGAGTTATGAAAACCGAAGATCCTAGAGAACACCCCTGTCAATTATTACCATATGCCTGTATATGTTATAATAATTCATTAAATAAAACAACAGGATTTACCCCCTATGAATTAATATTTGGACACACATCAGCTAGACCACCAGAAACCCTGTATAATGAAAAAGAATTAATTTCAAAATATATTCGAGACTTAAATGCAAGAATTAAACACTATTACGAATCAGCTAGAAGTAATACTCAGAAATCAAAACAAAAAGCTAAAGAACGATTTGACGAACATATTTCAGAAAAACGAGATAACGCAAATTACAAAATTGGAGATAAAGTTTATGTGAAAGAATCACAAATTAAAGGAAAACTTGCACAGAAATTCAACGGTCCATTTGAAATCAAAGAGATTCATTTGAACTCAGCGACTCTAGAAAATCTTGAGACCAAACAATTAACCAAAGTCAATTTTGACAGACTTAAACCCTATATAGACGATATTATTATTATCCCAGACGATAAAAACGCTTATAAAGCTCAATTAGAATGCGATCAATCTGATAGTGATTGACTATTTTTATTTTTAGGTTAACACTTTTGCTATGCACGAACTTAAGAGAAACTACACCCTTAATTCAAGAAAATCAGAAATATTTATATACTCTTAAACCAATAGAGAATAATATTGGACTCTATTTCCAAAGGGAAATGAAACTTAAAGTATCCAATGATAAATGGACTTTACTAGTATACAAAGATATCTATAAACTTCGAGAAACTTATAATAATAACAATAATATTTTAAACAGTCTCTTATCAACCATTACGAGAAAAACTGATAAAATGAAAATTTTTAATTTCGACTTGCTAACACATATAAGCCTACTTAAACAAATATCAAAAGATTTAGAAACTAAATTTGAAGAAGTAGAGCTAGATGTTTCCATTAATCCTCGAAAGAAACGCGGTTTAATTAACGCTGCAGGAAGTATTTGGAAGTTCATAACTGGTAATTTAGACGCTTCAGACGGCGAATATTATAATAACTGCATTAATAAAATTGAAAAAGACGAACATGAATTAGAAAATCTGATGAAAAAACAAATCATGGTTACAACATCGGTAATCCAAAACTTTAATGAAACTCTTCAGAAGTTTAAAATAGATGAACAAACTTTCAACGAAGATATTAAAATAATAGATGATAAAATTCATAAAATAAATGACAACTTAGAACTTTTAGAATTGAAGATACAGATAATGGGAGTTTGTCAACACCTCATGGAATCATATTCTTTTATTGAAAACGAAGTAAATGATATATTAAATGCAATTACATTTGCAAAACTCAAAATAATCCATACATCGATTATTACACCAAAAGACCTTATAGCTGCTTTACAAACAATATCTCAGAATCTACAAAAGAATAATTTACCTCTATCAATCAGAGAAGCTAAAATAGCTACGTATTTAGATATTATCGAATTATCAGCTTTTCAAACAATTGATAAATTAATTTTTGTACTAGATATACCACTGGTAGAACCAGAAATGTATACAATATATCAATTATATCCAATTCCTATAAAGGATAATCGAACTAAACTTCATTATATTTTGCCAACTATTCAAAAATATATCGCGAAAAGTGATGATTCAGATCAATTTATTCTATTAACAAATATTAATAATTGTAAAGAAGTTATGTTAAATATAAAACTTTGTAAAAATTTGTATTCATATCCTATAGATTCTAACGTAATATGTGAAGCACAGTTATTAAAAACTCCTCAACTAAATATTCCTAAAAATTGTCAAACTATTTCAGTGTACGCACAAGATTATAAAGTACAACTTTTAAGTAATAATATATGGTTATTAATTGTAACGGATCAAACTCCGATTACCATTAAATGTAAAAATATTGATCCAGTATCAAAAATTATCGATACTAATACAATTATGACATTACAACCAGAATGCATTGCATTTATCGGAACTACTAAAGTTCAAGCTACAATGTCAAAAATGTCAGAATGGCACTATAGCTATTCAAATGTTATGAAAATACCTTATAATTGTTGTCAAAACTATCCAGACAATACTATGGACAATTTAAATTTAAAACCTCTAAAAATGAGTGATTTAAATCTAGAAAACCTAGAAATTGCAAAACACAAATTGGATCAATATTCCAAAGATCTTGATGACTTAATTAATGAACCTTTAATTAAAAAGTACACTCCTTGGTTCACTTATGTTTCTATAACTTTAATAGTAGCAATTATATTTGTCTACATATTCTTTAAATGTAAAAAACGTAGGAAAATGATTAGGATAGGAATTGAATCCTCTAATCTTCCTCCGCCACCTCCAAAGCCTCAATTACCTTTATTAGGAGGGAAATTTTCAAAAATTCTACCTCGTAGAAGACCGAGTTTACGTATTAGTGAACCTATTGAAGAAACCGAAATGTTTGAATTTACTGATAATAAAAATGTTAATAAAAATTATGTTTAAAATTGTAAACTCTAATTAAAAAAGTTACAGCAAAAAATGCAGCTAACTTTTTAATAAGAGGGGGAGTTGTTATATCCAAAATTACCCAATATTATTAAAATATTCTAAGTTATTGTTTATCACGTAACTGCTGACCTTGCAGGTCTAATTAATAAACACTGTAATCTAATATGTTATTTATCCAAACGGATGCAGGTGTTTAATAAAGATGCTGAATTTGCTAAAAAGGCAATAACAGTTTCAAATATCATAAACAAGCCCAGACGCTGAATTTACTAAAAATACAATAATAAGTATCAAATATCATAAACAAGCCTAGACGCTGAATTAACAAAACAATAAAGAATAATATCATATTTCATCAACAAGTCTAGACTATGAATAATGCCTTATTGTTTCTCTTCCTCGAAAACAAACAAAGAAACTAATGCATTATGGGAAAAATACCTAATACTATAAATACCTGCACTCGCCCTGCGCTCATCAGTCAGCACAGCGAAGTCAGTCAGTCAAGTCTAAGAGTAGTAGAGTTAATCAATCATAATCTATTGTTATTTTAAATCTTAATTTAAAGTTTAATCTCTGAAAGTTATTGTTAAATCTCAAGTGTAAAGTCCTAAATAAAATAAAATTATTGTTAGTCGTGTGACTGCAAAATAAAGTGTTTTTAAAAACCCTTACCACTCGACCACGACCTAACATATATATATATATATATATATATATATATATATATATATATATATATATATATATATATATATATATATATATATATATATCTTAAAACGTAATTTTCCTCTAAGACACTATTAAGTACAAAATCAACAACATTTATGATAAGAAGAACTCTAAAAAAAAACAAAATAAGTACTAAAAACATGTACTCGTATTATCACGTTCCAAGACATGCAGTTAACAATCTCGTAAGGTAGAGGTAATCTAACCATCAATCAAGTTGTATGCCTCAAGACACCTACTTCGCCTAGGCGGAAGCGTTCGAGTGGCGACGAGCGACGCCATTACGCAACAGCGCCGCGCCACGACCTTGGTCAATCTATAACGGAACTCGTAGCGGCTGTCAAGGTCGCTTGTGCCAATCAAGAGCGGAGCGTTCGCGGGTCGGACAGCAGTTAAATCGACTACGTTTTATTCATTTAGATGGCATAACATAGATCAGTTTTACTCTAACTTAAACACTAATGCATTATCTAAATGGATCAAATTAGTGTGTAACATTTATAACCGAGAGGATTCCCAATCTTGAACATGATTTATTTTCTTAAATCATAATAAAATATATACGATGTAAATCAATTTTGGAGAAATACCTTTAAAGTTTTGGTATTTTAGCAGGAATCTTCGACTTATCTATGACGTTATATCTTGGTATACTGGGCATGATTCGTGCGACATACTTCATTGTATCAGACTATCCATGTGTTTAATTTTTTTTTATCGAAATGGAAGGAGGACTTGAAAAGGAATAATGGAATAATATACCTAAAATTAATACCTATAAAGCAATGTAATGTTTTCTTCAAAACCGTCCTATATTGGTGCAGAAATAAAAATAAGCATGTAGGTGGAAAATGGCGCTGCTTATATTGAACTTTATACGTTGCTTAAAAGATTTTCTTTTTTTGTGGACAGGTGCGCTTACCCATCTTTTACTGATGAGAATCAATGAGTTCAAAATCGGTCTACAGATGGCGGTGCACTGCTATAGAAAGGTTTTCATTATGTCCCGGTAGTTCCTTGCAATATGTGGCTGTACATTGTTTATGAATATATTCGAACAAAGTAGGTCTTTCCTGACAGCATAAGACTTTTAAAATTGGTTGAGGACTGTAGTTTCTTTTATATATATATATATATATATATATATATATATACATATATATATATATATATATATATATATATATATATATATATATATATATGTATATATATATATATATATATATATATATATATATATATATATACTCCAATTGTAAGTGTATTGTACTGTCTTTTACCAATTTCAGATTTGATTAGTCTTAAAGAAAATTTAATTTATTAGAAATTTCGTATTAAAGTGTATTAAAACTTTGTAGAATCTGTAGAGTTCCAAGAAATACAGTTAAAAAATGGTGAAATGATCCTTTGAATATCGAACTTCACATATATGAGAATCTGTTAACACAATGATTTTAAAAACTACGAACTTGTAATACTTTACAATTATTTCACGTACACAGATGTAGAAAACTCTAGGGAGAATTTACTATTGCCTTAAACATTCTATTCCTAACACCCTCTTGTAGATAAAAATAATTGTTTACCGATCCGGTACATCATTGATTGAGAAATTTCTCATTGACTGTCATGGTAAGTAAAGGTGGAGAGCAACACAAAATGCTTATTTTAATAGTGCATCGTTCTTACAGAGTGTTTCAAAAAGATGTGTCTTAGCTCGTGGGGAATCTAACTTTAAAACAGATCTAAATTGAAAATGAATAGTTTTAATTGATAAGTGCAACATCAGATCAATCAAGTTTCGAATTTTTAAAAGCCACGTATAAAAAATTATTTTCTTTTATATATATATATATATATATATATATATATATATATATATATATATATATATATATAATATTCCAAACTAGGGTTACTAGGGTTATAGAAGATGCAGCCTGTTTAAATTTTGACGCCTTGGTAAGGAGAAAAACCCTTTTTTTGATTCTGTCAAGCTTTCGAGAATTTATTTACCTCTTCTTCAGGACATCTCTACAATTATTAATTAAACAGTTAGAGTATTACTCTAACCTATAATTATTAAGTAACTCACCAATGTGGTTTGTATATTAATCAAGTACACGTTTGAAAAAACTCAGCATTAGCACTTTTGAACTGTATTTAAAGGCATATTTTTGAAGAAATTGTAAAAATTCTAGAAAGTTCGAAAGCAGCCAAACGTCCTACTTGACTATTCCACCATTTTATTGTGACACCTGTCATGTGTCAACTAGGAAGTGTAGTGGGTGGTGTAAGTAGTGAGGAAAATACGGATACCGTAAACAGTGGCGTAGTTAAGTAAAAGATTTAGCGAAATTTGCTTGACTACAACACTGTTTACGGTATCCGTATTTTTCTCCACTACTTGCACCACCTATATATATATATATATATATATATATATATATATATATATATATATATATATATATATATATATATATATTTATATATATATATATATATCCTTCCTTTTCATTCGATGATACAGTGTGTCTAAAATTAGTGATGACAGCATCACTGCAATCTCGAAAACTTTAAGAGATAGAAAGGCGGTTAAATGAAGAAAGTTTTAGGCAATTATGCATTGGTTCTGATATTTTGCGTTTTTAAGATATTAAAAAAGAGTAAACTGTTACAATTTCTTAAATCTGCTATAACTTTTTTATTTTTCAATATTTTTTAAATTTTTAAACAATTTTATTTGGCCACTTTTTACGCTGAATATATCTAATTAGTTAAATTTTCATTACAACGTTTCGGATTCCTGAAACCATCATTAACTTTGTTTTTTACTTATTACCGCCATATTGGATTTTTAACTCATTGAAAAGTATTTCATGTTTCCTATAACACTATGTGAAACACCAATGCAAACAAAACGCTATAATCAAAAAATAACTAAAAACACTTTTTTAATTAATATTTCAATATTTGACACCGCAATTTTAAATCATTTTTTTACTTAACAATAAAATCAAACTAATAACAATATCACTTCATAAGACTGCGTTCCCTATTGTAAAAATGTTATTTAATAATTACAAACTAAATAGTCATCCTAAAGTTGAGAATGTCCACCATTTTTTTCAATATACAGTTTACATTTTTTCGAAACTGCCCTGGTTACACGATGCATAGGATTTCGATTGATATTACTAAGAATATTGCGCGTTCCCTACTTTCAGAGCGATCAAATTCGTAGACTTTATTTTTCACATATAGCCATAAATAAAAGTCTAAAGGTGTTAGGTCCGGAGATCTAGCAGGCTAGCACACAGGACTATTGTTGGAGATTTTTTGTTCCCAAAAGTTTCCATTAAAAATGTTTGTACTGCTCTGGAATTATGTGTAGGGCAATCATCATGCTGAAACCTCACATTATCAAAATGATCATTTGTCAGAACTTCTCGAAGGGCAGAAATAATTTGATTTTGTAACATTGCAAGATATCTTTGACCTGTCAATGTTTGGTAATAAATAAATGGGTCAATCAGACCATTTGCAAAAAAATAAAAAAAATAATAGAGAATATTAAAAAAGACAAATCGCAGTAGGTATAAAATTAATAGATACATTTTGAAGATAAATGATTAAAGCATTTCATAAAATATTGATCATTTAAATCCAAATAAAATATTCTTGACCGATCATTCTGCGCCACATATTTAAATCAAATCGTATTTGCAATTTTCGTAGTTCGCTAAATTGCGGGTTTTCAAGAGCCCAGTAATGGTAATTCTATTTATTAAAAACGCAGTTACTGAAATGTGTTTCATCTGTCCATAAATGTTTATCAAACGATTTTTATGCTTTTTAGTAGCAATCTTCGATTCATCCTCTTGAAATCTTAAAACTTTAACAGTAGATTTATAATTGGCGATTGAGAAGTGAATTGCAAGACTTACTTCCTTGTGGCGGCCATTGTTGCTCCAGCATTTTGAAAATCCAAATGTACCATGGAATATTGAGTAGAAGATTGACGAATATTTTAAGCTTAATAAAGTTAATTTATCTTAAAAATTGAAGGGTGGCAGAGAACGTCCCATATACATATATATATATATATATATATATATATATATATATATATGTATATATTTGATAAATCGGTATATTTAAATGTTCGTTTGTACTGTTGATGATAGCAGTTGCTCATCAAGTTCTTTGGGTAATATCCTGCCGACATTATACGAAAAAATGGATTTTAAGTAGACAGTTGTTTTGTATATATTTTGGCTCTCTGTTCGTTATAGCTCCAAATGTTTCATTTCCTGTTTAAATTAGATAGTAATTTATTACACTACGTAAATTGTTACAAGGAACACAATATCTTGTTAACTAGTTGGACTGCGACAGAAAAATATTTTGTTAATGATTTTATTGTTGGTACGTGAACTTTGTGATGATATATCGCTTTATTTGCACGAAGTCATGTATATTAATTTTAATTGAATTGGAATTGATCATATAAACAAAGGCATTCAAATGATTTATGAATGACTTATATGCACTGCGGACGCAGTGGGATTTATACAAGATGATTCAGACTCAGTGGATGTGTTCGAATATTAAAATTTATTTCAGTGTCAACCAGAGGCAGATATTATATGGATGATAAATGTTTTTGTATTGTGAAATTAAAATTTAATAGATAAAAGCAGAAACTGGGTAAAGCATTCAGGAAAATACTCCAACTATTTCAAAAATATTTCACGTTCTTTAAATGCGGTTTAAGGTTAGTATGGGATAATTGCTATGTGAGTAGTGACGTCGCGGATGATGTATGTAGTTACGTAATTTAAGCTTTACACGATCAGTATTTGTTTTTAGTTTAGTCAGTGAACATATGCGTTTTTAAATCCACAATTTAATAATAACAAACAATAAGGGAACTTCTTAATGATGTTTATATTTAGCTAATATTGCGTTTTTGACAAAAAATGGAGTTTATTGATATTTTTGTATTATTCACTTTATTTTAAAGATTTGTGGATATTTTGGGGTGTTGTGTTATTTTGATTCCTAATAAATACATGCAGCGTCTTTTGCTATCAAAGGAGTTAGATTTTGCAATTTTTAGGTGGACGGAATGCTTCAGAAAAATTATTATTAGCTTTTTCCTTACAAATTTAAAATGTGTGTTTTAATAAGCTAATAAGCACCTTTTTCCAGGAAAATATGCAATCCAGATACTAAGAAAAAAAATCATTGGCTAAAAAGGAGAGTAAGAAACATGATACCTAGAGAAAGGTTAACTAAAAAAATAAGCCAGAAAAAGTGATAAAAAATATCCATCTAAAAAGACAGCCAAATGCACGACAGCAGTGAGAGAAATAACGAATTTTTCGCGAAAAAAATAAGGTTAAACAAACAGAATGTAGGTTTAAAACTTAATGAGAATTTAACCGAATTTAAAGGTAGTCTGACATGATAAAACAGTTCAAACAGAGAAAGAACAGGAGATTGATGTAATAGATGTCTAAATTATTTACGCAAAACTGATACAATACTCCTATTATAAGTGGGGAAGAAGAAATGGAAAAAAAAAATTAAAACGTTAGACGTCTCTCATAAAAAAATCTATTCTACCATCTTTTTCCAATACAATGAGCATCTCTCCAATATACAGAGGGACATATGCTGTGAAAGTAGACAATGCCCTTTAATTCTTTATATTTTTGGTAAAACAAAAGGTTTTCTCTTTCTATGCGTGTAATAAATATAAATGAAATTAAATATGCAACCCACATAGCAAGTAGAGATAAAAGAACCACTGGGTAAATAGAAAAAAAATAAAGGAAATAACACATTAGCTGAAAAAAAGAAGCTAGAAGGAAGACAATTAGTAACATCAAGCAGTTCAGAAAGGAGAGAAAAACAAAAATAAGGGCAAGCATAAAATTATAGAAATGGATATAAAAAGAACTGAAGATTATTGAGAATAAGAAAACTGTTGTTGTATAAGATCTTGATTAAAGAATGGAATAAAATAAAAAAATGTGGATTTATTTATTAGTTTTAGCTTATAAAAATTTCTTGTAAATTTTAGTTAATAGTTATTTATTTTAGAAATATAGCAACATATTTTAACTACCTTGAATTTGCAGCTATTCTCAGTAGCTCCAGCTTTTTCGCTTTAACCCAATTAATGAATTATTATAGAATATTTATTGATATGTATTGTTTAAAAAAAAAATTAAAAAAGGCATGACAAAACAGTGTTTACTTTGTTCACAAGAAATTTAAATTCTTGCAAAGAACCACTTTATCAAAATTACTCCCAGTTCGCTCATAGATGGCTCGCTTGAAGCAATTGAAATGGATTGTTGTGACATTTCTCGAACGTTCTTATTTTTGAATATAATAGACGTAGCAAAACAGGATAGAACATTATTTTATAAGCATGTATATTTTAGAGGGAAATTAGACAAGCGAATTGATTGTTACAATTGTCAGTACCAGAGATTTAGAATAATACACACATACACTGTGTTCCACGATGATCTGTCGCGATCGATTCTCGAAAAATAGATTTTGTAAAATTTGGCAGTGCCTTCTTGCTTATTTTAAATGGAATACCCTATATGCTATCTCATTTTTAGACTCTTTGCAACATTATACACCTATATCATGTATAATGTCCTATACCTAAGTCTATAACTGTTTTTGATATATTTTAAATTTTATGTCAAAAATGGCGTTTCACTATTCTATTATTGCTTAGAGCAATTCTTAGAGTTCTCCAAATACCAGTGAAATTGTCTCAAACAAATATTTAGTTTACATAGTAAATTCACTATCTTAAATTTCAAATTAATTTTAGATTAATAATATAGGCCCCAAAACTTTCCAGTATCTATATTTAAAGAACTTTAGACGTAAATTTTTTAACCAGATATATTTTATGCTGCATACTGAGTTTGTATACGCTCCAAGAACCCTGCAATATAAATTTTAGACAAAATCGGAAAATGTAATATTTTCAGTCCCTCATATTGTATCTTATCATCTTAATAGTTGTAAAAAATTAACTTCATATTCGTAATATACGACCCCGAAAATCCCTTAATACCAAATTTGAAAAAATACGAATAAGGTAAAAGTTTCAACCCATCATATTGGCTCCGCCATATTGAATTCCCAAAAAAAAAATTAACATCCTAATCTAATCTAAAACCCTTCAAAGCCCCCTAGTATCAATATCGGATGAAATCCGGAAATTTAAAACTTCTAGATCGTCACATTGGATCTGATATATTATATTTTCTTAAAATAATTTTAAATTTGCTATTTACATCCTCAAAAACGATCCAGTTCCACCTTTGAACAAAATCGAAAAATGGAAAATTTTTAGTCCGCTACATTGAATTCGCGATATTGAATCCTGAAAAAATAATTTTAAATTGAGTATTCCAAAAAAATATTTTAAATTTATAATTAACACTAACAAAAATCCCCCAATACTGATCGTAGACAAAATCGAGAGATGTAAAATCTTCAATCCGCCATCTTGGAAAAAAATTAAATACAGGTAATTTTTTAAAAATAATTTCAGATTCGTAATTTGCGATACCAAAAACTCCCCCATATCTACTTTAGAAAAAATCGGACAAAATTAATGTTTCTGTCCACCCTATTGGATCCTCCATATTGAACTTTTTAAAAATTATTTCATATTCGTTATGTGCGACCCCGAAAATTCTCCTATATCCTATTAGGAGAATATCGGACAAAATTGATTTTTTTTGTTCGCCATATTGAATTTTTCAAAAATAATTTTAAATTCGTTATGAACGATCCCCAAAACTTTCCTGGAACAGTTTTGAAGAAAATCTGATAAAATTAATTTTTTAAAAATAATTTCAGATTCGTTGGGTACAACCCCGAAAATTCCCCATACCAATTTTGGAGAAAATCGGACAAAATTAATTTGTTTGGCTGCCATATTATCAGCGCCATCTTGGATTTTATTGCATCAATTTCATTCAAACCAGAACCGCAGTAACTTCCTGAACATAACGTAAAAAAATTCATTCAAATCGGCGTCGCCTTTCCGGAATAATCCGTGTACATACATAAAAAAAACATACATAGTCGACGAATTGAGAACCTCCTTCTTTTAGAAGTCGGTTAAAAATTGACTTTTAACCCTTAATTCACTCACATGGTTTAACTTTCAAACCGATCTAGATTGACAGTACAGAATTTGAATTGACAAGGGTAACAATAAGTCAAGCAAGTTTTGAACCTTTAAAATACAATTAAAACAATATCATAAAAAAAAACAAAACTGGCCATCTAGAAAAACTAATTTTCAAGGCAACTAGATCGGATCTAAGTCTTAAACTCTCTTAGTGAATCTGGCTATTAATGTTTTTCTTTTAAGTTAATATTTAATATCAGTGTTTGATCATCCCGTATGTAAATATAAACACAATACACTATAGTAGATGCCCTTTTAGAAGGTAACTAATTCCAATTAAATAATAAAGGCTCTTGTATAGGAGAAATTGATACATGATATATTTAGGCCTGGAAACTCCATTTTTGATATAAAATTTAAAATATGTCAAAAACAGTTAGACTTAGGTATAGGACAATATATATGAAATATCTCTATAATTTTGCGTAAAATCTAAAAATGAAATAACATATAGGGTGTTCCATTTAAAAAAGGCAAGAAAGCATCAACTTCCGGCATAACCGGGAGTTCCACCTTCTTGAAAATATTTTAGCCGAATTACCCCCATCGACTTTGGTCAACTGCCAAATTTTAAAAACTTTCCAAATTCTATTTTCGAAAAATCGATCGCGGTAGTGTGTCGCAGGACACACGGTATATTAATATTGATCAGACTAAATAAAACAATAATATTTTATAGCCTACTGTGTGTTTCTATTGTGTTGTTTGTTAGGAAGTGTTTACAAGGTGAAATGCATAATCCAAGAATGCGGTGAGAAAGGTTAAATGGCGGATAGAAAGGGCAATTGCAAATTATTGCGGGAATAATGAGATTAATCTTTCAATATGGCATTAATAAATTAATATTGAAATATGGCGGTAAAGCAATAGAGTTATTACTTTTGATAATAATAGAGTAACGAATAGTTTAATCGAGGAAAAATTATTTTATTATAAATGGCACTGAAAAAATCGGAGAGGTCAACATTAATTTTATTGCTAATAAAATAAGCAATTTAATTTCAATACACGTTATATAAAATTTCCGTAATTTGTTGAAACTCTTGGTAATTTTCTGTGTTGAAAATTAACAATTTATATGTCTTTACTTTTAAGTTTTATATGTTACCGTAAAGAGTTATCTAAAAGGTGTTTTGGGTGTGTAAAAGGAATATATTACTAACCTGAGTATAGATTCTGTCCATAATGGGATAGACACACCTTAAGGACATTTTTGTAAGGACTAAATCAAAAGTTTCAGAAGACTAATTTGCTACCCTGTCGCCCGTGTCCTTGGTTATAACCAAAGATCCTGCATACTTCGTAATTCAAAGCCGACAAAAATTGGAAACTGAAGTATTGAAGCCGGTTACTTGTTAAGATTTACCTCTCTAAACATTTTGATCAGTATCTATGGATACACATAATATATTTCATCCTTGTCTAAGAACATAAAAACAGTATTAACCTTTCTTTTTCTACAACATGCTACACTGGTTTTAAAAGGGCGCGAGAGCACGCAAAGCGGTGTAAGATAGAGATAGTTTAAACAGAGTAGAACTGAAGGCCAGTGGCAACACACAGAAGAAATACCAAACGCATGTAGCTTGGGGGTCAAATGAAACTAGTTCTAGAGAGTTATAATAAAAAATCTTTAATTAAAATTCCAATAAAATAAAAATTTTCAAATAAAGGATTCAATTGTAGAGTTACTGTAGATAAGCTGACACTTGAAGTTCAAACCCATAGGGTAGTTTACGGATATACGTTTAACCAGTGGGTAGACTACGTAATGGAGCAGCCAATAGGATAGACTACGTAATTGGGTAGCCAGTAAAGTCGACAATGTAATGGGGTAGCCAGTAAAGTAGACCATGATGTCTTTAGGGTCTAACAGAATTCCTTCGTTGGCACGAGAAAACTGTCCAAGTCGCCAGGTTTATCCCGGTACAAAAAAATCATAACTGCCATTCAGGGAAAAGGTACGGTACTCCAAAAATCAGCAAAATTACCAGAATAATAAACGACTTTTCATCTCAGAATCCCAATAAATTGGCAAATAAAAATTGAAATGGAAGTCTGCAGATACTTCGGCCGAATCAAACCAGGAAAAAGTGAAAATAAAGGCAAAATGGCCTCCATTTATAATCATGGCCGAGCTTGCGCACTAATCGACTTCCGTTACACGCGTTCAATTGCCACGTGTGAAAGAAATGACAGCTCAAAAAGAATGATACTGAGCAACAACAGTCGGATGAAATACGTTTGTTATTAAGTCAATTCGTTAATGATTAGCATAAAGTATCTCAGTAGTTATTTTTAAATTAAAGAAATACATATTAATACATTAATATAAATTTCCTGCAACTCAATATACATACAATTCCATTCAAATGTAAATATAAATGGCAGGGAAGAAAACAAGATCTGTCTGAATAAAAAAAGGTAGCAGTAAGTTCAACATCGATAAGAAAATACTTAAGCATAGTGTAGTGAGATACCAAAACAAGACAAAAGAATGGTCAACCAGAAAAATAAAATTAATTGAAGCTATATTTCAAGAAAATGCTTTGCTTCAAAGAATCCCTGGGAAATACTTAAGGAAAATGATACTGTGTTGCCGATAACAAGAGTATTTGTAAAAATAAGGTTAAATTAAATAGATTAGCCATAGTGAACTTAAGCGGAAATATTTTGACAGAGTTTTGGGTTCAGGCTATTATAGTCATAGATTTAAATGATACTCGTCCCCAATGCCCTGCCGTTCCCATAGTGTGAGAGAGGAAGAAAAGTGAAAGCAGTATTCTCTTTTCTTTTAAGGGGCAGAATATAGAACGATGTGACTTCCAAGGTGCAAATTATACTCCATATCTTGCTGTTGAATGCTGAATCCGAATATTCAATCTGCTTTTCAGTTCGCTCAAGTTAATTTAGATAATAAATCATGATAGACACGATACTTTTTAGTTTCCTGAAAAAATGAACAACATATTTTATTGTCCATCACGATACGACGCGACGATATAGAACCCGAAATGTCGTAAATTTATTGTTAAATAATGACACTAAGAATAAAGTTTTGGCGACTCAAAGTTAATTTTAGTGGATTTGTTTCTGGATTAATTAGAATTACAGAATTTCGAAAAATGTCTGTAATTTTGAACAGACCATTAAATACATTTTCGGCTTTAATTTTAATTTGAGACTCTATTACGTACACTTTGTCTCCAGTTTAGTATTCGTAAGGATTTTTTACGACTCTGTATTTTTAAATTTTTGTTTTTGTGTTTCAGTTTTGCCCTTGCGACTTCCATCCTGTTATTAAAACCTCTTCCATATCTGGAGATAAGTTCCTTTTGATTGTATAGCTTTTCAAGACATCTAATTCGGAGTGTCCAAATAGCAGCTCGTAACGGATAAATAGATGAGTTTTGTTTTTCGTATTATTATAATATATTACGGCATAGGGTAAAAAGTTAAAAGGTTATACTTTGGGGTTTTCTGTGAGATTTGCCTTGATCATTTAGGATAGCTTGGCGAGGAATTTTTCCAGCGACCCAGTCGATTGGGGTAGTTAACGTTCGTAAAGCATAATTTAATATCAAAAAAGTGACTGAGGTGAGGGAGTTCTCGAATTCTCGACCGTGGTCACATACTATCTTTAATGGAGTACCATAGTGCTGGAAAAACAGTAAGAAAGTATTTACAATTGACTTGGCTGTTTTGTCCTGAAGAGCTTGTGTCGTCTCATAGCGAGTGCGTGGTATTTCTTGGGGCATTCAAAGATGTCTATATTGATCTTTTCGAACGGCGTTTACATTATAACTGGTCTTGACCTTTCGATATATATATATATATATATATATATATATATATATATATATTATTCTATTTTATTTTAAATTACACGGACAAAAACTTATCTACATATTTATATATATATATATATATATATATATATATATATATATATATATATATGTATGCAGGGGCGGATCCAGCCTCTCTCTTTGTGGGGGGGGTGGTGATATCACAAAAGTACGAAAGCGAAAGCAGGTTGTCGACTGGGGGGACACCACCAACATTCCCATTTCTAATGTAAAAGGCAGGGTGGATTGGGTCTATTTTTCTGAATTTCAAGCTCTTGAAGAGCAGGGGGGGGCGATTACAAGAAAAAAACAAGTTGCCGACCGGGGGGAGGATCCGAGCAGCATACACATTCCTAGTATAAGACTATTTTCCTGAATTCAAAGCACTTGGTGGGGGGGCTATTGCCATAAAAACAAGATTGTCAACGGGGGGGGGGGGGGGGAGTGTCAGCAGCATACATATTCTTAATATAAAATGCAGAATCGGTTCTACTTTCCTGAACTCAAAGCTCTTGGGAAGGGGAAAGGCTATCGCAAGCATACACATTCCTATACTCTATTCAAGAACTAGAGAGAGTAATAAAACTGTTACCGAAACCTTAAACGTACCTGCTCCAGTGCGCAGGTAACTGAAGCCTGTCGTAAATCTAATTATATTTAATTATATTTAAATATTATAAGTTCTTATAAATTTACTGCAGCAATAAAATTTCTGATAGTTCAATTTAATTTCTGTCAGTGAGCAAAGTACACCTTACAGTGTGTCCTTAGTGATTTATCGTGTTTGTGGTTGTTTTTATATATTATTTGAGATTAGTGAGGTACCCAAAAGATATGGCTTCCACATCAATATTTATTCCAAAATCTCTCTATTGAGATGTATTCCAACATGACAGGATTTGGAAAATCTACTATGTACCGAATACTGAAGGAGAAAAAAATGACTGGAATTATTAGTACTCGCAAGCTACATTCGATCACACAAGCTGTAATTAAAGTAGTTGTACATACATTTTATTATGAGAAGCAGATCCCAACCGTCAACAAAATTCAAACTAAAATCAATGAAGTTCGGGAATTACCTGAAGTTAAAAGAACTGAGCTCTGGAAATTGCTCACAGAACTTCATTTTTACTGGGAAAAACCAGATAGGAAATCTGTTCTTATAGATCGTCCGGAAACTGTCTGTTGTAGAAGGATATATCTCTCTCAAGTAAAAGGTAGAGTTGCTAGAAATAACACAACTTACAAAATTAGTAATTTAACTGAACTTTTGAAAGATTTTTTTGAATAAAGAAATGGGGAAATTCGATCTCATGATCGGTGAGATAGAGGAACCAATTATAATTAATTTGAGCGAAGATAGCTTCACTGACTTTGATTACGAATTAGATACGTACGTTTACCAGCGTAAACACAATTTATTACTTAAATTTTCTGTAACATAAAAATTAATTACATTTGAATCCCTTTCTAGTGTTTAATTTTAATTTTGCAGATGGTTTAAGAAATAAATAAACTGAAACGTCAAATATCCTAAAAATGTTTTTAATTAATAATAAAATGACCGATAGCCCCAAAAATTTTTAATATTGTATGGATGAATTTATTTTTTTATATATGTTTAACTTCTTGTATCTTTGACAATGGGTATTTTGTAAGTATTTAAATTATAACTTAGAATTTTTTGAGAGAAAAAGGCTACGTTTTAGTCTGAATGTACCTAAAACGGTTTCTATGCCAAAATTAAAAATAATAAAAATACTGTTGTGATTTGTGTTAAATATGTCAAAATTATCTATATTTTCTAATGTATGTGAATTATTAAGAAATCATAAGAAAGAAAATAATATAAAAACTTTTTATTTTAAGTTTTTAACCGAAATAATATTCTATGCTATAAATACTTAGTGATAAAATAATCCTCTTTCCAATGCCTATGACAAGGATTAAACGTCACATCCAAAAATCTATTGTTATCCTATCCAAATAGTCCATTATTATAGGCCGGTATTTTTGATTATAAAATTTCTAACCCATTCCTATGTGTGTCTAACAGATTTTGCCAAAGGCACCGGGCTAAAAGCACTGGTAATTTGCAAAGAAAAAAAAGGGTAAAAAATGATTTATTACTCTCTCTAGTTCATGAATAAACTATAGTATAATAGGCAATATCGTTTCTAGTTTCCTGAACTAAAAGCTCTTGGGGGGGGGGGGGGCGATCGTCCCCGCCTTGGATCCGCGCCTATATATATGTATATCACAAGCTTTTAATAACTTTTCGAAGTATATTTTTCTTATATACGAATTAAAGTTTCGTTTGTTTCTCTGTAAATTAATGTTTCCTCAGTGGTAGTGATTTAAAATTTGTGAGATTTCATCTTCCGGAGGTGTTCTAATCAAATTTTGGAAAATTTTTAATTTTATATTTTGAGAATATGTAGGATAGAATATGAAATTGGGAGTTCGAGGTTATTTTCGATACAATATGTTTTTAAGACATCAAACTCATCTTGGGCCTTGTAAAGAACATAAAATAAGAACTTAACTACGATTTCCAGATCGAACGGAAATAGCACAATGCAATACTTCTTACTTTTGACTAATTTGCTGTTAACTATCTTAACGTCTGTTGTTTTGAATTCGAAATTTTCTTTGAATATCTCGTCAATTATTTTATAATAGAAATCTTGAAGTTTATTTTACCAAAAAAGGCGACAACATCCTTAAGAGTTTTATCCAAAAGCTGAAAATTTGAGGTTGCTTTTTTAGAACAATCGATTAAAGATCTTGTTTTATAGAGTTTTACAAAACTTATTGTTTCGATATCTGATCATCATTAAGATCTTTGTCTTCTTCGGCAGTATCTGTTGCTTCATTTTCCAGCTCGTTGATGCAAAAGATCTTTACTTTTATCAACTGGTTTCGCATTTTTATATCCGCTACTACTAAAATATAAGATCGCTTCGGGTTTTCCTATCGGGTCGGTTAATAGGTCAGAAAAAACAACGGTGTCTGATATTATGTTCTTTTTAATAATGAATGTTAGAATTTCTCGTTTTTTTGTTTACGCCGACAAGGGTACTAATGAGTCTAGAATGTATTCGCAACGCATCTACGAAGTTTCAACCCCCTAGGGCTTAAAATAACGGAGATCTCAACGATTAGAGATACAATCTAATCGAAACATCGTACAAACATACAAAAAATAAAGACAATGCAAGTTCGACAACTATATTTTAGTCAGACTCTTTTTTGTTATCAAAATATATAACATACTTAACTAAACTAATCACATTCATTATCATTTCTACGTATCCCTTGCAGAAAGGCATAGGCAAGAATGGGACTCCACCGACTAAATCACTCAACAGTAAAATCGCAAAGGACGTTGTCAGGACACAAAAACATATGTAAAAAAATCAGGAGCCCTGAGTTGAAAATGGACACAGACTATATGAACTCGAGCTACCGTTATAATATACCGTTTGAAGTCACAATAGAGGATCGAATGGCAAGTAAAAGAGAAAACCCGGAAACATTCTCGGGTGCAAGTATCTGGTACACTGACGGTTCAAAAACTAGTGAGGGTACTGGAGCTGGGATATATGGGCTATAACCGACGAAGGAATTAACCCTTCCCTTGGGAAATACCCAACAGTATTCCAGGCAGAAATATACGCAATCTTACGGTGCGCAAATGAGATAAACTGACAGCCAGGCAGCCCTAAGGGCCCTCAAGGGCCAAAAGGTATCATCGAGGCTGGTTTGGGAATGTCAGAGTGAGCTGGAAATT
The DNA here is from genome assembly GCA_034092305.1 of Diaprepes abbreviatus. Classification (NCBI taxonomy): domain Eukaryota; kingdom Metazoa; phylum Arthropoda; class Insecta; order Coleoptera; family Curculionidae; genus Diaprepes; species Diaprepes abbreviatus. The sequence goes on along the minus strand of JASJET010000268.1, from coordinate 367,997 downwards.
CTGGCAAAAGACAACAGAGTTATGTTAAAGTGGGTACCAGGACATGAAGACATACATGGAAATGAAAAAACTGACGAGCTGGCTAGAGCAGGGTCGGCATCTCAATACATCGGTCCAGAATCGGCCTTTGGGGTGCCGCGGTGCGCGGCCCGGGAAGCAATCATAAAATGGATCAAAAGAGAACATAAAAACCACTGGATGACCAGACAGGGTTTAAACCATAGCAAGTTATTTATTGGGAATCCTGACCTGAAATTGGCAAGGAAATTACTACAAATGAGTAGGAACCAATTAAGGACTATTACAGGTATAATGACGGGACACATGGCCGTCAAAGTACATCTGAATAGAATGAATCTATATAACGGAAACCTCGGCTGCAGACTATGTGGACAAGCCGAGGAAACGGTGAAGCATATCGTATGTGACTGTGAGTCACTGGTGAGATTTAGATAACAAACATTCGGGTCAGTAAGTCTGGAACCGGGAGAAATACTCACTCAGTCCTTAGCAAGACTGCACAGATTGAGCCAGGGGGCTAGGTTAACAGAGTGGCTGTAATGTCTAGGGTGAGCACAATAGGCCTACTCTGGCCGCAGTGCATCCGGCTTTAGGACGGACCCGGGAATATAATAAAAAAAAATAAAAAATCCCTTGCAGAAAGTATAGTTTTTTGACCGAGTAGAGTTTACCCCAATTTATGTTACATTTAGCGTTCCCAGCTCTAATACCTACGAAGCGCCACTGTTTTTAAGATACTCCAACATATGCTAACACATACATAATTTTTTTTCAATCTCAGTTGATTTTCATGAAGAAAGCTGTATGCCGTATTGAAAAAAAGACATTTCCAATGAATGTATTTAAATAACATATAACTTGAAAGGTTCAAGCTCTGGACTGTGCGTCGTGATAAATTATTACTTACCACATTATAGCGAATATGTTATCTCATATATCACTCTTCGTCCTTGTTAAACCTGGAAGTTTTCAGATGTTATACTGAACTATAACAGTGGTATTTACGCTGTTAGAGACAAATAACGATATTCAAGCGACAAGGTTAAACAAACTATTCGCGTATTCCTAATAATAAAAAGTTTATTTGCTTCGTATTAGAACAATTAGTCATTTAATAATATTTATGATAAAATTTAAAAGGATATGCAAGGACAAGGTCAGCGTTTTTTGCGTTTGTCTTTACTAGTATTCATTAGGCAATAGACACGTGGAATGTGGATTGTATGTGGGTGGGGTCACTAGGGCATTATTATTCAATTTTCTTTCCCCTAAGTATATATACACACAGGGTGATTCAAAAATCGATCACGAAACTTAAGGGGGTGATTCTACTTGACAAAATAAGGGTAGAGCTTCATATAATTTTTTTTCAAAATGTCATTCGTTTTCGAGTTACAAGCCGTCCAAGTTCAAGTTTTTATTTTTTGTTTTCGAGTTAGGCGACATTTTTTGAAGAGTGTTAGGAAATGTATGGAAGAAAATGGGGGACATTTTGAGAATCTTTTTTAGTTTGTTTAGTACTGTTTCATTAATTTTTATCAATTAAATGTATATCGCAATAATCCATAATATGAATATTTACTGATTAGCCATTATTAGTTATTTTAAGATTATAAATTAAATAGTTTAAAAAGCGAATTTATTTGATGTTAAACTGACAGCTCTAGCATACTTTGATAGCTATTTACCTGGTAGCTGGTGGTAATGAAATGAGAAAAGTAAATTTACCACTTAATTTTTAAGGGTGATTTACGTCTAAACCGTTGGGTTTAGCGATGTAAATAAAGAGCACCTTTTTTAAAGGCCTGGCATCAGTCTTTCAGAAATTATGCCAAAAACTACTGTAGCTGTCAACACTAAAAAATTATGACAAAAAAACAATTTTCAATGTAGGTAAAGTGCCCTCTAGCGGCAAACAATCAATGTGAATTGTTACTAAAATGATGAAGCGCAGAAGACTTAGCCTATCTTTCAAATATTAGTCAAATCGGTTTTCCTGTAAGCGAGTAATTCAAAAAACAAAAAATAAAAACTTGAACTTGGACGGCTTGTAACTCGAAAACGAATGACATTTTGAAAAAAAAAATTATATGAAGCTCTACCCTTATTTTGTCAAGTAGAATCACCCCCTTAAGTTTCGTGATCGATTTTTGAATCACCCTGTATATATGTATAAACGGATCGTCGTTCCCTCCGGATAAAAACCAAGGCGGACTAACCTCCGGGTGATTGTCTTAAATTATGCCCAAAATAATTGCATATATATGTGAGGGGGAACCTATTGTATAGGTTTCGCAAGAGAGGAGTAAATATTTCTGAAAAAAAAAATCATATATAATTTTAGAATAAGAACAGTTCGTTGTTTCCTCCAAGTTGTATATACTGGAATAAAATGACGATGTAGTTACCTCCAATATTACTGTGATTCACTGGATGGTAGTACGTGTCATATTTAAACATTTTCGTAGTTAAATTTACTTGTGGATTCTGTACCGAAATATTGATTTTACAGTAATCATATTTATGCTAATTGGGAATAGAATAAATTTGGATATTTAAAGCTTAGATTACGATAAAAGTATTTTTGTAACCCTCAAAACAAACCCTCTTAAATTGTACTCGACATAACATATAAAAAAAAAGAGTTTAAGTTTGCTAAATTAAATTCGAAAAATTTATTAGCCCTAGGATTTGCATTATAATGTTCCTGTAAACTATAAGTAAGTCTATATTTCCGATGATGAAGTAGTTTAGGAAACTAGGGGGAAGATGGTCTATTCTCGCATATTTTTCAGAATTTCTTTTTAAATATACTATTTAAAATTATAAGAAAACATTATTCTACACAACAAATCCTTTTAAATGATTTCCCATATGATATACCAAATTAAAAAAAAATTAATATGTAAAAATAATTTTTAAAAATCTAAAAGACCTAGGATTTTCGTAAACTTTTTTTTGCAAACTAGTAATAAGGCTATTCCCTATTTAAAAAAACAAGATCTAGTAGATTCGGAAATAATTGGAGATTGATCTATTTCCGCATATTTTTTAGAAGATCTTTTTATTGTGTAAAATTATGGAAAATAAAACTTGTATTCTTCATAACAAGCTTTTTTAAATGATATCCCATATGAAAACCAATATTCAAAAATAAATGTCAATATAAATTTGTAAAATTAATTTGTAAATATTTATAAGACTTGGAATTTTCCAAATATTTTTTTTGTAAACTGCAAGTTATATTCACTAAATATTTTAAAATTTTAGTTCCAGGAGGGTAGTGGTCTTTCTCGCATATTTTCTCGAATATCTTTTTAAATATGGTTTTTAAAATTATAAAAAAAAATATTGAAATCGGAGGCGTCGAGTTAGGACACCTTCTTTGTAAGTCTCGTGATACCAAACATATTAAGCGCTCACACTACTTTTTAGAAACAGGTCCTTAAATTGGAGGCTAGACAATATAACGTTACTTAATAAAACATAATAAAAATGAAAGTAGTCTTTGTATTCACGTAATTATCTGAGGTATTACACAGAATTTTTGGATATATTATTGATAATTTGTAATTATAGCAGAAAATATTTATCTGTTCTTTTCTCCTGGGCCATTTTTAGTAATACTTCCTTCTAGCACTCGTATTGATTTTTTTAGTATTTGCCTTAAAAATTTAAGCCAATTTTCAACTAGCACGGAAATCACCTGTTCATAACCTTAAATTTACGAAAATTTCAGCGAGAAAAATACCTAATAAGCAAAATTATTCAAACTCTTATGCATCAGAGGTAGATACGCTGAATATATATTCTGTATAACCCGGAGGGAATTACGTCGTATATATATATGACCTTATCAGTGTCTCATGGCCGGAGGGAACTATGTGTGGCACGTTTCCAGGGTACAAACGACACTAGCGCCGGTGGTGAACCATCGAACTTACTAGTCGAATCTAAGGCTATATATTACTCGAAGTGACCTCCAAGCATTTTTTCGCAGATCGAAATAGACGACCTTGTAATGGCCGATAGTAAAATATTATGTAGGGTTCGTAGTTACCTCCGAAAACGGAGGTAACTACGGTATATATGAGGGAAGTATATAAGTATTTTGGAGGTACCAACGTTAAATATATATATATATATATATATATATATATATATATATATATATATATATATATATATATATATATATAATCTTAAAATTGATGCACTTTGTAAAGCAATCTTTCGTTCGTGAATATCATTAAATCAAATCTAATTTTTTGTCGCATTTTCTAAAAAAAGGATTAAAAAGTAAAAATAAAAATGTAAATTTTTATATGAAATTGAAGTTTTTGAAGGCTCATATGATTCATACAAAATTTATGGGAAATAAATTATTTGTAATTGCTTTCTTACTGTAGCTTGCATGTATCTCGTGTTAGTAGTTATTTATTTCATTTAATAATAATTTGAGGCCAGCTTTAAAAATTTCAGTTTCATATAAGAATTTATATTGTTATTTTTCGATTTTTAGTTTTGGACTTGTTATGATATCCATAAATTATTTGAATAAATACTAACAAAATGTGTAGTATATCTCGCAATGTTTCCAAGGTCGCAAGAAAGTATCTATTTTATCAAAAGTTGTAAACCACACTTAACTGAACAACAAAAAATTGTTGGATTCTGAGAATTTCCAAATACCAGTTTTGAACCAAATTGTATCAAACAAATAATGAGTCTGTCATATCAAATCCACCATCTTCAATTTTCAGAAATTAATTTTAGATTCGTAATCAAAGCCCTTACGACATATTTTAATCAGCATATTAAGTTTGAAGAAATTAATTTAAAATCCGTAATACATGCTCCAAAAACCGCTCGATATCAATTTTGGACCAAGTAGCAATAATGCAAGATTTTATACTGCCATATTGTCTGGACGATAATGAACTTTTAAAAATAAATTTAAATTCATTATTTACTCACATCGAATTTTGGAAAAAATAGAGAGATTTAAAGTTTTTAGGGCGCCATATTGGATCTACGATATTGCATTTTTCAAAAAGATTGTTAAATTCGCAATTTACACCCTCTAAAATCCCCAATACTAATTTTGGACTAAATCGAGGGATGTAAAATTTTTTATCCACCATATTGAATTTTTTAAAAATAATTTTAGGTTCGTTTTGTGCGGAAGCTTATCCATACCAATTTTGGAGTAAATCGGACAAAACTAATTCTTCTTCTTCTTCTTTCTAACACAGTTAACCATGCTAGTAGACTATTGGCTGTTCATTGCCATCACGTCTTCCCCGGAAGATAAGGTCCAGCATTCTCCCCATCGTTTTGGTGGTCTTCCCCGTGATCTTTTTCCTACTGGGTTATTCATTTTTGCGCTTTTACCGAGTCTACCGTCCTCCATTCTCCCTATATTTTTGCTCCAGAATCTTCACCTTTGTCTAACCCATCTTCCTACGTCCTGTGTCTCGCATTGTTGTCTGATATCTTCATTCCGTATTCTGTCGTGTAGAGTTTTGCCTTGTATACTTCTTACTGTTTTCATTTCGACTGTTCTCATCATTTGTAGAGTTCTGCCTGTATCTGGTCTTGTTTCTGTCGCGTATGTTATGATGGGTCTTAGAGCCGTTTTATATATCTTAGTTTTGCTTTCGGTATTAAGGTATTTGTTCTTCCACACAATTTCTTTTAGGCATCCCGAAATTCTAGCCGCTTTCATCGTTTGCTCTCTTACTTCGTTAAAATGGATTACATGGTTCGTTATTTCAGCTCCCAGATATTTGAAGTGATTTACCTGTTCGACAATTTTGGAGTCGATTTCCAACTTGCACCGTATTGGTTCTTTGGATGTTACTAAGCATTTGGTCTTCTCGGTGTTGAAGAGCATATTTAATTCTTTCGCTTTAGTGTTGAAAGAGTGCAGTAGTCTTTGAAGATTATCTTCAGAGTCTGCAATAAGGACAGCATCGTCTGCATAGCAGACGGTATGGAAGAATATGTTCCCCATTTTGCCTCCAACTGTTCTGGGGAGATTTTCTATTATTTTATCCATTATTAGATTAAATATGAAGGGACTGAGCGAATCGCCCTGACTAATTCCTGTGTTTACATATATGTCTTCCGTTGTTATATGTCCTACTCTGATTTTTGTTCTGCACTGGATGTTAATATCGTATATTAGGTTAATTAGCCTATGGTTTAGACCCTTTGTTCTCATTATTTCTAAGACGTCCTTTCAGCGTACTCTGTCAAAAGCCTAGGTCATATCGACGAAGCACATGTACGCAGGTTTATTGAATTCTAGGGATTTTTCAGTTATTTGTTTGACAATGAATATTGCGTCAATAGTGGATCTGTTCTTTCTGAAAACTTGTTATTCTTTTCGTATACTTATGATTTTGGTGATTTTTTCCAAAACTAATTTTAATTTTTTACTAATATTTTATGCTCCATCTTGGATTTTATTGAACAAATTTCAGTTGGTTCTGTACTCTTGTGATATCGCTTCCTGAAAGAGAGAGGCTGGATCCGCCCCTGAGTAGAAAAGTAATTGATCATTACAACCAGACATATAGTTCATTGTTTATAGATATCTTTCTGGTATCCCTCATATTTTCATAGAAGAAGGTTTAAGTGGTTCAAAGGAATGCTCGTATGGAAGCATATTTTTGTCGATTCATTTTAGCGTGAATTTGCTACATTGTTTTTCAAGTTTATTGTTTATGCGTTTTTTATACAATTCTATTGAGTTTTCTAAACGAAAAATATTATTTATATTTTAAGCAGACGCGTCAATATTTTTTGGAATTCCTTTTAAAAATTATTATTCTATTTGATATGATAATCTATCTGGCACACTGGTAAAATTTATGTTATTGTTTTAAATAATTCTTATAAGTGTTCAACCATTACAAGAAACAGAGCTCCAGCCCAGGATTCCCAATTCTTTGGTGAATATGTTGATTAATATACAGTATTGCTTAAAAATTATTTGCCACTTTAGCAAAAACAGGGTCGCATGACATTTCTCTTGTGCGCTGGTAGTAATTACGGACATCGTAACATACGACCCAAAAATAGAAGATATCCTGGAAAAAGGTAAATATAGACAGCTAGCTCATGATCCAACTAAATCTATCGAGTCAAAAATCTATTAAATGCTGAAGAAATACAAAGACCATATACTTGACAACCTACAATCAGCGCGCATACCACATTACAGTAAGCCACCACATCTTTATGGACGACCGAAAACTCATAAAACCATTATACTATTGAGATCAATAACCAGCTCCAGAGGACATCCAACAAGTGCACTGGTGAAGTTTCTTCTAAAAATAATACAACCTTTAGAAGGTAAGACAAACATATATGTTAAAAATTCCACACATTTCGTGAATATTACTTGTAACATTAATCTACAGCTAGACGACAAACTAATAAGTTTGGCTGTAAAAAGTATCGATATTAATGTGCCATTAGGGGAATCACAGGAGATAATCAAAACTAACCTGAACTTTTTGGAGTGTTACCTACGTAGTACTTACTTTCAAGTAAAGGACAAATTCTACGCTCAGAACTACGGGCTGCCAATGAGTTTTTTACACTCTCCAGTCGTGGATATATATATATATATATATATATATATATATATATATATATATATATATATATATATATATATATGTAATCGAAGGTTTTCGGGCATCCCGTGTATGTGCTATGTCCCTCTCAGGACTGTAAGGCAGCTGACGTTTAGGTGAAATCTCATTCACCATTTTCAAGGGTCACTGTATGGCGTCTACGAGCGAATATCCGACATAACATATATATATATATATATATATATATATATATATATATATATATATATATATATATATATACATATATATATGTTTATGCGGATTTCACGGATTCCTCCGTGTGAGATGCAATAGCAGTGGATATATCCACATTATGCCGTTGTAGTGCTGAAATCACATTCAGCAAACGTACAACTATATGCAGCTCCGCGTATGAATGAAGTAAAATGCGAACAGTACTGTTCGCATTTTACTTCATATATATATATATATATATATATATATATATATATATATGGAATGGTTCGAAACTCATGCCATAGAAAGAGCCACAGTAAAACCAAAAGTCTGATTAAGATATGTCCATGATACCTTAATCGTATGGAAGGGTAATGGTCAAGAACTAAACGATTTCTTGACACATCTAAATTCTATTCGATCTATAATTAAGTATACCATGGAAAAAAAAAGAGGAAAATGATCAATTGCCCTTCCTAGATATCATGGTGAACCGTTCAAACGAAATTATTAGAGCTTCAGTATACAACACATACTGGACAATGTCTTAGCCATGGGTCTAATCATTCTGTTGTAATAAAACGAGGAATTATCGGTAACCTCTATAATAGCGGTTATCTGTATACAAAAAATACCGATTTATTTGAAAAAAAGGTAGCAAAGAGTAAATTTGATTTACAACAGAATGAAGAAATTAATTGACGATATTATAAATAATTTTTGAACCAATAGCACTGGACAGCAAGAACCAGATTCCATCGTAACAATTCCGTCTACTAAAGGAACCTCTGAGAAAATTAGATGAATTTCCAGCAGTTACAATATAAACAGGGCGTTCAAATCAGGAAATATACTCACAACTCATTTAACAAAAACAAAACCAAAAACTACCCATAAGAAAGAATGTGTTTACAAAGTCATGTGAGTGTGATGAAATGTATATTGGGGAAACCAACTGTCGACTAGAAGTTAGAATTAAGAAACATAAAACTCATACACAAAAAGAGAAAACGTCGAGATCAGGTATTGCAGAACACGCTTGGGATAAACAACACCATATAAAATGGTCTGAAGCTACAGCATGAAAAAAAATAAAATTTATAGAAGCAGCTTACATTAAAAATAGTAATAGAATATTCTGTAAACCCAGTGTTGAGATACCTAATCTCCAGCAACGACTACTTTGTAACATCAGATCATTGAAGTGTGTACAGGGAAATTGCGCACTTCAACGGTCCTTATATAAGCTCATAGTCTTAAGTGAAAACATTGAGTTTATACCAGATAATGATTAGAGATACAACTTAATCGACACGTCGTAAAAACAAGTAAAAATAAAGACAATGCAAGTCCGACAACCACATTTTAGTTAAATAACAACCCTACTTGTTAGTACTTTCGCATCTAAATACAAAGTAAAACTAACTACCATCCCTATTTATATACCTATAGAATGTCCTAGAATTCTACATGACAAACAATGATGACTCATCGATATAATATTTCTATAAGGACACAACCGAATTCAGACAGTTTTTCTCTACATTATAATATTTCTAAAAGGAAGCGGTTGATAGTTTCAATGTTACCCCATTTTGCGAAAGTGTCAACAAAATTTTCAACGATATTTTATCGGTAATTGAGAAAATTCCGAAAAATCAGGTATATCTTCATTTATCGATAACTTGACCAAAATTATGTACAAACAGAGAATATTTTTAGTCGCTTTTGAAACGAGCAATCAGTTTGTTTCTTTAATTAATAACATTTTATTTTAAAAAAAACTTATATAATTGCAATGATATAACCAAACATAATTTATTTTATTATTCAAACATTTTAGTAAATATATGGTCCAATTAGATATTTTAATCTTCAACATGCGATAATGTAAAAGCAAACTTTGTAATCACTTTGGAACTTTGTTTTCTTATCCAATATGTCACTTTATCAGGTTTCTGTTCAAGTTTCGACCTTTTTTTTGTGTGAAATCTAAGTCGAATTCCTCAGCTTGGGTTGAGAATATTCTCGTTAAAAAAATACTCATGTGGAAACATATTTTGTTGATTCATTTTGACGTAAATCTCCGAAATATTTTTTTAAGATTATTGTTTTGCAAGTTTTAAATACTGCTATTAAGTGTTTTAGGCAAAAAATATTTTTTACATATATTTTAAGAAGAATCGATATGAATTCTAAGAACTCCTTATAAAAGTATTTATTATACTTGATATGATAACCTACTTAGAAAACTGACAACATTTTTATCATTGCTTTAAGTAACCTTTGTATATGTGCAACTAGTAATTGTAAGAAATAGAGCCTTAGGATTATCAGTCTTTAGGTGAATAGATTGACCATAAATAATTGGGAAAACTGACAAAAATTCGGTAGGCCTTCATTTATCGGTAGAAAGACTAAAAGTGTAAAAAAAACAAAATATTTCTAACATGCTGAAAAGGAACGTCATTCAATTAGCCAATTCGAAGTGCCACTTTTGAAATAGTAACATCGTTAACTAATAAAGTTTCAATGCCAGTATAATTTCAATAGTGTAACCAGATATAAATTCTTTATTTGTTTAAATATTCTAGTTAGGCGATAATACAATCAGAAACTCTTATATTGAGTATGTGAGTACTTGAAAATTTTTTTTAGCATTATATAAAACCTTGTAATCACAAGAGCAGATTAGAGCTTTGCTTCCTTATTCAATATGTTACTTTATCAGGTTTCTGTTCAAGTTTCGACCTTCTTACATGTAAAGTCTTCATACTTCTTGAAAAATTATATATGCTGAGTCCCTCCCAAGACTGTAAGGCAGCTGACGTTTCGGTGAAGTCTCATTCACCAATTTTAAAGCTCACTGTAAGGCATCTACGAGCGAACAGTTCGCCGTGCAGTGAGCTTTGAAAATGGTGAATGAATTTCACCGAAACGTCAGCTGCCTTACAGTCCTGAGATGGACTCAGGACACGGGATACCCAAAGAATAAATATATATATATATATATATATATATATATATATATATATATATATATATATATATATATATATATATATATAGATAGATATATATTGTTGTGGATACACGTTTATTTTACAACAAAATATTAAATTTCAGATTTAATCTTGCCCAAAAAACCCACAAATAAAATAATACGGCATACAGTGCTAAAACTACAATTCTTCGATTGCGGGGAAACCCAGAGAAAAAACGGCGCGGTGGCGGCGGTTTCATTCGGTGCTTTCCCGAATTCAGAATGCGACGTCACCACTGCTATAAAAGCGGAAAGGCAGTGGGGTAATTAAAGACATTACGGGTTACTCTCTTAGAGTCAACTTGTCCTTTCTCCGATCGAGCTTGGCTGTCGGGGGCCACGTTGACTGTTCTATTTTTTAGGCCGCTCGTGGTTCTTAAAGTAGGTTGTCTTTGACAACATATCATTCTATAGAAAATAAAGATCGTGCACGTAACTTGATTCCTGAAATTGACACCGTCGATAAAAAGACGAGATCAGTGGCGCGTAAGAGTTATTGAATCGACGCGTCCTGACTTTTAAACATTATTGCCAGAACGTGACAAAGTGGAGTTAACCTGATATTGACATTGCGACTAATAGCTTCGTATTGGCTATAATTTTATGAATACCGATCTTGACAAATCCCGAACTTGACTTGCGGAAAATAGTACTGATTAAAAAAAAACAGTGGATAAAAAGTTAACCAAGAGTCAAGGATGAGTGTGATTTGATTACCTCTTCCCAATTGGCTCATTCCTTAGAAGTGTTACTTTGATAAAATAAACTTAAATTAATATTCGTTAATACTTGAGCTTCACTCATTCCCCTTCTATCCCGGTGAGCGAGAAGAAAGATGAGACGGCTGGAGTTTCCATTTTAGCGGGAGGTTTGGCGGGACCTCACCAACAACCCCTGATTTGTGTTAAAACTTCGATTTTACACAAATAATTGATAATGCAAAAATTTTTTAAAATAAATTAGTCCCGAAGGAAAAGAACTTCCACGTTTCAGGAAGGATAAAATTAATCCAATAAAACCGGTAAATAGGTCCATTTTCTCGGAGATGGGTACAAAAATACCGAATAATGGCGAGGTGCAGTGATGTCTCGTTAGAATCGAAAAATAATTAAAATTGCGAAAGGTAGTTGAAAGAGACCCTTAAAAAATAAATTATTTAAAATTCGGTAAATTCAAAATTAAATTGATTAAAATAAAGTGAATACAAAACACTCATCATCCGTTAATACGACAATATATATATATATATATATATATATATATATATATATATATATATATATATATATATATATATATATATATATATATATATATATATATATATATATATATATATATATATATATGTGTGCGTGTGTGCGAATACTGTTTTTCCAGTTTTTAATCCATTCGTCAGTAGAAAAATCCTCACGACGTTTCGCCAACATCTCATCAACTAATGCTTCCTCGAAGGTTATTTGGCTTGGAATGAGCGTGCTGGTTCTCTGTCTACCTGTTTATGGTTTGACGTTTGAAAAGGTTATACCATGGTTCTGCCTGGTTGGTTTCTTTGCTTCCCTGGGTCTGGGCCTTCTTTCGACTCGCAGTGCTGTTTTTCTGGTGTGTTGTTTTTGGCTGGGTTTTGATCAGAGTTTTCCAGGCATTTGAGATCATTTGTGCATCATGTCTTGTTAAGGTTTTTAGTGTTTTCTATTTCGAGAGCTTGTTATCATATTTGAAGAAGACTCCGTTGAGTTGTCGAAACGCGTATTTTTTCTCTGCTTGAAAGGAAAATAGCATAAAGACCATTAATTAAACACTGCTGGCAGGTTTTCTTTATTTCGGACTGAAATCTTAATTTTTATAGACTTATACAACCTAATATTACTAGTTTATATAAACGAATACTTAGTAACTTATTTTGTAAATCTATACTAAACAAATAGATGTGATACTAGCGATTTAAAAACAAAATTTCCTGGTATACATAAAATGTAAACTTATCTAAAAAACTTTTCGCTTTGGGACTGAATTTATTAGTTAATTTTCACCGATTATCTGTCAAAATTTTATTTCAGGTCATAAGATGGATCCACAGTCCAAAGGATCGAAAATTTTATCACTAACTGATGTAGGAGTGGTAAATAAAAGTCAAAAGTCAGAAGCACTGTGTGCAATCAAAGAAAATGAGGTTTCTCTCAAAGTAGAAACTGAACATCTGTTACAGAATGATAATTTTTTGTGCAAATTGCCGATGAAATGGTTCTGAAATTATTGGCAATTTCTGGAGTTGTGCATAATTCATCACTCGATTCTTCTAAACAATATCAAAACTTTCAAGATCAAATTTGTAGTGCAAATTAATAGTTTACAAAAATCGCCGAATTTAGAAAATAATGAAGACTAAAGAAAAACTGATTATTATGACGCAGCGGACAAAAGTTATATTTCAGATGTAGACGGACCAATTTCTTCTGCATCGGAATTAGCAGGAATCAGAACATGTGACTGTCAGTATTTATAATGTTGAAAAAAATATAAATAGCAACGAAGATATAGTCGAAGGTAGAAGTAGAAGGAAAAGACGCCAGGTGAACCAAGATGAATGGAAGAGGAATTCTGAAAAACTAAAAAGAGAATCAGGACAATAATATTTGGGAAAACGAAAAACTGAAGAAAAGTGGAATTATAATTTAGTTAATAAAGCTAGGAGTGTAAGGATAGGTGCAATTTAAGCTATTATTTAACAGCTAAAGTCGTATAACTGCAGAAAGTCTATTAGTATACGTAATATTTATGTAGAGCCAGTTTGGAACTCAAATTAGAACTTTATAGGCTGTATAAAAGTGATTGGTGTACCAAAAATAACTTAAATACCATCATCTGTTGCTTCTTTTAAAGACGTGATTGACGGTCCGAACATTGCGTTATTTTCAGATAAACGTGATAAATGTGTAGCGCATAGAACAGGCAATCGTAACAAGGAAAAGTATGAAAATTATCGAGTTCATAACTCACGACCGTTCATAAATCTCGATTACGTGATTTATGAACGGTCTCATGAGAAGGCATATTTTTATCGATTAATTTCGGCGTAAATTTATTAAATTTCATTCTAAGATTATCGTTGGCAAGTTTTTAAAATTCTACTATTAAGTGTTTTAAACAAAAAATTTTTTTTTGTATATATTTTAAGAAAAATAATCACGAATTTTAAGAACTCCTTATTAAAGGTTTTTTTTACTACTCTTGATATGATAACCTACTTAGAACATTGACAAGAGTTTTATTATTAAATAGATGGACCGAATTTTAAAAAATAAAACGAAATATTTCTTACTCACTGAGAAGAAAAACTGTTCAGTTGGCAAATTGGAAATATTTGATTTATCATAAAATTTGTTCCTGTGACTAAGAATGTGTCGTATAATTAGCAGATTAAACGAACTTATGATAGCGAAGTTCGAACTGAATTAGTTGAGGCCTCGTTTCGTAAATAAGCTTAATAAGTAGTATCTCCGCTATGCGTCTCACACCATTTTAAAGCAAAACGAACAATCCCACTGCTCCCCTACGGGACCTGCACTCCTGGTCTCCACCATTTACTTTAAAGCTTGAATGAATGAATGAATGAAAAAGGGGTGATACTTCATCATCGATGCCTAGGCCTCCATTGGGCCCTTTACATCCCTCCATAGCTGCAGGTTATTTGAGGCCGATCGCCTTTGCGAATCCAAACAGCCTCGTTAGTTGAACGTGCCTCACTTGGTTTAAGGAAGTTTGACAGGGTAATTGACAAGCTTAAGAGTTTAAGCTGGTTGCCAGTGACTCAAATTTGGAAAATTTATTTATTGACATTTCTACTCTGATTGCTTCTTACGGGACCGCCTCTTTATTTTCGTATAAAGTTGGATTTTAAGTCTGGTCTTCGTAATGTCTTACTTTTAACGAATTACAGGTTGGTTGAAAAGTTTTGAAAGCGAAAATGAAAGAATGTGTATTTTTTAATGAAATTAGTTTTTTTTATTCAAAATAATCTCCCTCAACTTCACCAAACTTATTCCAACGATCCTCTAATAATTTTATTCCATCTTTGTAATAATTTTCCGGAAGCTCTGCAAAATAATGTTTCACGGCTGCAATAGCTTCTTCATTCGACGAAGAACGCTTTCCACGAAGAAATTGCTTCAAATTCCTGAAGAGGTAGTAGTCGGAGAGAGCCAAATCTGGTGAATACGGTGGGTGTTCAAGCAATTCGTACTTTAATTCTTTCAATTTAGCCATCGTCAAAGCACTTGTATGAGGACGTGCATTGTCTTAATGAATAATGATTTTTTTCTTCTGTAAGCCGGGTTTTTTTTCACGAACTTTTTTCTCCAACTGGTCCAAAAGGTTGCAATAATACTCAGAGTTAATTGTGTTACCTTTTTCAAAATAATCAATCAACAAAATCCCTTTTGAATCCCAAAAAACTGATGCCATAAACTTTTTTGCCGATCGTTCTGACCTGTTTTGAAGTTGAACAACCAGCTTCAGTCCATTGTAAACGTTCTTGTTTCAGTTTAAGATCATGATGGCAAATCCAAGTCTCATCCACAGTTACAAAACGATGCACAAAATCGGTTTTATTCTTCTTAAAATGCTCCAAATTACGCTTACAAACTTGTTTTCGATTCAGTTTTTGTTGAATTGTTAACGAATGCGGCACTATCTTTCCGAATAACTTTTTCATTCGTAATTCTTCGTGTAAAATATAGAGTATTCGTTCGTCGCGAAATGCCTATGGTATCAGCAATTTCACGCTTAGTCGCTCTTGGATCTTCACAAACAATATCACAGATTTGCTCAATGATTTCTGGTGTTGTTGCACTTTTTGGACATCCACTACGTGGTTCATCTTCAACGCTTGTACGACCACGTTTAAACTCTAAAACTTATCGATGCATTTTTGGAAATGAAGGACCAGATTCCTTTAATACTTTTACCATTTTTATATGAATTTCTGTTGCTGATAAACCTTTCAAAATAAAGAATTTTATCACTGCACGATTTTCGGTTTTATCCATTGTATAAAAATTCACTGATACGTCAATTTCAAATGGCTTGTAAACAAAGAATGAATTGACAGATAGAAATAAACTTTTGTGTGTGTTCATATAGAAGATGAAATATTAAAATAGCGTGTAAATTTTGATTCCTGTACTAGTTTATAGGTGTCGCTTTCAAAACTTTTCAACCAACCTGTATTTACTGAATATGCCAAAAGATTATTTTTTAGAAAATCATTTTCGTATAATCCTGTTAAACTGAATATAAGAGGTATAATGTGCAAAATTTTAAAAAAACTAAAAAAACTTACCTCTGTAACCTTCTGTAAAGCTTAAGTGTTGCGACATATTGGAACGAAGTAGGGTAGGGAGGGACTTATTTATTTCGTTTGATCTGTTAATTATATGTTGGCCTCGTTTCGCAAATAAGCTGAATAGGTAGCTGTTTAAAGTAAGTTGCAACAAAATCACTAAATCGTTTATTTCTCTAAATATGACGATAAATTATGATCAACCAATTGAACATAAAACAAAGCAAATGTAAATACTATACTTACTTTCAATATATCTTTTTTGTCTTAATGATTAAACGAAAACAAAATATAACTTTGAATTAAAGTTGCACTATTTGACCTAATTTAAACTTTCCTATTTAGATTAAACTATATTAATTACCTATATTATCCAAAAAATAATAATAATAATATTTAAGCAGGTGCAATTTTACTTAAAACATAACTTAAAATAAATTTGTAATTGAATTTATAGTCAATAAATTAACAATTTAGGACAGAGATGACAAAATTGTTCTCTTTAATAATGGGATTATAAAATCGTGCGAATGCGCTTAATTAAGTAGTCAGTCGAATCGTATCATATGATATACCTTTTCTCGCTGCAGCTGAAGTGGACGCATGCAACGTACTGTGCGCTGTGAATTGGTTATTATTCAACCCACTTTTTTTAAAATTATTTTTAACCATCTACCTATCGTTTGGGAAGTGGCCTCGTAACGAAGTTCTCTAAATGTAATAAAAAAGGTTAGTATATTTTCCTCTTATTTTTGCTGTTTTCACTAAATTCGTCAAGAGAGTTCTTGCTGGACCAATCCGTTTATCTAGATCGTAAAAAGGAAATAAAAGAAGGAGTTGGATTCTGCCAATACCTGAAGTCTTTAATCTATTTGCTACTTTAATTTCAATCTTATTGTCAAACTTAACAATGTCTTTAATACTGATATTAGCTAAACTCTGTACCCTCTGTCCTGTTGCTAGTGCTACAAGTGTTACTAATTTGTAGGTTAATTCTTCTAAGGAAGCCTCATCTGGCACGGTTTTTAAATAATTTAAAGACCACAACCGGATCCCATGTGTGACTATATTGGGGTAACGAAGGTCATAACCCATGGGCCCCTTTGCAAAAACTCTTCATTCTAAAATCTGATGTAAACTTAGACTCCCAAAGGAAGCTCCTTTCTTGAACTGAACAGTGGGACAGAGGCTATAAATAGATCTAAACCTTTATTTCTCCTAAAAGACCACCATAGCTTGAGATCGGCCTCATACTGTTTAATTGTACTGGTGGTTATGGATGTCACAGAAATTTCTAGGTATTCATCTGGTAGATACCCAACTTTAATGCTAGTAAGATAAGATTCCGACCACCAAGGAAATTTTATTCCAGAGAGGGTGTGGCAATCCGTTGAAAGAAAGCAATTTTTCATTGAGAGAAAAAAGAAGAGGTTCTTGTTCTAGCATTGAATAGAACAGTGGATACCAAGGCTGAGAGGTTCAGAGTGGTACAACTATAATTCCTCTGGCTTTGTCATTTCTGATTTTTTTAGCACTCGGAGAATTATTGTGAATGGAGGAGACCATGAATATAGGTCCCGAGAGGAGAGCAGTAGGGCTGTTTGTTTTGCTTTAAAATTGTGTGAGACTCAACGCATAGTGCAGATACTATCTATTCAGCTTATTTACGAAGAGCTTAGTATGTTTTTGAAACTTTTTTGCGATGGTTGAACTGGTTATGACTTACTTGATTAGTTAAACATTTTAGTCTTACTGTACAAACAAAATTTTTACGGTTAGTACGCAAATACTTAGAAGAAAATGTTTCAATATTAAATAAAACATAAGTAGGAGTCCATTGAAATCGGATTGGGGACAGAAACATCAGTAATAAAAAGGATGTTAGACAAGGATACATCATCTCTTCTCTGATGTTTAATGTATACGCTGAGGCAATGGAACGTCCCTGATGTTCAGAATTAATATATAGCTTGTACGTATCAAATTTTTCGTCGATAAGAAATGATTCAATAAGTTTAGGAGTCATAGAACAATTCATAGCAAAAATTGGTGCCATTAGTTAAGCCGTGTGGATATAATTCAGCATATTTGAGCTTGGTGATTCAACTGATCATGCTGAATCATCCTGTATAAATCTTAAAATTTAAACTTACATAAGATAAATTATTTTAACTAAAAATAAGGTTTTAAAATATTTCATGGACAAAATTCAGCATTGACATACCATTTCCCGGTTGCCTAATGTACATTTTCAAGTATCAGTATACCTAGTGAATCACTTAGTAAATTTGCGTTATTGTTTTACCTTGACATATTTCTTTCCCTGTTGCAAGATAAACTTGTATTAGATCAACAAATAGCGATATGTGATAATATAATATCTTCATATAATTTATTAGCATAACTCTAAATTATTTTTTCTACGAAAATTTTATAATTTTGACTTTTTAGTTGCTATTTATATTTCGAAATGATGTATTTTGACTCGCTGGTTCATACCTATAGTACATGGAAACGTCATAACTAATCATCCTATTTCTATAAAGGAAACATATGGGCATTTGCAAATTTTGGGTGAACAAACATAATAATAGCGCAAGCATATACCTAAAGCCCATAATTTTTCAGTGACTCATCGCTCGCATATATAGGGTGTCCAGAAAAATGTGGGAAATCACCCGTGAAGTTCATATAAACTTTTTTCGTATAGGCCTACTTTTCGGAGATATCGGCTCACAAAGAGCTGCAAAGAAATGAAGTTTTTTACACATAATTATTGAATCACCAGGTATATTTCAGTTTTTTTTTGATATGATAGATACCAAGTAAGACCCTTCAAATTTCTTTCCAAGAACGCGTCGTGACTTACTCACAGCTGCAGGGATGGATTAGTTGTGACACTCATAACTTCATTTTTTTACGTCCTGTACGATAAGAACTTTGGACAAAGTTTTTTACATACCTTTTATTATTGACTAATAATTAAATACTGTTCTTTCATGTCGCTAATAAGTCATTTTATTTATATCATGTATTTGGCGTATTTCGATAAAAGATACTTATTTGTTCCTATCAAATCTTCAATCTTCAACCTTATGATAAAAAAATTCGATCCAGTTTCACAAGGTTTAAAATCGAAGAAAACCATCGGTTTTTATGTCTTCCTGGTTGTCCCCTGTTTTACCTGCCTCGTAAAAGTACTAACATTTCATTTATAGTTAAGTAGGTACCTGATGTATAGTTTTTCCGAGATCACAAAATAAATTCTTGAAATAAGTCCGAAATAGGTGCAAATCTATTTATTAAGGCTCTTTCTTTCTTCATATTAGCATAATCAATCCCTAGACAGTTCAGCAAGAAAATAAATCGGGCCAAAATTATCGTCTAGTGTCATCAGTATTTCAGATAGATCTGAGATCTTTATGGTTAAACTTAAAAATACCTAGAAGATATAATAATCCCATAAAGGCTTTAATTTCGTTTAGATTTGTGTCATTAATGTATGAAAAACAATATCTTTGACATGACAGAAAGCTACATTTAAATGCTGCATAATTGGTTCTCACTTTAGCAATTTTTTAATTGATATATACAACAATTTGTTCTAACCTTGGGTCACTCACTAAAAGATTTCAAGATTCCTGTTGATTTGTGTTTATCTTCAGCTGGACCACGAAGTCCTGGCAAAAAAGGTATTGTATTTTCTCCTGGAGATCTACGTTCTATCTTTTCTATACCAATATCCCTTTTCAGTTTCTTCCTCTTCTTCTTCTTCGGAAAATTCACTGGCAGTGCCATGGTCGCCAAAAATTTCTTGATCTACCTCTTCTTGATCACTGTGATTGGCATTATCTAAAACCTGCCCTATAATGCCCTCTTTGTTCACTGTTGTTTCTTGCTAGTATCCTGATTGGGCAATTCATTCTAAAAATCATCGTCTTGGTATATAGCTGCCAATTCTTCATCTGAGAGGCCTCTGAGATACACACCCCTAAAAGAAAACGATGTTATATTTTAATTTTTCGGTTATTAAGAAAATTCATCATAATACAGATAAAAATGCTTGTATTTGTTCTATATATGTTAATTTATTTTTAAATATATTATCTACATAATAAAAAAAAAACAAATATTCACCTTCCTATGAAAAGAGGTGCACTTAAACTATGACTGACTCCCAGGGACCCGATTAACATTTCTTGGGATAAACATATTCAGACAATAACGCGTCAGGTACAACACTGAAATAAATACGCACCAACTAGAAAATACACGAAGAGTTGGCGCTATATCTTATAAGATGGCGCTGTACGTAAATTAAGAAAAGTGAAAAATCTATATAAGTTGTCACGAGATGAACGAGCATTACTCTCAGAAATTACGGTTGTTGTTCTAATCTTGTAGAATAAAGTTTTCTACAATATGTGTGGAAAATGCTATAATTTGTAGAAAGTTTTTAAATACGTAAAAAATTGATGAATATCGATCTATGCATTTTAGTTTAGTAGATAACATTTTGGTGATTGTGACCATAAAATAAATATTTTAATATGTTTTTTCTATTTTATTGTTTTGCAATAGATATACATACATGTGTACAGACTGAAAAAGGACGGTCAACTTCAATTTGCCTACCACATGTCAAGGTTCTAGGACCAGCCCTGAAAATCGCAATAATCACCGATAATGTACTTAACGTTACTGAACTTTCAGTGCTGCCAATCCTTTAATTTATTATTGTTTAGTTTTTGTTTTAAAGTTAGTCATGAGTAATTAATAATTAAAATATTTATTTACAAATTATAGCTACGTGCCTTCACACACATACAAAGATGTGCTTGTACGACATTAGTTATTATAGTGCCAAATATACCACAATAACAAATTCTGAAGTCAGCTTGATAATATTCATACTTGGGTAAATAATGTATATTTTGGTACGTATTAATTTTTAACCTCATAACGAAGAAATTAGAGCTTACTATTATATATATATATATATATATATATATATATATATATATATATATATATATATATATATATATATATATATATATCCATATCGCCTGGCGTCGCAGGCTTTTCAAAAACATTTTTTTATTATTTATTTTTAAATTAAGTTCTGTTTACAACCTACCAAAAGAGACAGACTTCAATGTGGTTATACAGAGGTAAGTTATAAATTTTGACAATTGTTTAAAAATATTTTCAGCGGATTAAATTGTGGTAAATTTGGCTTAAATTGCTTATGTCTTGTTTGTCATTTACGACATGTTGTTCTCTTTTTATATGAATCATCAAAGTTTATGATAGTTTTCATCTTGCGTTAAAATTTTAGTATTTATAAAATCAAACCCTCTAAGTAATTGCCTTTCTAAAACTACATGTAAAAATAACTATTATTTAAAAGATTCCTTTAGTTTTGGATAATTTATTAAAACACTAAAAATGCCTTGTAAGTTTAATGAAACTTTAACTAATATAATCAAAGAAAAATGGAACCTATTAAAAGAACATACTACATTTATAGAATGCATCAATTTATGCTTAACTAACGATTATTTCTAATTTAAAGATACTTTTTATCAACAATTAGATGATGGTGCAATGGGCTCTCCTATATCTTCAACCGTTGTACAACTGGTCATGGAATACTTAGAAGAGGAAGTCTTAAAAAAAAAACTGATATACCTGTTATTTTTTTCAATGATACATCGATGATTGTATTACAGCTGTACTTGAGGATCAAAGAGATAATATTCAAAAACTTTTAATAATTTTTACCACAAATTACAATTTACGCGAGAAATCACTACATAGTATAAAACAAAGTCGCTTTCTCTGTCCCTATGTCCCTTTGTATGCTTAAATCTTTAAAACTACGCACCGGATTTTGATGCGGTTTTTTTCAATAGATAGAGTGATTCAAGAGGAAGGTTTATATGTATAATAACATCCATTAAATAGTGGAGAAATACTGTTATTTTTGAGGTTTCTAATGTGATGTCGTTAATTATCATATTTTTTTCCGCTTACATTGCAAACGCAGGCTGAACCTTACGAGATTTATCAAAATAATGTACTAATTATTTGTACACATTGAAAAGGTCTACAGAAAACTCCGCGTTGGTATATGTCTATCTCTCATGGATATCCCACAATAACATTTTTTTGTCATTTACTTTTTACGACAAATAATGGCAAATTTTGAAGCGATTTTAACCAATACAGCATTAATCCTTATCCAATTAAATAGCTTAAATACATTGTTGATTTAATATAGATCTATATGGTCCTTTACAGCACAAGATTTAAATGAATATTTTTGAAGATATTACAGATTTAAAATTGCGGGAAGTAGCGCTTGCGGCGGTACTGGCCGACCGGGGCGGCGGCAGCGTGCCTATAAATAGCGCGTCGGAGGCCGATGTAATAATTGTTGTAAAAATAAAATAAATAGTCACAGTTTTTCTGTAGTGTATTTAGTATCAGCATTGCACCCGTGCGAAGCCGGGGCGGGTCGCTAGTTGAATATAATTACGAAATTAATTTCCTCGATTTGACATTAATCAGAAACGCAAATACCGAGAAAGTTAAAACTAAATGGTACTCAACAAACACCTGGTCAGGCCGTTATCTTGATAATAATTCACAGCACCCTATATCTCAAAAAAAAAATTGACATTGATAGAACATTAATATTGAAAAACAGATAGAACACTAATATTGAAAAAAGTGAGGAAAATACTTAAAGAAAATAATTTTTTAGATGACCATATAAATAATTAAACACAACAAAAAATCGTCCCCCACAACCTTCCCGACTATTAATGTTACAAAATATATCGCAATGCCTTACGTTCAAGAATTGTCTGAAAAAATCAAATATATTTTGAAGAAACGCGATATTATTGTATGTTACAAAGCCCAAAATTGCATATTCTCACTCTTTCCACCTTTTAAAAGTAAAGTCTCTACCAAAAAATGATTAAATGTAATATACTCCATATCATGTATGAATTGCCCAAAAAAATACATAGGAATGATGACCCAATATCTAGACAACAGATTAAATGGACACAAATATACAAAGAACGCATCTACGGCTTTACAGAAACATGAAACTAATCTTAAGCATAAGTTTGATTTTGAAATACTAAAATTTTAACGCAAGATGAAAACTATCATAAACTTTTAGTGAAGGAATTGATAAAAAGAGAACAACATGTCGTAAATGACAAACAAGACATAAGCAATTTAAGCCAATTGTCAAAACTTATAACTTACCTCTGTATAACCACCAAGAATTGTTCCACACCCTCTACACATTGTTACAGGCTTCTCAGATATTTTTTTATATAAAAGGAATCCAGACAATGGCAGTAAGTGATCGAATATGAAGTCTCGAGGTGCATATATTTAAGTTTTATAAAGATGTTGTATTATGATTTTAATTTTATCGTTAGTGATGTTCCTTAATTTTAATATTTTAAAATAATGTTCAATTGAAGTCTGTCTGCTTTTGTAGGTTGTAATCAGAAATTAATTTAAAAGTAAATAAAAAAAATATTTTTGAAAAATCCTGCATACTCAAGAAATTAAAAAATTGTATATATATATATATATATATATATATATATATATATATATATATATATATATATGAAAATTATTAATGGAGATCGGTTTTTCCGCGAAAACGCCACGAGGTACGTTTCGATCGAACGCAAACGACGTATACGAGCTATGAATGAATGACTTGCGTATCAGGAATTTGGTCATTTTTGGTATGCGTTTGTCCCTGCATTACGTGATCCCCACCTTGAAGTGAAGCTTGGATGTCTTTTAAAAATTGTTCCATTGGAGAAATAATTTAACTGTTGGGATGTAACTCAGTATTTTGATTCATTTGGGTCATTTCAGATTCATTACGAGTATAGAATTCTGTTAGGTCTGGCGCGACCCCACGAAGGGCCGCGGAGGTCTCACCAAAATCACCCGGACAGCCTGAGATGCCACCTGCCTCATCAGACCGGAAGGAACTGTGAGAGAAGTGATTGGACATTTTTAAATAAATTATTTTTCCTTTTAAATTGGAATGTTTTGTATAAAAATACAAAAATCACGGAGGGCTGGGTTTTAATATAATTAATATATGAGAAAAATTAAGTATATGGAATTTGAGTTGAATGAGAACTTGGCTAATATTTACTTTAATTTGTTTTTTATTAGATGTGAGCTCTTATAGATTTTTTTGCTGTAAAATTTTTTAGACTGGGACTCTTAAGTTTTTACGTCGAAATTAAAATCTAGTGTTGGGACTCTTAATAAAATTTCCGAAATTTAATTATTCCGAATTTTTTTTTGTCTTAAGCACAAACTAAGGCACGTTTAGTGTTCTTAGATCCGTTAACGATGTCACTAATTTTCTTTTGACAGAATATTATTTGTCGCAATCGGGATGTCTAAATAGGGTATGTTACTATCAGGTTTCCTTTACGCAATTTAATTTCCGGAAATTATTTTATTCGTAGAAGTAGGCGCGTGAATACTCTGTATATTAATTGTAAAGTTTCCGTAAGAATTAAAAAAAAATCGGCGTGGAAAGGTTTTTTAGAGAAGCTTATTTTTTCCGACGGCGTTGGAATTTCACTAAAAGTTGCGTTTCGCGACACTTATTTAACTGAAGAGTTTACTTCGAGATTCCTCTCCTAGCACTGAACTGTTATCAGCTACTAGAATTCGCTTCTAACGAATATCCGCCTAACAGACGAAGTTTCCTGGCCTTTTTAGTACCGCAATCTTCTTTCTTGAATCGAATTCTTGACCGTTTTATTAGGACCACCAAGAACCTCTCTTCTTAAGCCGTCGTAAGCAGAGAGGCCTCCCTCGTTGCACTAGCGTAAACAGCTTAGTGATCCTCTTGATGCCGAAAGGGGCGCTCCAGGAAAACCTTGAGGAAATTTAAAATTCCCTACTCACGTGTTAATCTGTTGAATTTTTTCTTCTGGAAGGGAAATTGACAATAATCTCTTGCGAGATTACCGACGAGTGGTGCACCTATTGAAGATTCCCAGTGCCTTTCTCTGACGTGGTGCAGTGCCAGACTAATCAGCAACGGCAGAGAATCTCACGTTTTGCCTGAGTAAATGCTTCAAAAGACTTAGATATTCGTGTGCGCGTGTGTAAGAAAAATTTGAGAGATCTGTGCTCTTTAATAGACAATTAGATTCTGCTAACGAATCGCGACATCGGGTGCTATTTATACTTTCTCGGCACTCCGTCGGGTCTTCCAAAAGGAACCAATCAGCGCTTAGCGCAGTCCGCCAAAACTTTATATCTGCGCCGGCGTCTGTGTCGGTGTCTATGCGCCGTTACCGCCGACAACGTACAGTTTATTTCTCGGAATTTCAACAGTTTTTATACGTTTATTTTATTTTTATGATTTTGTTTCTTGTAGATAGAATTCTACAACAATATATATATATATATATATATATATATATATATATATATATATATATATATATATATATATATATATATATACTCCTTAACAAAACTATGTTAGCAGTTCCAAAGTTCAACTTTTGGAGTCAATGTCTGCAAGGAGAACGAATGTAGCTTAAGCCGATCATTTTAGTTTTAGTAATGTTTGTCTATAAATATGTTATAATTATGTTTTAGTTTTTCGTTATAAATTGTTATTTAATAAGGAAAATAAATTTTAATAACCCAATATTACTGTTTCATTTGGTGTTCCTAATGACCACCCAGGGTGTTCACTAATTTGTTTCGATTTTTAGATATTCGCGTGCACCGCTGATCTAATGGAGACTCAGTGTTTAGTAGGCTAAGTGAGGAGTTCTACTGGCTCAATCTCGCCTTGTGTAATATTTTTTGTTGTTGTTACAATAAAGCCATTTTACTATTATTTTTATAAGGTATAAAATTTGGTGAATCTTGACTATTCTTGAATATATTTTTTATTGAACGTTGACAACGTTTTAGACGATTATGTAAACCATCGCAACTTTTTAAAGCTACAAATTTTATGCAAATAAGTTAACATAAAAACGCATTGTTATTTTTTAAATATTTACCAGGTGTACAAAGTTAAAATAACAAGTTTATTTTAAGCGTCTTGTTTAATTAAAAAAAAAAACGTTACAAACAAAATTGTTTTTAATGAGTTACATCAAATGTGCTCTGCCCTTGGTTTCTAAATATGGGTCCTACGTGTGCGATATAAAATTACGTACCGCGAAAAAATGTTATTCGCAGGATTAACCATCGCAAATTTCCCGAAAGCTGATAACGAGCCACAATCAAGGTCGGACTTTTAATTATTAATGTTTAATTTTACTGGGTTTTTAAAACACTGCTCCAAAGAAAATAATACCTTATTGTGGAATAATTGAGCTTAAAAAGTAGATCGAGATATGCGCCCGCTGGCTTTGAAATGAAGTAATCAAATTTCTAACAACAGAGTAAAATTGTTTTTGAAGTTTGACGCCTGAAAACGTGGTATCACATCTCTGAGCCGACGTACGCGATAGTACAAAAATGTCTAAAGTACAGAAACGTGGCTCTGTTAAGCCCACGGATAGTTTTTGCTACATATGTGGTCAGTTTACACCTAAATCGCATAAAAGGACAATTAACAAAATGACCAAAGTAACCCACAGCCAAAAAATGTAAGGATTATAGATCCATCAGTGTTATGAGTCATGTTCTAAAAGTATTTCTTAAAATAATACAAGGACGAATATATCCGAAACTTGAACAGGACATTAGCGATACACCCTTTGGCTTCAGGAAAGGCTTAGGCACAAGAGAGGCGCTATTAAGTTTGAATGTTTTAATTCAGCGAGGTCGTGATGTAAATTGCGATGTATTTGCCTGCTTTATTGATTTTGAAAAAGCTTTCGACCGAGTAAATCATCAAAAACCAATAGAAACACTACAAGAGCATCAATTGGATGATAAAGATTTACGAATTATTTCCAACCTTTATTGGAAACAAGAATGATTTGTTCAGGTGGAGGAAAAGGCATCACAAAAATTCCAAATTCGTCAGGATGTTTGGCAGGGTTGTGTGTTATCCCCACTACTCATCTCTCTAAATGGGGTTTTGATAAATAATCTGAGATATGCAGATGATACTGTCCTTCTTGCAGACACAGCTGAAGGACTTCAAAGACTAATAGAAAGGGTGGATGAGATCTGTGAAAAATACAACATGCGATTGAATATAGGCAAAACAAAGGTTATGATAATAAGCAAAAACGTTTCCCAAAATGTACAACCTAAATTTTTGTTAAAAAAAACCTAAATTTTTATTATCAGCCATTTGTTACGTATATTTAGTAGTTTTAGAGTTATTATAAAAAAAGAGAAATTTTTAGAGAAATTTGGAAAATTCTGTTTTTATTAAATCGTACTTTTTTTTATAAAATAAGCATTCTAAATCGGTCATAGATTTTGAGCTTATTACTTACGCTAAAATAAAGTAAATTCTAAAGGGATTATTATAAAGTTCAATTTTGGTGGATATGGGGTAGGTTTTATTTCTCACTTTTTCTTAAAAAATTCGAGAATCGCGTCCTATTTTCATCATAACTCGCTTAGTTCTAATGCAATAGACTCCAATCAGAGCTTATTTGAAAGATCTTTCTAAGTACTTTGAAAAGTTTCCTGTAGGTATTTTCCGAAAAATCTATCGGTTTCCCGTTATTTAACCTCGAACACTAGGATTCGAGTATTCACAAAAAAAAATGATCCCTTTAACTACCTATAGGTTGCTTTGGATTCAACTTACAATGTTCTTAAAAAAAACAATCTCTTTGTTTTCTTATTAGCCTAAATTTTGGCAAGAGTAATATTTTTGGAAAAACACAAAGTTTTGGAGTTATTTATAAAAAACAGTTTCAAAACATGCATTTTTTTCATGAAAAATCAACATTTTTAACCATTAATAACTCAAAAAATATTGACTTGTCAAAAAAACTTTATAGAATATATTTTGCTTAGAATTTGCCCCTTTATTGATTTTTGGAGATATTTTTGATAAAATAATTTCCACCCCCGAGAAGAGGTGGCATCCACCCCTAGGGTAAAAGCGCAAGTTGGCACTATGTCACGTTTGTTACTTGAGACACCCTCTAACTATTCACTAATTTTCTCGCAAATCGATGAAGGTTCAAATTTTTCTGAGGGGAAAGCGTTCAGTGACTGTACTATAATACTTCGTCGAAAATTAGGCTCGTCATGCAGTGACTGTTACCGTTGCTCGATATCGCGACGTGATAACCGCGTTCTTTCTGCTTAAATTGGATGATATTGATGTGGACGATATCTGGCTTCAGTAAGACGATGCAACATTCCATACAGCCCGTGAAACAATTCAATTACTGCATAAGACATTCTCTGGCCGTGTACTCTCTCTTTTCGATGATTAGAATTGGCTCCCTAGATCATGTGATTTAATACCACTGGATTTTTTTCTATGGGGTTATTTGAAGTTAGAGATTTATGTTAACAAGCCCACAACCACTCTTGCATGCATTAAACGAAGAGATTCAACGTTGCATCAACAAAATTTAGCCACATTTATGCAAAATGGTCATGGAAAATTTCTGTAAAATAGTGCGTATGTGCCTGCAAAGCTGTGGAAACCATTTGCTTGATATTTCATACATAACCCTATCTATCCTACGTACTTTATGATTCAATAAAGAAATTACAGTTTAAAAAAACTTTTTGTATTATTGTAAATATATAACAACAATTATACATTTCCAATGCTGTGGCATTATGCATAGATTGATTATCTACGGATTTCAGAAAAAATCTCGTAAAAAAGAACGAGTAAAAACTCTGAAATTAGACATAGAAATGAATATGAAAGCAAACAGAAAGAAGCAAGCTGATTGGTTATTTCGAGCATAGTTTGGGTAACGTAGTTGGGTAAAACTATAAATAAATTGACAAAACGAGTCAGATTTAAGTATTGACTTGGCTAGAAAGAAGAAAACATTGGAAATCATCAGTTGTGAAGAAAGAAGACCAGCTGTTTTGAAGAAAGAAGTCATCATTTGTGAAGAAAGAAAAAAGAAGCCCGAAATTTCGTATCAAAAGTTGCTGTTCTCACGGCAAAACGTTTTTGACGCGAAATTTCTATCAAGATTGCGACAAAATTCAGGAAATAAGGACGATTCCCTCGCGTATTTGCTGAATTTCAAGACCAGACCTTCCCCGCAACCGCGACGAGTTTTTTTGAAGGCAGCATAGACCTTCCAGAAGTTCGTAGAAGAGCCAGTAAACTTAAAATCCACATATACGGAACCTTTGGGCGTTTAGTAGCTATCACTTGCACCCCGACAGCGAAAAACCAAAGGCTCAAGAAAACTTAAAGCGAAACGCAACTTTCCGGTTTAAATACGGTGTCTGAGGATTCTCTAGGTATAAACTAGAGTGAATTAGGACAGGTAGTATCTGCTTACGAACACCTGAGGTAAGTTTCCGAACTACCAGGCCCTCAGACGCCACAGTTCGAAAATCGGGTGCTATTCGGGACTGCATAGGCGAATTGGCGTTGTAATAACGGATCGCCGTCATAAAGATCGCGAAACCGCTTCTATAACATTTGAAGTTTCCCTTACTCCCAAGTCTCAAACCAGAGGCTTGCCATAGCCCTGAAAAACCCAAGAAAAAATCGATCATTGTCCTATTAAAAAATCCTTTTTCTAGGACGGGTCACGCCCGTTTTTTCTTCTAAATTCTCTACGAAAACATTATTTTTGGCTGATTCAAAACCGCGGTTTTAAAAAAAAACAACCCTCCAAGAACATTTCCCTCAATCTCTCGCATAAAACAAAAAATACGTGAACCGGAAAAGACCCCAAATTTTCGGCAACTTTCGTATACTTTTTGTCAAAGTTGCGTAATCTTTTCCGATACAAAAAAGACTGACAAAATACCATTTTTGATCGACTTTTTCGGAAAACATAACAAACCTAAAACCAATTCAGACATTTCATAGTTGCAACGAAAAAGCTAATTTTTTCCCAAAACAAATTAACAAACTCTGTTATCTTTTTGCATAAAGATACGTAGAGCTCTCCTCGCTCAATTTCCATACGCGTACTTTGTATAAACTTGTCTCTTTTTTATTTTTGGCAGTACAAAAAACCACTTTCAATCGTTTTCAAAATTTAAGAGCATGGCTCAACCACAGGTGCCCAATTCAAAAAAACAGCAAGAAAAGTGAGGCGGTTTCGCCTTCAGCCGGGTCGGGAGGTTATGGTGGGTCGTCTCCGGCACTACCTGGGTGGTGCCCTTCTTTCACAACAGAAAACACTTTGTTGGCCAACGGTCAGCAAAATCTTTTATCATTCGACGACCCTGTGACGCATGACGTTCGTCCCCCAAGACTTCGAAAACGAAATCGTGACACAATTCAACGTTTCGCCAATGATTTCATCCCTTCTTCAACGCCAATCACCCTCTTTTATCCCTGGGTTACGACCTTTGGGTAAAAGAAACCGATACGTAGCGCTCTCGGCAGTAAAACTACACGACGACGCATGTACGCACGGTATCTGGATTCAAGTTCGGAAAGCTGTTAGCGAACAACACCAGAACAATTCCCATACAGAAGTTTCGAGACTTCAGAACATTTCGACGCTGAACGATTCGTCGCAAGCCATATGGCTACCGTGCAGATGAGCTTAATAGCGACGAAACCGTGAACGCAAAAATAAGAGGGCGGTCCTTTGTCCGATAGTATTTAATTCAAAGTTTGCGAAAATTTTGGGACACCCTTTATAAGATTACAATGAAAAAAGACATAACAGCATGTTTTTGTTATGAAATGTGCAATGTTCCGACAAAAGATATTTATATGATTTCTGTCAGCCGTATAATCATTTACAATTTGTCACCTGCATATTCAAGGACCACCCTACTAATTTGGACGCGATTCCATTAGATTTCATCAAGGCTGTCGACTGCAACATGCATCCAATAATAAACTTAGCACCGATTCAATTACTTAAAAGTCTCCGGTATTATGTTGAGCAGGTTATAGTTATTCGAACAGCGCACGTTTAACATTATCAAGCTAAATATTAAAAATTATTTGGCATGGAGATTATTGTTCGAATGATTATTTATAAGTACATAAAATAAAGTTATTTTCGTAAGCCATTGCCAAGGACCAAGGACGAAATTGATACGCGTTGTTTGGTCGAAAATAAAATCGCACATACTACTTGAACTATACAGGGTGATGCAAAATTAAAAAAAAAAAATTATTCACTTATTTTACGTAAAACGTTTCTGCGATAATGCTTATCGCTTCTTAAGGACCTATTTTTAGAAATAAATAATTAAAATTTAGCAGTGTCATCAAATTTTTCACAAAGAAACTAAAAATATAGCGAGTGTGAATGCTTTTTTTTTAATTTTCCTGTGGCGGAATATATATATATATATATATATATATATATATATATATATATATATATATATATATATATATATATATATATATATATATATATATATATATACTCAAATTACTTAAATTACTTTCTGTTTTTATTTTCTTGAACCGCTATTTAGATATAACCTTTTTTCTTGTGTTTTCTGTTCGGTCAGTAGAATAAAAATTAATTTATTTCCTTATAGATGTTTTATTTGTCTATTACAAACGTTTCGACCTTATTATTGGTCTTCATCAGTGTCTCATCTACCAATAGTTTTCGAAATACTTAGCAATAAGTTCACATGAAAAATTAAAATCTTGTTAAACTTTTCACAAATTTTAAAAAAATAATTTTTTTTTGTTGCAAAAAGCCTTATAAAACACATTAAAGTGTTTATTTTCCAAAAACATATTGTCTGACAAAGGGAATTTTCTGGTTTTATATAGTCTTAAAGATATTCTGATAACTTTGATCAACCACTCATTATTCCATCTTCCTAAATAAAAAATGAAAGGTAGAGAAAATATATAAAATTTGATTTGGATGAACTGAAGAAGACCAATTTGGTTTTGATTTTTATTCCGTGGTATTATCTTGGTTGTTTTAAAGTTGTTGCGAGCGCAGTTACCAAATACGTCTATTTTAACTGGTTTAAAAGTTAGATAATTTATATCTACACTGTAAAATATATTTAAATCTGTTCTGCAAGAATATTTTTTACACTACATTACGAAATACATGAGAGAGATCATTCTATGGGTCAAATAAAATATTTTTTTATAATCATATTAAGATATATTAATAAGAAATATTTATTGGTTGATAAATCTAGTACATGCCATGTAATAATATTTTTCTTTTTAATTGCAACTTGAGCTTTACTTTTTTGTCCACGTGCGCGATTAATCTATTGTTCCTATTTAATTAGCAATAATGGTAGAATACATAATTCGGATTTTTATTGTTTCACTAGTGATAATTACAAAGTTTCGATTCAGTCATCTTCAGGTTACCATCAATCCTAATATCTAGAGTAGGCTTACTGAAACAAGTCGGATTTTAATGAATTATATGGCTATTTAATTTTATTTTTCTTCAGTATTTTTTGCGGTGAATAATTTAATTTGTGATAACCTAAAACGCTGGTTCTAAGACTAGATATGGTTATAAACACGAAACTAACTTGTTCTTGAGAGTTTCTTGATACTCTTTGGGGCTTGGTTCCAGTGGTCTTCTTATTTTCCCAATGTATGAGCTGCTTATTTGAATGGTAATAAGTTAAATAAAGTGGATTAGGTAATGATGTTAATTTTTCACAGTGTCTGAGTCAGTTAGCTCTTACATATTGTAGTGGCATTTATAAATAGGCGTGGTTTTAATGATACACTTACTGCAAAATGCAAAACAATACTTCCTGCAATTAATCTTACCGAAAGATTAAACTTAAGGCACTATCGGTAGCTTAAAATTGATGAAATGGTAACTCCAGGAAAGCTTACTCCCTATAAATATGTATATATCTCAGGTGATTCAAATAAAACTCAAGATATTTGTACACAGTTATGAAGTTTACTTTAATAATAATACTTGATAGGTGTAACTAAAAATATTAAACAAAAATGACATATGATCTTAAAAATCATGGTTCTTGGGTTTAGACCGTGTCAAATTGGAGAGTTTATGACGGATTGTTTTTGGGAAGGATGATAGTACGATGTTACATTGAGATATCGATTTGTATGTGTTGGTTTTATGTGCACAGAATGTCCTAATTTGCCATTCTCTTTCCTTTGTACTAGTACTATTTGATTCAGTTTCCATAGTGAATTTTATGCTAGGGTGTTGTTGATTTAGATGATCCAGGAAATAATGGAGTTTATCTGGGCCATGCGGCCAAACTACGAACGTGTTATCTACATATCTGCACCAAAATTTAGGTTTAAGAGGAGCAGAAGACAAGGGGTTTTCTTCAAAAGCTTCCATAGGCGATAGCGGAGATCCCATGGCCGCTCCAGAAGTCTGCTCGTAGAAAGTTCCTTGAAAAGTAAAATAAGTGGAAATCAGACATGATTCTAGTAGGGTGGAGTCCATGTTGTTGTTTCGTAATATATCAGATACTAGGGAAACTGAATCATCTATAGGAACATTTGTGTACAGGGATTCTACATCAAAACTGACCAATATGTCTCCGGGCTCTAATTGGATGGTTTTTAATCGTTGGACAAATTGTCCAGAGAGGACATACGATTTTATTTACAAATTTAAACAATATAGCTCCCTACGTTTTTGGAGACACTAGTCTTCGGTCTAAGACGCGATTACCTCAATATATGTTCTGGTCGCCACCGTTAATTATAATTGACTCAATTCGCCGAGGCATGTCGCTACGTAATTTTTCCGCATAAACTACTGATAAATTTTACCATATTCTATGTATTTCTACACTTGCTTTAGAATGCATACTACGATCTAATAGATTTGTTGTGTTCCCCCTCTGCTGCTAAGCCGTTAGGTATACCTTGCTGACTAGAGCAGGTCCTCCAGGAAGTTGTTCTTCTATTTGGAGTGCTCCCAAAAACAGCGTTCTATGATTTTTTAAAGCGCTCCACTCATAAAGGATGTAAATAGAGGTTTCGTACTCTTTCTCGTAGAATCTGCACTCTTCTCCTTCTGCCAATCCAAATATTTTGTGGTGTCCCTTCAGGTGACAATGCTCCGTCAGAATTTCCTACAGAACTCTAAGTTGCGTTTTGCTTAGGCTTATGCATTCCTTGCATCTCTTCTGGTTGTAGTTCCCAAGAAGTATCTTTGCTTATCTCATTCCTTGCAGGTCGTTTCGGTAATTGGATGTCCTGCTGTCTTCATCTGTTTTTTCAGTTCTTCCAGCACTATACTGCTACTGATTACACACAAAGGTTCGGACCCCAGAAATGGGGTCTCAACCCCCTTTCTCGCTAGCTAGTCTATTATTTCATTTCCCTCTATACCGGTGTGTCCCGGCACCAAAAAGGGTGCTCTTATTATTCCTATCTAATTCGTTCAGTTATTTTAGGCATTCCCGGACCATTCTCTTCGCTAAATTGAATGCATTTTCTGATGCCTGGAAGATACTTGGTGACTTACCCATGCTTCAATGGTGTCTGGTACTGGATCCATATACTCCTATTCCAGTTCTCTCGATTATTTTGGAGCTATCTGTATACGATTTAATGGAATTTCTGTTAAATTTTTTAATGGTATTTCTGTTCAATTCACTTTTGAGACTCAACTTTGTATTGAAGTTTTTCACAAAATTGAACTTCTTTTCGTTTCATTTTGGGAATGTCCCAGATTTGTTGATCCCTGGATAAGATATTGGGCCTTTGTCTTGTGACTTCATCTCTTATCATCCTATATACTGTCTTATCCTTATACTCGTCACAAGTATATGTAGAGGTATAAAATTTAGGATTACTTCCATGGCGGCTGTTGAGCCGATTTTCAGTGCTTCAGTTACACACGCATAGGGCAGTCCCTGAACTTTCGAGAGGTTAGCTCTGGTATTCACCACTCTCACCATATGTGATGATTGTTCTTACTATTGCAATGAACATCCACTCATTTTTTTTTCGGGGTTCTTACATCAGTTTTTTCCTGCCAAGTTTCTACAGACCATCAAGGTTTTTGTAGCGTTGTTGATTACTACTTTCTCGTGCTTATGCCAGACAAGTTTATTATTTATGGTCAGGCCCAGATATTTAACCTTTGACTTCCAATCAGGGTCCCACCCATTTTGATGGTTTCCATGTTAAGGTTCCTAAGGTGGTTTTGGTGGAGTTGACATTTAGTCCCATCATCTGGCACCATTCTTTAGTATGTTCAAGTCTTCTCTGGACTATATCGCAGAGGGTATTCTCGCGATTGTGACCACATCATCGGCATAGTCCTGTTAAGATATACCGAGGTCAGTCAAATCACAGAGGAGTTGATCTATAATTAGGCTCCATATAAGGGAGAAACTATTACCCCTTAAGGGCATCCTCTGGTGGTTTAACCTTTATTAATCTGTATACATTTTCAACAGGACTTGCATTAGTTGAAAAAGTAGGCCGTTCTATGGTGGTATTGCCTTTTTCTCTCAGTCCTGTCCAAGGTGACTGTTCTCTAAATAATTCTGTGTTATGCTGTAGACCAACTTCATAAAATAGGAATTTTTCAATAAAAATAACGTTTGATGAATCTCTGCCGATGTTTGGATGTGCTTTTCAGATTATAACCGTTTGTTCTATACTTAATGTCAATTCCTTCAAGGCATCGTTGATTCGTATTTAGACGAACACGTATTCTCTTGTTAAAATACTTCGTTTTTACTTTTTTAGAACGCTTGAAAATCTTTTCTTGATTCTTCACATACACGTGTTAAACGAGGATCTGGAAGATCATCGAGATTTATTTCTTGATTATACCTTCTCCTCACTCCTGTATGAAAGATACAGAACTATTGTAGTTTCTTCCCTCTCTTAGCTACAAATAGGAACAAAAATTTTTACTCGTATTACGCAAAACATGTAGTGTTGTCAGTGGTAAATATTTAATTGTAGGGTAGTTTTGCTGATGATTGACTTACCAAACCGTTAAATAATGAGTCGTTATTCGATACCATTAAGTAATGGCTTGCATTACTTATTACAAATATTAATGGGTGCATTATTTAATAATTGCCGGAAAACCATATTGCTGGAATTTATTCATTTGTGTTTAAAACATGCAATCACACTGTACTTGACCATGAACATGGTAATGAAATAAGTTGGCATTACATCATTCAAATTTAAAAATACACTTTATTTTCCAATTTTATAACTTTTCGCTCCCCCGCACACACTTTAAAATGTGTCCAACAACAAGTTTTGCGGAAAAAGTTTTTGAAAAAGTGCCAGAATCAAAACACCTTCTTAATTTTGTTAGCGTAGAAACTGGCATTAAATAAAATATCAAGGTGAACTTTTTATAGACGAAATTTCTAATTTTCTAAAAAGCTTAAATATTTTTTGGCATTGAAAAAAAGGTCGCGCGTGGCTGTTGATTGCCTCAAAAATAATAGACTTGAACTTTGCCACCTGGTTTTTAACGAGTGCTTAAATTTTCTCTACGTTTACCCGAATAAAATAAGGTAAACAGATTTATTTTCAGGAAAAAGGCATTTAGTACCAAAGCCTTGATTTGCGTCCAAGTCACTAAAATTAATGCGGTATACTGGAGCAATATAAAAAAAATTAATAAATACTGCCAAGAAATTCTGTATGTTCTGAGACTAAAGATCCCTTAACAAAAATTTTGGAGAATATTCTGATACAGTATAGGATCAGAAACTTGAATTTTCCATTTTTCGTCATGCCCGTTCGTGTTTATGTCACAGCAATTTCTTCAATTTTTAGTTTCTTGTAATTAAATTTTGAAGGCACACATTTTTTTAATCTAAAAAAAACTTAAGGTGAAAATGGAAAAAAATGGCATCTTTCTGTGTAAAAAATAGGAATTAAAAAAATTTGTTTTCGTTTAAGTTGGGTCATATCGGACAGATCTTCAAAAGTACAAATAAATGTTTTATATCACATTTTTTATTGAGTCACTTTTTTTGCGAAATAATCACCAAAGTGTTTTTTTTAAATTTACCCCCCTCTTATTTTCGAACAGTAAATTATATATATATATATATATATATATATATATATATATATATATATATAAATAAAGTTATTGTCCATGTAATATAAAAACAGGCATTTTCAAAATTTTTGTTTTATTTTCCTTCCTAAAAATATTTTTATATAATTAAAACATTTACACAAGAAACTTTTATCTCGATTAAAGCAGAAATTGATGCCAAAGTCATATTTCGAATAAAGCTATTAATAAAAAAACCCATATGATGTGGACTTTACTGGTCACACTGTAATTATATATATATATATATATATATATATATATATATATATATATATATATATATAAGTTTGTGTTTATCCGGGAATACATCCGTTCGTTAGCTATTTCCATAGTTGGAATTTGCAGACGTTTCGCCAAAGTCTCATTTGGCATCTTCAAGTGCTCGTGTCCGTAGTTGACGATGAACTGAGAGATTGTCTGTTGCGTGCGTGGTTTTGTCTTGTTCGTAGGCTGTATCTATTGGTCGAAGTGTTTGTTTTTGGCTCCGCCCCCTGTCTTGTTTGTGACGCTGGTCTTAGTTGTGGCTGTGCCGTTGAAGTGGTTATATCTCGGCGGATGAGATTTTTCCAAGTAGATGGTAGGTTTTGGGCATCATCTCTCTTGTTTAAACTGCCTTGCTTCTCTATTTCTATTGCTTCTCGCGTTGTTCTGGTTCTGAAGTTGGTTTCGTTTGCTATTTGTTTGACGTTTTCAAAGTCGATTTTATGGCCGGTTTCTAGCTTATGTTGAAAAAGTGCAGATGTTGTTTGTTTGTTTTTGATGCTGAGTTTATGTTCTTCTATTCTGGCAGATATTCTTCGGTTGGTTTGTCCAATGTATGTTTTTTCACAAGTGCCACATGGAATGCTATAAACTCCTTGATTTTCTAAAGGAATTTTGTCTTTTGGGTTTCTTAGACTTGCTCCTATTGTTTTGTGTGGTTTATATGTAGCCGTGATATTGTGTTTTCTGAGAATTCTTCCGATTCTGTCTGTTGTTCCTTTTATATATGGTAGTGTGGCTATCGATCTGAAATCTTTTTGTTGTGTTTTTGGTATTTTCGGTAGTTGTTGTTTATTTATTGCTGATTTAATTGTGTGATTTTTGTAGCCATTTTGTCGTAGCGATCTCGAGATTTTATTCAACTCTTCCTGTCTTGCATCGTTGTCAGTCAATCGAATGGATCGTGTTATTAGAGTGTTGGCAAGTCCCTGCAGTTGTGTGGGGTGGTGGTGTGATTCTGCGTGAAGATATCGGTCGGTGTGTGTGTGTTTGCGGTAAACTGTGTGTCGTAGGTTTCCTGTTGTTGTTTTGGTTATAAGTACATCCAGGAATGGTAACTGATTATTTTCTTCGATTTCGCTGGTAAATTGAATTCGAGGGTGTATGTTGTTCATGTATTCAAGGAAATTTGAAAGTTTGTCTTTACCGTGCGACCAAATTATCAGTATGTCGTCGACATAACGAATCCATAGTTTTGGTTTTAGCTGTGCCTCTTCGATGGCCTTTTTTTCAAAATATGACATGAACAGGTTTGCTATGACCGGTGATAAGGAAGAACCCATGGCTGCACCATTTGTTTGTCTGTATACACGGTTGTTGAAACGGAAATAGGCGTTTTTCATGCAGTGATCGGCAAGGTCTGTGACATAGTCTGGGAAATCTTCGTTGTGGGCTATTTGTTCTAGAGCTTCTTCTATTGGAATGCTTGGGTATAAGGATTTCACGTCGAAGCTGGCCAGAATGTCGTTTTCTTCGATTTTTATTTCTTGTAGGAGGTGAATGAGGTGTTCTGAATTTTTTACGTATGATGGGGCTTTTTCCACGTGTGGCTGCATGAACGAAGCGAGGTATTTTTCGAGCTTTTGTAGGGGCGAATTGAATGCGCTTACAATTGGTCTTAGAGGGTACTGCGCTTTATGAATTTTTGGAAGGCCATATAGTTTGGGACACCTGCTTGATTTCTCTCTGGGAATGAGTTTTGTTTTGGTCTCGGGATCTAAGGCTGATTGATTGATTTTGGCCCTTGTTGTTTTTTCTAGATATGTAGTTGGGTCGTTTTTTGACAATTTGTATGCTGGATCTTCGAGGATGTTGTTCATTTTGTTTATATAGTCTTCCGACATTCTGGCTAGCTTCGACGTGAAATCCTTATACCCAAGCATTCCAATAGAAGAAGCTCTAGAACAAATAGCCCACAACGAAGATTTCCCAGACTATGTCACAGACCTTGCCGATCACTGCATGAAAAACGCTTATTTCCGTTTCAACAACCGTGTATACAGACAAACAAATGGTGCAGCCATGGGTTCTTCCTTATCACCGGTCATAGCAAACCTGTTCATGTCATATTTTGAAAAAAAGGCCATCGAAGAGGCACAGCTAAAACCAAAACTATGGATTCGTTATGTCGACGACATACTGATAATTTGGTCGCACGGTAAAGACAAACTTTCAAATTTCCTTGAATACATGAACAACATACACCCTCGAATTCAATTTACCAGCGAAATCGAAGAAAATAATCAGTTACCATTCCTGGATGTACTTATAACCAAAACAACAACAGGAAACCTACGACACACAGTTTACCGCAAACACACACACACCGACCGATATCTTCACGCAGAATCACACCACCACCCCACACAACTGCAGGGACTTGCCAACACTCTAATAACACGATCCATTCGATTGACTGACAACGATGCAAGACAGGAAGAGTTGAATAAA
Source organism: Diaprepes abbreviatus (assembly GCA_034092305.1). NCBI lineage: Eukaryota > Metazoa > Arthropoda > Insecta > Coleoptera > Curculionidae > Diaprepes > Diaprepes abbreviatus. The sequence goes on along the minus strand of JASJET010000268.1, from coordinate 327,845 downwards.
ATCTCGAGATCGCTACGACAAAATGGCTACAAAAATCACACAATTAAATCAGCAATAAATAAACAACAACTACCGAAAATACCAAAAACACAACAAAAAGATTTCAGATCGATAGCCACACTACCATATATAAAAGGAACAACAGACAGAATCGGAAGAATTCTCAGAAAACACAATATCACGGCTACATATAAACCACACAAAACAATAGGAGCAAGTCTAAGAAACCCAAAAGACAAAATTCCTTTAGAAAATCAAGGAGTTTATAGCATTCCATGTGGCACTTGTAAAAAAACATACATTGGACAAACCAACCGAAGAATATCTGCCAGAATAGAAGAACATAAACTCAGCATCAAAAACAAACAAACAACATCTGCACTTTTTCAACATAAGCTAGAAACCGGCCATAAAATCGACTTTGAAAACGTCAAACAAATAGCAAACGAAACAAACTTCAGAACCAGAACAACGCGAGAAGCAATAGAAATAGAGAAGCAAGGCAGTTTAAACAAGAGAGATGATGCCCAAAACCTACCATCTACTTGGAAAAATCTCATCCGCCGAGATATAACCACTTCAACGGCACATCCACAACTAAGACCAGCGTCACAAACAAGACAGGGGGCGGAGCCAAAAACAAACACTTCGACCAATAGATACAGCCTACGAACAAGACAAAACCACGCACGCAACAGACAATCTCTCAGTTCATCGTCAACTACGGACACGAGCACTTGAAGATGCCAAATGAGACTTTGGCGAAACGTCTGCAAATTCCAACTATGGAAATAGCTAACGAACGGATGTATTCCCGGATAAACACAAACTCATATATATATATATATATATATATATATATATATATATATATATATATACATATATATATATATGATATTTTCTTGATTCTTGAACCATAGATTATATAATTTTTTCTTTATTTTGTCTTTTCTTGAGTTTAGGTTCTTTATTTAACAAAAAATGCCAAACAATTGACGTTTCGCCCTTTATTTAAGGCATTTTCAAAATTTTTGTTTTATTTTCCTTCCTAAAAATATTTTTATATAATTAAAACATTTACACAAGAAACATATCTACAATTTTAAAAAACAAACAAAACACTTTAAAACAGTATTAAAATTTTTAAAAAATATTTAATTTTACCTATACACACTTTGACATTTTGTTACTTTATTAATAATGAAATTCAATCTTTACATCGTCTATTGAGGATACTTGGAATGCGAGTGTGTTTTATTTTTTATATTTTACAATGCACAAAAAAAACAAAATAAGGTATACGTTTACTTTTATATTTAAGAGGATATTCAATTTTCAGATCCTTATTTGACAGGATACTTAATATTTTTGTTTAAATTAGGCTTGTGTAAATGTGGCTCAAATTTCCCTCCTCTATTCTGTCATTAACAGTGTTTTTATCTTTTTTAATTTCAATCATTTCCTTTGATTTTTTTTTGAAAAAAAAATAAAATTTGACAGATAATGCTAATCACGTGACTCCTATTTTTTTGATTAACTTTTATCTCGATTAAAGCAGAAATTGATGCCAAAGTCATATTTCGAATAAAGCTATTAATAAAAAAACCCATATGATGTGGACTTTACTGGTTACACTGTATATATATATATATATATATATATATATATATATATATATATATATATATATATATATATATATATATATATATAATTCTCGACTGTGCTAACATAAGACTGTTAATATACATTACTCTCGTGTTAAAAAATGCAGAGAACTCCAAGATAATTGAGAAGTTCCAGATTTAAAAAATGACGTCAGCGCTGTTTTGTTTTAGTATGGGACTCATCAGGCCATTGCGCTCGGTAAGAACAATAATCTCTAGAACTAGGAAAACAGTAAACAAGACACAATAGCGACATCTCGACGGAGCACTCAATAACACAAGAGCAACACAGACAGGGGCGATGGTGAGAATCAGCATTCAGGTATCTGTTCGTGTGTGTTAGTTTTCTATATACTATGTGTCGCAGATGTTCACCCATTGTTTTGGTTACGAGGCCGTCTAGAAATGGAAGATGATTATTTTTCTCAAGTTCCATAGTAAACTGTATCTTTGTGTGGATAGAATTAAGAAATTCATGGAAGCAGATGAGCTGTTGTTTATCATGAGGCCATATTCCAAATACATCATCAACGTGGCGACACCAGAGTTTGGGTTTAAGATTAAATTTTTCAAGAGCTTTCGTTTCGAAATAGGTCATGAATAGATTTGCCACAGCTGAAATTTTGATTTTTGAAAAAATTTCTCACTACTCCAGTGATTCATAGATGTTGTTCGACTGGCGATATTTTTCAGTCTGACATCAAGGTCGGCAGGTGGCAGGTTTCAATATCCTACCGACATACTTTGAGCTTTATATAGATTTCTTTATTTCGTACTGAAATTTTGATTTTTTAAGAAATTTCTGACTACTCCAGCGATTCATAGATGTCGTTCGACTGGCGATATTTTTCAGTCTGACATGGAGGTCGGTAGGTGGCAGGTTGAAATATCCTACCGACATACCTTGAAATTTACATTTCATGTATCAATTATTTCCTACGAATGTTGCTCTTGGTCCGATATAGCTCCACTGATGAGATCATAAGATGATCGAAACGTGTATGGAGAGAGGACTAGAGTAGTATTTGCAGGAAATAAACTGTTTGTATATATTTTTCTTTTTCTCTGCCTGAAAGGAGATTTACATATATAACATGCGACCTAAAGAATAGAGGTCGCGTTATTCGACACCGTTCAAACAAGGTGTCACAACAACGATCTCCCCATGAGAGCTTCTGCGTGTTTTTTAAGTCAACAAATATATATAAAAAAAAATCAGTTTAGTAATTTTAAAATAGAATAGAAAATTCTCGACTGTGCGAACGTACGGTTATTAATAAGACAGTAGAGTATCAGTTTTCTGACTGAATGTTTGATGTATATATATATATATATATATATATATATATATATATATATATATATAGATTAAAATGCGTGACCCATTTTAAGTTTCGACTTAACATGAGTGTGTTGAGGTACTCAAATATATGCATAAAATTCACTCAGTTATTAGTCGAAACTGAAAAAACGCATTAGAACTTTTCCATAGCCAAGCTATCGTATTGTATTATAATATGGTAAGTCAATTTTTCCAATCTCGTCAATAAATCGCGAAATTGACGATAATTGAGCGCATGTGACCTGATATAATTAAGAGTTGATATGACTGGCTGCGTAATTTAAAATTACACTGTAAAAAAATGCAATAAATTTAAGGCAAATGTGCTGGAAGCAAAGTTCATAAACCGTTTTTAAATTCAGGTAATGTAGTGCATTAAATTTAATAATTTTTACATTAATGTAAATAAATGTATTCTATTAAATTTAATGTAATCATACATTAAAATCAAAGTTTGATGATTACTTTTTAGGGTGACTATATACGTTAAATTTACAGCTAGTGTTCATTGAATTTAAGATATACACCAACATTAATATGAGGTCAAAAAATTCAGCTATCATGAAAAGGTGGAAATTTTTCCCATACATAGTGCACCGTCATCTGTACACCGGTTTCGAATTCATTGGTTTCCGTCAGTACCGGCAGACATGTACACCTCATCATAAGAAAATTGATTCCTTTAAGCAACTTATATCATACTAAATAAAAAATTCAATACAATTTGCGCCATCTCCCGGAATCTCATGCAATGTACCATGAATATTAATGTTCCTTTCATGCTAAAGTACATGTGAATTAATTTTAATGGACAGAAAGTTGAATATCTTTTCAGTTAGTTTATTGAAATTTAAGAAGCCATTTAATCAAATTTTATTTACAACGAACTGATATTTCAATGAATTTGCTTTAAATTCAAAGTAAATGTAAATTATTCACGATTTAAAATATAAAATCATTAAATGTAATGTAGAATATACATTAATTTTAAGATTATTTTTAACAGTGTAGAATATGTTGGTATGATACGCTAGCTAGGTCTTGATCCTTAGTGGAGAAGTCAGTGTGGCCCTTAGGCTAAAAAGTTTGGATGCCTCTGGTCTAGAGTATTGTAGACCGAATATAGAGCTAAGGAAAAAAATTAAAGGAAAAGGGGGATTTTACGAAAAGTTGAAGAAAATTCCATAATCTTAGCACCCCAACCACTATAGAAATATGTTATTTGTTTTACTTCGAAGATGGACAGTTTAAAGACTACAACATGTCGAAATGTTAATACAAGTAGAAGTATAAGTCTGAAACTAAACAAATTAGCAATAAAATAGGAATTTTTCTTAGATAAACTTATTATCCACAGCTACATGTCGCGCCAGCCGAGCACGTCATCAAACCGCAAAACATTTATGGAATATCAACTTTTTTCTGTCCCAATTGATATGTTAGAAACCATAAGTTGGAAAATACCCCGCCGCAGGAACACAAAAATAACTAAATCATTTGTCATACAGTCCAGAAATAACTGGAACGTGTCAATCTGGATTACAAGTGACGAAAACTTTTTAAACTTTTTTCCTAGAAAATTTAATAAATCTGTTTGTTTTGATATCTAGGAACCTTGAATTCGTATGACGAAGTAATAAGTAAATTTAATGTTACAGTATGTTTTTCAAGAGTATTTGTTAAATTGTTTTGATTAAAAATAATATCGTCTGTTGTGTCATTAATTTAATATATAGAGTGGTTTGCTTAAAACTTAACGACTAAAATGTTTTTACTTATGGCATGATTAATGTTTCAGGGTTCTTATTATTTTATTCAACGTTGATCTAAATTGTATTTCTACTATTATTTTCTTCTCTCTTGGAGTATTTCTGGCATATATTTTAACACATTTTCTATTTCTTTTCATATAATTTCAGGTTTAATCTGGAACGTTACATTTTATTATACGTCCGATACAACAATCCGTTCGTTCAAAAAATCATTTTTACGACTTTTCATCAAAATCTCATTTGGCATTTTCAAGTACGGTTCGTCTCGTTACTCGCTGAAAACTGATGGTGGCCTCTGATGAATTTCGAGTTTTGTTTAGCTCGCTCGCTTTCTGATTGGACGAGCGGCTTCGCAAATTCCTCCCCTCTGTCGAGATATATTTGATTCTTGTATGCCGGTCTCTCGTGTATTGGTAGATTTTTGTTGTTTCATTTCTTGATTTTTTATTGTTTTCCATGTAGTTGGAATATGTATAACCTCGTCTTGTTTATTCATCTGTCCCTCTTTTTCGATTTCTAGGGCCTCTTTTATGACGCGTACCTTGTAGTTCTGTACTGGCGTTATTTCTTTTGCTTTTTGCGGCGTGTCCGACTGTTTGGTGATGTTGAAATTGAGCTGAGGTTGTCTGTTTGTTTTTGAGGCTATTTTTATGTTCTTGAATTCTTGCTGATATGCGCATGTTTGTTTGTCCTATATATGTTTGATGGCAATTTGCACATGGAAAGCTGTAAACGCCATGATTTTCAAGGTTGATCTTATCTTTGGGATTTCTCAAGATGTTGGCTATTGTTTTTTTTGTGGTTTAACGTATATCGGAAACCCACACATACTGCCCGATATCTCAATGTAGAGTCACATCATCCTCCCTCTTAAAAGCAGGTAGTAGTCAACACATTGGTATCAAGATCTCTCCGCCTAACAGAACTCGACACAAACAAGATAAAACACATTTCAACAGCTCTAGAACTGATGGTTTCTCATAATCAGATATAAGGAAAGCCATAAAAAGACAAGAAAAGACCACAACAAAAACCAAAGACCAAGATCAAACAAGGAACAAAGTCATAATCCTATACATAAAAGAAATAACGGACAGAGTTGGAAGAATCTTAAAAAAACACAACATACAGCCCATATTTAAATCACAAAAGACAATAACCAACATCCTGGGAACTCCCAAAGATAAGACCACCTTTAAAAATCATGACATTTACAGCATTCCATGTACAGATTGCCATGAAACATATATAGGACAAAGAAACAGGCGCATACCAGAATTCAAGAACATAAATCTAGCCTCAAAGACAAACAGATAACCTCAGCTCTATTTTAACATCACCAAACAACCGGACACACCATCGATTTTGAAAAAGCAAAAGAAATAGCACCAGAACAGAACTACAAGGTACGCGTCATAAGAGAGGCCCTAGAAATCGAACAAGAGGGACAGCTGTGTAAACGAGACGATGTTATACATATTCCAACTACATGGAAAATATTAATAATAAATCAAGAAAGAAAAACAACAAAAATCAACCAATACACGAGAGACCAGCATAGAAGAATCAAATATATCGCACTCGGCAGAGGGGAAGAGCCTGCGAAGCAGCTTTCCAATTAGAAAGCGAGCCAACTAAACAAAACTCGAAATTCATCAGAGGCTACCATCAGTTCTCAGTGGGTAACGAGACGAACCGCACTTGAAAATGCCAAATGAGATTTTGGCGAAACGTCGTAAAAATGATTTTCTGACAGAACGGATTGAAACCCGGAATAACCAAACCATTCATTCCACCATCCGTGAAAACTTGCGATATAACATTGATGTCTGCAACTCAGGTGCGGCCGGATTTGTGCGCTAGTAGGGTGTGCTCATTGGTTGGATGGTTCCGGCCAATTAGGTTGCGAGTTTTGCTACGCGTTATCCGCCCTGCTGTCAGTGTTTGGGGTCGTGTCGCTGAGCTATGATCTATTGTTTACTACCTACTACTAGTCGATGGTTCGCTAGAAGGTTTTTCCAAGTGTAAGGCAACCGCTGACTGTCGTCTCCGCTATTTAAGTTGTTTGCTCGCTTTGCAATTTTGATGGATTTCTTTATTACTCTTGTGGACAGGTTTTCACATCTTGGTAGCATTTTTGTTCCTGAGAATTTAATTTTACCTCCTGTATTTAATCGGTGTTAGGATAGTGCAGAAGAAATTGTTTTTTTTTGTTTGACGGTGTTTATATACGTAAGAAAAATTGCATTTTCCGTATACTTCTTGGTTTTCAAGAGGGATTTTTCCCTGGATGTTGGAAGGAGACCCTTTACTTTACATTCTGTGGTGAAAATGAATTCAGTGTTATGTCTCTGTGGTGATATAAGGGACAAAAGCTTTGGGGCTCTTCTATTGGTTATCGTGATTTTTTGTGGCCAAACGTTTCTTTTATAGAGGCTTGTCAAAATGCGTCCATTGTTAGGGCTTCTGGCAGTACGTTCATTTCTTTGCGGTAACTATCTTTGAGGAACTGAGATTGAAACGCAAGTGATTTCACTACGGTAAATAATTGGACGGGGTGGTGATGTTAATCGGCATTGAGGTATTTGTTGGTGGGAGTGGATTTTCTGTAAACTACGTGAAAACGGGGCATCTTCTTTTCTTTTTAGTAGAATATCTATAAAAGGTAGTTTTCCTGGTCTATTTCCATGGTGAATTTGATTTTTGGATGTATACTGTTTATATGGTTTAGGGAATTGTTGAAATTTTCTTCTACTTATTGCCAGATAACGAAAGTATTATCTCTGTAAAGTTTGTAATTCGAAGTTTTCCATAAATAAACTAGCGAGTGCGGCAGATAGCGGCGATCACATAGGGGCTCATTTAACTCATTTATATCCCTGACCATCATACGTAAAATAGGTGTTGTTGAGGTAGTGTTTAGCGAGTTCGATGATACATTTTGGCAAATTGTATTTGTTTTCTAGTACAGAAAGAGCTTCATTGACTGCTGGTATTTGCGTGATAACTTACGTCGAAACTCACAGAAAAGCTTGTTCTTGAAGCTATTTGTTTTTGATTATTTTGCAGAAATGTTGTGTTTTTAGCATAGGAGGTTGTTTTTTCGACGAAGGGTTGTAGGATGGTGGCTAGATATCTAGCTAGGGCATGAGTTGGAGATCCAACGGAGCTTACTATTGGTCTTAAAGGTGCTTTGGGTATGTGTATTTTGGGTGAGCCATACAGCTTAGGATATATGGATGACTTTCCTTTGGTGTGATCAATGCTTTGGAGGTCTTTTCTAGATAAGTGGTATAATCTTTGTTTATTGGTTTGTAGGCAGGATCGTTCAAAATGGCAATCATTTTTTCATTATAGTATCTTGTTTAGGACTGCTGTTGAATTTTCTTTGTCATCTGAAAGTATTATTACAGAAGTATTTCTTCGTAAGTCTTGAGGATTCGATGTTTTTCTAAGGAGAGATTACTTATGGAGGTTTTGCTTTGCGCCAAACGGCTGAGATCCTATATATATATGTATAATTTCACAGTCCAAGTCTTATTTTGAAAGCTGTTGAAACAATATGAAGATACACTGAAGTTACTTCGTAAAGTACTGACGTAATTGGATCTCATACTGTAAACTTTACAACAGTAGGCAGGAAACAACTTTTATCTATCCACTAATTCTTCTGGTGTAACTTCAATGCTGAGCTAAATTGATCATAAAGGATTTTGTTGTCCATATTCTCCTTTATGCTATTAAAGAAAAAATAATTTTTTTTTGCTGCTAATATAACTTTGTAAAAGTTTAAGTTTAAGAAATTGTTCAACTTATTCTACAGCAGTAGAAATTTCTTTATTTCTTACTTAAATCTTATATAGATGTCGTTTGACTGTTGAAGTTTTTACAGTCTGACACCGAAAAATGTCTGCACAATTAATATCCTACTGAGATGTGTCGGAATTTATTTTATATAGACATTTCCTGCTCTTGGTTTATTATAAGCGGAGTTGCATTTGCAGGAATAAACTGTCTGAATATTTATCCTTCAAATGCCCGAAAGAGAATAACAGCAACTAAAAATACAAGAATATAAATCATTCTTTTATCACAAATTTTTATCAAAAGAAGTGTTTGTATGATTTTACAGGAAACAACTTATTAATTTAAGATTTCAACGTAAGGGTGGAAAACGGTGGTTAAAATTTAGGGTCACGACTTACGCAAATTCCATTCTTAATTAAACAATACACAATAGAATAAAAAATCGCCACGTACAACATTGATCTATTTATACTTAGACATTGTCTAATAACCATATTATTCAGATACCATCTATTGTGCAAAACTTATTTTTCAATAGAGTACGTATTTTTGTAAATACGATAATATTGTCGATGTTGAGATATTTTTGGCTTACAAGGTTATTCGACACAAATATTTGTATTTACTAAGTACAATAACTAAAACGTATTTTTTATAAGTAAGGCTGAGTAAATATGTAAGGGATTTTTTCGTGTTTTGCCAATGTGTTTATTTTCTAAAAAAATCTTCGATTGACCTTGTAAGTAGTCTGAGTTTCAGATTACCTTCAAATTAGTTTCCGCTAGAACTGTTTTAGATTTTATTAATTGTGGTGGCAAAAAATTATAAATGATTCAGAAAATGTTATTAGGGAAATTATCTTGTAGATTTTACTACAACAGAAGAAAATAATCGTCCAATATACTCTAAAACAATCAATTCACTAACAAGTTTTAAATGTTTATATTTAAATTAAATAAGTTGGAGATCCCAACACAAAAACTAGAAAAATATTTAGCAAGCATCATGCAACCAAGAGTCGAACTGGCCAATTCCTTTGTGAAAAACTCAGAACATCTGATCAACATGATCAAAAACATTCACCTCGAAGAAAATTACATGTTAGCAAGCCTCGATATAAAATCGCTATATCCAAGCATACCACTGGAGGAGACTCTGAATCTTATACTAGAAATATGTATGCTGTTTGCTCCCCCCTGGTCGACAACTTGTTTTTTCTTGCGATCGCCCCCTCCAAGACCTCTGAGTGTAGGAAAACAAACCTGATTCCGGCTCTTATACTAGGAATGTGTATGCTGCTCTCTTCCACCCTCCCGTCGACAACTTGTTTATTCCTGCGATCATTCCCCTCAAGAGCTTCGAATTCAGAAAAATAGACCAGAGCCTGCTTTTTACACTAGAAATAGGAATGTTTCTGGCGTCTCTCCCCCCCCGTCGACAACTTGCTTTCGCTTGCCATACTGTACTCTTGTAATATCACCGCCCCCTCCCCAAAGAGAGAGGCTGGATCCACCCCCGATATATATATATATATATATATATATATATATATATATATATATATATATATACAGTGCCTTCATTTCAAAACGAACCATCCTTAATAACTTTGTTAAATAGAAAAATTTAAAAAAAAGAAAAAATACGTCAATTTAGATATACAGGGGGAAGTTTAATTTTGCATTTGTTAAAAGTCTGTCAATCACCTCCTCACCTCCAGCTAACCTCACTTTGATATGTCAAATGGGAACCCCCACCTTGTGACACATCATTGTAAGCAGCATAAAATTGTCTATCCAACCGTATAAAAAAAATTAAATCGGTTGACGTACAAGCGAACAGTGTGCAAAAATGTCTTGTAATAATGCATAATATATCGGCCTCGAACTTTAGTATGTCAAATGATTACCCTATAGTGTGATACATCATTTTAAAGGGCATACTATCTCCTATTTAGCCAATAAAAAAAAAACAAAATCTGTTGATGTACAAGCGAATAGTAAGAAAAGATGTGTGGTAATAATAGACACCTTATCACATTAAACTTTATTATGTCAAATGGCTACTTCATAGAGTAAAATATTATTTTAAATTTAAAATAAATATTTTTTTAAAATAATAAACAGTTAAAATATTTGCGAGAAAAAAACTAAGCCTGTTTTAAAATTCATCGCAAAATTCATTGCAGTCTAATCAATCTAGTGTATTTATTTCAATGATATTTTTTGCGGTACCTGATAGGTACAAGAAATCACTGCAATAAATAAAATTTTTAAGATCTTTAAACACCAGTTGTTTATTATTGTTAAAATTGTCATTGTGACGCCTAGTTGAAACGTGAATATAAATGGTGTATACGCTAGCCGAAAGAATAGAAATAATTTTTCTCTATGGAGCTGAAGATCGGTGCGCTCGTAGAACCGCCAGAGCATTTAACGAGAGGCATCAAGACAAAAACGTGGGCCATAAATATGTACTCGAATTGGTACGAAAGTTTGAAGAAACGGGATCCGTTTGTAATAAAAAATCTATTGAGAAAAGGGTTGTAGATGAAGCATGCCAAATCGAGGTACTAGGACAGTTTGCAATAGATCCAACTTTATCCATCTCAAAGGTCGCAGATTTAACCAACATTTCTGCTGGCTCTGTGCATAAAGTTTTAAAACAAAATAAGTTTTTTCCCTACAAAATTCAAATTCTTCAAGAACTCGGAGAAGACGATTTTAATAGGAGAATTCAATTTTGCGAATTAATGTGCCAACGAATTGACGAGGACCCCCATTTACCTAAGAATATCTGCTTTAGTGATGAATCAACTTTTTTTCTAAATGGACTGGTTAACAGACATAACTGCAGATACTGGGATAATGAAAATCCGCACCTTTTCCGAGAAGGGCATACTCAATATCCCGAAAAAATTAACGTGTGGGCAGGAATTTATGGCAATGAAATCATCGGGCCATTTTTTTTGGAAGATAATTTAACTGGGCAAATTTATTTAAACCTTTTAGAAAACACAATATACCCTGCCATTGTGCAATCTTTAGAAAATCAAGTGGATGAAAATGCTGTTATGGTACTAAATGAAAATAATTTGCATTTCCAGCAAGATGGAGCTCCCCCGCACTACGCTTTGGCAATTCGAGAGTGGCTTGATGAACATTTTCCAGGGACGTGGATTGGCAGACGTGGTGCAATTGAATGGCCAGCACGGTCTCCAGACCTAACCCCTCTAGACTTTTTTCTTTGGGGGTATTTAAAAAGCAAGGTTTATAAAACCCCACCTGAAAATATTGACGATTTAAAAGATCGAATTGTTCGGGAATGTAGAGGAATTAGCAGAGAAACCCTTGCCAATGTTCGTGGGGAATTTCAAAATAGGCTTTTTTATTGTCTCGCAAATAACGGCGCACATTTTGAACATTTAATAAAATAATTTTCTTCAACTGAATAAAACTGAATAAACTGCTTATATTTAACACACATTTTTGCATCCGAATTGCCTATAACGTCTATTAACTTAATTTTTTTTGACATCATTGGATAGCAGATCGTACGTCCTTTAAAATGATGTATCACACTATAGGGTAATCATTTGACATACCAAAGTTCGAGGCCGATATATTATGCATTATTACAAGACATTTTTGCACACTATTCGCTTGTACGTCAACCGATTTAATTTTTTTAATACGGTTGGATAGACAATTTTATGCTGCTTACAATGATGTATCACAAGGTGGGGGTTCCCATTTGACATATCAAAGTGAGGTTAGCTGGAGGTGAGGAGGTGATTGACAGACTTTTAACAAATGCAAAATTAAACTTCCCCCTGTATATCTAAATTGACGTGTTTCTTCTTTTTTTAAAATTTTTCTATTTAACAAAGTTATTAAGGATGGTTCGTTTTGAAATGAAGGCACTATATATATATATATATATATATATATATATATATATATATATATATATACATATATATGTATATATATATATATATATATATGTATATATATATATATATATATATATATATGTATATATATATATATATATATATATATATATATATATATATATATATATATATATATATATATATATGGCTCCGTTACTTTCAGGATCTTGCAGCCACACTCGTTGGGCCTAATTTTTGACAGGTGTCATTTTATAGTGCTGAAAACTGATTTTTTTAAAATACTTTAGTCATTCTTCTTCAAAAAAGATACTCTTGATTTATTTCGAAAACTGCCATTTCGAGATAAATCGGTTTTTATGCGAAAAACTCAAAAGTTACTAATGCTACACACAAACAGGTACAAATGAATTCCTGTTGATTGAACTTGTCAAAACCTCCTTCAAGTTAAAGTAATTTTAAAAAATGGGAAAATATTCTTACGCGTAGTATGCTGAAATACATTTAATTTATGGTGAAACGCCGTCAAATTCTTCGAAGACAAGAAGACTTTACGCTGAAAGATTTTTAGCTGGAATCCTCGACTATATATATATATATATATATATATATATATATATATATATATATATATAGATATATATGTATGTATTCTCGAATATGTATATGTATATAATAAATGTATCGTCTACGTATGTAAGCTGTAACTTAATTTTGTTAGTAGCGGATTCAACTGCAAACGTCTCGAACTATTCCATGAAAATATTTGTGACCAATCGGTAGTCCATCATCCTGGATGTAGAATTTTTCTTTTTCCGGGAAATGTTTTGGTTGAAAAAAATGGCAGACAATTTCGAACTTCAGTTTACAGAACAGTCACATACACCGCACAATACCTAAACTATTCATCCAATCACTCCAACACCAAACAAGGAATTGTAATAAATCTCCTACATAGAGCCTTAACTCTCTGCAACTCCAATGATAATTTGATGAAAGAAATAGGTCACATTAAAAATGACCAGACAGCCAACATATACTCAGTATATCTAGTGGATAAAATTCTGGAACAACGCAGAAATAGGACAATATTGACAATGAATGAAGAACGAAAACCACTATGGAACATCCCCTATGTTAAAAGCATTTCGGAAAAAGTTAGAAGATTAGGAAAACGATATAAAATCAATGTTGTCTTCAATTCAAATAACTCTCTGAGAAATTGGCTCACTAGGTTCAAACCAACAACTCAAAGGGACATGAAGAACTGTATGTATCAGATACCATGTGAATGTGGCAACCCCTACTTTGGCGAAATAAAGAGACCCCTTGACGTAACGATCAAAGAACAACAAAAATACTCATCTCTAGGAGGAACAGAAAAATCTGGTACCATGCCTGGACTCATGGACACCACATAAAGTGGTCTGAAGCTAAAATTTTACACCGAGAACAACATTGTAGAAAACGAAAATTTAAGGAAGCTGCGGTTGTTCATCAGAACCCGAGTTGCTTTAGTAAACCATCTTTAGATAGAAGAGAACTGTGGAAAGCACTTCTTAATAATAGTAAAGGAAAACTAAATGCTGCATAAATGGTACTTTGGCGTAGCACGCATGACTGCACTGCATCTTAATCACACTACACTGAATTTACTTTTAGTATAAATAGTTGTGTAGCTTGGGAATTTATTTAGTTTTACTTGAAAACGGATAGAGATAACTACTAGCCGAAACGTCGTCATATTAAAAAAAAATATATAAAGATAATTGATGTCCAATAGATATCTACTACTTAACAAAATAGATATTTCTCCTAGATGACCAACTTAATTGTTTCCAATGGAACACCCTCTATAAACACCAAGAAGACTTTTTTTCTAAAATTTTAATATTTGGAGCCCCTTTTTAAACAACTTTTAGAAATATATACACTAGAAATTTTATTGAATCCAATTCTTATGCGCCTTTTCGTTCATACGTTGCACTGAAATATCCTATGACCTTCAAACAAACAATATCTATTCTCTAATTTCCAATCATAATATTTCTTTACAAATCTATAGATATTAAAGTGTTTTTGGATAACATTATCAAATTTATTAAATTTCGCGGAATAGGTAAACCTTCACTTTATTGCCTATTTATCTAAAAAATCAATGAAATCTTATCAAGTAACTATATTGCGAAGTAACAAGTTACATTATTATAATAATTAATTACTGATAGACAATTTTTAAACTGCAATTATTATCATCAAAATAATACAATGCAAAGTGCATCATTTTCAGTGAAAAGCAAAAATCTGTTTCGAGGGTCTCGAGAGGGAACCTTGTACACGATTGAAGGTTAATTTTTGGGAATCACGTTTATCAATTTTCATAGTCGTTCACAACAGCAAGAATATAAATGTATGTATACAGGGTTATTCACCCTATATGCCACGGAATATTGCGTCGAAAATATATGACTTTCAAAAAATTTTACTTTTGAAATATATGGGAGTCTAATATAGTTACTTTTTAAAATTATTTTCATATTATACAGGGTGTCCCAAAAGCTCTGAAAGTATCAAAGTTGTGTTTTTTAAAAAGAACTTCTTATACCGGGTGTCAACGAATCTATTAGACAAGTCATAATTTCTAGAGTATTATGGGTATCAAAATGAGAATTGGTACAGGTAAATGGTATGTGAAGGGGAGAGTTTTCGCATATTTTCCACTTTCTGGCCACTTCCGGTTTCACCGGAAATGGCACCGATTTTGAATTTTTAAATGGAACACCCTATATATTTTAACATTTTTGGATTTCTGAGACAATTCTAGTTCAGAATCTGACATTTTAAAAACTTTTTACGTCTACTTCATTTTTTTAGAGCCACTTTTAAAATTGCATCTAGGTGGTCATGATCAGACGCAAACTAATCTAAGGGCCTTAGGTGATGTTAAAAAAATACAATCGCAAAGTTTTAGTTACTAGTATGAAAGACAGGAATAAGACAAGTTGACAAAATTACGTTTTCATTTCTAACTATTAATTTTCAAATGGCGACCCCTTTTTGACAACTACTTTTCGAAAAAAAACATTCTTTGACGAATCTAACGGTACTAATTTATTTGCGATTGGATTAGACATAAGAACAGAAATTAAATATTATTAAGCAAAATACTGGATAATTTATTTACTTATGACAAGTGCGCCATAGACAGCCATGATGCATAATAATTTGCAACTGTTTTTATCAAGTCTTCTTTGAAAAACAAAGCACTCACTTAAGTAGATAATGACAGTGACATACGCTCTAAGAACAGACGTAAAAGTTTCTTAATTTTCGTTAAGTTTAGTTTAAATTTTCGTTAAAATAATGTACTCAAAGTGAAAAAGTGGAAGGAATGCTGCCGAGTTGTATGCTCATAGATATCCGAATCGGCAACATCCAGCCCATCAGTATTTTCCGTATGTCGAGACTCGTTTTAGGCAAATAGGAAATCAGGAGGCGGAACAGAGGTTTATCATAAATGAAGAGACTGAGATTAACGTACTTGCTATGGTTGAGGTTGATAAAACAGTTTCGTTAAAAAAAATTAGTCAAGAACTGCAGATAAGTTATGAATCAGCAAGAAAAATACTGAAAAAGCATGGATATCGAGTATTTAAATATCAGTTACATCAACATTTGTATACTGAGGATGGTGATAGACGGGTAGTGTTTTGTGATTGGCTGCTTCAAAATCATAGAGTTAACCCAAATTTTATGGATTTTATTTTATTTTCCGACGAATCCCGATTTACAAATAATGGTATGTTCAATAAGCAAAATACTCGGTACTGGGCCCAACAAAATCAACATGAAATGAGAGAGGGCAATTTTCAAGAAAGATTTGGCGTCAATGTCTGGGCTGGTATCGTTGGAAACAGAATAATTGGGCCAATATTGTTTCAAGGTCAGTTAACAGGGGTTAGATACTTAGGTTTTCTTCAAAATGAAATCGAAAATCATATCAATGATATACCTTTAGCAGTTTTACGGCGAATTTACTTTCAACAAGATGGAGCACCGCCTCAGAATACTAGAGAAGTTCTTAATTATTTAATAGATCATTTTAATAATCGAATTATTGCAACCAATGATCCGCTACGGTGGCCAGCCCGCTCACCGGATCTTACTGTGCTCGATTTCTTTGTCTGGGGATATGTTAAAGAAAGGGTTTACTATGGAGCAGCCCCAGCTACTCTTGAAATATTAGAAGAAAGAATTTTACGGGCATTTAGAAGTATAACGCCCCAAATGCTACAAAACGTGTTGAGAGAAACAATTGAACTAGCTGAAATGTGTCGTGAAAAAGAAGGAATGCACTTTTACTACACTAAACTTTTTAACAAATTCAGCTACTGTACTTTCAGATATTTTAAGTGCGTCGTCTAAGTTATTAGTTTGTTTTGTTAGTTTTTTGTTAATTTTGTTAAATTTTTAATCCAATTCCTGTCTTTCATACTAGTCACTAAAACTTTGCGATTGTATTTTTTTGACATCACCTAAGGCCGTTAGATTAGTTTGCGTCCGATCATGGCCACCTAGAAGCTATTTTAAAAGTGGCTCTAAAAAAATGAAGTAGACGTAAAAAGTTTTTAAAATGTCACATTCTGATCTAGAATTGTCTCAGAAATCCAAAGATGTTAAAATATACAGGGTGTTCTATTTAAGAATTCAAAACCGGGGCCATTTCCGGTGAAACCGGAAGTGACCGGAAAGTGGAAAATATGCGAAAACTCTCCTCTTCACATAGCATTTACCTGTACCAATTCTCATTTTGATACACATAATACTCTAGAAATTATGACTTGTCTAATAGATTCGTTGACACCCGGTATATTATTGAATTTTTGAATTCTCAAACCAAAATATATGTCTATTTTAATAAGGTTTATAGTACCTAAACCTTAACCCCATGATTCACTAACATGGTTTAATTTTAAAACCGGTCTAGACTGACAGTAGGGAATTTAAATTGACAAGGGTAACAATGTGTCAAGCAAGTTTTGAACCTTTAAAATACAATTAAAAAAATATCATAAGAAAAACAATTCTGGTCATCTAGAAAATATAATTTCCAAGGCAACTATATCGGGTCTAAGTCTTAAACCTTTTTAGTGAATCTGGCTCTAAGGATTTTTAAATCATTTGAATTTTGACAAAATCTAACCTAATATTCATGTTTCAAATACTTAAGAAGTATTTTAGTTATGTACTCAAAATATACAGTCAGGTGTAATAATAAATCATATAGACTTGCTATATTATACAGGGTGTCCAAAAATTAAAACTAATTAAATAAGAACTTTAAGTGGCTATAACTGGATTAATTTAAATTGAACGCTATACTTTTTAACTCACTAGAAAATGTACCTTTCAAATACCTATCGAATCGTATAAGAGTGTTCTATAGCTAAGTTTTCGCGTTTTCACAGAATACGCCAAATAATCGTTTTCTGTGCCATTTTGTGTTTTTTGAATAGATGTCCTAATATATCTAGTTGCCGATGGCATTTAAAAACGTCAGATAATTAATTTAATCTGTCAGTTTAGTCTGCAAAGCCTGTTGCTATAATAACGGTATTATTTTTTGTAACTGTGAAACTTCGTTTACTGAATTGAATTATTTAAATATTGTTGTGTTATTGCTTTGTCAAAATGAAGATTTATCCAAAGGAATTGATATGATTTTTATCCTTGCAGAATATCATCAAAATTGTTTGTTGGCTTCTCGAGTCTATGCTCACAAGTTTCCTGAAAGAAACCATTCCAAACCAGTCGTTTTTGTGGGACTATTAAGCCAGCTTCGGGAAAGTGGAAATTATAAAAAACTGTTATAAGAAAACCTGTCACTGAGGATAAAGAAAATGTTTTTACTGTACTTGGTTCAGTGATCGAAAATCCCAATATTAGTCAGAATCATATATCCGAAAATACTAAGCAAATGTTTCAAGGGTTCTTAACAAATACAGATTTCATCCTAATAAAATCCAGCTTCGTCAAGAGCTTTTTGACAACTGAATTGAATTTTGCTTGTGGGTGTTAGATAGAGTGGCAGAAAATGAACATTTTTTTGATAATGTGTTGTTTAGTAATGAATATACTTTTCATAATAATGATTTCGTGAATAGATACAACTTCCATTACTATTCTGATTCAATTCCGCATGAATATAGAGTTATGAGAAACCAGAATATGTGGTCGGTTAATGCGTGGGGAAGAATACTGGGTACATACTTAATTGGACCCTACTTTTTTGAAGGGCCTGTAAATAGTTTAATATTTCGCGATTTTCTTTTACTTCTTCCAGTGTTATTAGAAGATGTCCTTTTAAATATTAGAACAACGATGTGGCTTCAACTGGATGAAGCTACGCATAAGAGACGCTTTTCAAACTGTAACCTCGCAAATATTGTCCAGAGCTAGAAGTGGTTTCGAAAAAAGAATATGTAGGTGTTTGGAAATGGATGGTCGACATTTCTAACATCTACTATAAATATTTTGCTTCTGTTTTGTACAACGAAAACGATTAAATTTTTTCAATTATATTCATTTTTTCCCAATCTACATGTTTTGATATATAGGGTTGTTCCTTATTTTTGACAAGATCTGATGAGTTTATTATAGGAGTTAGAAAAAAACTTGAAATGAATAAGTTACTGGATTTTTTCTATATCGCAAGATATGTTACTAGAATAAACAAAGGCTTATGGGAAATTGTATTTTTGAAATAAATTCACTTTTTTTAAGTGGAACACCCTGTGTATTACTAAATATTAAAATAGAGCTTAAAATTCTCTTTACAAAAATACAGGGAGCGGCATTTTTCTTGAGACAACGAATTATCTCGGTGTAATCACATTTTTTCGAAAAATATTTTAGACAAAAATTATATGGTAGCAGGGAGCTTACTAGCAGTGACCTTGAAAGTGACCTTAATCTTACCCTTCAAGGTATTTTGAAGGTCAACTTCAGAATTTTAAATGGGACCCCCCCAATTTCAACCCCGGGAATGAAAATTGCGGGAAATTTTACCATCGGATTTGACCATGACCTTAAGGTTATAGTCAAATATGAAGGTATGAGTTCGAAAAATCACAGTATTTCGTGAAATGTTTCGTACAAAAATTGTTGGGTGGCACAGGAGCTTGAGAATAATTTTGTTCTGGACTTTCAAATTTGGTGACAAAATTTTTTTCGAGTCACTCTGTATACTTCACAACAATTTTAAAATGTGTTACACATCTTCTTCTTCTTCCTCTTGTTATAGGCTTACAGCTTGTTTTTTCCATCTCAATCATTCATCTCATTTGATGTTGAAATCCAGGACTCTTTCCATCTTTTAGGTGGTCTACCTATTGGTCTTCTGATTTCCGGTGTTCCATCTCGGGCGATTCTCGCTATCCTATTTTGCGCCATTCTTCCTACGTGCTCATTCCAGGCTCTTCTGCGCTTCCATCCCCATCTTACTATATCCTGCATTTCATGTTCCTCGCGTATTGTTGAATTGCGTATGTGATTTCTTAATGTGTATCCCGATATTCTTCTTAGTACTTTCATTTCGGCAGTTCTTAGAATTTATTTTGTTTTTGTGTTGTCAGCTCTCGTCTCTATTGCGTACGTCATTATCGGTCGAATACAGGTCTTGTAGATTTTTGTTTTTGCGTCCTTGCTCATGTATGTGTTGTGCCATATATCCGCCAGGCTTCCTGAGATTCTATTTGCCTTGTTTACTTGGTTTCTTACTTCTCTTGTTCTGTCTTGATTTGCGGATATCTCAACTCCTAAGTAATTAAAGGTCATGAGTTGTTCTATTGGTTTGTCATGCACTACTAGTTTGCATCTTAAGGCCACTTTGCTTATTACAATTGACTTAGTTTTATCTATGGATATTTTCATGTTGAATTGCTTGCTTATGGTGTGGAATGCAAATAGAAGTCTTTGGAGATCGTCTTTATTTTCCGAGACAATGACGGCGTCATCAGCGTAACATATTATTGTTATTTTCCCGGTATTCATTCTGTACCCTGGTGCCGCTCTTTTGAAGTTCTCAATTATTTGGTCCATTACTATGTTAAACAGTAATGGACTCAGAGAGTCTCCCTGTCGTATGCCCGACGCTATCGGTACATCCTTAGTTAGGTTGCCACTTACTGAGATTTGTGTTGTGGTGTTGGAGTTTAGCTGTTCAACTATGTTAATTAAATTGTTTGGGATACCTTTAATTAGCATTATTTGCAGAATATCATCCAGTCTCATCCTATCAAAGACTTTAGTGAGATCTATAGAGCACATAAAAGCCGGCTTAGTAAATTCAATAGATTTCTCTGCTATCTGTCTTACGATGAATATGACATCTACTGTAGATCTGTTTTTGCGGAAACCTTGCTGTTCTTCTGATATTCTGCAATAGTCAGTTATTATACCTTCAAGGATTTTGGTGAACACATCCCTTATTAAAAATATTTTTAAAATTTTTAGCGTTTTCTGTATATGAACCGACGTAAATATGCTGCGCCACTCTAGAGTTGTTCAAGGTTTTCCCTCGACGAGACCCTTGAAATATTTTTTTGCTGTGATTTTGAAAGTGATGCATTGTGCATTCCATAATTTTACTAATCATAACTACAGCTTAAAAATAGCTTATCTGTAATTAATAATTAAACGATTTTGATAAGAAATAGTAAGTTAATGCAAATTACCAGGATAATGTTACTTGTTACTACGCAATAGAGTTATTATTCTTGATAAGATCTCATTGATTTTTTTAAACAAATAGACAATTAAGTGAAGGTTTACCTATTCCGCGAAATTTAATAAATTTGATAATATTATCTCAAAAAACTTTTGTATTTATAGATTCTTGAGACAATATTGTAATTGAAAATTATTAATATTACGTGCTTAAAAACATACTGATACCTTTTCAACGGCCCTTTAAAAAAACAATTTACATTTTTTTTAATTTATGTTCGACAGATTCGGTTTTGGTTTTTGAGATTATATTGAATAATAGAAAAATTGAATAAGTTTTTTAGCCATTCCAAATGCAATATTCTATACTTACCCTTACCAAGAAGATTAATTATTTTTCTTTCTATACCTAAAGTCCATAATTTCTATCAGTGACACTTTATACGGCACGGAATATTGTGGCCAAAATACGCGACTTTCAAAAAGTGTACCTTTTGGGATGTATGGGGGTCTCATATTGTACTTTTTAAAATTATTTTCATATTATACAGGGTGTTCCAAAGCTCTGAAAGTATCAAAGTTTTGTTTTTTAAATGGAACCATCTGTATTTTGTATTTTATTTTAATAAGGTTTATTGTACCTAAACCTTAAGGGTTTTTAAATTATTTGAATTTTGACAAATTCTAACTTAATTTTCATGTTTCAAATACTTAAGAATTATTTTAGTTAGGTACTTGAAATTTACAGTGAAGTGTAACAATAAATCGTATTTTATATCCCAATTATAATAAACTTTCTATATTATACAGGGTATTCAAAAATTAAAACTAATCAAATAAGAATTTTAAGTGGCTATAACTTGATTAATTTAAATATATCGCTATAATTTTATTACCTTACCAGAAAACGTACCTTTAAAATACTTATTGAATGGTATAAAGGTCTTCTATAGCTAAGTTTTCACGTTTTCACAGAATACGCCAAATAATCGTTTTCTGCACCATTTTGTGTTTTTTGAATAGATGTTCTAATGTATCTAGTTGCCTATGGCTTTTGGAAATGACAGGTAATTTACAACTATAAGAATAATAATCAGGAATATCTTTATAAATGTTCAGAAACTCGGAACGCAATTTATAGTCGTCCAACAGGCTATAACAGTAATAATGGTAATAACATATTGATGATAGCACAAAACAGAAGCAAAATATTTATAGTAGATGTTCGAAATATCGACCATTCATTCCCAAGCACTGACATATTCTTTTTTCAAAACCACTGCTAACTCTGGAGAACATTTGCGGGGTTACAGTTTGAAAACTGTCTGTTATGCGTATTTTCATATCTTGTGGTGTTGTCGGGGACGTATTGTAGACAATTCCTTTTATGGATCACCATGAAAAGAAATCTGGTGGAGTTAAGTCTGGAGATCTCGGGGGCCAATTTTGAAATCCGTCTCTACTAATCCACCTGTTTCGAAAGTTGACATCCGGTTCAAGCTACATAGTTGTTCTATAAAACATATAAAAGGACATCTTCTAATAACACTGGAAGTTGGTGTAAAAGAAAATCGCAAAACATCAAACCATTTAAAGGTCTTTCAAAAAAGTAGGGTCCAATTAAGTATGGACCCAGTATTCCTCCCCACACATTAACCGACCACCTATTCCGGTTTCTCATAACTCTGTATTCCTGCCGATTTGAATCAGAATAGTAATGGAAGTTGTGTCTATTCATGAAACCATTGTTATGAAAAGTATATTCATCACTAAACGACACATTATTAAAAAAGTGTTAATTTTGTGCCACTTTATCTAACACCCACAAGCAGAATTCAGTTCGGTTGTCAAAATTTCCATGAATCTCTTTACAAAGCTAGATTTTATAACGATGAAATCGATATTTGTTAAGAAGCCATGAAACACTTGCTTGGCTAATGTTACTATTTTCATATATATGATTCTGACTAATATTGGGATTTTAAATCTCTGAATCAAGTACAGTAAAAACATTTTCTTCATCTTCAGTGACAGGTTTTCTTATAACAGGTTTTTTATAACTGACACATCCACTTTTCCGAATCTGGTTAATAGTCACATAAAAATGGTTGATTTACGATGGTTTCTTTCAGGGAATTTTTGAGCATAGACTCGAGAAACGAACAAACAATTTTGATGACAATGTCCAAGGATAAAAATCATATCAATACGTTCTTCCTTTGGATAAATCTTCATTTTGACAAAGCAATAACACAACAATATTCAAATAATTCAATTCAGTAAATGAAGTTTCACAGTTACAAAAAATAATACCGCAATTATAGCAACAGGTTTTGCAGACTAAGCTGACATTAAATGAATTATCTGACGTTTCTAAATACCACAGGCAACTAGATTCATTAGAACATCTATTCAAAAAACACACAATGGTGCAGAAAATGATTGTTTGGCGTATTCTGTGAAAACGTGAAGACTATAAAACACCCTTATACCATTCGATACGTATGTAAAAGGTACATTTTTTGGTAAGATAAAAAGTATTGCGTTCTATTTAAATTAATCAGGTTATAGCCATTTAAATCTCTTGATTGATTAGTTTTAATTTTTGGACACCCTATATAATATAGCAAGTTTATTTTAAATGAGATATAAAATACGATTTATTGTTACATTCCACTGTAAGTTTCGAGTACATAACTGGAATAATATACAGGGGGTTCCATTAAAAAAACACAACTTTGATAGTTTCACATTGTTAGGAACTCCCTGTATAATATGAAAATAATTTTATAAAGTAAATATATTAGCTTCCAGTTAATCCTAAAAGTTTAATTTTTTGAAAGTTACGTATTTTGGCAACAGTATTCCGTACCGTATAGGGTGAGTAACCCTGTACATTTGGTGTATATATTTGTTGTAAACTATGAATATTAACGAACCTTCCTAATGGTGACCTCCAAAAAAATAGACATACATATTTAGAGCATTTTCATTATGCGTTACAGGCCACGTAATGAGATTCGTCATTTTTAAATTATTTTTTATTTACTGTTCTTCATAGCTTGTCCTTGTTTAATATTTATGTAATTTTTTAATAATAATTACCCTAATCAATGGGAATATCTTTAAAAGAACACTGAAAACTGCAATAAAATTTTTTGTGTTTAATATATAAATAAAATCTAAACAATCCACATAAGTTATATTTTTAATAAAATATTTCTAATAAAAATTTAATATGTTCCAGCTTATGCAAGCCCTGTTGTTATATATTTGTTCAGAAACCTGCGCTTCATCATATTTTTTCAGCAAAACACCGAATGATAAATGACTCTGCTTTTTGTGTATGCCTGGTTTCCACACCATTAATTTTTTCGGCGCAACGCCCTATTTCATCTTTTTTACATATATATATTCCCTTATATCTTGTTACAGCTTTATGGACGTTCCGCCCTTGACCCGAAAATAACGATTTGTTCTGTGTGAGCAAAATACATTCAAATAAATTACATTACAATGAAGCAACTTTTTTTAATCACTTATATAATCGATTTGATTGTACAGAGTGACTTAAAAAATCTTCGTATATTTGTATGAAATGATTTTTACGGTTTTTGTTAGAAAATATTATTATTGATAAGGGTGGTCTTGAATACTCACTTATCATTTATCGATTTACTTTCTAATTCTTCTTTTTTAACAATATTTATGTGGAATAAACATATAATTTCAAGAAGTGTTCCAATTTTGATAAGATTGAAGAAGAGATTAATACATCTAATAGGCTATGTAACAAAAGTAGTAAAAAGACTTAAAAATATAAGAGAAGTAGAATCTTAAGGAATACCAGCGGAGCTGATTAAAAATGCCACTTATAATTTTGAAATATGCTAATAACACATTTTAAAACATATTTATTTAAATGGAGAGCCATTTCCAAAACAATGGAAACAAGGCTGAATTTCATTTATGTAGGGTGTCCAGTAAGTAATTTCTCGGTATACAGGGGAAGTCAAAATAACCCTACTTTGTCATAAAAAGATTCCTAGTGTCTCTTAACGGAAATACAGGAGCCCTAAATGGATACCCAGCAATTTACCTGATCGGCTTTAAGTTTTGAACCGACTTGTATAATTTAATGAAATTTTAATATTTTATAGAGGCCATAAAGATTCATTAAATCATACTACGAGGATGGTTCGATAAGTTCTTGACCTGAAACAGAGAGGGCGCTAGTAGTATCAAATAACTATAATATTTTGTAAGCATTATTGCTTGTTTGTAGTGATCGAGTGAACACATAAGGTTTCATATTTTGTGAAAGATAGATAAAATTGAAGTTCGAGCGGTTATAAAGTACTTTGTTTTAAAGGGCTTAACTCCTACGGACATTAAAAATGAGGAGGGACGCTAAAAACCCCTACAACTGACGAAATTGTCACAATGTCATACTTCATGACCGCCAACTGAAAGTACGAGAGCTTTCTGGTAGAGCAAACATCTCGATAGATCATGTCCACTACATTTTACATGATGTTCTTGGCATGAAAAAACTTTCTGCGCGATGGGTGCCACGTTTGTTAACAGTCGACCAAAAATGTCTTCGAATGAACACTTCGCAAGAGTGTGTAGTTTCTTCGATGTTTAAATTGTCAGAGAAGTTAGGAATAGACTTGCAGCCACACTCGTTGGGCCTAATTTTTGACAGATGTTGTTCTACAGAGCTGAAAACTGATTCTTTAAATACTTTGGTAATTCCTCTTCAAAAAGAGTATTCTTAATTAATTTCGATAAAACTGGCGAGAGAATACAAACCATTTATAATCGAGGAACAAAGTATAGGTTTGTTTACAATCGATAATATTTCCTGTCTTATTCACGTTATCGAAAAAAAGATGGTAAAAAACCGAGAAATTAACATGGTGCACGTAAACCTAACTAAAGTATATGATATGATGCCTATGGTATATATAGATAAATATAGATACAGCGCTTAGAGAATGGAAAGATAAATTCCAGGGAATGGGTATTTTCCCGGACAACAAAACGTTTGATATGTGATACTATGCTGAGGATCAGACAGTCATAGCGCAAGATAAATACGACATTGAATACATGATGAGAAAAGGAATAGTAAAAAAAATGGGGTTTATGCGTAAACTTGGAAAATGCAAAATATCTGAGCATCCAAGATCCATCAATAGCAACACTGAAGATAGATAAGACCAAAAGAATTAATCGATGTACCATATATACATTTTTTGGTATAAAAATAAGAAAACAGGGAAGAAGTAAAAAAGCTCTCGTGGATAGAATAACAAAAGCACGAAAAATTATAGAATCCTTCAATTCGATTCTCTGGTGTACGATATTACTTAAAAAAAAAAGAAAAGAATTTTTGAAACCATTACTAACAACCTAAACCTAAAGAAAAAAATAACTTAGAACTCCAGGCGCAATTTTGACATCTGCTGCCAAGACTTTTGGATCGCTATTCTGACGGCAGGAAAGGTTTTTATGACTTATTAAATGTTTATCTTTCGACCAGTATAAATTTAATAATTATGCAAATGAGTCAAGCGGTGTACTTATATTTAGTTGTCTACGTATCTGGCAGCAGCACCTGACCCGTTAGCGGTTTGTCAGTACTGCAATTTTTTGTTAGAAATGTTCTCAACATTTCAGTCAGATCCAGATAAACATCTTGGCATGTTTTTTTGCTGTTGGCCCGCAGTGCGCTGGCTGCACTGTCTTTTCCTTTTTAAGTGCAATTTTTATAAGTCTTATTGTTTTCTCCTCCTTGCGGTATTTTGAAAGTCATGGTTCTTGGGTTTAGACCATGTCAAATCGGAATTATTATCGGACGTTTCGCCCATGATTGCACTAAGCATCATCAGGGTTCTTTACTCTAGGAGATTAAAACATTGAAACAGAGCCCAAGAGATCCCTTTCTATTTTTTTAGAGAATTTTTCTGACTTCTTTATATATGTTATACTCCTCTTGGGTTTCGTTATTCCTATATTTTATGTATGAATTTCTTTTTTCTTTAGCACTAAATGGTTCTAGATACTGACGCGCCTAATACTTCAAAATTTTCTCTCACTCTATTTCCTTCAGTTAGTAGCTTTACTTCTTTTATTTTGTTGTTTCTTGCTTTGGTAATGTTGATTGTTCTACAGCTTAAATCTTCTGTGGTACTATCTTTTAAGTTAGATTTAATTTTATTTCAACCCTATATATAGTGTTCTCCTCTATTGTGGGTTTGGCGTCAATATTTTCTTCCAGCCAACGCTGATAAAGATATTTTATCGAATCATCACTTAGTGATTCTATATTAAATTTTGATATATTGAGCAATGTTTTTTTTTCTTTGGCAGTATTATGTGGTGCTGATATTTGCATCACATTAAGTAATGTTATGTTCCGATGTTTATGATATCAGCACTCTAACGTCTATCTAGTATATTTTTACAAAAATAATACAGTAAAACTGCCTTAATACGATCACGTTTAATATGATTTCCCGGGTAATACGTTAGGTTAGGTCGGTCCCTGCAACCTGAGGCATATTTTCATACATTTTGTCACGCTTAATTCGATTGGCCTTCTTGTTTATTATCTCCATCTGCCACTAGCTACACTGACCATCGCTTACATGTTACCTCACGCGACACCGGCCAGTGACTGATTAAACGTTTTAGATAATCGTTTCCAGATGAAATGTAGATGGATAATACTGCCCATTGATAACTGCCCTGAACATCTCTAGGATGTTGAACTAAGAAATATCAAACTTGTTCTCTTACCTCCAAACGCGACAAGCAAGTTGCAACCGATGAGTTAGCGCATCATATAAGTCCTTAAGCAATATATAGACCCCTGAATATGCATGATGTGATATTAAATATTGTATCGGCATAGGAATCAATTATGACCGAGACTATACAAAAACGAAGCAGGTTTCCGAAATAATGAATATTATATTGTGTTGAAAGAAGCAGAACCCTAGATACTGCATAAATTTCCCGGATATTCTTCCATCTTTTACAGAGTTGCAACCTACGAAGTCTGTGCAATCGAAGATATTATTAAAGATGCGAATAATACCCAAAAAGCGACCCTTCGACAACTTCAATTTTGTCAAATGATCATGCTTTGTCAGCAGTGGATGATTTAAGGTGTTATGTATTTTTCGATAATAGTGAAGACCCACTTCAAAAGTTAAATTATATCGAAAGTCTTGTAATTACTAATGTATCAAAATCTCTTTGTCAAAATGAAAATAAGTGATTAAGTATCGTAGAAATAATTACACTTATCGCCTCAATCCTCTCAAAATGCTTTCCGCGAAGTGGTAACTTGAGTCGTGGGACAGGAAAAAGTCACAAGGAGCCATGTAGGGTGAATACAGAGCTTGGCGGAATGGTATGAAAGTTTTTTTTTTGTCAAATGGTCGAGATGTGTGCCGGTGCGTTGTCGTTGTGAAGAAACCACGAGTTGTTTCTCCACAATTCTTGCCTCTTCCGAAAAAAACATTTTTCCTCAAATGCTTTAATACGCTCCCGTGATATTCCTTATTTACTGTTTGGCTTGGCGGAAGAAATTCACAGTGAACCACACCACGGCATGTCAGTCACACTGGTGCATGATCGACCGGAACGAGGAAATCACATCACTGCACGATCCGCTTTAAACTGTATCACTCGTACGTTGTGTTTTCGACATTGTCGAGTCCCTGTAGACCATCGTTAGCATTTTCAGTGCTTCCGCATATGATATTTTGTTAGAAACAACAAACATTGACTTGTTTACAAAGCTACCACGCACAAATTCTCAACAGATGGCGCTCAAACAGATATTTCAGCACCAGATGACAGATGTACCAACCTAGAAAAAAAAGATTTTGATAATAACTCAAGCGCGGTTTGTTTGAATGGAAAATTTTTTGATCAGAAGGTCTTTACTTTCACCTGTTCATAAGCCAACTAAAAATTAACAACTATCAATTATCAGTTAAGAAGTTTGTCAACTTTTAACTTTTTTAAGAGTCGCCATAATTCGTGTACGCTTTCGGATGTTATCGGCTGGAGGAAAATTTGATAAGTACATAAAAATATAACATTATAAACAAATAAAATTTGATAAAAAATATGTCATAAAATAGTCGAAATACGTTGGAATAAAATTAGTTAAGTAACGACAATTGAAAAGTAAAAAATGTACGTTTTACTTTTAGGTAAGAACATTTATGGGCAATTTTCTTAGTGGTTAACAATTTTTGGAATTATTCACCGCCGATTACACATGATCAACTTCTTTTAAAGTAGTTTACATATAAAAAACTTATCGTATGGGACACGTCCTTCTTTTATGTTCTTAAATAAAAAGGAACGATAATTTTTTCTCTGTTATGTTACAAAATACTAAGGATAAGTTTGACAATAATAAAGAATTATACTTTGTCCCTGTCTCAAATATCGTACAAATATACTCTCGTGAGGAACATAAATTATATATCCCCTCCCACGTCACCCTCCCTGTTCCTCCCCTGTGAATACATTGCCCTTGACCGGCCACGGGCGCGAGCAGCGCTCCGGATCCCGGAAGAGGAAAACGGGATAGGACCTGGAAATTGTGGAGGCGGACATCTGGATGAGGGCCCGCGCACCATACTCCTTCGGAGCAACGTGCCACGGTTTGAAATTGGGGGAAAATGATAATTTTCACCAGTGGTTTTCATATGGAAAAAAGATTTTAAAAAAAATCTCGTCATAAACAAAATTTCTTTTATAAAAAAGCTAAACTGACTAAAAAAAATTGCACTGAAAAGCAACAAATAAATTAGTAACTGTTATATTGATTCGTATTTTGATGCATTTTACTCCGAAATTCACGTCACTTTTGATTGTAGTGTCTCTATAATGAAAAATTCAAATAAGAACATGAAAAATATTAAAAAAACCTCAACTACTAAAGAACTTACAACTATCCCGTATGCTTAAAAAAATGCATAAAATACAATGAAATCTGCTTAAGATGATTCTAATAATTCTAAAAATACATATATAAAACCGTCACATTTTTGAGTAGTTCATTACATCACTACATAGTATAAAACAAAGTCGCTTTCTCTGTCCCTATGTCCCTTTGTATGCTTAAATCTTTAAAACTACGCACCGGATTTTGATGCGGTTTTTTTAATAGATAGAGTGATTCAAGAGGAAGGTTTATATGTATAATAACATCCATTAAATAGTGAAGAAATACTGTTATTTTTGAGGTTTCTAATGTGATGTTAATTATCATATTTTTTTCCGCTTACATTGCAAACGCAGGCTGAACCCTACGAGATTTATCAAAATAATGTACTAATTATTTGTACACATTGAAAAGGTCTACAGAAAACTCCGCGATGGTATATGTCTATCTCTCATGGATATCCCACAATAACATTTTTTTGTCATTTACTTTTTACGACAAATAATGGCAAATTTTGAAGCGATTTTAACCAATACAGCATTAATCCTTATCCAATTAAATAGCTTAAATACATTGTTGATTTAATATAGATCTATATGGTCCTTTACAGCACAAGATTTAAATGAATATTTTCGAAGATATTACAGATTTAAAATTGCGGGAAGTAGCGCTTGCGGCGGTACTGGCCGACCGGGGCGGCGGCAGCGTGCCTATAAATAGCGCGTCGGAGGCCGATGTAATAATTGTTGTAAAAATAAAATAAATAGTCACAGTTTTTCTGTAGTGTATTTAGTATCAGCATTGCACCCGTGCGAAGCCGGGGCGGGTTGCTAGTATACAATATAATTGTTTCCATATTACTTAAGGTACATGCGGTGTTGCCACGTTAACGTGGATTTTAAATTTCATTAGGAAGGAAAAATGTTGCAATTAATAGTGTATATTCTAGTATTGCAGCGTAAAATATGACCTGAACTAACCTGAACTGATCTGAATTAAACTAATCAAATTTCGCAAAACAGTTCACTTCGGGTTTGATCTTGGTTTTAAGGCCAACTTAGCTTGCCGAATGATCTGTTTATAACTGGCATTCCGATTCTATAAGTTTACCCATATTTTAAGCTAAAATACTGTAATGACAACAATTAATTACATTTCAATTACCAAGTTTTTCATTGTGATGAAATTTAAAATTTACGAATCCACGACAACGTGGCAATATCGCATAGTAAATAACACATGCTAAAAAAAAGAGATTGAACGGCAAGCCAACCTTATTCTTACTTTTTATGGACAATTCGCATTTTGTGTGTTGTTTTATGTAAATTTTGTTAAAAATATGATTAAATATTGTGTTGTGTTTGTAAATTTTACTAGAAGTGTCCAAAATTTAAAGGTAGTGATCGGAAAATACAAGTTACATGAGTGAAAAGGAATTTTTTTTTGGAAAAACCATGCGAGATAGCAAAAAAATTTCATACTCATGTTCTAAGGCTCAAAAATAGGAGGTATGGAAAAAATGATTGAAAAATTCGGTGTTTCCACTATTCCGAATAATCACTATTCCATTTTGTCTAATGGCTTCTTACCATTTCTTTGCAACTTCATGATTTCGCGCTTATAGAAATTTTGGTCCTTATCTGAAAAAACTGAACCTCGTGTGATTTAAGTTACCATTCAGAGAATTTTAAAACTTCGACATAAATGGTCATCAGATGATGCCGGATCAGGGCAGTATGGAGGACCCGACATCGGTTACTATCCAAGCTCCAATAATTTCTCACGAGTCAGTAAATATGAGTGAGGCTTTGCATTATCATCATAAAACACAATGTCTTTGCGATTTGCCAATTCTGACCGGTTTTCTTTGATTGCTTTATCCAGTTTCTTCAGTTGTTGACAGTAAACATTTAAATTGATCGTCCGACTTTTTGGAAGTAACTCAAAATTCACAACAC
Source organism: Diaprepes abbreviatus (assembly GCA_034092305.1). Classification (NCBI taxonomy): domain Eukaryota; kingdom Metazoa; phylum Arthropoda; class Insecta; order Coleoptera; family Curculionidae; genus Diaprepes; species Diaprepes abbreviatus. The sequence goes on along the minus strand of JASJET010000268.1, from coordinate 295,673 downwards.
CATGATAGTTTTCGAATTATGTTACTATAGATGACCCATTTTTTTTTCACCCATGACGATTATTTTCAAAAAAGGGTCAGTTTCATTGCTCGTGAAATACATGTGGCAAGTATTAATTCGTTGTGTTAATCTCTTTCAATTCATGTGGAATTTAAATATCGAGCTTTTTTGCGAGGCCAAGATATTTTAAATTGTGTGCAGTAGCTTTAACCTGTCTGCAATCTATCGAACAGTTATATGACGATTTTCTTCAATTATGACTTTGATTTGGTCATTATCAATTTCAGTAGATTGATGAGAACATTGGTCACCTTCGAGTGAAAAATCTCCAGAAAGGAATTTTTTAAACCAAATCTACCACGTGCGTTCTGTGATGTAATCAACACTATAAACTTCGCATATCTCTGTGTGAATCTCAGGAGATTTCTTAACTTCAGGGAAATAAAAAAGTAAAATAAACCGAAATGTTTGTTGCAGCACTCCATGTTAAAATTGGCCTTAAATTAAAGTTGCTTTTAAAGTAACCTAAATAGTCTGATATTAAATATCAAAAGGAAAATCGCCATCGTAAATTGCTCACCATATTTATATGTTTACCTGCTCTGAAAAAGAGCAGAGAGTAGGTATAACAGAATAATTTCAGAATATTAACCTAATACCTGAGTAGAAGAGCAAAAAGGGACTTTCAATGACTTAATATTTATTTGGGAAAACCGGACCCGGAAAAACAAGACTTTTATTGGCTGTTCCACCTTAAAAGTTTTATCTCAAAGGTTTAAATAGTTATTTATTAATGAAGTTCAGGTTAGTTTAAATCGTACATCTGAAGAATTCAATCCGTAGTTGGAATTTTCGTCATATAAAAGTGCTTTATATTCTGAAGTTGTCAGTTTAGAGTTAAATATAGAGACAGGCGCAGAACCAAGGGGGGGGGGCGACCCCCCCCAAGTGCTTTGAGTTTAGGAAAATAGACCCTCTTATACTATAGTTTATTCAAGAACTATAGAGAGTAATAAATCATTTTTTACCCTTTTTTTTCTTCGGAAACTACCTGTGGCCTTTAGTCCAGTGTCTTTGGCAAAATCTGTTAAGACACATATATTTTTCATAGGAATGGGTTAGAAATCAAAAATACTGGTCTATAATAATGGACTATTTGGGTTGGATGACAATAGATGTGCGAAGTGTTCAAAAGGATTTTAATCCTTGTCATGGGCGTCGGAAGGAGGATTATTTTATCACTAAGTATTTATGGCATAGAATATTATTTCGGTAATAAACTTAAAATAAAAAGTTTTTATAATATTATTTTATTTCTTATGATTACATTAGAAAATATAAATAATTTTGACATATTTAATACAAATCACAACTGTATTTTTATTATTTTTAATTTTGACATAGAAACCGTTTTAGGCACATTCAGAATAAAACGTAGCCTTTTTCTCTCAAAACATTCTAAGTTATAATTTAAATAATTACAAAATACTCATTGCCAAAAATACAAGAAATTAAATATCTATAATAAAATAGATTCGTCCATATAATATTAAACTTATTTTGCGGCTATCGGTCATTTTATTATTAATTAAAAACATTTATAGGACATTTGACGTTTCAGTTTATTTATTTCTTAAACCATCTGCAGAATTACAATTAAATACTAAAAAGGGATTCAAATGTAATTAATTTTTATATATTACAGAAAATATAAATAATAAATTGTGTTTACGCTGGTAAACGTATCTATTTCATAATCAAAGTCGGTGAAGCTATTTTCGCTCAAATTAATTATAATTGGTTCCTCTATCTCACCGATCATGAGATCGAGTTTCCACATTTTCTTTTATTCTTTTATCATATGGATTTTTCAGAATTTCCTGCAGTAACTTTATTCAAAAAAATCTTTCAAAAGTTCAGTTAAATTACTAATTTTGTAAGTTGTGTTATTTCTAGCAACTCTACCTTTTACTTGAGAGAGATATTTCCTTCTCCAACGGACATTTTCCGGACGATTTATAAGAACAGATTTCCCATCTGATTTTTCCTAGCAAAAATTAAGTTCTCTGAGCAATTTCCAGAGCTCAGTTCTTTTAATTTCAGGTAAATCCCGATCTTGATTGATTTTAGTTAGGATTTTGTTGATGGTTGGAATCTGCTTCTCATAATAAAATATATATACAACTCCTTTTATTGCAATTTACATCTCTTCTTCTAACAAGGTTTTTCGTCTGTCTGTAATCGAATGTGGCTTGGGAGTACTAACAATTCCAGCTTTTTTTTCTCCTTCAGTATTTGGTACGTAGTAGATTTTCCAACTCCTGCCATGTTGGAACACATCTCAACAGAGCTTTTAACATTATTATCTAGATATTAATATTTTAAGGCATCAAGAACATTGATCGTAGTAACTTTTTCGTTGAAGAAAAAATGCCCTGGTTTAACGATTTTGGAATAAATATAGATGTGGCGGCACTGAAGCAGGTACGTTGAAGGTTTCGGTAACAGTTTTATTACTCTCTCTAGTTCTTGAATAGAGTATAGGAATGTGTATGCTGATCGCCCCTTCCCTTTCCAAGAGCTTTGAGTTCAGGATTCTGCCTATTATACTAGGAATGTGTATGCTGCTCGCATCCTCCCCCTGTCGGCAACTTGTTTTTTCTTGTGATCGTCCCCTACTCCTCTCCAAGAACTTGAAATTCAGGAAAATAGACCCGATCCAGACTTTTACACGAGAAATAAGAATGTTGCTGGTGTGTCTCCCCTTCCCCCCCGTCGACAACTTGCTTTGACTTGCCATACTGTACTTTTGTGATATCACCGCCCTCCCCCAAAGAGAGAGGCTGGATCCGCCCCTGTATAGAGATGCCATTCATCGACAGTGAGAACGTTAAAGATTTATTATTAACAAACACACTTTTTCATAACAGAAGATGTTAAAAAATGGTGACTTTTTTGGCGTTGCAAAAAAACCTTTAAATTTTGATGAAAAGTTTTTATGCTTGGTGCTGATAATGTTGTGAGCAGAAATCTTTAGACGGTGTTCTAGAACATTTCGGTTATCTTTAGTTTTTGTAGGTTTTGAAAAATGCGTTCATACTGGAGTCAAAGCTATAGAGCCAACAGTTAGAAATATTAGTCGTTGCTTCCATTTATAGTATTCGTGATTCAGGAAAATTAAAAACTTAAGTTTCATAGGCGACTTCAGAAATAAAGTTTCTAAAGTGGAATGATAGCTGCGACGAACGTTTGGATTAACGTACTTGAATCGCGAAGAAGCAGGCGACTGTTTTGCCTTACATCTATTTGCCGAGGTACCAATCATGGAAAGGTTGACAAGTACGCCAATTATCTTTTGGAAACCTTCATAGAAGACGATGCTTCTTTTCCTCCATGTTTATGGGCTACTGTAACTCCATCTATCACAAACACCACAAACGCTTACGGATCGTTCCATTAGAAATTAAATGAATGATTTTATTCAACATATTCATCTATTTATATTTTTATCGAAAAACTTATGTTAAAATTCAAAGTGTACGGACACCAGCAAAAATAAAAGATATTCACTCGAAAGAAAAATGGAAAAATGTTAGGATTACACTTTGTGAAATGTACATCTTATTATTCGGTAGTGTAATACAGTTTAACATTTTTATTTCAATTTTAGTTGGGTTTAGTAGGGTTGAAATTCTAACAAATTATTTTGTGATAACTGACTTACTAGTTTTATTTACTTGAATTAAGTATAAGATGGATGACAGTTGACATTTACAGGTTGGGTTAGTGCCTAGTTTACTTACAGCCGGCCAAGGAAAAAATCATAACACTGACGGAAGTTCTTCAAAACAAATAATGCACTTTATGATTGACAACCGAAAAAACTTCTTGTCGACCCAATAATATTTTCTTTAACGTTTCATATTTAATAAAATCAAAAAATGTTTTACTAATATTCTGGATTAAAGAAAATGGTATCGTTCAGGTACAATGTTTATAAATCACCAATGGTGGTAATCTTTTCCATCGGTCAATTCCCTAAGATAACTAACCTAATGCAGGCATTTATCCCGTTTTGCGGAGAAAAAGGAAGAAAATAGAAATTTTAGAGAATCCAATCCAATTCAGATTTCAGCAGATTAATCACCTTCATTATAAGTCTATTCACTCCGAAGATTGATATAATTTAAACGAAGCTCGAACAGACCAAAGTAAAAGACTATTCCTCTTGCAAGATGTGTATAAATATATAACAAGATAAGATTAAATCGATCATTTTTAAGTCTTCATTGTAATACAACCAAATTACGGTAAAACCCGTTTAACACGATCACATTTAATATGATTTCTCGCAAAATAGGCTATTTTTCATCGATCCCTGCAAAGTGAGGTATGTTTTCATACATTTTGTAACGCTTAATATAATTCACCTTCTAGCCTTAATACACCATCTGCCATCCACTGCATTGACTACCGCCTACATGTTAATTCACGCGGCAACAGTCAGCGGCTGATTAAAAGCTTTAGACGATCAGAGATGCTGTTCATTGATAATTGCCCTACTCATTCCAAAGATGTTGAGCTAAGGAATATCAAGCTTGTTTTCTTACCTTCAAATGGGACGAGTAAGTTGCAAGCAGTGGATCGAAACATTATAAAAGTCCTCAAACAAGGTTATAGATAACGATTGATGCATCATTCTTTGAAGGAATCCTGTTTCTGAAAGACCCCTTACTGTGCCCGATTAACTCAACATAACAGCGGCATAAGCCGAAATTAATGAAGGCAATATTGTGTTAGAAAAAGTAAAATACACAATACTGTAGAATTTTTCTGGATATTCATCCATCGATGACAATGTTGAAACTTAAAAAGTTCGTTCAATTAAGGATGCGAATGGAATCTAAAAAACGACCCTCGGTGATGATGACAGTGTTGATAAAGAGGAGTCAACTCTAATTTGGTCAAACGCTCAGACTTCGTCAGCAGTTGACGATATTAAGCGTTATATACCCTTGGATGATAGCGAACACGCATCAAGATATCTGTGTTTTTTCGCTTAACATGAGTTTTTTCCTGTGTCTCTTCAGAATCGTCTTAAGCGGATTCTACTGTATTTTCCGATGGTTCATTTAATTTTTTTCTTGGTACTGTTCTGGAGATAAATATGATAAGTTATTTATATAATAATCTTTTTTACTTTAAAACCTCAATAAAAGTAATTATTTTTATCTATAAATTGATTTTTAAAACAGTAAGAATTAGTTGTCTAATTTTATATCTTATGAACCCAGTAATTTGGAAATGCACCTTTTTATTAACAATATTTGAAAATATTGGAAAAATTGGTAACCCATAAATAACGCCATCTGATAATTGATTGATATAACACCATTAAAACAGCATAAGAATTATCTCTTAACATACGAAGCAATCCAAAGTTATAGTATTTTTTGAATAACAATACGAAAGAAAAACTGAAGAAAGCAAAAACAGCTCTTTTGAAGCCCTTGAAGGCTGGCAACTGGAAGAGACCACTATTATAACCAAAAGTCAAAAAATAAAATACTGCGTGTTCCACCTGCTCGTTACTTTCAACATGACCAATAATAATAATAATAATAAAAGAATTGTTGTTGACTCTGTCATATGTGACCAAGCCTGTGCCAACCGAGGAAACCTCTTTGCTGCCTACGTGGATTATAAGAAGGCCTTCGACTCGGTGCTACATGAGTGGCTCAAAACTATATTGAGAATGTATAGGGTCGATAATAATTTTGTTTCCTTTTTAGAACGTCATGTCAACCTGGAGAACAAGGATACAATTGCAAGTGCCATCTAGCGACACCATCGAAACTAACACCATTCCGATACGAAAGGGAATATTTCAGGGCGATTCACTTAGCCCATTGTGGTTTTGCCTTGCAATGAACCCACTATCACGCTGTTTAAACTCAACCAGATACGGATTCATTGTTAGAAATAACAACGAAGAGGGGCTCAGAGTGAATCATCTTCTATACATGGATGATCTTAAACTGATGGCTGCATGGAATGCAATTTGGACTTGACAAGTGCCGTATTTTGAACATCGTTAAAGGAAAGATACAACCGCGAGCTTTTGAAATGTAGAACGGTGAAACTATAGCTGCAATAGAAGCAGACCAAACATACAAATATCTAGGTATGAAACAGGCTAAAAGAATTGACCATGGCACTATGAAGGCCGAATTGACAGCTGAATTTGTCAGGAGGGTAAGGCGGGTATTACGAACTAATTTAAATAGTAGAAATTTGTTTAAGGCGCTCAACATGTATGCTTGCTCTGCGCTGAGCTACTCTTTTGGAATTGTAAAGTGGAGCAGGACGGACATCCAAAACCTGCAAAGAAAAATAAGGACACTCCTAACAAAAGCACTAAAACATCACCCTCGGAGTGCTATTGAACGTACAATGCTTCCAAGACACCAAGGAGGAGGAGGATTGGTGGATATTGGTAAGCAGCTCGACCAACAAATAATAAACTTACGTTCATATTTCCACAGGTTAGCGGACTCTTCCACACTACATCGAGCAATATGCGAGGCAGACGTTTCAACGCCGCTACAGTTGAGGGAACGGGATATTACTTCTCACCACCAAACGGACCAAGAGAAGTTACAAACCTGGCTTCAGAAGCCACGGCATCCAAATGAGGTCAATCAGGACAATGTCGACAACTCAGCGTCGAACTGCTGGTTGATTTCAGGATAGATGTTTCAGGAAACTGGGCTTCTTGTTAGCTATCCAAGACCATGTTATTCCGACGAAGAACTATCGGAAGTTCATAATTAGAGATCCCTTAATAGAAAATGACCAATGCAGATATGGCTGTCGAACATCGGAGACAATTCAGCACATAACTGGAGGATGCCAAGCGTTTGCCGCAACCGAGCATAAGGAACGACACAACTCAGCCGCTAAGATACTCCACCAAGAGTTAGCAGAAAAGTTAAACTTATTACTGGTAGGAAAAGTACTTTATTATAAGTACAATCCGGAGCCTATTCTTGAGAACAACCAGTTCAAGTTATATTGGGACAGAACGGTTCTGACGGATCAAACAGTAGCTCATAATAGACCAGACATTAAACTAACAGATAAATTTTCTAGGCGAACTACACTAATTGACATTGCCGTGCCTAACAACAACAACCTAAGGCCAAAATACAACGAGAAGATCGCCAAATACAGAGATTTGGAGGTGCAAATCCGAAGACAATGGGCAATGAACAGCGTCCAAACGATTCCCATAATACTGTCAATAACTGGAGTGATACCATGCAGAAAGCAATTCTCCTAGCAACAGCGCAAACCGTCCGAAAGTTCATAGGAAATACAGCAGATCATGTCACCTAGGACCCGATAACATAGAAAGGGTTCCAACAGAGCTTCATACTTTTGGTATCTTTGTATGCCTGGTATGAGTGAATAATCCCTGGAGGGAGTGCGAACCCGTTTTACTTATAAATCATAATAAAGAAATAGCAAAGAGTCGAATGAAAACATAAAATACTCATTCTGGTTTCGTGGTTTACCAAAAACTTGTAATATATATACAGATCTACGGAGTTTACAACTGCAAGACAAAAAATCGAACTTGTTGATTCAGAACAGAGAGTGGACGATGTAGTAGAACGCCATTTATAGTGATGAGATGACACAAAATAAAATACGGAACGCTCCCGGTCTAAGAAAATTGATTATCCTAATCAACAGTTGTAGAAAATATAAAATATGCATGAAATAATATGCTCTTTTCAAAGAACTTTATATTTACTATAAACACAATTGAAAGTAATATCCAAAAAAAAAATTAATGTACCATAAACATATAAAATATTTAATCTTATTATTTATTCGCTGTTAACTCGGTGGAAAATTACAACTATTTCAAAAAACTTTGAGTAATTAATGCATCGGTAATTGTGAAGTTAATAGGTACATATGATAATTAACATATCTCGGCGTATAATTGAAAAATATTATTCAGGTAGTTATGAAATAAAAAACAGAAAAAAATTTCTTTCACTCATAGTTTTTTTTAATGTCTTGATTGCAATACCTTCTTTTATTGCCTTCGACTGTCCACTTTAATATGTTTTCGTACATCCCGTGTATATATTGATACCATATTAAGTATTTTTGTTCTATTTCCTCTATTACTATTGTTTACGCATTTATTACATCTTTAACATGTTCATTAGTGTTCGTTCCAATAGAGATATCCTCGCTGATTTTCTGAATGCACACATTTACATAGCAAGTATTTTCCTTTCATCTCTCTCTGTTTCTTCGGACCCTTTATATATCTTTGGACCAAAAGACATCCTTTGAGCACCAATTACATTCCTGTTTGGGGCTATGCTACTGTAAACATCTTTTCCATTCGAATGAAACGTAACTCTTAAATATTTATTGTCTTCGCACCCATATATTGTTGTTTCATTTTGTAGTTGTAGATCTTCCTTATCTTCACCGATATACATCTACTTAGTTTTTTCAATACTGATAGTTAGGTCCCATTTTCTATATTACTGGAGCAGCCTACGTGTCATATACTCCATGCCTACTTTGTATTAACTAATGACTACCTGTTAGATAAAGATTGTGGGATTTTTTAGTTCAAAACCCTCATTACAAATTTTTGATACTTGATCTGGAATTTTTGTGATATTTGGTTCCTTAGTTTTTAATTTGGTGACATATTTTTGTAAAGTTGTTGTACTGATTCTATTTGGATTTTATTTATTTGTGTTTATCTTAATGCTTCACAGAATTTTACAACTGGCATTGTGTCATAGGCTTTTACCAAATCCACAAAATGAGAATACCTACAATTTCAGCCTGAAAGGAATGTTTTCGGAAAATACTTTTATCTCGAAAACTGAAAAAAAAACTGTACTTGAGTTTTGGGTTACTCAGCTTGCATGTCTGCTGTGTAACAGACATCGATTTAGCTGTGCGTGGGGTACGTGGTTTTAAGAGCTTGAATTTCAGCTCAAAAACTTGATCCGCTTGTTTGTCTGCTGGGTTCTTTCCTTTATAGATTTATTTAGTGTCTTTTTCAATTTGACTTTGAAATGACCTTGAGGTATTAAACAAACCACGAATTCAACTTCAGCGTTCCCAAAAGTTAACATATCTTCGTTTACAGATTTATTTGGCAGATTTTTCTCAATTTGACTTTGAAATGAGGCTTAAATGACCACTGGCTGACCTTTGGGATTAAACAAACCACGATTCAGCCACCCCAAAAACTTATATATCTTGTTTTTAGATTTATTTAGTGAATTTTTCTCAATCTGACCTTGAAATAACCTTAAAATGACTTTTGGCTGACCAGGGAATAAACAAATCACGAATTCAGCGACCCCAGATTTATTTAGTGTTTTTTTTTTCTCAATTTTTCTTGCAATGACCCTGAAATGACCTTTGGTTGACCTTGTGGAATTAAACTAATCACAAATTCGGATTCAGCTACCTCAAAAACCTATGGAGGTTAGCCGACCTCAGATTTGGATTTAGGGCTCCAAATTACATGAGAATAAAGTGGTCTGGTCAAATATGCATCAACTTTTTTTTGTAAACCTGTGTTATTTTCCAATATAACTGAATTAATGACCTGCTCTAATTTGTCACTTTGAGTTCATTTTAACTGAAAATCGCACAAAGAACAGAAATTCTTATGATGATAGGATATGGAAATAGGATAAGAACCCAAGAAGTAGTGTGTTAATTATTTCAAGAAAAATATTCTAATGCTTTTGAAAATAGGTCGATTGGAAGAAGTGGCCGCTGGGGTCTCCAGACTTAAATCTTCTTGATTTTTTTTTAATTGGTTAACTTTAAAAGTACAGTTTTTCAAACTAAGCCAACTGATATAGGAGACGTAAAGAATCGGATCATTCAAGAAATACGGTAAATTACTACAGAAGTAGTCAGAAATGTTCAGAATGAATTTATAAATCAATTAGGTTATGTTGATTGTTGTTACTACTTCATTTCGAGTTTTAACTGTTTATTAATAGAAAACAGTTACATTTACATACAGGACACGAATAAATGAATGAATGCAAAAGGGATGGTGACACTAGATCATCGATGCCTAGGCCTCCATTGGGCCCTTTACATCCCACTATAACTGCAGGTCATTCGAGGCCAATCGCCTTTGTGAATCCAAGCAGCCTCGTTAGTTGAATTTGCTTAACTGCATCAGGTAATAAAATTATATCTCTCCTTTAGTCCGTTGAGTGCTGGGTACTCTTAGAGGACGTGGGCAACAGTTTCATCCTCCTCCAAACACCATCTGCTCGTCGAGTCGTCTTCAACCTCATCGATTTTATGAAGATGGCCCCTGAAGTGACAATGTCCTGTCAACAATCCCACTACAATCCGCAGCTCTTTCCTTTCCAAGGAGAGAAGTTCCTTAGTATGCTGTGCGCTAGGCTCACTTATATGTTCCTTAGTACACCTCATTCCAGAAGTTCCCCTTCACGATTCAATAAATTTGCTTTCCAGCAACGATTTTAATTCCTTTTTGCCAATAGCAATTGGGACAGGTAGTATTGGTTGAGATCCATACGGTTCAGTTGTCGAACTCGACGTTGCCAGACGGTCTACTTCCTCATTCCCGCGTATGTCCGAGTGACCCGGTATCTATACGAGTCTGACTGTGCAGCCGTTTCTTGTCATACCCTTCAATAGGTCGCGAAGTTACGACACTGTACTTCAGTGCCAATATCGCAGCCTTACTGTCTGAGCATATATTTATTACCCTATTCCTGTCTATATCCCTCTCACAGATGTGGGCACACTGCAAAATAGTATAAATTTCCGCTGTGAAGATTGTCACACATTGTCTGAGAGGATAGTACTCTCTGATTCATGTGCTCCTGCCGAATACTCCGGCTCTACCTCTTTCATCTTGTCGACATCCGTCAATATACTACTAGGATTCATTTTTAGGAAGATTTTGCTCTCCCTCCCAATTCAATCTACTTGGCAGAAATATCTCCAGGGAGAGGTTGGGTTTTAAAAGCGGCATCGTGTCGTCTATCCGCATGGAGAGTGGTGGACAACTCTCCACCGCTCTTTCCCCGACACCTGAGTAGCCACCAGTTCCAATTTCAAGATGCCCTAGGCAAGTGAGATGATAAACGGTCTTCAGGGCCTCGTCCTCTATGTGTAAGTGAAGCGGAGGCAGGTTTACCGGGGCTCTTGAAGTCCTGGTGAACCTGCAGTCCTCATCGCGGTCAATATTCCCACACAAGCTATTCTTTGAACTTTGTCAAGTTGAAGAATGTTTGCGCTTTGTTGTTCTACGCCACCATACAAAAGCGGCGTATGTTATCATGGGACGGATCACCATAATGTATATCCAAAATAGCACTTTAGGTGCCGATCCCTATGTGCACCCAAAGGCCTGTTTACAAGCTCAGAACGTACATATGACTTTCTTGGTTCGAGCCTCAATATGATCATTTCAACTCATTCGTGAGTCCAGAATTACTCCCAGCTATTTAACTATCTCCTTAAATTGAACATGTAATAAAAAAAATCTTCAGAAGTTTGTAGGAAGTCTAAAAGTGTATTAAAATTTGGGTGCCATTATTTAAAAAATAAAAGTTGATTATATAGCACAGTTTCTTTCGAGTTACCCTATATGATTTTTTAGTAATTTATAAAAGAAATTTATGGTAGACGGTGAAAAATAGGGAGTCAGTAAAAAATTTGCATTTCTAGTGTTTAATGTCGATTTCTTTGAATATAGAAAGAACTAATTTGATTCTTTGGAAATTAAAAACTGGTGCTGACAGACTGCAATAACCGTTTAATATTCTAGTTCTAAGGTTAGCTAGACAAATAATTTTTAAGCGATACTTCTGAGTTTTAAGAGTACTGTCATTGAACTCTAAGAAGGGTTTTTCCGATGTTTACTTAGATATTATGTAAATTCTCGGGTTAGTTACGCTAAAGCCGATAAATCTATTGAACTAACCTTCGTGAAGTCGTACGTACGCATTTTCAATGTTATATAAACATGATGTAATGATTTTTATTAGATATTTGTTTAATTTTCCACATGGGAAAATAATTTAAATGAGAAAAAAAAACGCAGTAAATCTGAGTGATGTGCGTATTTGTTTTTAACACTGAGTAATTATTACAATAACAAATAAGAAGCAAATTGTTTTATTTTTAAAAGAGAACGTTACTTTATTTTTTTATTATTGATATATTGAAATATATGATTGAGTGAGGTGTATATACGTAGTTAAATATGACCAGCAGTTGTCCTTTGTCGACTTAACAAAACAAAATATTGATCTTTTTTCATTTATCCTTGAGATAGGATATACCAATTAAAACAGAAATGTTTAATTTATATGGTAAGTTTCTTTTCAATTCTTGGTGACTACATTGTTACATAATATGATAGTTCGGCGTTATTCTTTAGTTATGACCATATTTGATTGATACTGAGATATCTAAATGTCAACGTTTAAGAGTTTTTTGAGCTAATCTTAAACATTTTAAGTTATTTTTTTTTGTTTTTTTTTTTAGATCTGACCTTACCAGCTAGTGGTTTAGCAACATAGCTTTTTCTTAAATATTTAAAAAATATATACAGGGTTTTCGGTAAGTATAGGGGTAATTCTCCAGGAAATTTATCGATTGATTGTGGAAAAACTATAATTGGGAAGAATCTGAAAATTTAACAGTGTACTAACCTGACCTTACCAGCTAGTGGTTTAGCAACATAATTTTTTCTTAAATATTTAAAAAATATATACAGGGTTTTCGGTAAGTATAGGGGTGATTCTCCAGGAAATTTATCGATTGATTGTGGGAAAACTATAATTGGGACGAATCTGAAAATTTAACAGTGTACTAATGTGCATGGGGGACAACCGGTTAAAATATTTTCAGGTTGGCGGCACTTCCGATTATACCGGAAGTAGATGTCAACTTGCTTGTTTTAAATAGAACACCCTATATATTATTGCATTTTTGATTTCTACATAAAATTTTAGACATATTTCATGTATAATATTCTATACTTAAGTTTCACCGTTTTGGACATATTTAAATTTTTATGTTAAAAATGACGTTTGCGGACCAAAACTATAAATGTTTCCTATAACAAAGTCTTTATTATACTATTTGGGTTAGTTTTCTTGTAGACGAAGGTCGACTTTAGTAGTCCTTTTATGATATTTTCAAAATTATTAGTATAGAGTGGTCAAAAAAGAAAAATAAAAATTATACTTAAAAATTCGTCAAAAGTAAATTTTTTTAAATAAAAACAACCTATTTTTATTATTTTATCATATTATGCATTGAAATTAAGAGTAACTTTGTATATGGTTGTCTATTTGTAGTTTTCAAAATATTGGCAATTAAACATTTCTCTATTGCAAGAATGCTATACGGCTTTTAAGTTTTGTTATTAGTTGGCCATGACGGCGTGGCGGGGCGAAAATAAAACAATCGAACCCTACAGAATTGTCACTATTTCTTGCTATTTGACATTTATTAATAATAATCATGTCGGGGCGATAAAATTACATGCACCAAGATTATTTAAACTTATTTATGTAGAATATGACAGAGTTATTTCAAGAACATGCGATACATTCGCGATCCAACATCCGAAGAAACAGAAACCAACACTGCCAACTGTTAAAAAGTATAAAAAAAACTTCAAGAACTTTGGATCTATAAAAGCTAAAAGAAATAGAAATAAATCAGTTGTGGTGAATATCGGGTTTATTCCCATTACTGACCAAATTAAAATCAGCCGAACGCTTTAAAAGTATACTCAGTTTTCTAAAATTTGGTCTGGGACCCCAATTATCCTCATTAAATATAGGAATAATTCCAAACGGCCTTTCTAGGTGCAACTCTGCAAGAAAAATGTCGTTTTTATCAAAACCTTTTTTTTTCTTCTCCCCAGAAAGACATCTAGCGAAACGGCGGTAAAAGATACAGGGATCCTTATTTCAACACTATTGACAAGTGACAAGTGAAAAGTCTTCGAAACAAGGAAAGAAATACCAAATTTTAAAATTATTTAAGAAATTATGCCATTTGTTAAGCCAATTGGGGAATATTCGAAAATTTATATCGATCAAAAGGGGTCTTATTGTGTGAGTTTATTCTAACCTTAAAATCTGTTGTTGTTCAAGTCGAACCCAAAATTCAATTGAAATTAAGACTTATGTACCGAGCCACTCTGTACAAAAGCAATAATTTTCTATCTTTTAGGCACAAGGAGAATGTTTTACGAGACAAACATAACGACAAGGACTGTCAAACAACTACTATTCAATATATTACAATTGTGAACCCAATTCCAAATAAAGACAAAAATATTGCCAACTTTTACTTTTATTTATAAACATGTTCAAAGTAAAAAAAAATATAAATGATGGAGCAGGTAAGCATAAAATAAATAGGGAAAAATAAGAACGTAACAAGTGACGCAGTTTCCTAGCTTTGCTATATTTTTGAACTAAATAACTTAAAAATTACTGTTACAAAAGGAGAGATACAAATTAGGGTAGGTGTTGACAATAGGTATTTACAGAGGTTATAATGGCACTATAGTTACAATAATATTATAATAGAGCAAATAATGGGTCCCGTGGGTGTTGTTAGATCTCCTATCGGGCACCTCCCCAGGTGTGGATTGGGGTACGCTCTCCAGATATGGAGGGTACCGGGAGATTGGGCGGTTGCGTCTGATCCAGAATAGGCGGCCGAAATAAAGCCAAGAACTGGCATGGCAACGGGATACCACCTTCATTAGATTTTCCAAGACAATTACATGAGTACATTCAACTCAAAATTTTCCGGATGTTTAAATAGTTCCCCAATCGGATCTCCATGGGGAACGGTTTTGAATGATACAAGAAGAAAGACAAGCCTTAGAAAACCAATGAAGATAGGAACGTGGAATACACAAAGCATGTATGAAGCTGGAAAACTGGCGAATCTTGTGCTAGAAATGAACAGGCTTGAACTGGATATCCTGGGCATTGCTGAGACATGGTGGCCTGGTTCGGGCGAATGCATGACGGAGCACGGAAAATTCTTTTACTCTGGCAACGAAGACCGAAACCATAGAAAGGGTGTAGGGATTGTAAAAAAAAAGCTAATAAGATCTGTAGTGGAATTCGTCCCATGTTTTGACCGTGCTGCTTTATTAAAACTCAAGGCCAAGCCCGCTCACCTCAATATAATCCAAGTATACGCACCAATAGCGGATTCTACAGAACAAGAAATAGACAGGTTTTATGGTGAAATCAAGGAACTCCTTAAGTTAACCAAAAAACACGACGTCAATATAATTATGGGAGACTTTAATGCCAAGATCCGAAAGGGTAAGTTTGAAAACATAGTTGGACCTTACGGACTTGAAGTTAGAAACGAAAGAGGTTATCGACTTTTGCAGTTCTGTCAAGAAGAAGACATAACAATTACAAACACCTGGTTTTAGCTTCACCCACGCCGTCTATACACTTGGAAATCCCCAGCGGACAAACCGCAAAACATAGTACGCAATTAGGTAGAATATATAGATTAACGGGCGATTTAGCTCAACCGTCAATAATGCTTGGACGTATCCGGGAGCAGACGTACCTTTTGACCACGTACTACTGGTAGCCACTATAAAAATAGCCTTATCAAGTACTAAAAAGATAACTGCACAACCACGGATAGCAATACAAAGGATCCAATCCAAACACTAACATCAAAAACTGAGGAAGAGCTGACCGAATCTTGGGCAAGGTTAACAACTATTACAACAAATGCCATGAAAAATACACTGGGATATAGATCGGAAGACAAGAAGCAAAAGTCAATGACAGACAAGATTTTATCGCTAATGAATGAACGCCGAAAACACTGGAGCCACAGAAATAACACCAAATATAAAAGTATTCAACAATTAGTAAGATCAAAGATAGCAAAAAACAAATGGCTTAAACGTGAATGCGCTGAAATAGAACAACTCCAGAAGCGACACGATGATCGTTTCCTACACAAAAAGTTGAAAGAAACCGCTGGGATATATAATAGGAGAAGACAAGGCGTATTGGTCAGCCAAGACAACCAGATAGTTCTTGATAGCACAGAAAAATAATGTGTGGGAAAAGTATATAGAAGCACTCTTCTATGACGACAGACCTCTGAAAACGGGTAATAGGAGCGACTGTTTAACGGGCCCATCAATCACCAAAGAAGAGATAGAAAAAGCTATACAAAATTCAAAAAACAACAAGACGACTGGCCCAGACGTGATACCGTTTGAGATATTGAAACTTCTGGATGAAAGAGGCATCACGGCGCTTCATAAAATATTTAGCATTATTTACGAAACGGATTGCTACCCCAAACAATGGCTATGCTCTACCTTCATTCCCTTGCCTAAGAAGACCAACGCAAGAAAATGTGAAGATCATAGACTCATTAGTTTGATGGGTAATCCCAGAGATCTATCTGGTCGATGACTAAGTTTATTGTAGGGTCTTTATTGCGTTTATAAATTTCAATACATGATTAGTAAAATTGGAATTTTATTTATTCTGTGTTCTTTAAATCTGGTATTGAAGTTTCTGCCAGTCTGGCCTACATATTGGCTATTACATTCAATACCAAGAAAAGGTGTAAATTTTTCCCATAGATAGTTTACCGTCATCTGTAGACCGATTTTGAACTCATTAGTTTCCGGCAGTACCGGTAGATATGTGCACCTTCATAAAAAAATTGAGTCCTTTAAGCAACTTATATCATACTAAATAAAAAGTTCAATACAAGTTGCTCCATCTCCCGGAATCTCATGCAATGTACCGTGAATATTAATGTAAATTGCTTTAATGTACATGTGAATTAATTTTAATGTACAGAAAATTGAAATATCTTTGCAGTTACTTTATTGAAATTTAAGATACCATTTAATCCAATTTAATGTACAACTAACTGATATTTCAATGAATTGCTTTAGATTTAAAGTAAATGAAAATTTTTTACGATTTTAGGTACAAAATCATTACATTTAATGTAGAATGGACATTAAATTTGCATTAAATTTAAGGTTATTTTTAACAGTATTTAATAATACATTCTAAAGGCATTAAATATGGATATTCTAACAAATAATACAACATAGTATTCATTTAAAACAGTGTATTTTTCTGTAAGTTACTTCCAACCCTGATGCCTGGTATACAATTCTAAATAAATTTGATTATTTTATGAGCTGCAACTTGGCCTTGATACAAAATCAGTTCAATGTCGTCTAGGAAACACATTAAAATTGTCTGACAAATTGAATTAGAGATGATAATTTCAATGATATTTAAATTCATTACAGAGACAGGAAACTGGAATAGTGTTTTTTATTTTTTATTACTTCTTAATGTTGCATTGTCAACTTTATTAAAGCTAATCAATGGAATACCGGGTTGGACAAAAGAAAACATGCTCTTTTGAGCATTAACTTGTAATATCAAATAGCAATTTACTTGTTATCGGGTTTTGGTAATGAAAATTAGAAAATTATTAACTATAATGAAGCAATGCATCTTAACAGTTATCTTGACTGAATAAAATACAACGAAATATAAACTGTACATTTCTAAATGGAGGGTTAAAGCCAGAAGAAAATTAAAAAATGTACCATTTTAAAGCTACAGCCTGACGAAATTTGAAAAATCACATTTTTTTTGGTATCTAAAAAATATTTTAAAAGTTCTAAACTGTGTTTAAAAAATAATTTTGGTACTACACATATTTTTGAAAAACTCTGTATAATGGTAACTAGAGAATAAAAAATAGAGCAACAATTTGTAAGGTGCGTAAATTCAAATATAATAATATACGAAAACAAGAAGGTTCCGAACAATGTCAAGAAAATACGTAATTAGAAACGAAGTATTAAGAATAAACAATTTCATAGTCTATGTATTTGGAATTTTCCTTACTACCATTAAGAAAGGAAGTAGACGGCATATTCTCTGCAAATTCCACTCTGGTTCTCTCTCCATACTAGTTTCGATCACCTAATGGTCACATCAGTGGAGCTGTAACGAACCGAGAGTTAAATGCATAGAAAACAACTGTCTACTTAAAATCCCAATATCGTAAAATATCAGCAGGATATTACCCGCAGAACTTGATGTCGGATTGTTATCTTAAACAGTACAAACGAACATCTAAATATACCCCGGAGGCGTAGGATATTATTAAAAATAAACAATTTTATTTTTTGTGTATTTGGAAAAGTTATTTCATTCTTACGACCGTTAAGAAAGGGGCAGATAGTATATTATTTGCGAATTTCACCCTGGTTCTGTCTCCGTACTAGTTTCGACTACCTAATTGCCTCATCAGTGGAACTGTAACGAACCTAGAATAAAATGCACAGATATAGTACACGTGGTGATTATCAGTTGCAAGTAAAAGTTTATTGAACCATTTTTTCGCATTTGTCAGGATTTTGTTTTCAAAAGAGTGTTTTAGCGAAAAGAAAAAAGGTAATTATTTCTTATATTACTGAACGTATTTAGTTTAAAAGAATTTAGGATTATTTTTGTTAAGTTAATCCCTAGACCTGTCAAACATCCTTTGTTTCAAGATTTCTCTATGGTGGGAGACCGGAATCGTGAACTATGTCGACTGCAAAAGACCTAGGTACGTTTCTTTGGTCTTTTGATTTTTTTTTTTTGAAAATTTAGTAGATTATCTTCTCTAAGATTTAAATTACTTTTAGTTTTTGTTTAAGCATATTTAAATGTACCTAGATAGTAGCAATTTATTTAGCTTTTAACGATAATGTTCGTTTTACAGCAATTTTATGTGATCAGCCATCTTGACACAAGTCCATGAAAATTATATTATAAAGGACTTTACATCAGTATACACTTCAAAGTGCTGGTTTGTGTTTCTAGTTTGTACGGTATTAGGTTCGCTTTCTACGAGTTCATAATTTATTTAATTCATCTTACCTCTTGTTAATATCCTTATGAGATGTCCATGAAAGAAAGTCTGGAACTTTTTAGTAAATTCTACTTCCTTATTTTCAACATGAAACGCCTATGACAGAAGGTCTAGAAATAGCCAGATTACTCCTATTTCTTATTTTTATTACATCATGTGGTATGGAAGTCGTTCTAGAAAATGAGGGAATTTTCTGGTATCTGGAAAAAGGGTATATAAAGGATCGAGATCGGCTTTCGTGGACAGTTTAGTTTGAGACGTCGTCGATGTAACTTGAATTGTTTGACAAGTGTCGTAATTGAAGTTCACAATAAAAAGTTATTCAAATAATACCGTGTTATGGACCTTTGCTAGGCTGAAAAAACAGTTGATCTACAACTAGCCAGTACAAAAAATGCCAAGTGGAATTTTGGCGAAACGTCTGTATATATATATATATATATATATATATATATATATATATATATATATATATATATATATATATATATATATATATATATATATATATATATATGCAGATAAGTTTTTGTCCGTGTAATTTAAAATAAAATAGAATAAAATATTGGCGAAGCGGACGTGAAAATTTGTCAATCTACATGATTCTCGTATTAAAAAGTGCGGAGCACTCCAAAGTATGGAATAACTCCGGGTCCGACAGATGGCGACAGCGCTGTTTCGTCCTAATATGGGACTCGTCAGGCCACCGCAGTCGGTACAAACCATCATCTCGCCTTTGCATCGTATAAGCCATACTTATAATCAAAATACGGCAAATAAGACGACAAAGGCGACATCTCGATGGTCCACTTGATAATACAAGAACCATACAGATTAACAAAGTTTGTAAGAGAACCGTCATATGGTGGCGCGACGGTGAATTAAAACAGAAATAAGTAAAATCGAGTACACGAAACGCGCTGCCCAAAAGATAAGGGTCGCATTTTTCGGTACTGGCAAGCAAGCATACCGCTATTTAAGCAGCCAAAGCCACGTGCCGCACCAAACGATCCCACCATGAGAGCATCGTTTAGCGTGTTTCAAAGCCAAACAACAGAATCATGTAGATTGACAAATTTTCACGTCCGCTTCGCCAATATTTTATTCTATTTTATTTTAAATTACACGGACAAAAACTTATCTGCATATTTATTTACTTGTTTGGCTTTGAAACACGCTAAACGATGCTCTCATGGTGGGATCGTTTGGTGCGGCACGTGGCTTTGGCTGCTTAAATAGCGGTATGCTTGCTTGCCAGTACCGAAAAATGCGCGTTTCGTGTACTCGATTTTACTTATTTCTGTTTTAATTCACCGTCGCGCCACCATATGACGGTTCTCTTACAAACTTTGTTAATCTGTATGGTTCTTGTATTATCAAGTGGACCATCGAGATGTCGCCTTTGTCGTCTTATTTGCCGTATTTTGATTATAAGTATGGCTTATACGATGCAAAGGCGAGATGATGGTTTGTACCGACTGCGGTGGCCTGACGAGTCCCATATTAGGACGAAACAGCGCTGTCGCCATCTGTCGGACCCGAGTTATTCCATACTTTGGAGTGCTCCGCACTTTTTAATACGAGAATCATGTAGATTGACAAATTTTCACGTCCGCTTCGCCAATATTTTATTCTATTTTATTATATATATATATATATATATATATATATATATATTATATATATATATATATATATATATATATATATATATATATATATATATCATCATCATCATCATCATCATTTTCAGCTATTATCTACCATTTCTAAATTATGGTGCAGCCTCCCTTATTAAGTTGTTATTATGATGTTCCTTTATAGTTATTTATTATTATTATTTTTCTTGTTTTGTTGTTATTACTATTACGTGTTCTTATAATCATTACTCATTTGTGCCCAACTCTTTCTATCGATGGTTAATCGGGACCAAGTTGTTCCTGCCACTTTCCTGATGTCATAGTCCCATCTAATGTTAGGGCGTCTCTGTGGCCTCTTCGCGTTTCTGGGATACCACATAGTTGTTCTTGTGGTCCATCTGTTGTCAGTTCTTCTTGCTACATGACCTGCCCATTGCCATTTAAGGGATTTTATTCTTTGGACGACATCTGTCACCTGGGTCATTCGTCGTATCCAATCTATTCGTTTGCGATCCCTTTTTGTTATCCCTAGCATACATCTTTCCATGGATCTTTGAGCTACTTGGAGTTTCGTAATTATTTCGCTCTTCAATGTCCAAGTTCGCAACCATATGTCATGATCGGTAATATGCATTGATCAAACGCTCTTTTCTTAAGGTAAAGTGGCATTCTGGATTTGAGATGATGGAGTTTCGTCCGAATACTGACCACGCCAGTTTGATTCTTCTGTTAATTTCTGGAAGTAGTGAACCCGACTTGTGTATAAGTTGACCCAGGTATACATATTCATCTACTACTTCCAGCGTGTTTCGTTTATCCTTATTTCAATGTCTCTTATTAGATCGTTGCACATTACTTTTGTTTTTGCTAGGTTCATCTTTAAGCCAACTCTGTTACTGGCAATGTTCAGATCATTAATTTGTTCCTGCAGTTCTTCAGGATTTTTAGCAATCAGAACGATGTCATCAGCGAATCTTAAGTGGTTTAGATATTCCCCGTCTAACATAGACCTTTATTTTCCCAGTCTATTTTGCGGAAGATACTTTCTAGAGTTGCTGTAATAGCTTGGGGGATATTGCGTCACCTTGTCTGACTCCCTTCTGAGTTGGAAATTCTGGGGTATCTTTGTATACATTTACTCTAGCTGTGGCCTCTCTATATATGTTGGCTAGCATTTCTACGTAAGGCTTATCCACTCCCTGGTCGACTAGAGCTTCTATAACTGCTCTTGGGTATATTGAGTCGAATGCCTTTTCAAAGTCTACGAAAGCTAATGTCAGTGGCAGATCATATTCTTTTGTTCGACTCATAATTTCTCATAGTGTTTGAATATGATCCATTGTGCTGAAGCCACTTCTAAAGCCTGCTTGTTCTCGAGGTTGAGCAGCATCAAGTGTGTTCTGTATTCTGTTGTTAATTATTTTTGTGAATATTTTGTATATTATTGGTAGCAAGCTAATTGGTCTGTAATTTTTAAGGTCCTCTTTGCTACCTTTCTTGTGGATTAGGATTATATTAGCGCTATTCCACTGTCTCGGAATGCGTCTTGATTTTAGGCAGTTTGTGTATATGTTGGCTAAGATTTTCCAAGTTGAGTTCCGGCGTATTTTATGAGTTCAGATGTGACACCGTCATTCCCAGCTGCCTTGCCGTTCTTCATGCTCCTAAGAGCTGCTTCTACTTCCTCCACGAGAACTTCTGGAACATCTTCTTGTGCTGTAGTTGTCTCTTCCTCTACTTCCTGATGTGCCGGTATTTTGTATAAGTCCTCATAGAATTTGGTTATGATTTTTATTATTTCATCCCTGTTTGTTATTCTTTCATTTCCGTTCACCAGTGCTATTACTTGTTTCTTACCGATGGTTAATGCGGCTTTTTGTCTTCTTATATCTCTTATGATTTTCGATTGCATCTTCCACAAGCCTCTCGTTATAGGATTTTATATCTTCTGCAATCTTCTTTCTTATCGTTTTGCACAGCTCCCTGTATTCTATTCGGTTTATGTTCGAGCTGATTTTCATTTGTCTTCGTTGTTTCAGAAGAGCTCTCGTTTCATCGGAGAGTTTTCTATTGTGGTTACGTGGTTGTGGTCCTCCAATTTCCTTGGCGCAGTTTAGGATCGTTTCCATCAAGTGTGAGCCATCTGTTGCGTCTTGTAGTTTTTCATTAATTAGGTCTTGATATTGTTCTGAGTTGTTTCGTAAGTTAGCGATATTTATTCCAGATGTTGGTTTTCGTATTAATTTTATTCTTTCTAATCTTGTATTGAGAACTACTCGAGCTCTGATTAGTCTGTGATCACTAACCTGTTCGAAACTTATTAAGAACGCTTACATCTTGTAGGGTTGTTATGTTGTTGGTTAGGATGAAATCAATTTCATTTTTAGTTTTTCCGTCAGGACTTATCCACGTCCATTTTATATTTGGATTTTTCTTGAAGTAGGTGTTGCCTATTGATAGGTTCTGGAAATGTGCGTATTGAACCAGTCTTTCACCTCTTTCGTTTCTATCCCCAAATCCGAAATTTCCTATACATTGTTCTAAGTTGGTCCTTTTCCCCACTCTAGCATTGAAGTCTCCTATTATATACTTAAATTGACTTTTGTTCTTATTTAGCACCTCCGTTATTTCATTGTAGAGTTCCTCTATACTTTCATCTGGGTATGAGATTGTTGGTGCGTATACTTGTACAATTTGAATGGTGTATCTTTTTGATAGTCGGAGAGTTAGGCTAGCTACTCTATCTGAGGTGTTGGTGATATCGACTATCCCTATTTTTCCATTTCTTATTGATTAGGAATCCTACACCACTCGTTCGGCCATTTGTTGTACCTTTGTGATAGAGGCTATTGCCAGATTTAAGTTCAATGAGATCTTCGTTTTTCCGTCTTACTTCGCTGATGCCTATAATATCCCATTTAATATTAACTGCTTCATTCTCTAACTCAGTGAGTTTGGTTTGGTTCGATAACGACCTGCAGTTATAGGACGCTATGTACAAAGTTGTTGGAACAAGCGAATTTTTGCCTCCCCCAGAATCCTCGAGGCAGACCTTATTCAAGGTGTGGATTTGATACCCACCTGGGGTACACTGTCCGTATTTGTTTTCAAACTCGCCATTTTTTAAGGGGTTGTGAGGCATACCTTATCACGCTGCCTCAATGCGGGTTGATAAGGGGCAAGTGTTGTCGTCTATTGGCTTTTGCCATTTACCAACAGACCATTGTTCCCCCCGGATTTTTCTGAACTTTTCATTTATGAAAAAAGCCCAGTGTCGGGCCCAGGATTCGAACCGGGGACCTCCTGGTTGGAAGTCCAAGCACTTACCAACTGAGCCAATCGGGGTATATATATATATATATATATATATATATATATATATATATATATATATACATTAAGACCTATTGTTTCCTGCATACAATCACCTTTTTATAAATTGTCAAAATATTTCTCCGGCTGTATCTCAAATATTACAGAATATATATATATATATATATATATATATATATATATATATATATATATATATATATATATATATATATATATATATATATATATATACAGTGCCTTCATTTCACAACGAACCATCCTTAATAACTTTGTTAAATAGAAAAATTTAAAAAAAAGAAAAAACACGTCAATTTAGATATACAGGGGGAAGTTTAATTTTGCATTTGTTAAAAGTCTGTCAATCACCTCCTCACCTCCAGCTAACCTCATTTTGATATGTCAAATGGGAACCCCCACCTTGTGACACATCATTGTAAGCAGCATAAAATTGTCTATCCAACTGTATAAAAAAAATTAAATCGGTTGACGTACAAGCGAACAGTGTGCAAAAATGTCTTGTAATAATGCATAATATATCGGCCTCGAACTTTAGTATGTCAGTATGTCAAATGATTACCCTATAGTGTGATACATCATTTTAAAGGGCATACTATCTCCTATTTAGCTAATAAAAAAAAACAAAATCTGTTGATGTACAAGCGAATAGTAAGAAAAGATGTGTGGTAATAATAGACACCTTATCACATTAAACTTTATTATGTCAAATGGCTACTTCATAGAGTAAAATATTATTTTAAATTTAAAATAAATATTTTTTAAAATAATAAACAGTTAAAATATTTGCGAGAAAAAAACTAAGCCTGTTTTAAAATTCATCGCAAAATTCATTGCAGTCTAATCAATCTAGTGTATTTATTTCAATGATATTTTTTGCGGTACCTGATAGGTACAAAAAAATCACTGCAATAAATAAAATTTTAAGATCTTTAAACACCAGTTGTTTATTATTGTTAAAATTGTCATTGTGACGCCTAGTTGAAACGTGAATATAAATGGTGTATACGCTAGCCGAAAGAATCGAAATAATTTTTCTCTATGGAGCTGAAGATCGGTGCGCTCGTAGAACCGCCAGAGCATTTAACGAGAGGCATCGAGACAAAAACGTGGGCCATAAATATGTATTCGAATTGGTACGAAAGTTTGAAGAAACGGGATCCGTTTGTAATAAAAAATCTATTGAGAAAAGGGTTGTAGATGAAGCACGCCAATCGAGGTACTAGGACAGTTTGCAATAGATCCAACTTTATCCATCTCAAAGGTCGCAGATTTAACCAACATTTCTGCTGGCTCTGTGCATAAAGTTTTAAAACAAAATAAGTTTTTTCCTTACAAAATTCAAATTCTTCAAGAACTCGGAGAAGACGATTTTGATAGGAGAATTCAATTTTGCGAATTAATGTGCCAACGAATTGACGAGGACCCCCATTTACCTAAGAATATCTGCTTTAGTGATGAATCAACTTTTTTTCTAAATGGACTGGTTAACAGACATAACTGCAGATACTGGGATAATGAAAATCCGCACCTTTTCCGAGAAGGGCATACTCAATATCCCGAAAAAATTAACGTGTGGGCAAGAATTTATGGCAATGAAATCATCGGGCCATTTTTTTTGGAAGATAATTTAACTGGGCAAATTTATTTAAACCTTTTAGAAAACACAATATACCCTGCCATTGTGCAATCTTTAGAAAATCAAGTGGATGAAAATGCTGTTATGGTACTAAATGAAAATAATTTGCATTTCCAGCAAGATGGAGCTCCCCCGCACTACGCTTTGGCAATTCGAGAGTGGCTTGATGAACATTTTCCAGGGACGTGGATTGGCAGACGTGGTGCAATTGAATGGATAGCACGGTCTCCAGACCTAACCCCTCTAGACTTTTTTCTTTGGGGGTATTTAAAAAGCAAGGTTTATAAAACCCCACCTGAAAATATTGACGATTTAAAAGATCGAATTGTTCGGGAATGTAGAGGAATTAGCAGAGAAATCCTTGCCAATGTTCGTGGGGAATTTCAAAATAGGCTTTTTTATTGTCTCGCTAATAACGGCGCACATTTTGAACATTTAATAAAATAATTTTCTTCAACTGAATAAAACTGAATAAACTGCTTATATTTAACACACATTTTTGCATCCTAATTGCCTATAACGTCTATTAACTTAATTTTTTTTGACATCGTTGGATAGCAGATCGTACGTCCTTTAAAATGATGTATCATACTATAGGGTAATCATTTGACATACCAAAGTTCGAGGCCGATATATTATGCATTATTACAAGACATTTTTGCACACTATTCGCTTGTACGTCAACCGATTTAATTTTTTTTATACGGTTAGATAGACAATTTTATGCTGTTTACAATGATGTGTCACAAGGTGGGGGTTCCCATTTGACATATCAAAGTGAGGTTAGCTGGAGGTGAGGAGGTGATTGACAGACTTTTAACAAATGCAAAATTAAACTTCCCCCTGTATATCTAAATTCACGTGTTTTTTCTTTTTTTAAAATTTTTCTATTTAACAACGTTATTAAGGATGGTTCGTTTTGAAATGAAGGCACTATATATATATATATATATATATATATATATATATATATATATATATATATATATATATATACATATAATTTCTTTGAAGAAGTTGATTGATAGGTGTTCAATTTACTTATTTTTTGTTTAGGTTTTCAATACTATAGGAGTATTTCTTAATTATCTCAGGATTTCTTTCAGAAAATGAGCCGCCACAAGTGAAATTTTTACACTCAGGCGTTAATTTATCACGGTCCACTTTGTTCCCATATTTTATTTGATTACATATGATTTGTTTTACAAGTTAATAGCGAATTTTTTTGCATTTGCTAACCAGAAAGTTAAATTAGATTTTTTAATATTCGAAATAAGCGTATAAACGACCTTAACTAAATTAATTTTGTTTTCTTTATTATAGTTTACCGTAAAATAAATTATATTATGACCTTTTCAATTTGCCGTAATAATAATGACATTCACATTCATGATGTAATTATTAAAATGTTTTCTGTGGTACTGTTAAACGAATAATAGATCGTGACATACAGAAGCTTAACAGTAATCACCCACCTACATTGTTTTAAGTTGGTTTCTCTGGCAATATTAATTTTCTGCTTTATTATAAAACATAATTTTTTCTTGATTGAGTTAGAAATATCGATATGTGTCATGTAAAACTATTTATATACAGAATATTCAGTAAGTATGTCAAGCTACGCCGAGGAAGAATTTAAAAAAATGCTCCGGGTACAGGTGGTTATTTTTTTGGTGTTGATCGCTCCTTCTTTTAGGGCACTGGCTAGGCTAGTGTGTCAGATATTAGTAGGGGTTATATATATATATATATATATATATATATATATATATATATATATATATATATATATATAAAAATATACAATTAAAATCTATATTTGAACAATAAGTGAAAATGATTATTTATATAAAATTATGTTTATTAATCTACTCTATAAAAATATGCACTATTTGCTACATCAACTACAAAAAAACAAGAAATAATGAACAATAACACTATTGAAAGTATGACGTCATTTACGCCAAACGCAAAGTCAGTTAGCTTTAGGTGCGGCGTTAGCCTATACTGTCAGCTGATTTTGGGTGCGTTCCACTAAGCACTCACAACAATCGCATTCATGATCGCAGTTTTTCCCGTTCCACTAGCTTGTGAGCATTCTAATCATAAACCCAAGTGGAATGGGATTGTGGGCGTTGAGTTAAATATTACAAATGGCGGATTTGAAAACAAATCAGGTTATGTTATAATTTTTAAGCTTTAATTTTAATAATTGGTTAAAATTATTGGTTAATTTGCTTTATATTAAAGAAAAATACTATTTAGTTTCTTATATTTTATTTTAGTGGAGTCTTTAAGTAATTTACGTTGAAAAATAATCAAAATATCTTTTGTAGCGACAGTTGGATATTTGTTGGTGGATCGTAATAATGCTTCAGAAAGCAGTTCATCTAGTTCAGATGAAGAATGGTATGCAGTTTTACAAAATCGGGAAAAGCGAAAAAGGCCACGTATTATTGATGATGAGAATGTTATTAATCGTTATTCAGATAAAGAATTCAAAAGTCATTTTTAAGGTAAATTTTATATAATTACTACATTCTATAAATGTACTTGTATATAATTATTACATTTTTATAAATTTATTTTTCAGTAACACCTTTTGTGGATTGGACTACACCGTGTAATTCAATGTATTTTGAATCTAAACTAAATTATACTTATTTTTTCTCATATGTTACACTGTAATTTGGAAACTCATATTCAATTGTCTTTAAATTTAAAAAAACGCGCCAAAATTCTCAACGTCCACTTTGACCCACCTTTTCAGATGGGTCGTTGTGAGCTCGGCGTGAGCGAGAAGAATGACGTCATTAATGACATTTTCGCCGCGACCGCAACGATCGTAGTCATCATGTGGAACGACTGAAGGAATATTTTGAGCGTTGTGAACGTCTAGTGGAATGCACCCCTTGAATAGCGGCTTTGCATAACCTTACTTTCAAATGTTTATTTTGAAAGAATAAACTATCTAGTAGACCGATTGACACTAAAATTACGTTTATTTAATGTAATTAAAAGTGTTGGACTATTTGATTTACAAGATATTTTAAATGAAATTAAACATAAAATGTCCTGTAATTGAGCATAGAAAGTCTTACGGCTTTTTTTCATTTATAGGGGCCTACCCCGTGTTTTATCAGTGACCATAGAAGAAGTCTACCTCGTACCCATCAGCTGATTTCGGGGTTTTTTTACTTTTTAATTTCTAGTAATTTTTTGTTTTGTATGGCTTGATCTCGCAATTAACCTCGCTCATACCAATATTAAAAGTACAAAACAAAAAATTACTAGTAATTAAAACCCTGGTAAAAAAAAACCTTGAAATCAGCTGATGTGTCACAGCATAGACGAGGTATACCCATAAATGAGAAAACGCCTTTACTAGTTCCCAATCACAGGGAAAAAATGCCCATCAGCTGATTTCGGGGTTTTTTTACTTTTTAATTT
The DNA here is from genome assembly GCA_034092305.1 of Diaprepes abbreviatus. NCBI lineage: Eukaryota > Metazoa > Arthropoda > Insecta > Coleoptera > Curculionidae > Diaprepes > Diaprepes abbreviatus. The sequence goes on along the minus strand of JASJET010000268.1, from coordinate 266,546 downwards.
CTAGTAATTTTTTGTTTTGTATGGCTTGATCTCGCAATTAACCTCGCTCATACCAATATTAAAAGTACAAAACAAAAAATTACTAGTAATTAAAACCCTGGTAAAAAAAACCTTGAAATCAGCTGATGTGTCACAGCATAGACGAGGTATACCCATAAATGAGAAAACGCCTTTACTAGTTCCCAATCACAGGGAAAAAATGAAAGTATACGATAAAGTCGGTAATATCACTGTTTATTATGCATTTCTAATACCTGAAAGGCAGTTTTTCATTGAGTCCAAACACTTTCAGCAAGCTGGATAGCCGATGGCCTCTATGGGAGCAATGGTGCGTTATATACCGGCTCTAGCAGGCAAATCCAATATTAGACACGAAGGCAAAGACCCGATATAATAAAAACTGTGTGTGGCATGTACATGTATTAAAAGTCACAAAGATAGTGTGTTGACTTCTTAGGAGTGATCACTTTCACTACGGTTTACTTAACGAAAAACGAATACATGTTTAACCTCAATATCTGGAAAATGATGATTTAACACACTAAACTGTGGTTTTATCTGCAAACATGAATATGAGTAGTATTGTACTCTTAGGAAATCAGCAAAAAATCGGCTTTCTGGGTTTCTGCCAGTTTTCACAACCAAGGCTTGGCCCAGACCCTTTTTACTAACGTTTCTAGAAATCTCCAAAGGGCCAAAAACAAAAGAAAAAAAAACAAAAGATTAACTACACCCCTTGATGAAAGTAGTAAAAGTGGAATGTTTGTTACATTTCTAGGCATTTTTTTTTACAATAATAGTTTATGATGTGACAGGTGAACAAACTTTGATGTTTTAATTTAATATTTATTAAAGAGACTATTTGATGAAAATAAGGGATTAATTTATGGCTGGTATTAGCTTTATTATAGGTGTTATTGGTATAAATATTTATAGTTTTTATTGTAAAATAACAAAATTGTAACAAACTCTCTTCAGTTTTCTAGAGACAAGAAGGATTTAAATTCAGAAATTTCCAAAATGTTAATTGTAACTTAAGGAGTCCAGTTGCTGCCCATGTTAAATAAAAAATATTAGATTATAATAAAAATCAATTTTTCTACAACAGTTTAGATCGTAATCAATAATATAGCCATTAACATTATAATGTAACTTTTGAGAAATCAATTTTCAAAAATGTAAAAATTTGTAGGTACTGTGGTAATTCAGGATCTTGGAACTTCCTTTGAATTAAAATATACCATCATTTGTCGATTAGATAACATTGAAAAAAATTAAAAATTTGTTTTTTTTTTGAGACATACTGATTTTTTTTGCAATAAAATATTTAGCTTACCGTCGGGTTTACTGAGATATAAATTAAAATAAATGACATAAAATTTAAGATTAATCTGCATTAAAATGAAGTCGGAATGTTTGGCAACGTTGCATGAGCACGCATTTCAGATCTTTGAATACATTCAATACGAAAACTTTGACACAATGATATTTTTTATTTTGCTATGCGTCCCATGATTTCTCGGAAAATTTTTTAAATTTTGCAGTTTGCGAAAGTCCATGGGCGCAATTCGGCTAAAATATTTTTCAAGATGCTGGCATTTCCGGTTATATTGATACCTTCTTGCTTATTTTGAATAGAATATCCTATATATTATTTCATTTTCAGATTCTACGCAAAATTATAGACATACTTATGTATAATGTTATATACCTAAGTCTAACTGTTTTTGACATAATTTAAATTTTATGTCAAAAATGGCGATTGCAGGCTTAAATATAACTATCAATTTCTCCTATATAAAACCCTATGTTATTTAATGGGGGCTGGTTGGCTTCTAGCAGGGGATCTACTTGGATGCACTGTGTTGATATTTTGATAATAAATAAATACAGCGTGATCAAAAATTATTAACTTGAAAAAATCATTTATATATATATATATATATATATATATATATTATATATATATATATATATATATAAATGTTAACCGTTTAGTTTTATGATGTTATCTCACTTAGCATTAAAAATAAGGATGACTTTGTATAATAAAAATTTGCAGTTTTTGAAATATTGGCAATATAACATTTTTCTATTGAAAAAATGCTAAACGACTTACCTACACAGGCAAACAACTTATTTTAATAAATGTTCTAAATTTCCACCCGAACTTTCAAACATTTTTCTTATCACCAAGTTAGTTCATCATGGGTTGCTGCTTTAATTGATTCTGGAGATAAACTTTCGAACGTTTCCCTTACCTTGTCATTGGATTACAGTATACGATGTTTTTTTATCATTCCCCATATAAAATAATCTAAGATAGTCAAATCAGGAGAATGAGGAGGTCACAGGAAAGGTCTATTATTGGCAATCCATTGGTCATAAAATATTGAGAATAATGATGAAAATGGTATATGCAATGTAAGTGAGAGTAATAAAATTTTGTTAATAAACTATTAGTGTAATAATAATATAAAGGAAAAAACAGTATAACTATGAATATATAACTGAATATTTGTATGATTTTCTCTATAATTTTTTGCAAAATTTTGTGATTAAACAAATTAATAGTTAATATGACTAAACAAATTGTTACTATCATATAAATTAATAAAACAACATCAATATTATAAATATTACTTGTGATGCATAAGTTTCCTTCAAACGCCAATGAATGATGCGCCTGAACTATGGCAACCCGCCGACAGCGGCCTGCAGCAGCTATTTTCGATTAGATTCGGCCCAATTTTCGAAGGTTCGCAGATCGTATGGAAGTGGATTTCTTGGATCCAAAAAATTCACAGGTAAAGTACAAGTATTAAAAAGCATCTTCTGCATGTTTGAGCCCTTAATATTCATTTGCCACACCATTATGAATTTTTGGAAAAAAAAGTTTTTTTCATCCAAAATTTAATTTTTTTTTGAGATTGGAAATGATACATTGAAATCCAATGCACGCATTAAAAAATTTTTATCTCCTTCCGTTGAAAAGTTATCGCAATTTTTTTGGTGCAAAAATTGGTTTTTGCAAAATCTCTCGGCCCACGATTGAAAAAAAAAATTCTTTTTAATAGATCTTCAAAATATAAAACAATACAAACAATTTCCATTAAAATTGAGCATTGTATCTTAATTAGGAAAGCGGAAAATTGAGGTTGAGTTTTCAACTTTGACATCGAATTTTTCGGAAAATAAAAAACTCACAGATTCCGGGTTTGACATACTTTTTTAGAATGATAATACCTATTTATATTAAATTTTACATTGGTAATTTGTTAATAAATGTCTTTTTTAAACATAAAAACAAAAACCTTAAATTTTGTCGAAAAAAAAATATATCTCGATAACTAGTGACGACATCTATAACTTATATTATACGATAGGTTTTTTATTTATCTACAACTTTTGTTTGAAACATTTTTCGATACAACTTTTACTTTTCGAGATAAACTCAAAAAACCGAAAATCATGACCATTTTTGGTCCACCATTTTTTCTGTACAGGTCTTTCAGAGTTACTATCAAGATATGTTTTATAGGATGCCGAAATGAACCCATTCCAGCAAAAAAAACAATGTTACATTTTTCTTACTGACGAAAGTCTCTTTTCTATGGAGTATTATTATTAGAGTTGAATACAGGGGCGGATCCAGCCTCTCTCTTTGGGGGGGGGGGGGCGGTGATATCACAAAAGTACGAAGCAGGTTGTCGACGGGGGGGGGAGGGGGGGAGGAGACAACAGCAACATTCCCATTTCTAATGTAAAAGCCAGGGTGGGTTGGGTCTATTTTTCTGAATTGCAAGTTCTTGAAGAGTAGGGGGGGGGGCGATCACAAGAAAAAACAAGTTGCCGACTGGGGGGAGGATGCGAGCAGCATAAACATTCCTAGTATAAGAGGCAGAATCGGGTCTATTTCCTGAATTCAAAGCACTTGGTGGGGGGGGCTATCGCAAGAAAAATAAATTGTCAATGGTGGGGGGGGAGTGCCAGCAGCATACACATTCCTAATATAAAAGGCAGAATCGGTTCTATTTTCCTGAACTCAAAGCTCTTGGGAAGGGGAGAGGCTATCGCAAGCATACACATTCCTATACTCTATTCAAGAACTAGAGAGAGTAATAAAACTGTTACCGAAACCTTAAACGTACCTGCTTCAGTGCGCAGGTAACTGAGGACTGCCGTAAATCTAATTATATTTAAATATTATAAGCTTTTATAAATTTACTGCAGTATTAAAATTTCTGATAGTTCAATTTAATTTCTGTCAGTGAGCAAAGTACACCTTACAGTGTGTCCTTAGTGATTTATCTTGTTTGTGGTTGTTTTTATATATTATTTGAGATTAGTGAGATACCCAAAAAATATGGCTTCCACATCTATATTTATTCCAAAATTGTTAAACTAGGGCATTTTTTTCCTCAACGAAAAACTTATTACGATGAACGTTTATGATGCCTTAAGATATCAATATCTTGATAATAATGTTAAAAGCTCTATTGAGATGTATTCCAACATAACAGGAGTTGGAAAATCTACTATGTACCGAATACTGAAGGAGAAAAAAATGACTGGAATTGTTAGTACTCCCAAGCTACATTCCATCACACAAGTTGTAATCAAAGGAGTTGTACATACATTTTATTATGAGAAGCAGATCCCAACCGTCAACAAAATTCTAACTAAAATCAATGAAGATCGAGATTTACCTGACACTAAAAGAACTGAACTCTAGAAATTGCTCAGAGAACTTGATTTTTGCTGGGAAAAATCAGATAGGAAATCTGTTCTTATAGATCATCCGTAAAATGTCCGTTGGAGAAGGAAAATCTCTCTCAAGTAAAAAGTAGAGTTGCTAGAAATAACACAACTTATAAAATTAGTAATTTAGCTGAACTTTTGCAAGATTTTTTTGAATAAAGTTAGTGCAGAAAATTGGGAAGAATCCAAATAATAAAAGAATAAAAGAAATGGGGGAAACTCGATTTCATGATCGGTGAGATAGAGGAATCAATTATAATTAATTTGAGTGAAGATAGCTTCACTGACTTTGATTACAAATTAGATACGTAATGTTTACCAGCGTAAACACAATTTATTATTTAAATTTTCTGTAACATATAAATATTAATTATATTTTAATCCCTTTTTAGTGTTTAATTTTAATTCTGCAGATGGTTTAAGAATTAAATAAACTGAAACGTCAAATATCCTAAAAATGTTTTTAATTAATAATAAAATGACCAATAGCTCCAAAAAATATTTAATATTATATGGACGAATTTATTTTTTTATATATCTTTAACTTCTTGTATTTTTGACAATGGGTATTTTGTAATAAATACTCTCTCTAGTTCTTGAATAAACTATAGTATAAGAGGCAACATCGGGTCTATTTTCTTCAACTCAAAGCTCTTGGGGGGGGGGGGGCGATCGCCCCCACCGCCCTCCCTCTTGGATCCGCTCCTGGTTGAATATATCTTTTAATTTTACGAGGCTTCTTCGTTTGTCTACTATTAGTTCTCGTTTATCATTTTAAGTTATGCAATATAGTGCTTTTAATTAATAATTCATCGTTAATATGTATGTATATACCAGGTTTGTTCCTTTTCTAAATATTTATAATAGATAAGATTTAATTCTACGTAGTAAACGAAACATACTTATCAATGCAAATAAGTAGTTTTTATTTATAAATCTTTGGGGATTACCTAAATAAAAAATTTGACCAAACAAAGACCAACTTAAAAACCACAAATATCCCGGATGATTAAATAGGGACGAAAATAAATGAGTTAGATATGTTAATGTGACCTTCACCTTGAAAATCTGTAAAGGTGCATCGGTTAGACATAAACAACGGACGTAGGTACGATATATTTTATTTTTGTCAAACATACATAAGTATAATATGCAGTGGAGTAGCCAAGTTGATTTTAACTTGAGGTAGACACGAGTAAATCTAACCATTTTTATATCGTTTCAAATTATTCGCTATAAATATTTAAACCCGTGCTAGTTGCCTTGGAATTTGGACCATTTGGCGGTTTAGTAATCAAAGAAAATAATTTTTTAATATTATATTTTAAAGGATTTAATACAGAAATCATGACCTTTGTAAAGCAAGAAAGCTTTCACGGGTTTGGTCAAGTTGAGAATCATGGTTCTTGGATTTAGATGGTGTCAAATTGGAATTATTATCCGACGTTTCGTCTACGATTGTACGAGACATCTTCAGGGATCTTTATCCCACGAAATTAGAACACTGAATGACTGTCGACGAGCAACAGCCCGGTATTTATACCCGACTGGTGCTCAGTGAACCGGGATCCAGCGTTACAATCGATTTCCACAGGTGATGTCGACTGTAACCCGCATCTCTATTAATACAGGATGTCTCAAAAGAAAGTTCACATTTAAAAAATCGATTTAAAAAAAAGTCAGGACTTTATTGAAAAAATGTTTATTACATATTAAAATACATTGTTTACCGCTCTGAAGTCACTGTTACTGTGCGTTCCCTTTCATCTTCAAAAAAGTACGGGCCGATAATTCCTCGCGCCGACATCGCAGCCCCTACAGTCACTTTTGGCGAATGTACAGGTTTCTGATGTTTGTGTTTTGGATTGTTTGCACTCCAATAGCGGCAATTTTGCTTGTTTACATGACCATTAAGATGAAAATGAGCTTCATCCGAAAAGAAGATGTTGGTAAACGTTGAAAAGCGTTCAGTCATCTGGTTTACGAAGTCAAACCTCTGACCAGCATCCTGACGCTTCAATTCTTGCACCAACTGAATTTTATAGGGGTTCAGCTTTAAATCTTTGTGTAAAATGCGGAATAATGATGACCTATGCACATTTTAAGCAACAACACGCTTACGAATCGAAACGTTTGGGTCGTCACGAACAGACTGAGTAACACTCTCTACGTTTTCGACCGTTCTCGAAGACCTCGGACGCCCGGATTTTGGTTTATCTAGTGTTGAACCGGTCTTTTCAAACTTCTGGACCCATTTTCTTATAAGCCGAGCGCTTGGCGCATCATTTAAATGACGAATATGTCGAAAATTGCAGAATTTTCTACGCGCTACAGTCGCCGAATTACCGTTTTTGTAAAACTCACGTACGCACAAAGCACGGTCCGCTCCCGAGAAATGCTCCATAGCGACTAAATTCCCAAGAGCCAGGCTACCGATTGACATACCCCCCGCGCCGCTCGGAATAGTTGCGTTCACGCAATAAGCAAAACAAATGTGTACTTTCTTTTGAGACACCCTGTATTATTTGGATATTTACATATTTCGATTGATTCTCTAATTTTACGTTTAAAGAAACCAGGTACTCATGCTAGCACCTTAGTTTCTTTTACATTAAAAGTGTGACCTGAGCAATGCTGGTTGTGCAATTTGTTTCTTTTTTATACAGCTTTCATGTTCCTTAAGCCTAGTGGATATAGACCGTCCTGTTTCACCTACATACACTTTATCACAAGAGCAAGGTGTCCTATAAACGCTTTCTGTTTGATATAGAATTGCGTCCTTTGGAGACTTTAAACATTGTCCAACTTTCTTACATGTGTTGAAAATTGTCCGAATGTTTGATTTTCGTAGCAATCTGGCAATCATCTCGGTGGTTCCGTGTATGTAAGGTAAGACAACACTGTTTATAGGAGGTTCATTTACGAAAGGTCCCCGCACCAATCAAATGGAAATTGGATCCCCGTCAAATTCGTTGAAAATTCAGTATGTTGTAGGTCTAGATATCCTGATAAAAATGTCTTATGGGCACAAAGTCCAAAATTTAATAGTTTTAGAGATACAGAGGGATGAGTTGCGCCCGCACCAACCAAATGGGAATTAGATACCGGTCAAATTCGTTGAAAATTCAGTATGTTGTAGGTCTATTTTGGTATAAAATTTTCTCTGTATCTCAAGCCATATCTAGAGCTGAGATACGACTTGCGAATCGGCATCGCCGAAACTTAAAAAACAGATCTATCGTATGAACAAACACATCGGATCGAGTTGTCATTTTTCCCGGGTCCATCCTAAAGCCGGACGCACTGCGGCCAGAATAGGCCTATTGTGTTCACCCTAGACATTACAGCCACTCCGTCAACCTAGCCCCCTGGCTCAATCTGTACAGTTCTACTAAGGAGTGAGTAAGTATTTCTCCCGGTTCCAGACTTACTGACCCGCGTGTTTGTTGTCTAAATCTCTCCAGTGTGACTCACAGGTACATATGATATGCTTCACCGTTTTCTCGGCTTGTCTACATAGTCTGCAGCCGAGGTTTCCGTTATATAGATTAATTCTATTCAGATGTACTTTGACAGTCATGTCTCTCGTCATTATACCCGTAATAGTCCTTAATTGGTTCCTACTCATTTGGATTAATTTCCTTGCCAGTTTCGGGTCAGAATTCCCAATAAACATCTTGCTGTGGTTTAAACCCTGTCTGGTCATCCAGTAGTTTTTATGCTCTCTTTTGATCCATTCTTTGACTGCTTCTCGGGTCGCGCATCGCGGTACCCCAAAGGCCAGTTCTGGACCAATGTATTGAGATGCTGATCCTGCTCTAGCTAGCTTGTCAGCTTTTTCATGACGTGTTGTTGAACGCCCCTTCTATGTCTAGAAATGCTCCTAGAAGCACTTCTCCATTTTCCAGAGTGTTTTTCACCTTGCTAACTAAGTCGTGGAGCGCTGTCTCTGTAGATCTCCCGGGTCAGTATGCATGCCTGTTCAACAGCTTCTCGAGAGTTTTAAGGATAAACGACATTAAACTGATTGGTCTGAATGCCTTTGCTGTGGAATAGTTGGAGTTTCCAGGTTTTTGAATGAACATCACCCTGGTTAACCTCCAAACCTTTGGTACATATCCTAGGGCTAGAGTAGCTCTTAATATGCAACAAAGTCTGTTGATCAACAGGTTTGGACCCTGTTGTAGCAATGCTGGATAAATCCCGTCCAGTCCCGACGATTTATATGGTTCAAATGAGTTTATGGCCCATTTTATCTTTTCATAGGTAATCACTTTTTTTACTATTTGTCAATTGTCCTTGGTGGCTCTTACAGCAGTATTTACCTCTGCTCAAGTCCTCCAAGTCTCCGGTGATTCCTCTATTAGTGTTGACCCTAAGAAATGAGCCCGGAATAACTCGGTTATTGTTTTTTTTTTAAAGAATTTATTGATGATTGCGTATCCTTCGAGAGTATCTTTCGGAGTCTGGCACATTCTGGGGTCGTTTCGATCTCCTCACAGTGCTTCCTCCATGATTCTCTCTTAGCCTTACTTTGTTCAGTCGGGGCCATTCTATATTCATCCCAGTTTCCTGTTATTTTCGCCTTGTTCCATAGTTTCCTAACTTGTCCGAGTTGCCATAGAAACAGTGATATCTTATCTTATGGGCTCGAGAAGAGAAGATAAGAAAACGAAAAATTTCTGTTTTTTGACAAAAACATTAAGCTCATTTATTCTCAAAATTCCACCCTTCATTTCTCGAATATATACCTTTTTTAAGAAGCCACTTAAGTACTATTTTTTTCTTTATAGTGCTACATCAGAACAAGTAAAGGGTGTTTTTTTATAGAGGTATAGAACTTTTAAATGGAATAAAACAAAGATGAATTTTTTAAATTGACATGAAATTTACTTTATTCGAAAGATAACCTTCTGGCATTATAATTTAAATATGACCTCTGGCATATGACCGCCACGGCTGGCTTGGATGTAGTCTAATCTGGAGGTCCAATTTTCGATGACTTTTTCCAACATTTGTGGCCGTATATCGGCAATAACGCGGCGAATGTTGTCCTCCAAGTGATCAATCGTTTCGGGCTTATCGGCGTAGACTAGCGACTTCACATATCCCCATAGAAAATAGTCTAGCGGCGTTAAGTCGCACGATTTTGGAGGCTAATTCACGGGTCCGAAACGTGAAACTATGCGGTTACCAAACGTTTCCTTCAATAAATCAATTGTGGCACGAGCTGTGTGACATGTTGCGCCGTCTTGTTGAAACCACAGCTCCTGCACATCATGGTTGTTCAATTGATGAACGAAAAAGTCAGTAATCATGGCTCTATAGCGGTCACCATTGACTGTAACGTTCTGACCAGCATCGTTTTTAAAGAAGTACGGACCAATGATTCCACCAGCCCATAAAGCACACCAAACAGTCAGTTTTTCTGGATGTAACGGTGTCTCAACATACACTTGACGATTATCATCACTCCAAATACCGCAGTTTTGTTTATTGACGTATCCATTCAAATAAAAGTGAGCTTCATCGCTAAACAAAATTCGCTTATGAAAATCGGGATCAACGGCAATCTTGTTTTGGGCCCATTCACCGAATCTACGCCTTGCTAGGTGATCGTGTGGCTTCAATTCTTGCACGAGTTGGATTTTGTAAGCACGCAAACCAAGATCTTTCCGCAAAATCTTCCATAAAGTGAATGGATACATATCCAATTCCTCTGCACGATGGCGGATAGACTGATTCGGGTCTTCCTCTACGCTACGCTCTACAGCAGCAATGACTTCTTCTATACGCACTGTACGATGTCTCTGTGGATGCGCATTATCATTTAGAGTAAACGTGGTGCGAAAACGTTCCATAGTTAATCGAATTAATTGCTCTGATAGACGATTATGTTGACCGTAAAATGGACGTAGTGCGCAATACGTATTTCGAACAGAACCATGATTTTCAAAATAAATTTGCACAATTTGGAAGCGTTGTTCAGGCGTCAGTCTATTCATATTGAAATACCAAACCAAACTAAACATAAATCACTTGACAGCTGACAAAATGGCCACCAGTTAAAAAAGTGTTGCCAACTTAAAGTTCTATACCTCTATAAAAAAAACACCCTATAGTAACTAAAATTTTAGCTCTTAATGTAGGAAAATAAAAAAAAAATTGAATATTTTCGTCATTTTTTCATTTTTTTTTCTTTTGGATTTTTTTAATATACTTAAATTTAATTTTAAACTATATAACTGACATGATCTTTTAAAGTAAACTCTTAATAAGTTCTAAAAAAATATTCAAGTAAAAATAATCAACAGTTTTTTTATAACGATTTTTGTTATTGGGGTCCAAAAGACCCTAGTGTGAGAAGTACGTGATTCTACAGAAGTGTTATAAAAAGACCAAAAATGATTGAAAAATCATTTGATGTTTCCAATAAATTAAAACGCTATATATTTTATTTTTTAATCTACGTCCTGTTTTGCATTCGCGATTCTGTTCCTTCGGATGTGCGTAAGTACATATAATCCTAAAATATTTTGCATTGTAAATGTAATCAGAAAAACCGTTCGAAGAATATTGTGTCATGAAATTATACAGGAAAAGTAATCAATCAAATAAAGCTTAAAAAGGGGTTTTGTGAATAAATAATAAAAAAACGTATTTAGAAAATGAATGAAGGAGAAAGTCTGATATTTTCTTTTGTGTTTTTTTGTTTTCTTGAAATGATCACATTTACCCAAAGTCTGGAAATATATTTAGACATTGTTTCTAGGTATAAAGGAAAATCTTTTATAGCCAGAACACCTCCATGTCTTTTATCGATTTGACCTTTGAGACAGTTTGCTGTTACGAACGTAAATACTGAACAGTATTATCGGTAAGGGCTGAGAAAATAAAAATTGAGGCGGTACGAGAGTTTGAAAAACTGAAATGCCTCTTTATGTTATAATTCAAGAGGAAATTTAGGATAGAGAAACATATAATAATAATGTATTTATTTCTGATTTAAATAAAGGTAATAAAATAATATATATATATATATATATATATATATATATATATATATATATATATATATATATATATATATATATATATATATATATAATCAACTCACGCTCTAAGTAGGGTCGAGTACGGTATCGTTCTTCCGGTCGGCATCGTGGCAGAATAATCAATTAATTTTAGAGACAATTTCTGCGAACCTTAAAGTGCGGGAAGAAACTAGGTGAATTGAGTAGCCTTGCGAACACCAGCAAGAGGGTACCCTCAGGATCAAGATTGTGCCCTATTGACCGTACGGAAAGGTAAGCGATTTGTGCAAGTTTTTCATTTCCTTTTTTCTACCAATCAAAATTACAGTCCACTTCTTTTTCATATTTTCCGCGTCATTTATGGTGTATATATATAGTAGGGTGTTCATTAGTTATGAACTGTGTTGTTGCACAAGAACACTAGATAAATCAATAAGTTTTGGGCCTACAAATTAAAGACTGTGAGTTTGGGTTTTTAAAATACCCCCCTGCGGCTGCAGTTACTTCGTCATTCGATAAAATACGCTTTCCACGCAGAAATCTCTTGAGGTGTATGAGTAGATGGAAGTTCGAAAGAGCCTTCTTCTTCAAGTGCCTTCTCCATTGCGGAGGTTGGCAATCAAAATAGCTATTTTAATTTTTGAGGCAGTTGCTCTAAATAGTTGTTTAGAACGGCATCCAAACCATTCCCTTAAGTTTTTTAGCCATGAACTTCGTCGTCGTCCTACGCCTCTTCTGCCACTTATTTTGCCTTGGATTGTGAGCCGTAAGATGCTGTACTTTTCTCCCCGCATAATGTGTCCGAAATATTGCAGTTTTCTCTGTTTTACTGTTATTCCGACTTCCTTTTCTTTCCCCATTCTTCTCAACACTTAGGCGTTCTTAACGCGATCCACCCACGAAATCCTCTGAATTCTTTTATAGGTCCGCATCTCAAAAGAGCTAAGTCTTCTCATTGCCTCTCGATTAAGTGTCCATGCTTCCATTCCATAATATAGAACACTATATAAGTAACATTTAGTCAGTCGTATTTTCAGGGCTAACGTTAGATCTTTGCTGCAGATAACCTTTTTTATTCTAATAAAGTTGGCACGTGCTTTCTCGATTCTGGTTTTTACTTCGATGGTATAGTCATTATTTTCTGTTATTAGGGTTCACAAGTAAGTGTACTTCTTAACTCTTTCTATGTGCTGGCCTCCTACCATTAGGGTTTCATTATTATTGGTGTTGTTCTTACTAATTATCATGAACTTGGCCTTTTTCGTGTTAATAGAGAGTCCATATTCTCCACTAACTCTTAATATTTTATTCATTATTTTTTCTAGGTCTTTCAAACTATCAGCTATTACTACGGTATTATCTGCATACCTAATATTGTTAATTAAATTCTGTTTACTTTTATCACTGCTATTTCAGATTAAAGACTTTCCACTATGACCTCTTTAGTATAAGCGTTAAATAGCAAAGGTGACAATATACACCCTTGTCTGACTCCTCTTTGTATTTCCACATCTCCGGATATTTCCTGTCCAAGTTTTACTGCCGCTCGCTGATTGTAATACAGATTTAATATCAACCTTAAATTTCTTTCATCCAAATTTTTGCTTCTGAGAATCTCTTTCAATTTGTCATGTTTAACAAAGCCACATCTGGTAAATATGGTGGATGTTCCAACAATTTGTACTTCAATTCGGTTGGTTTGAAGCCAGTTAAAGCATATTTGTGAGCAGGTGCACTGTCATGAAGAAAGATGTTTTTTTCTGCGCTAAAAGAGGTTTTTTTCTTACGAATTTTTACTTCCAGCTGATTCAAAATGTTGCAATAATATTCTCCTGTCATTGTTCTACCAGTTTATAAGTAGTTAATAAACAAAAATTTTTTGACTTTCCAAGAAATTTATGCAATAATTTTTTAGAATATTTTGTCTCTTTATCTGCTTTGGAGAGGAACAATGTGGGTCATTCCACTCAGATGTCTGTTTTCGCAGTTTAAGATCATAGTGATAATCATCTATAGTTACAAAACGATGAGAAAAATCTATTTTATTCCATATAAAACAGTTAAAATATTCTTGAAATAGTTTCACTCAAATGCGCTTTTATTCCAAAGTTAAAAATACGGCACCCATCTTTCCAATAGCTTTCTCATATCCGTAAAATTAGTCCGTGTAAAATTCCTATTGCTTCAGCTAATTCATCTTCAGTTAATTGGCAGCCTTGCATTACCATATCCTGTACTTGGTCGACGATTTCCTGAGAAGGAGCGTTTTTGGACGATCTTTGTTCACGTTCTTCATCTGCAATGCTGGTACGACCACGTTTGAAATCAGCTTCCCATCTTTTTACTATTGTATATGAAGGAGCATACTCCCCCAATACATTCACCATGTCTTCATAAATTTCTTTCCCGGAAAAATCCTTTTTATTCTTGCACTGGACAAACTTCCGATTTTTCCATTTAAAAAATAAACAAAAAGTACAGCTACTTTAAATGTAGAAAATAAACTACTTGACAGATCTACATGAAACTTCACATATGTTTTTCTGACAGATGTACGAATTTAACAATGACAAAATATTGACTAGCAGTGCCATCTATGTGTAAAGCCCGGAAAAAAAGAACTTTGACATGAAGCTATAATCCGAGAAGTATTGAGTTTTCGACTTTCTGTTATGTGACTTACTACCTTTATTTTACCATGTAGAATTTCCTCTCTAAGTATCCTGATGCATTATTCAAACACCCTGTATTTATACCCGAAATTTTAAACTTGTGGCTGAATATCTGAAGACTGTTCCCTAAGGCTCTGATTGTTGATTATATATTTATTGAAAGTACTCTCCCATTTATTTTTAGCTCGGCGGAGCATCGAGTTGTCTGTCCCCAAACTTTTTTCGAGACGTTACGGAATGTCGTGATCGCTGCGAACTATCCGGTTAGCTTGTCCCAGACAGAAGGATGGATGTGTGTTCTGGCTGTCTACTGATTACGTCGCATATCTAGCGTGTTGCCAAGCACCAATAACCGGTTAGGGAGCACTATATTAAAGAGAACATGGCTTCTTCTGGACCCTCTGTAAGCATTGTAGAAGAAATAGTATAAAAATGACATTGGCTAAGAAATTTTCATAGCAATGGTGAGTTTTGTTGTACAAAGTAAAGTAAGTTTTTGATATTGTAAGTATATTTTGAACTACTTGAAAGCGTCTTTTAAAAAGTTTGTCTACAATTATATATATATATATATATATATATATATATATATATATATATATATATATATATATATATATATATATATATATAACATCAGTTTATAACGTTCTACGCCTTTTTCTGATTTCCAGTCTCCATGGATCTCGGTTTGTCCATAGGTTTTCATCCATTCCTCTTATTCTTATATCTTTATCCACCCCTTCTCTCCAACTTAGTCTGGGTTTACCTCTCTTTCTTCTTCCCTGTGGTGCCCAATTTAATTTTTTTTTTGGAAGTCTAGTATCGTCCATTCGTTGAACATGTCCGTACCATCTAAGTTGGTTGATTTTAATATCTTCTGTTATCTTGTACTTAACGCCCATAATTTCTTGGATTCTTTCATTTCTGACTCTGTCCATTCTGGATTTTCCAGCTGCTCTTCTCCAATAATCCATTTCTGTAGCTTTCAGTGTTCTTAGACTTCTTTCTTTCAATGGCCATACTTCACTTCCATAGGTGACAATGCTTTTAACAATACTATTAAAGATTTTGTGTTTGTTTTCTTTGGATATTGTTTTATCCCACAATATGCTGTTCAACTGTCTAATAGCTTGTCGTCCCTGGTTGTTTCTATGCTTGATTTCTTCATCAAGTTTGCGGTCGTTGGTTATATGCATTCCGAGATACTTGTATTTCTCACAGTGATTTATTTCCTGCTGCAGTTGTTCCAGAACCAAGTTTTGTTGCTGTCCCCCAATACACATGTATTCCGTTTATTTGATGTTAACTTCTAGCCCCCACTTTTGATATTCTTCTACTCTACGATTATACTTTTGTTATAGTCATTTTTATGATAAAGTTCTTAAAAAAATACTGCAAGAAATTAAATATGAAATATTCAATTAAGCTTCTTAATATTTCAAGACCATTCTTTCATACCACTAGAATTTTATCGACTCTAAAAGATAAAATTAAACGCCTCACGGTTTGCTAAGAAAACATTGTTTTCTTGTTATTCTAACTGAAAAACTAATACAATGTAAATTTTTACGGAAAATTTTATGTGTAACTCAAGGATAACAGTTTGACGCCAACCATTATGTTCTGTTTAATATATTTTAACGATTGTTCGCCAATTCTCCTCATAAAAAATTATTTTCGTAAAATAACTCTATTCGAAAAGATAATAAATATACCATATTATTTACACTAATCTTAATTTTATTGGGTTGCTGTAACATTTCAATTCTGTACAGAAAAAAACATCTTGTATTGATTACATTGGCAACCTGCAAACTAGCACTTGTTCAGGTTTTTAAAATTTTATCCAATATAATAGGGTGTTTTCTAAATGTTTAAGTTAGAAAAAATACTCTAATTTCCCATGAGACTTACAGCAGTGGGATATCAATATTTGTTCAAAAGAATGAACATTCATTTACCGGATACTTGCGGTCAAAATACGTGACTTTCAAAAAGTTTTACTTTTGGAATATACTGGTCTAATATAGTTACTTTTTAAAATTATTTTCATATTATACAGGGTGTCCCAAAAACTCTGAAAGTATCAAAGTTGTGTTTTTTAAATGGAACCCCTTGCATATTATTGCATTTTTGGATTCTCCGATCAAAATAACTATCTATTTTAATAAGGTTTATAGTGCCTAAACCTTACGGGTTTTTAAATAATTTGAATTTTGACAATATCTAACTTAATTTTCATGTTTCAAAAACTTGAGAAGTATTTCAGTTGGGTACTCGAAATTTACAGTGAAGTCTAACAATAAATCATATTTTATATCCCAATTATAATAAACTTACTATATAATACAGGTTGTCCAAAAATTAAAACTAATCAAAAAAGAACTTTAAGTGGCTATAACTTGATTAATTTAAATATAATGCTATACTTTTTACCTTACTAGAAAATGTACCTTTTAAATACTGTCGCAATTAGGTGGTAGGGATCTATTTTTGACCACCGTAGTAAATGTATGGATGTTTCGTCCCGATACCGGTGTTGGACTCATCAGTGGGATCCACCGTTATCTTTCCCAGACATCTTTGTACTTTCCACAAACTTGGACCTCTATTTAAGTCCAGTTTTGCCGGAAAGCGGTGGTGAGATGTTAAGTTCCACAATATGCCCCCCCCTAAGGCATTTGCTTTCCGGCTTAAACTGTCGGACAGTCCAAGCCGTTAGAAAGCACAGGCCTGAAAAGAAAGTGGAACGAACATCCTCGGTGGTCTTCCAATGGCCGGGTCAGGCTTAATCAAACCCACGGCGGTTAAAACCCTCGTCTGCCGCTGTCCCTGCTCGGGCGCCATGTCGCAATTAGCAATGCCCCTGGTGGTAGGGACATGTAGCTAGTGATCTATTTTTGACCACCGTAGTAGTATGGATGTTTCGTCCCAATACCGGTGGTGGACTCATCAGTGGGATCCACCGGTATCTTTCCCAGATATCCTTGTACTTTCCACAAACTTGGACCTCTATTTAAGTCCAGTTTTGCCGGAAAGCCGTGGTGAGATGTTATGTTCCACAACAATACATAATTAGGTTACATTTTGTCACAATTTAAAAATTCTTACCCCAAATTCTCTAACATGGTTTAACTTTAAAACCGGTCTAGATTGCCAAGGGCAACAATAAGTCAAGCAAGTTTTGAACCTTTAAAATATAATTAAAACAATATCATAAGAAAAACAAAACTGGTTATCTAGAAAATCTAATTTCCAAGGCAACTAGATCGGGTTTTAAACCTTTTTAGTGAAATTTTTTGAAAGCCACGTATTTTGGCCGCAATATTCCGTATCGTATAGGGTGAATAACCCGGTATACTATGACATATGAATGGAGATAGGAAGAGGAATCCTACAGGTTGACAGGATCTCACCACCTCACCTTAGCTAAGGAATCCCCGTGGGAAGAAATGTTGATAGAACTTACTTAAACCATCTGCGTTTTACAGACGATATAGTTTTAATCTCTTCTGGCATCATGGAAGCAGAATACAAAACTGGATTCTCCTGGGCTACCTCCTAGAAATTAAACTATATATTAAAGGTTAGAGAAATTTCCATAAATCTAAAATAACAAGTTTCTGATTTTTATATTTAAGAATATTGCAAAGAACCATGGCAGGAATAATGCTGAGATTTTCTCTCATAGACAAGTTCAAAAACGAAAGAAAAATACGCAGAAGGAGTACAAACAATATTATCGAACTAGTAATAAAATTAAAATGGAACTAAGCTCTCCATAATGCAAAGGGTAATGTTATTCTCAACTTATAACACTCGGACTTGCTCAAATGATGAAAAATTATACGTGTTGAAACTTGAGCCGAGTCCGAATAAAGTGGGATGTAATTGGATCGAGTGAATACACAGGAAAATTTAATTAAGAGTACATGCTATTCCATAGAGAACAAGAAGAAGAAAAATACAATTGAGTGGGACTTGTAATTAACAAACGAAACGCAAAAAAAGAGTTTTTGTCGTCATTCGTAATATTGCATTTTTCCATTGTAATATGTAGTTTTAACACTGGTTGTTAGAATTCTGCGCAGGCGGACACCCTAGTGATGACTGGGGGCAGGTACAAGTGGCCTATTTTTAGGGAAATTTTCGGCATCGATAATGTGCTTGAAAATTTGCCTAGATAAAGGTTTTGACATGACTAAATGAAATCCCAAAAGGCGAACACGTGAGTAGTGACTAAGGGGGTGGAGGACAGGGATATAGGTCAAGAAAACTTGGGCAAAAATCGTCATCAGTAATATGTCCTCCATTTCTAAGTGGAGACAGAGGGATACAGAACGAGGTCAAATGTACTACTTACCAGGAGAGTATAAATAAATGAATGAATGAATGAATACTAGATCATCGATGCCTACGCCTCTATTGGGCCCTTTACATCCCACCATATCTGCAGGTCATTCGAGGCCGATCGCCTTTGCGAATCCAAGCAGCCTCGTTAGTTGAACTTACCTAACTGCTTCCGGTAACAAAATTGTATTTCCAAAATATCTTTGTCTCAGTCCGTTGAATGCTGGGCACTCTCTGAAGACATGATCACCAGTTTCATCCTCCTCCAAACACCATCTGTACGTTGGGTTGCCTTTGACACCGATTCTATCAAGATGGTTCCTGAGGTGACAATGTCCTGTCAACAATCCCTACACAATTAGCAGCTTCTTAGTATGCCACGCGCTAGGCCCCTTAGGTTCCTAAGTTCATCTCATTCCAGGAGCTCCCCTCACGTTTCAATAAATTTGCTTTCCAGCAATGATTTTAATACACTCTTGCCAATAGCAATTGGGACAGGTAGTATTGGTTGGGGTCCATAGGATTCAGTTGCCGAACTCAACTTTGCCAGACGCTCTGCTTCCTCATTCTCGCGTATGCCCGAATGAGCCGGGGCCCAGACGAGTTTGAATATGCAGTCGTTCATTGTTATACCGTTCAGTACGTCCTTGCACTCAGACACCAGTCACGAAGTTACGACACTGTACTTCAGTGCGAATATCGCAGCCTTATTGTCGAAGCATATGTTTATTACCTTATTACAGTCTATATCCCTTTCACAGAGATGGGCACACTGCAGAATAGCATAAATTTCTGCTGTGAAGATTGTCGCACATTATCTGAGAGGGTAGTACTCTCTGACTCCTTTGCTCCTGCTGAATACTCTGGCTCTACCTCTTTCATCTTGTCGATATCCATCAGTTTACCACTAGGATTCATTTTTCGGAAAATTTTGCTCTCCCTCCCAATCCCATCTACTTGGCAGAATTATCTCCAGGAATAGGTTGGGTTTTAAAAGCGGCATCATGTCATCTGTCCGTATGGAGAGTGATGGATACCTCTCCACCGCGTTTTCCCAGACATCTGAGTCGCCGCCTGTTCCAATTTCAAGACGTCGCAGGCAACTGAGACGATAAACAGTCTTCAGAGCCTCGTTCTATATGTATAAGTGAAGCGGAGGCAAGTTCACCAGGACTTCAAGAGCCCTGGTGGGAGCAGTCCTCATCGCACTCAATATTCCCACACAAGCTAACTGACCTGGAGAGTACATTTCATGTGTTAATTCTCGTATCTCGATAAGGTTTAATATTTTTTTGCAGACTCCATGAAAAATGTATCTCGTTTTAAGAACATTTCTTCGATTTTTATTCATTTTTGGAAATGAGAAAATGTCGAAAATCATGTTTCTTGAGTTTAGACTGTGTCAAATTCGAATTGCTATCCGATGTTTCGCTTACGATTGCACGAGGCTTCCTCAGGGATCTTTACTCCACGAGACTAAAACACCTCTATAATAACAAATTACAAATTCCTTTTCATATTTATAGTTTAATTTTCTGAAGATGGTTTAAATAATAAAATAAACTGAAACGTAAGAGCAAAAACATATGTTAATTTCTTATGAATTAATACTATGACCGAAACCCAAAAAAGGAAAAAAATCTAATTAAAAATAATCTTTTGAAGACTTGCAAACAGCAAGAGAACGAGAAAGAATGCCAACGATATGTGTAGACGACGTGCGCAGAGTAGGTGAAAAGTACTGGTAACGAAAGACTAAAAATAGGGAAAAATGAGAGAACTTGGGAAAGGCCTATGTTTAAGAGTGGACGAGAAGTAACTCATAAAAATAAAATTTTTATAAAAAAATTGAACCGACTTCTAAAAGTGCGCTAAAAAGTGAAAAATAACTAGAAATTTTATATGAAATTGGAATTTTTGAAGTCGGCGTCAAACTAATACCTGAAAAAATGTGATTCGCATAAACAGATTAAAAATACTTTATTTGTAATTGCTTTCTTACCATAATTTGTATATATTAGTAGTTATTTATTTCATTTAGAAATAATATGGCGCCGACTTCAAAAATTTCAATCTTATATAAAAATTTCTAGTCATTTTTTACTTTTTAGCGCACTTTTAGAAGTCGGTTCAATTTTTTTTATAAAAGTTTTATTTTTCGATTTTTAGTGTTGAATTCATTATCATATTCATAAATTATTTGAACTAAGTGCTAATCGAGATTAGTGTACCTCGCAATGACTCCAAGGTGGCAAAAAATTACCCATTTTATCCATAATTGTAAATCACCCTAAAATGAATCACTAGAAACTCTTTGATGACAATGCCAAACAAATATTTAGTCTGTCATAGTAAATCCACTGTCTTAAATTTCAAATTAATTTTAGATTGGTAATATAGGCCCCAAAACCTTCCAATATCGATATTTAAAAAATTTGAGATGTAAACTTGGCCCGATATATTTTATATTGCATATTGAGTTTGTGTACGCCCCAAGAACACCGCAATATCAATTTTAGATAAAACCGGAGAATATAAAATTTTTAGTCCCTCATAGTGCATCTTATCAACCTAATAGTTGTAAAAAATTAACTTCATATTCGTAATACACCACCCTCCAACTCCCTAATACCAAATCTGAAAAAATGCGAATAAGGTAAAATTTTCAACCCACCATATTGGATCCGCCATATTGAATTTCAAAAAAATAATTTTAACATCTTAATCTAATCTAAATATAAACCCTTCAAGGCTCCCTGGTACCAATTTTAGATGAAATTCAGAAATTTAAAATTTCTGAACGGTCATATTGCATCTGACATATTAAATTGTCCTAAGATAATTTCATATTCATTTACATCCTCAATAACGATTCAGTTCCACATTTGAACAAAATCGAAAAATGTAAAATTTTTAGTCAGCTATATTGCGTTCGCCATATTGAATCTAGAAAAAATACTATTAAATTCATAATTTACACCCTCAAGAACCCTCTATATCAGTTTTGAAGAAAGTCGAAAAATGTAAAATTTTTAGGACACCATATTTAATCGGCCAGATTGAGTTTTTCAAAAAATATTTTAATTTCGTAATTAACATTAACAAAGATTCCCCAATACTGACTTTACACAAAATCGAAAGATGTAGAATCTTTAATCCTCTATCTTAGATCCGTCGTATTTATTTATTTTTTAAATATCAAATTCGTAATGTGCTATCATATCAATTTTAAAAAAATCGAACAAAGCTAATTTTTTATCTACCATATTGGATACGCCATATTGAATGTTTTAAAAATAATTTTAAATTCGTCATGTGTGATCCTGAAAACTCCCCGTATCAATTTTGGTGAAAATCGGACAAAATTGATTTTTTTGTCCGCCATATTGGATCACCCATATAGAATTTTAAAAAAATAATTTCAGATTCGTTATGTGAGGCCTCGAAAACTTCCCCATACCAATTTTTGAAAAAATCGGACAAAATTGATTTTTTCGTCCGCCATATTGGATCCGCCATTTTGATTTTTTTAAAAATCATTTTAGATTCGTGGGTACAACCCCGAAAATTCCTCCATACCAATTTTGGAGAATATCGGACAAAATTAATTTTTTTGGACACCATATTGTAAGCGCTATCTTGGATTTGCCTGTATCAATTTCATCTAAGAAAATATGGGACCACCGCAGCAACTTCCTGAATATAACGTAAAAAATTTCATTTAAATCGGTGTAGCCGTTCCGGAGTAAAATAAATACATAGTCGACGAATTGAGAACCTCCTTCTTTTAGAAGGCGATGTGGATGTATTAGCACTTTAAACACTTCTCAAAATGGAATAACATTTTTTTAATTTGCGTTGATAATACTAAAAGTATAATGTTCAACTGTCACATAAGTAAACAACATATTGCACAATTTGCCCCAATTTAAACATCATCGCAACTCTGACCATTTTCGAAATTTCATATCTTTAGCTTTAAAAAACTATAACGTTCCCAACACACTTTCCCCAATAATTCTTACTAAAAATTCAAGTCATTTTTCTACGGTTCGATAAACAATTCCGAATTCTACGTATTAAATCCTTGCCGCCACTGTCTTAAACACAAGCGCGGATGCCAATTTCTCGCCCTTATTCTCTATCCGTCTCTTCTCTACTCTCATTTTCCCTCTTTATCGCCCCCATTCAAGCTCCGGCCTTGAATCGAGGGTTCATTGTGAACGGGCTCGATTATAGGGCAGGTCAAGGTGGCGAGTAGGACAGATGAGTTGGGATGAAGGTCGCTGTAGGGTTGAGATTATGGTCGATAGAGCGCGGTGTGAGCAGTGGTAGCGGGAATAAAACGAATTTGAAATTAATATCTGTGTTTACTTGTTAAGAAGTTTGATTAAATATAAAACAACGACGTAGTAAAGTCGGAATTAAGTTGAATGTGAATTGTATGAGAGGTTTTTATTAATAATTTAATTTAAGGAATCAAGAAAGTAATTTCGAAAAGAGGGTCAATTGCGTGTCAGACATGCATTATGTTAGGGTGCCGTAGCAGTTGTTGAAGTTGTTTGCTTTTGAATTTTGAAGTTTCGATTTACCTGTGTGTCTTTTAGACAGGGAGTCGAGTGGGTTTTCGTAGTCGATGAAGAGATGTGGCTCGATCAAAGTTTTTTGTATTTATTTTGACCCCCTGATATTGAGGGTGGATTCCCGAAAAATGGTAAGGTAATTGTTATAAACAGAAAAATTAATTAAAAAGAAAATTTTGTCGAATAAAAAATATTTTCGTTTTCCTCAGTCTATTCTAAGCAAAAAGTGTCTGTTGAGCCAAGCGCATGACGCGCCCGTGACGAGTATGCTACTGGGACGGATTTATGACACGATCTTTCGAAAAAATTTACTTTGTAGCGACACTGATGACACAAGATTTTTTAATTTTTTTGTTAATGAAATGAAATTTATTTTGCACTTGGCATTAATTAAAAATTGTTCATAAGTGAATATGGAGTGGTTTGAAGAAAATATGTTGAATTTAGAGGAGACCTGCAAATAATTTCAAAATTTGTGACTTATGGACAAAAATTTTAAAAAAGAAAAGAATTAGATGTGCGAAATGAAATTGAATCAGAAATTTTGCAGAGACCAGCGAAAAAAAAATTTCGAGTGCCTGTCAAATGAAAATGGGCTGTTGAAAATATACTTCTCTTTTGGAAATGACTGGTTCTATTTTGTTTAACAAATATTCAAAATCTAACGGAGAAATTTTAGTGAAATTTCTGTATAGTCCGCTAATATGTTGGAACTATAAATTTGCTATAATTTCCAATCTTGACCTTTTTTTTAATTTAAGGCAGTGCGCTATTATCATCGAAGTTTTCGTTTTTATTTAATAAACTTTTTAACAGTAATAATCCCACTACATAAAACTAACAAAACAGTCGTTTATTCTTCGTTGTCAGACATGGCAGGGCAGGTCTATCTTCTTCGCTCACTTTGTATTAACTAAAACATTTGGGTGAGAACTTTGCATGGTGTGCTCCACTTCAACCGAAACAAGGCTGCCCTTTGTTCTTTGTCACCATTAAGTCCGATTTAAAATTAAGTGGTATATATATATATATATATATATATATATATATATATATATATATATATATATATATGTTATAATGCATTGGATAAGGATTGACCTTTGGCTATGTTTTGAAATTTCAGAAAGCTCTAGTGTCGTTTAGAGGCTTGTATGTCTAAAAATGATACAGCTTGATTTTCTGGAATTCTACTATTTTTTTCATAGGGATACCTTTATACAGATTTATTTCATTTTTTAATTATTAAAAATAATTTGGTAAAAGTAGGATTTTCTGGGAATAAACCAGAAGATGTAAAAAAAATTCGGATTTAGCATATATAGTAAGCATTATAAACGCTTAAAAAGATTATGTTATAGCTGAATCCACGTACTTTATATAAAAAGGCTTTCTTCTCTCTCTCTCTCTCTCTCTCTCTCGCTCTCGCTCTCTCGCTCTCTCTCTCGCTCTCGCTCTCTCATCTACTGATAGAGACATTTAAAAATTTAATTTGAATTTGTATTAGTTTTATGATTCTTTTACTCTGTATGTCACCGCTACTAAAAAAATACTTTTGGTAACTGTTTTAGATAGTTACAGAAAAATAAAAAAAAACTTTTATGAAAAAAATTGTAGCTTCCTTACCTAAAATTTTATCTTATATAACTAACAGCTTCAGGCATTGTTCTTTTAGAAAATTGACTGGTCAAATATTAAAATTGAATTGCCTCCATAGCACTTCACTAAAAAGTGTGTATTTTTTTTAATTACGTAATGAATTAGTCCAACTTTTCTAAACCA
Source organism: Diaprepes abbreviatus (assembly GCA_034092305.1). NCBI lineage: Eukaryota > Metazoa > Arthropoda > Insecta > Coleoptera > Curculionidae > Diaprepes > Diaprepes abbreviatus. The sequence goes on along the minus strand of JASJET010000268.1, from coordinate 241,361 downwards.
GATTTTAAGTTTGTTTTGTGAACCAAAATTTCGGCAAAAATACCAAATTATTTCTTCAGGAACAAATATCCCTTTAAAGGGTGTTTTTTTTATAGAGGTATAGAACTTTAAGTTGGCAACACTTTTTTAACTGGCGGCCATTTTGTCAGCTGTCAAGTGATTTATGTTTAGTTTGGTTTGGCATTTCAACATGAATAGACTGACGCCTGAATAACGCTTCCAAATTGTCCAAATTTATTTTGAAAATCATGGTTCTGTTCAAAATACGTATCGCGCATTACGTCCATTTTACGGTCAAAATAATCGTCCATCAGAGCAATTAATTCGATTAACTATGGAACGTTTTCGCACCACGTTTACTCTAAATGATTATACGCATCCATAGAGACGTCTTACAGTGCGTACAGAAGAAGTCATTGCTGCTGTACAGCGTAGCGTAGAGGAAGACCCGAATCAGTCTATCCGCCATCGTGCACAGGAATCGGATATGTGTCCATTCATTTTATCGAAGATTTTGCGGAAAGATCTTGGTTTGCGTGCTTACGAAATCCAACTCGTGCAAGAATTGAAGCCAGACGATCACCTAGCAAAGCGTAGATTCGGTGAATGGGCCCAAAACAAGATTGCCGTTGATCCCGATTTTCATAAGCAAATTTTGTTTAACGATGAAGCTCACTTTTGTTTGAATGGATACGTCAATAAACAAAACTGCCGTATTTGGAGTGATGATAATCCTCAAGTGTATGTTGAAACACCGTTACATCCAGAAAAACTGACTATTTGGTCTGCTTTATGGGCTGATGGAATCATTGGTCCATACTTCTTTAAAAACGATGCTGATCAGAACGTTACAGTCAATGGTGACCGCTATAGAGCCATGATTACTGACTTTTTCGTTCATCAATTGAACAACCATGATGTGCAGAAGCTGTGGTTTCAACAAAACGGCGCAATATGTCACACAGCTCGTGCCACAATTGATTTATTGAAGGAAATGTTTGGTAACCGCATAGTTTCACGTTTCGGACCCGTGAATTGGCCTCCAAGATCGTGCGACTTAACGCCGCTAGACTATTTTCTGTAGGGATATGTGAAGTCGCTAGTCACTTGGAGGACAACATTCGCCGCGATATTGTCGATATACTGCCACAAATGTTGGAAAGTCATCGAAAATTGGACCTCCAGATTAGACTACGTCTATACCTCTATAAAAAACACCCTTTACATAGCGCCTCTTACGATCGATCAGCAGCATGGTTTTGCTTCTGGAAAGTTAACCGTGACCAATCTTTGTACTATTGAGTAGTACGTCTTAGAGCGTATTGATTCTGGCAATCAGGTCGATGTCGTTTACACAGATTTTTCCAAAGCGTTTGATCAACTTGATCACGTTGTTTTACTTTCCAAATTGTCGGACTTTGGTTTTAGTAACAATCTTATTAGATTAGCTACCTAATAAACCGCTCTCATTATGTTGATTGCCTTGGTCATAGATCTAGTAATTTGTTTTGGGTTTCTTACTTTTTAACGTTTTTATTAACGATATCACATATGGGTTGAATAACAGCTGCTTACTTTATGCAGACGATTAAAAGATATTCCGGGGCATACGGAATCCTGGCGATGCTTGAGCCTTGAACTGGATCTCATGAAATTAAATGCTTGGTGTCTAAGAAACAAACTACCTGTGAACGTAGACAAGTACAATATTATGTCATTCTCAAGAAGCAGCATGATCCCATAATCATGCTGCATGATTATGGGATCAACGGTGTTTTTCTAAGGCGAGTTAACTATATTAAGGACCTAAGAGTCACGTTTGATTGCAGACTCACATTTGTCAATCATATTAATGATACAGTATTTTAGTGAGATCTAATCATGAATTTCAGTCGTTCCAGGTTATAGTCATGTTATTCTCTTGTACGCAGCAAATCGGAATATGCCTCAGTTATCTGGCAGCTACATTCTGAAAAATTAGAAAAAATTCAGTATCGCTTCTTAAGATTCTTAAGTTTTAAATTTTATCCACTGCCTACTACACCTCGCGAAGGCCTACTGACAAGATTTAATTTCACAACTCTGCTCGGCGCTCGTGTACTTTTTTTATGTAAACTGGTTAATAACAAGATTTTGGTAACTGATTTGCTCCCGTGAGTTCATCTTCATGTTCCAGGGATAACTAGATCTCCAGTATTTTCCTATTTGCCGAAACCAAGAACTAATGTATTACAAGTCTTCCCATTATACCCGATGTGTTTCCTTTATGACCGCTTGAAAGACAAATTGATATATTTTATTGTAATTATTCTGTTGTCAAATCATTTATTTACAATTGTCTGTGATTAACTTATAGACTATGTTATAAAGGGTGTTTTTATAGAGGTATAGAACTTTAAGTTGGAAACACTTTTTTAACTGGCGGCCATTTTGTCAGCTGTCAAGTGATTTATGTTTAGTTTGGTTTGGCATTTCAACATGAACAACGCTTCCAAATTGTACAAATTTATTTTGAAAATCATAGTTCTGTTCGAAATACGTATCGCGCACTACGTCCATTTTACGGTCAACATAATCGTCCATCAGAGCAATTAATTCGATTAACTATGGAACATTTTCGCACCACGTTTACTCTAAATGATAATACGCATCCACAGAGACGTTATACAGTGTGTACAGAAGAAGTCATTGCTACTGTAGAGCGTAGCGTAGAGAAAGACCCGAATCAGTCTATCCGCCATCGTGCACAGGAATTGGATATGTGTCATTCACTTTATGGAAAATTTTGCGGAAAGATCTTGGTTTGCGTGTTTACAAAATCCAACTCGTGCAAGAATTAAAGCCACACGATCACCAAGCAAGGCGTAGATTCGGTGAATGGGCCCAAAACAAGATTGCCGTTGATCCCGATTTTTATAAGCGAATTTTGTTTAGTGTCGTATTTGGAGTGATGATAATCCTCAAGTGTATGTTGAGACACCGTTATATCCAGAAAAACTGACTGTTTGGTGTGGTGGTTTGATCCGTACTTCTTTAAAAACGATGCTGATCAGAACGTTACAGTCAAGGGTGACGGCTATAGAGCCATGATTACTGACTTTTTCGTTCATCAATTGAACAACCATGATGTGAAGGAGCTGTGGTTTCAACAAGACGGCGCAACATGTCACACAGCTCGTGCCACAATTGATTTATTGAAGGAAACGTTTGGTAACTGCATAATTTCACGTTTCGGACCCGTGAATTGGCCTCCAAAATCGTGCGACTTAACGCCGCTAGACTATTTTCTGTGGGGATATGTGAAGTCGCTAGTCTACGCCGATAAGCCCGAAACGATTGATCACTTGGAGGACAACATTCGCCGCGTTATTGCCGATATACGGCCACAAATGTTGGAAAAAGTCATCGAAAATTGGACCTCCAGATTAGACTACGTCCGAGCCAGCCGTGGCGGTCATATGCCAGAAGTCATATTTAAATTATAATGCCAGAAGGTTATCTTTCGAATAAAGTAAATTTCATGTCATTTTAAAAAAATCATCTTTGTTTTATTCCATTTAAAGGTTCTATACCTCTATAAAAAACACCCTTTACTTATTGTACTGTCTGTATTATGCATATAATTTTACGATTTATGTAATTCTGTTCCTTCTCCTTCCCAATAATAGGGATTCTGGTTCTGTAGGGCAGTGTAAATAAATAAAATAAAAAGTGAATATTTGTGAATTTATTGTAGAATCTAAAAATGTAATGATATACAATCTGTTTTGTTAAACAAATTTGAATTTATACACGTAACACTTCTCTGATCCACTATGTATAATATTTTCTTTTTTAACAGAATGCATTTTAAAAAAATAAAATTGACGGGTCCGTGCGATTTTTAATCAAATAAGTGGTGTTTCACATAAAAAGTTGAATGATCCTTTTATCACAATGCTCTATATATATTCCTATGGGAAACATGGATGTTCCAGGCTTCACTCCACCTTCCCTAAGTACCAAGGCGGCTCATTAACTAAGTGCTTTTATCATCATCTTCTCGTTATATTTTTTTATTGACATAAACAAAAAAAAAGTTATTAAGCTAAAAAAACAAAATTAAAGCTATTAAGGTCCCCTTCAAGGTTCTCTTGTAGGTGGATCTAAAAAGGACTTTTACAAATTAGAAATAATAAATAAATAGATTATTACAAAGCCCTGAATTATTGAAAAGAAGGTCGTAATCATTAGGAAAATTATAGATCAGTTAATCTGAGTACAATTCCCGGCAATGTTTTTTTCCTAAACGTAAGTCCTACGCGATATCAAGTAATTTGTATTAATTTTAACCACTGTTATTTGTAAGTTATTCACCTTTATTTATTATGTATGTAATGAAATACGTATACAGAGCGTTACAAGTTCGAGTTTGTCTATGTGGATTATGGATATGACAAAATACTATGGTGGGAAAACTATGTCAGTTCTGAATTTGTTTTAGACAGGTTTTAAGTTATATATATATATATATATATATATATATATATATATATATATATATATATATATATATATATATAAATATATATATATATATATATATATATATATATATATATATATATATATATATATATATATATATATATATATATTACTATCAGTAGAGCGCCTTTATATTGTCATTTTCCATTCATTAGAGCGTCAGGGTGCAAAGAGCGTCAGTATACTGACGCTCTATGCATATCCCATGTAAAAAAGAAATTCACCTTTATAATAATAAAACTAATCTTGTTGCAAAAAATCTCAAGACACGTTATTACCGAAAATATCTAAAAAATAATTCGGAAAGGGTATAATATTAGTTCAAACTAGTGGCCGTAGGAGGCGCTAGCGAAGACAACGTATATTGAATACACCGAAGAATTTCTTATATTTGTTCGCGTACCAGGCGTCTTACAATTTGGCAACACTGAGACGCTTAAAATGGTCCGTTTTTCTAATTATATGTAGCAATAAACTTATTTGTTCTTGTGCAGGGAGTAACATTTGAAAATTCTGAGCTAGAGACTTTGAAAATGAGCCGTATATTTGGTGACGATTACGAAATTATTTTCAGTACTTGCTTTTCGGTAAATAATGCAAATTGAAAGTTTTATTGTTTAATTTTTGTTATTATATACCGGAATTTGAGACCAATCGGGGGATCGTTTCGGAATGGAATTAATAAAATAATTATTAATAATGTTTGGGTTTGATATGTCTGGCGGCAAGTTTAATGTCATCGGATAAATTAATTTTAAATTACCCCAAAATACTTTTGAATTTTTCTTTAAAAATAAATTATCATAGAAAGCTTTCTTTTCTCTTCTTACTACCACAGTAAAACTATTCCTTAGGGTCTTATAGTTTGACCAATCAACAGGATCCCTATATTTCTTAAACGTACTAAGTGCATTATCTCTATCCTTCTTGATAGCTGGCAACGTGTCAGTAAACCATGGAGCATAGGGTCTCGTTATTTTGTGTGTGTGTATATATCCAACAAAATATTAATATTGTCACACATAAAACTAACCTTTACATCTACATCATCATCATATATATTTTTCCATGGAATAGACATTAGATCCATGTAAAACTGCTGAGTGTCCTTGTTTTTGAAGTTTCTAACAATTTTAAATCTTACATTAGGTTTATTAAATTTCATATTAATAAAACAAGATGTTAAATGATGATCACTAAAATGATAAGATTTAACATCCATAGAATTTATTAAGTCCCTATTCGATGTCAAAATATAATCAACAAGTGTTAATGTAGTTGCTGTAATTTGCTATGGCGAAAAATAATTAAAATTAAATTAATGCTAAAATTAAATATGTTAAAAATGCTTTTTTGGGTGTTGATCGCTCCTTCTTTTAGGGCAGTGTCTAGGCTAACATGACGGAGACTATAAGGGTTATATATATATATATATATATATATATATATATATATATATATATATATATATATATATATATATATATATATATATATATATATATATATATATATATATGATGTTAGCGAAAACAACCAGGAAACAACCAAATTCAAAAATAAAACCCCGATTCCAAAAACAATTAAAATTTATATTTAACAATAAGTAAAAAAATAAATGACATACTAAACTAAACTGATACAAGTCTAAAAAAAAAAGCAAAGAAAGTTCATGTCTCAAGGATAGACCCTATTAAAAAATACTGCTTTAGACACCGTTTAAACTTATTTAGAGATTTTAAACATTTAATATTTGTGGGCAATTGATTAAAACTGTTTAGACCCTTAAAGAATACAGACGTTTGTGTTTCTCTCTTTAATACTGGAGGACTATAAAAGTCTTCCTTCGATCTAGTGTCATATGCATGTTTATTTCTATTATAATTAATATGATTTTGTAAATATATAGGAGAACTACCAGATCTGATTTTAAAAATAAAGATCAATGTTTGATAGTGAAAGAAGTCCTCCACCGACAACCACTGCATTTCCCTCAACATGTAGTTAGTTGATGTTCTTCTTGTACTTGAGAGTACTCTCATGGCTCTATTTTGCAATTTTTGAAATCATGCTTTTTCATTTTGATTAAGAAGGAACAAAATTATGGAGCAATAAACAAAGTGCTGCAATACCAGAGTGTTAAACAGGATTGTTTTAGTCCACCTTGTTGAAAAATTAGCACATCTTTGAATATAGCTAATTTTATAAAAGATTATTTTTATTAAGTTATTCGCATGTTCTTTAACTTTAAGTTGTTTATCTATGATTACTCCTAAATTTTAAACTTTTCCACCATTTCAATTGTTTCATTGCCTACTTTAAGAATAGAATCTCCACGAGAAAAAGTTCTGTAATCATTCTCATTGCAGATTATCATTAATTTGGTTTTTTAATTGGTTACAAGAATATGCTACGTGTAACACCAAAAACGCAAGAAACAATGAACAATAACACTATTACTAGTATGACGTCATCTGCGCCAAACGCCAAGTCGTTTAGCTTTAAGTCCAGCTTTAGCCTGGAAAAGCGACATTGAATAACCTTACTTTTTCTATCGTTTAAATGTTTATATTTATTTTGAAAGAATAAATTATCTAGTAGGCCGATTAAGACTAAAATAATGTTTATTTAAACCTAATTAAAAGTGTTGGAATATTAATATGTGTGTATATTAAAATGATGTTTTAAATTACCTAGTGCATACGTATACCTTCAGTTTACAAGATATTTTAATGAAATTAAATATAAAATGTCCTGTAATTGCCCGCAAAAAGTCTTATTAGTCCCAATCACATGGGAAAAATGAGAGTATACTTTAAAATCGGTAGTATCACTGTTTATTATGAAGTTCTAATACCTGAAAGGCGGCTTTCTCATTAAATCCAAACACTTTCGGAAAACGGGATAGCCGATGGCCTCTATGGGAGCAGTGGTGTGGTGTTAAATGCCGGCTCTGCTATGTAAATCCAATCTTAGACACGAAGGCAAAGTCCCGATATAATAAAAACTTTTTGTGGCATGTACCTGTTGGTTTTTAAGGGTGCATCAAGTATTAAAAGTTATAAAGATAGTGTGTCGACTTCTTAGGTGTGATCACTTTCACTACGGTTTATTAAACGAAAAAAAAACGAATTCAATAATAACTTTGTTTATCCTCAATATCTGGCAAAGGATGCCTCAACACACTAAACTGTGGTTTTAGCTGCAAACAGGAATAAAAGTAGTATTGCACTCTTAGGAAATCAGCAAAAAATCTGCTCTCTGGGTTTCTGTCAGTGTTCACAACCAAGGCTTGGTTCAGACTTTCTCTACTAACGCTTCTAGAAATGTCCAGAGCGCCATAAACAAAAGATTAACTACACCCTTGATGATAGTAGCAAAAGTGAAGTGATGCATTTCTAGGCACACTTGAATTTTTTGCAATACCGGTTTTTGATGTGACAAGTGAATAAACTTTTAGCTTTTTATTTAATATTTATTAAATAGACTACTTGATGAAAATAAGGGATTAATTTATGGTGAATATTAATTAATTGTAGGTATTATTCGTATAATTATATATAGTTTTATTCGTATAGTAAAATATTTTTAATTTAGATTATACTTTTGAAAAAGCTTTTCGAAAAAAATTACCATTGACTTAATTTACCATCTTGTATATTTTTTACCAACTTAATCATATATAAACACCCTGTATAATTGCAATCATACCATAATTTGATTAGTTCTAAAGTAGCACATACACACAACATATTGACCAACATCTCGGCATGGACCTTCAGAGGACTTTTACTATTAGAGCATGCAAAAATGCATAACCTTAATTTTGTTCCTTAAAAAATCGTTTTTGTGACAGGCCGTCTTATTAAATACAAGGTTTTAAAAATACGTAATTATGCATTGTGCAGGTCAAGAGGGAGTTTCACTTTTTCTTAATGTTTAGTTACGATTGTTATAAAGAATACTTAAGACAATTAATCATATGACTACGTTCAAGTTGCAATGTTGCACCAACCTTAGCATGATCGTGGATCGTTTAATGTGCAGCCACGTAAAGCTCAACATTGTGAATTGGAATGGACAAGCATTAATGGCAGCGATGCTTCAATTTAATAATATGTAAAACCGGTTAAGTAACATTTCAATATTGTGGAGTCTAGAGTGTACTGTGCAATTATTTTTTCGCGAATAGTTGATAAAAAAATAATGGCACAATTTTTTATGCAGAAAACTGGCTAGGTATAATTATACCTAAAGTCCATAATTTCTGTCAGTGACTTATTTAATATCGGTCACCAAAGCGACGAAGCGGCTGAATAAACATTTTAAGCTACTATAAACGATTCTAAACTTTGCCGCTCTATTAACAGAGCAAAAACTGAAAGCTTGAAAAATATTGTTGTTAAATGGAAATCAGCTGATCACATTTAAAGTAGCATGGTAATGCCGACCAACACGTACTTGATTTCTTATCGCGAAGATGATGAATGTGGCAACACACATATACGGAATGTCCATCCTCAATAGACTTTAAAATAAGCGTCTCAAATGAGTTTTAGCATTATTTGAATATTGTACTGATTTATTATTAATTCATGGATAGATTCTGTGAGTTCACATTCTAATTACTATATTTTCGTTGTATATAGATATTGTGTTGTGTAAAAAAGTTTATTATAGTATATTATAGTGTATATTTGGTGCATATAGGATGATTCTCCGGGAAATTTATGGATCGATTGTGAGAAAACTATAATTAGGATGAATCTGAAAGTTTGATAGTGTACTAACGGGCATGGGGGATAGCCGGCTAAAATATTTTCAAGATGGCGGCACTTCTCGTTATACCGGAAGTAGATGTCAACTTGCTTATTTTAAATGGAACATCTTACATATTATTGCATTTTTGATTTCTACGTGAAATTTAACGATAAATTTTTCCATATGGACGTCTTTATTATTTTGGGCTAGTTTTCTTATAGACAAGATCGATTTTATTAGTCTTTTTATGTTATTTTGAAAATTATTAGTACAGAGTGATCAAAAAAGAAGAATAAACATTATATTGAAAAAATCGTCAAAAGTCTATTTTTTCAAATAGAAAACACTTATTTTTATGATTATATCATATTAAGCATTAAAAATAAGGGTAACTTTGTATAAGGTTGTCTATTTCAAAATTTTATAGTTTTCAAAATATTGGCAATTCAACATTTTTCTATTGTAAAAATGCTATACGGCCTTTAAGTTTTATTATTAGTTGGCCATGACGGCGAGGCGTGGCGAAAATAAAACAATCGAACCTTACACAATTCTCACTATTTCTTACCATTTGACATTCATTAGTAATAATCTTGCCGGAGCGATTAAATTACATGCATGAAGATTATTTAAACTTATTTTTTATGGAGAATGTGATGCGATATCTGAAGAAACAGAAACCAACACTACCAATTCTTAAAAAGATTACAAAAACTTTACGAAGTTTGGACCTATAAAAGCTAAAAGAAATAAACTGATGTCTCACTGAATAACTTTGGACTGTTACCTGTCCAGGGATGGGGGTTTCAGTCGGTAAGAATTCGGTTGATAAAAATCTGAGGAAATAAATTTAACTTTAAAAAAGTTTTGATATTCCCACGAAATTTCATCATTTATTATTTTCTAAAATGCACACGCCACTGGAATTGATTGCCCTGACGGAGCACAAACTGGGGGTCGTTAAGTCACTGACAGAAATTATGGACTTTAGGTATAGTAATGGAACTTTTAGTTCCTCATTATTAGCTTTATTTTCTTTATCTTCACTCAAAAATGTTGTTGCGTTTTGCTCTATAAAAACACTGCGCCTAAGATTAAAAGAATTATTAACAAACTAACGTACTTCTCGTTTTCAGGAAATGTTTTTAATTAGAGACAGTATCATTATCCTTGTAGTAAACTAGATAACCATTTTTTAACAGATTTTCCTCTCCTATTTGATAATTTATCTGTTACATTTCATAATCTTAGATAATATTCTCGGTTGGTACTTAAACTAGAGCATAAAAGCACAAAGTATTGGCCAATATAACGGAATGAACCTTCAAGAAGACTTTTACTATTGGGACTTGGCAAAATGCACAATCTTAATTCCTTTGTTTAAGCAGTTTATAAATCTATAAGAGTATATATATATATATATATATATATATATATATATATATATATATATATATATATATATATATATATATATAGCTTTCTACCTTGAGGTACTTACCCTTGTGGCACTTCAAGTATCTTAAATATTGACCTCTTCTGCTCTATTTGTAAGATATAATTGTTATGGCTCATATGGACAACTCCCGAAACTGACCTTTCAAGAATACAGTATAAATGAACATAATCGATCGTATCAAATTCTTTGGCAAGGTTGGTGAAAAACTCCATAGTTAATAACCAATTACCCATTGATTTATACACGTTCGTTATTAAAAAATTCCCAATATCCTCCGAAGACCTCCCGATCCTGTAACCAAACTGCCTTTCCGAGAAAATATTATATTTTTAGGACATTATTTCTCTTATTAAAATCTAGCTTTATGGTTAGGATAAAATAATAGCAGACTTGTATTAAAATTAATTTTCCTATTTTCTTTGCTGTTACCGGTTTGCAAATTAAATATATTTCTAAATAGCGAATTCAGAAATAATTTTTTTCATATTTTCAAAGGAATTTATTTGCCTTGAAATCCTAGAATCTTGGCGAGCATCAAATACAACTAAAAACTTTGTCACATTCTCACGTCAAACTTTCAATGGCACATTAATACCAATCTGTAAACTTTTGAAGGGTATTTCTACAAGGTTCAGAGAAAAAATAGGTCATATGGAATCAGGCATGTGAAATTCAACAGTGGCGGACGACAAAAATGTATAATATTAATTAATTATTTTAAAAATTTTATCTTACGTTTTTCTATTTTAATTATTGTTTAGGAATGACTATATATATATATATATATATATATATATATATATATATATATATATATATATATATATATATATATATATATATATATATATATATGTATATATATTATGGCGAATATTCTCACGGGTGTGACGTATAATCGAAGGTTTTCGGGTATCCCGTGTATGTACTGAGTCTCTCTCAGGACTGTAAGGCAGCTGACGTTTCGGTGATATCTCATTCACCATACATACATATATATATATATATATATATATATATATATATATATATATATATATATATATATCGTGTATTTTTCTTGGATTATCTTATTTGCATGTATAATTTTTAAACCAAGAGAGGGCTTCACCATTGGTCCTTCCATATTTATGTCACCATATAGGAAAAATATATTCGTGTTGTAGATAATTTGGTTTTGCATTTTTGGAGCCAGAAAAGGCCGAATTATATGGCAATTTGACACAACTCTGGTTCCTCCGTTATCGGTATTTGGTGTATAATAATTAAAACCAAAAACATTCTGCGACACCGTATATAAATTTTTCAAAGCGACGTGTTTTGCAGGCTGGAAACCGACTGATGCTTGCGAGTTCTGGGCAGCTGGTATTGTGTACTCGTCGCGCTTTGTAATTGGTTCGTTGTTTTCGACCAATCATAATGCGTGTTTGGCTGTATGTCAAGGGACCATCTGTTTCCTGTATTTCGTGATGTTTTTCTATATTTTCCATGATAACTTTTTTGTTGGGTTGTTTTTTGGGGTAATTTTGGTTTTACTCGAAAATTTACTAATATGTTGTTTTATGTAGTTAGTAGTTTTTGGTTATCATCTCGGTTGTTTAAGTTTTTTGATCTCTTCTCTATTTCTATAGCTTCTTTGATAATTCTTGTTGATAGTTGGTTACTGGGTGCTAGCATTTTGGTGTTGTTAAAATCTATTTTATATCTTGGGTTTTTGACATGTTGGGGTAGGGAGGAAGTGGATTGTTTGTATCAGACCACGTTGAAGTGTTGATCCCTTTGCGCGCTGATTTTTCTGTTGTTCTGTTCACCGCATGGGATTTCATAGACTCCATGATTTTTAAGTGGAATTTTGTCATTAGTTGATGGTAAAATGTCCTCTATTTTCCGGTCTGTTTTGAAAACGGCCTAGATATTGTGTCGTTTTAGAATTTTTCTATTTTGGTCTATGGTGCCCTTGACATAAGATAGCAATAATTCTGTTAGAATTTCTCTAGGAAAGTAAGGAAATTACAGCACTGAATGAGAAATAATCTTTAAATTTGAACCTTTTCTCATTATTTCGATTAAATTAGGTCGCATTTCTTGATTTTAGCAGTACAAAATTCTGAATTTAGATTATAGTCAGAAAGTCAAAAGGGATCTTCTGTAATAATATACTTCAAGAAATGCTTTTTTTCTTGAATTTTAGAAATTTCGAAAAATATCTGGTGGACATGGGTACCCTGGTGGGGAACAACTTACGACGTTGGGAAAGTTTTTCTATATTCTAAATATAATACAAAATTAAAACTATTTGGGATTTTCTTCGTTGTGCTGAAGAAATATATTTCAAATTATAACATTAAAGCCCAAATAATCATGGAATTTCGACATTTAATTGTTATTTTTACTTTATTTAACCTATAATTGTCGGTTTTTGTGGGAGAAAAACAAGATTCTGAGCTTAGTTTCTAGATAGAAAGTTAAAAATGGGCCGTTTTTCTTAATTTTTTTTCTGCATTTTGTTCCATTCTTTTTTTTTCTGAGCGTTTGGATTGTCTTGTCTGTATACCTGTTGTTTGTTAGGGCTTCCGTGAGCGCTTTGATTCTATTATCTTTATTTTCTTTATGTCAGGGACCAACGGGATAGATTCTTTGCTACCGCAAAAAGTTGTGCCGGATAGAAGTAAGAATCTGCTTGCAAATATCTGTTTGTGCAGCAAGTAGATTCCCACCACCACCCGGCACAAATTTTTGCGGTAGCCAAAACCTTAACCCATGCTAAACATTTGTTCTGATATTCGTAAAAATTAAAAGTTATAAAGTTATACATAAATTTTATACGACATATCCTTCCTTTGCAGTAAACGAATTTCTATTCAATCTCTTGCTTTTACACCATATGAGAGAAAGAAATGTAAAGAAGTGGTAAAGAGTTAGACAAAGAGGTAAATATAATTGCATTCAAAATTAAGCGCTATAAATTTCAAGATAACCTTCTCCAACAAACTATATTAATTTTTATGTAGTAATTATCTCTAAATCTATTGAAAATATAAACTAAATTCTATTTATCTAACTACGCTAATGGCTCAAGGGTTTAGAAATCGCAAGGCCAACCTTGATTTAATAATAAAGCTCAACTCGTCAATGAGGATACACTCCAGCATAATTTTGTTCGCACTTCGTCCCCATTACTAGAGAGCGTGTTTACTAATATATTCTAATTTTAGGTAAAGGGGTTTTATTATGGAAACCTTTGATTCCCATTCACATTAAAACTTTCGAGATCCCTCTATTATCCTCATATAATTCTAGAAAAAAAATATATGAAAATAATTTATTTGAAATTCCGTAGGCTTACTTTGATATTAGAACTACTCCGAATTAAAAATTATATACCATTAAGGTTTACAAATGGCTGGTAAACTTAAGTGTTCTGGTGAAATGAGAGCCTCGATATGGTTCTCGAGGACCCTCAATCCTCGAAGTTGTCTTAACAGTTTTTATGGATAAATTCTTCCAAGAAGGTGATGTTCATTAACACAATAAAGACAAAAGGCAAGGTAATCAAACAAAATAATAAAAATCCATGAACAATGTGCAACTTTTGCCGAATATCCCAAAAATTGGATTAAAAATCTCGGACACACGTTGCTTCCACACATCGGCTGGTTAAGATCAAAATTGACGAGGAAAACTAATTTTTCTTCCCAGGTAAAATATTTACTTCCAAAAAAAAACGGGAAAGAAAAAATCACCCATGATGGAGTTGACCAGTTTGACAACAATTGTACGTAGTACAATATTCAAGTACGATTGAAACTGTCAAAGTAACTTTATTAACCAACAAATAAAAATAAATAAAATCAAGCTCTCGGCATATCTCCTGAAACCAATGTGAACTCTAGATAAAGAGATCACAATTAACATCATCCTGTGGTAGATCAAAGTAGAAGAATTATTATACTATTAAATTTTGGTACAATTAAATAAAATTCCCTACATTAGCCCATAAAGAAAGAACCCCTAGTCGATAAAACATACCCCTATACTTTAGGCCATTTCGAGCAAAGCATAAGCTACCTGCCCAAATTTCCTTCCGCAAGTACAGAACATACAGAGCAGAACCTGCGCTCAGCATCACTATGACCCAAAAGAATACTCTTTAGGCGGTGTAGAATTCCTGAACGATGCAAAAAATAATTCCCGGAATGATGTTAAACAGAAACCTAGAAAAAAGGACGGTACGGTGAATAGACTTCTATAAAGAAAACAGCCAGGTACTATGTAACAGAATATTAACGTAATTAAAACTGTATTTGTAGTGTAAGAAGGTAGGATAAAAAAATCAGAGGTGTAAAAGAAATCAAACAGGAAATGGGGCTACCATGGTTCAAAATATAGTAAAGCTGGAAGTACAATAAATGGATTGTTTTTATACAAGGGATTAATAGGAAATTCCAAAGGACACTGTTACTGTGATTGCCCATATCGTGAGTATTTGCATAAACAAGGTAAAATTAACAGAATTAGTTATAATGAACCTAAATGGAATTTTGAACTGTGACAAATAATCCTTATTTACTGAAACAAGTTGGGTAAAAATTCGTAAAGAGTGACAAGTATGGAAATTATTGTTTTTTTTTTGAAAAAATTTCGATAGTTACCCCCTATTTCGAGGTCGTAGAACACGATTTTCAACTTAATTTTCCACTATTTTTCCTCATTTTTCCGGAAAACTCAAAACAAGAAGCGTCACTTCCCAAAGCACTTTTATTTCAAACACCGAATTTACGTATTTATTTTCAATGGAACCAGTTAAAATATATTATATGTAATATATTTCAATTACTTTTGCACAAGTTTGGGCAAACCAATTTAAAAAAACTTGTATTTTCAACGAAAAATCAAAAATACGTCTCGAAAACGCCATCAGCCGTCAGACTATCTAAACTAGCCGCCGGATCACGTAAAAAAGACGCAACGCCAGATGTAAAAATTTTTTCGTGATATAAACTATAAAATTTGTCCTCACTCAATAACATAGTTTATTTTTTTTTTTAATATTTAAAACAGTTCTTGAGTAAAAATAATTTTAAACATTCAAAACTTTTGGTTGGTTTTGGTTAGGGTAATAACTCCGATTAGAATAAATTTTAATAAAATTTAAGAATTCTTTTTAGTTGGTGCCATTTTGGTTTTGGCTCTTTTTATTTGTTTTTGATAATTTTCTTGATTTTACAGTAAATCTAGAGGAGGGTGCCATTTTGGTTTTTTCTTTTGATTGATTTTTGATAATTTTCTTGATTTAAGTGCAAATTTGTTTTTCATAATTTTTTAAATTTTTTCTGTAAAAAAGTGCAAATTTATGAATTTGTATTGGAAGGTATTATTTTGGTTTTTGATAATTTTGGTGTTATTTCCCATAAAAAAAAGTGCAAATTTATGAATTTTTAGTGGTGGTTACCATTTTGGTTGTGTTTTATTGTGATTTTTTTGACAATTTGCTTGATTCTTCCAATAAAAAAAGTACAAATTTATTAATTTTTATTTAATGCAGATGCTTTTATTAGTGTTTTTTTTAACGGAAAAATCAAGAAAATTATCAAAAAGAAATCAAAAGAAATAAAATCATAATGGCACCCACTTCTAAATTTACTCTAATCCTAATTATTATCTTGGTTAGTACAGGTTTAGCTTGATTTTGGTTAATTTGGTAAACAGAAACTAACCTGAACTAATGAAAATTGACCAAGATTTACTCTTGGCATACACTTTAGAATTTATCCATTACAGTTAGCAACATAGTTTAATATTTATAATGTATAAAAAAGGGTAAAATTAAGCTTAACAATCTAAAATTTTGGGTTAGCTCTAGATAGTACAGATTTAGCTCGGTTTTGGTTAGTTTCAAAAACTGAAATTAACCTAAACTAACCTAATTGACCTAGATTTATTAATAAAAAAACACTTTCTGCTAACGGACATAAGCAATATGATCAATTCATATTATCCCTTTAAAACTACTGGTATTTGGAGGGAAACAGACAAAAGCAACTATATTTCTTAAAACGTTTAATATTTAGAGTCAAAATCGCACATCAAAGGCATAAACATTTATAGTACTTTAATAATCAAAGGAAAGGAAAAAATTCTTATTCCAATTCAAATAGAAAGAAAAGAATATAAGTGAATTTCAAAAAAATCGTTTTTGCAATCTGGCAACATGGCCAATTTTAACAAGTATGCTATCTTTAGCTAAACTATGCAAGCTATTATTTATTGGTGGCAGCCGTTTTGTTTTTATTTGTTGTGTTTTTTCTCGTGATAATTTTCTGGATTTTTTCGACAAAAAAAGTGGATATTTTTGAATTAATATATTATACAGAAGGTTCTATCAGTGTGGAGTTTATGGTTGTAACAAAAGTTTAACGATTTAATGAAAAAAATTGAAACTAAAGTAAAAAGTGATTTTCCATATTTTTCGCAAAATCGAAGAAAAATTATGGAAAACCGAGATCAGAATCGTATTCTACGAGCTCGAAATAGGGGATATGTATCAACATTTTTTCAAAAAAAAAAACGTCATTTTCCTGGCATTTTACGAATTCTTACCATCCTTATTTACTGAAACAAATTGTACTGGAAATATCATCCTGGTATATTTATCTCACCACACGTATCAGGAAAAATATTTTCTATTTTTGATTGACCTAAATGATAGTAGATACCGATTTATGCTTATTGAGCCTATTTATTCATAACCTGAATTTGTAATTTCTAATTCTGCTAGGACTTTTCTAAATCTCAATTGGCATCCAGAATTAGCAAAAGAAAAAGAAACTAGCGACGATGTAATTTTGTGATTTTTTTTCAAAATAACAACGAAAAAACCTCTCCATGGAAAATAGACTTTCATCAGTAACAAAAATGTAACATTGTTTTTTTTTTGCTGGAATCTGTTCATTTTGGCATCCTATAAAACGGTTTTTTAAGTTTATCTCGAAAAGTAAAAGTTGTATCGAAAAATGTTTCAAACAAAAGTTGTAGAAAATTAAAGAAAAACCCATCGATTCATGTAATATAAGTTATAGGTGGCGCCACTAGTTATCGAGATATATTTTTTTTCGACAAAATTTATGGTTTTGGTTTCTTTTAATGAAAGACATTTATTAACAAATTACCGACTTAAAATTTAACATAAATATAAGTATTATCATTCTAAAAAAGTATGTCAATCCCTGAATCTGTGATTCTTTTATTTTCTGAGAAATTCGATGTCAAAATTGAAAATCCAACCAAATTTTCCGCTTTCCTAATTAAGATACAATATTCAATTTTAATGGAAATTGTTTATATTGTTTTATATTTTGAAGATTTATTAAAAATTTTTTTTTCAATCGTAGGCCGAGAAATTTTGCAAAAACCAATTTTTGCACCAAAAAAATTGCGATAACTTTTCACCCACAATTCCTGCAGCAAAAGGAACAATAATTTGCCTACGGATTGGAGTTGGGAAAGATCTGAAGTTGGATTACGACCAATTTACTCAAAGGACGAATGCATTAATACATACCTTTACGTGCTCATGCAAAACAGGTTGTACTAATAACAAGTGTACACGTTAGACTCATGGTTTGAAATGTACAGATTTGTGTGAGCACTGTGTTGGACAGTGCGATAATTCCTCTGAAAATTTTATATCCTGCGATTTAGAAAACGATGATGACAATTCAGAGGAAATTTAAAATATGTGTGAGAATGATTTTGACTATGAAAATGTTAATAATGATAAAAATGATATGTACAATAAAATTGGGAATAATGATGAAAATGGTATGTGCGATGTAAGAGTAATAATTGCGATGATGAAATGGACGCCGATTGCATAGAAGTAATAGAAAAAAAAGCAAGATGAATGTATAATTGATATATTGTATTTGTATGATTTTTGTGCGTAATTTTAATGTATTATTAAATATTTATATGATGTATTATATTTATTATTATATTTTTATATGATTTGCTTATTGAAATTTTCGTAAAAATTTTGTTGATAAACTATTAGGTAAAAAGCAGTATAATATGTAATATATAACTGAATATTTGTATGATTTTCTCTCTAATTTTTTGTAAAAATTTTGTTAATAAACTGTTAGATAATAATATAAAGGAAAAAAATAGTAGAATATGTAATATATAATTGAATATTTGTATGATTTTCTTTATAATTTTTTGTTAAAATTTTGTTAATAAACAAATTAATAATTAATATGACTAAATAAATTGTTACTATCATATAAATTAATAAAACAACATCAATATTATAAATATTACTTGTGAACAATGCGCCTGAACTATGGTAACCCGCCGACAGCGGCCTGCAGCAGCTATTTTCGATTAGATTCGGCCTAATTTTCGAAAGTTCACAGATCGTATGGAAGTGTATTTCTTGGATCCAGAAAATTCACAGGTAAAGTACAAGTATTAAAAAGCATCTTCTGCAAATTTGAGCCCTTAATATTTTTTTTGCCACGCCATTATGAATTTTTGAAAAAAAATACGTTTTTTTCACCCTAAATTAAAATTTTCTTTTTTTTTGAGATTGGAAATGATACATCTAAATCCAATGCAAGCATTAAAAATTCTTTATCTCCATTCGGTGAAAAGTTATTGCAATTTTTTTGAAGCACAAATTCGTTTTTGCAAAATTTCTCGGCCCACGACTGAAAAATTTTTTTTAATAGATCTTCAGAATATAAAACAATACAAACAAATTCCGTTAAAATTGAGCATTGTATCTTAGTTAGGAAAGCGGAAAATCGAGGTTGAATTTTCAACTTTAGCATCGAGTTTCTCGGAAAATAAAAAACTCACAGATTCCGGGTTTGACATAATTTTTTAGAATTTTAATATCTATATTTGTGTTAAATTTTAAATCGTTAATTTGTTAATCAATGTCATTTTTTTTTTAAAAACAAAAACCGTAAATTTTGTCGCAAAAAAAATATCTCAATAACTAGTAGCGCCACCTATAACTTATATCACATGAATCGATAGGTTTTTTAATTCTCTACAACTTTTGTTTAAAATATTTTTCCATGAAACTTTTACTTTTCGAGATAAACTCAAAAAACCGAAAATCGTGACCATTTTTGGTCCGCCATTTTTTTTGCACAGGTCTTTCAGAGTTACCATCGAGATATGTTTTACAGCATGCCGAAATGAACACATTCCAGCAAAAAAAAATCAATGTTACATTTTTGTTACCAAAACAACTCTTTTTTTATTTAATTTCCATGGAGTATTTAGTAATCACATTTCCATTTACTTCAAAAATTTTAGAAATAATTTACGTTATTTAGTAACAATAAGGAAAAAATTTAAATGGCGTGACAATATTATATTTAATAATTAATACTTACACTACAAGAGTCATTTGCGATAACTTGCAATTTGTTAATTGAAATAACACGGATAAAAAACAATAATACTAAAGTGTTGAAATATACCCATAAACAACACATATTACTACGTTTAAGTTGTAAACATTCCCCGTAATTAACCGACTAATTGAAAACTTAAACGGCCCAGATTGTAGATTCGAAGGATACGAAGCGTAACGAAAATGAATTTCGAGCAAAATTTAATTTTCAGGTTTAAACCGTTTAGCTTAGGGCAAGGACGTTTTACACACGCTAAATGAGTCCTTAGGATTTCATTTTTCTATTTAATAAATATGCCATTCCGTTTTATAGCCCAACAGGTAAAATTTGCCTTTAAACAGCTGTAATTCTGTTAAAAATAAGTAACTGAAGGAGATTCGATATGTTCTAATTTCTCGACAAATTGAGAAAGAAGTCAGTAAATTGTATTTAAAATTTTTTCGAAAATAAACAGTCATATTCACTAAAGAGTTTAAGTCCTAAAACTGATCTCGTTGCTATGGAAATTATATCTAGTTTCCCAATTTTACTTTGCTCATAGTAATAAAAATAAACAATTAAACTTCTACCTCTACCGTTCGTCTGGACTGCTGATGGTTTAGAGCAGGCGCGGATCCAAGGGGGGGGCGGTGGGGGGCGATCGCCACCCCCCCCTTCAAGAGCCTTGAGTTCAGGAAAATAGATCCGATTTTGCCTCGTACACTATAGTTTATTCAAAAACTAGAGAGAGTAATAAATATATTTGGATGTGTGAAGTGCTAAAAAGGATTTTAATCCTTGTCATAGGCATTGGAAGGAGGTTTATTTTATCACTAAGTATTTATGGCATAGAATATTATTTCGGTAATAAACTTAAAATAAAAAGTTTTTATAATATTATTTTATTTCTTATGATTTTTTAATAATTCACATACATTAGAAAGTATAGATATTTTTGACATATTTAACACAAATCATAACTGTATTTTTATTATTTTTAATTTTGAAATAGAAACCATTTTAGCCACATTCACACTAAAACGTAGCGTTTTTCTCTCAAAAAATTCTAAGTTATAATTTAAATACTTACAAAATACCCGTTGTCAAAAATACAAGAAGTTTAACATATATAAAAAAAAATTCGTCTTTATAATATTAAAATTTTTTTGGGGCTATCGGTTATTTTATTATTAATTAAAAACATTTTTAGTACATTTGAGGTTTCAGTTTATTTATTTTTTAAACCATCTGCAGAATAACAATTAAACACTAAAAAGGGATTCAAATGTAATTAATTTTTATATGTTACAGAAAATTTAAATAATAAATTGTGTTTACGCTGGTAAACACTACGTATCTAATTCGTAATCAAAGTCAGTGAAGCCATCTTCGCTCAAATTAACTATAATTGGTTCCTTTATCTCACCGATCATGAGATCGAGTTTCCACATTTTCTTTTATTCTTTTATTATATGTATTTTTCCCAATTTTCTGCAGTAACTTTATTCAAAAAAATCTTCCAAAAGGTCAGTTAAATTACTAATTTTGTAAGTTGTGTTATTTCTAGCAACTCTACCTTTTACTTGAGAGAGATATTTTCCTCTCTAACGGACATTTTCCGGAAGATCTATAAGAACCGATTTCCTCTCTGGTTTTTCCCAGCAAAAATTAATTTCTCTGAGCAATTTCCAGAGCTCAGTTCTTTTAATTTGCAGTAAATCCCGATCTTCATTGATTTTAGTTAGAATTTTGTCGATGGTAGAGATTTGCTTCTCATAATAAAATGTATGTACAACTCCTTTCATTGCAGTTTACATCTCTTCTTCCAACGAAGTTTTCCGTCTGCCTGTGATCAAATGTGGCTTGGGAGTACTGACAATTCCAAGGGTTTTTTTCTCCTTCAGTATTCGGTACATAGTAGATTTTCCAACTCCTGTCATGTTGGAACACAACTCAACAACGCTATCAACATTATTATCTAGATATTGATATCTTAAGGCATCATAAACATTCATCGTAATAAGTTTTTCGTTGAGGAAAAAATGCCCTGGTTTAACGATTTTGAAATAAATATATATGTGGAAGCCATATCTTTTGGGTATCTCACTAATCTCAAATAATATATGTAAACAAGTACAAACAAGATAAATCACTAAGGACACACTGTAAGGTGTACTTTGCTCACTGACAGAAATTAAATTGAACTATCAGAAATTTTTTTGTTGAGAGAGAGCTTTGAGTTCAGGAAAATACAACCGATACTGCCTTTTATACTAGGAATGTGTATGCTGCTCGCACCCTCCTCCCCTGTCATCAACTTGTTTTTTCTTGTGATCGCCCGCCCCTTCTCCAGGAGCTTCAAATTCAAAAAAATAGACCTGACCCTGCCTTTTACACTAGAAATGGGAATGTTGCTGGTGTCTCTCCCCCCCCCCCCCGTCGATAACTTGCCTTCGCTTACTATACTGTACTTTTGTGATATCACCGCCCCCCCCCTCCATAGAGAGAGGCTGGATCCGCCACTGGTTTATAGTCCACCATTAGGTTCTGCAGGCAATATTCTGCCCACACATTCCGGAATGAAGAGGATTGCCTCTGTGAATTTCACTCTGGTTCATTATATATATCATATCCAAGCACTATGGAGATGGAGATCATCCTGCAGGTCATTCTCGGAAAGGTACATAGACGACTGTAAATAAAAAGCGACGGAATGAAGACTTTCTATGATCTCAAAGCAAATTCTGGAGGATTCATGGTTGGTGAAAAAGTGTGGTTGTACAATCCAAAAAGAACCAAAGGGCGTTCACCAAAGCTTCAGAAGTCATGGGAAGGACCGTACAACGTAGTGACCTGATTTAACGATCTGGTTTAACGAATTCAGAAAAGCCCCCCATGCGAAGATGATAGTTGTGTATCGTGACATATTGACCCATTATCAAGATCAAGAAGGTTGATAGGGACGATCAATACTTGAAAGCGGGCAATAAACGGACTTTATAGTAGTATACACTTTATAGTATTAGTTTGTATTTCTAGTTTGTACGGTTTAGGTTTATTTATTAATTTATTTAATTAATTTTACCGTTTTTTTTAACATGGAACGCCTTTGTTACAAGGTCTAGAAATCACCGGATTATTCCTTTTTTTATATTTATTACACCATGTAGTAGGTGGTATAAGGGTATAAAAAGGGTCCAGATCGGCTTTCGGGGACAGTATAGTTTGAGAGCTCGTAGAGGCAACTTGAATTAGTTTAACAAGTGTCACAATTTAGGTTGACAATAAAAAGCTTTCTAAATAACAGAGTGTGTTCAATAATACAGTGTGTGTCTAAAAGACAGGAAGTCCGGAACAATAAATATATATATATATATATATATATATATATATATATATATATATATATATATATATTGTAGCATTTAAATTTACCAGTTTGCATCAATGATACATGTTTTTAGAAATATGACATAATTTGTATATTTTTACCTGATTAAATTTAATTATTTATCCTGTAATTTAAACTAGTAAACATGGAATTTGTTTTTTTTGTTCACAACTCTTTTGGTCTTGTAACTTATCACTCTTTCTTCTTAACAGAGTTTGTAAATTGCTGTAGTTTATATATCACATTATTTGGTTTGAATTTAAAAGTCGTAAAATATTTTATTTTTAATAAATTCTCATTTGTTTAAATTCCATTTCAGTATCAAAAATATAAGGTTATAGTCGATAATATAGTTCAGTTAGCATTTGTTGTGGATGTATACCCGATTCGTTGACACGAGCACGGCATGTCGAGACCCATCATTTAAGGTTGAGTATACAGTATGGAATTTGTAGCAATTTTTTTGAACTTTGTTTGAATCATGATTAGTAACTTTGGACTGTTTGATCATAATTTTCTTTTTGATAATTTTCCATGGCTTGCCAATATTTGATGTATTACCTGGTAATCAGTGTAAGTTCGGAACTAGGTTAGAGTGCTCCAGGTTGAGAATAAGGTTGATAAAAGTAACTACAAATATCCCTAAGATTTGTCACGTCTGGTGGCAAGAGAGATTTTCATTTTCGTTCCCTTTACTGTTGAACCGTCGAAGGCAGTAGACCAATCCTGCCATTAGCTTTGAAAGGGCAGACCGTCAAGTGTTTTTTTGTTGAAGTCCACTAATCAATGAGATAAGATTTTGCCCCTTATCTTTACGAACATGTAAAAATAACATTTTATTTCAGGGCTATCTGATGCAAATTCTTTTTCATTTTTGGCTACATCTCATTCCTTTTACTGTGATTTCCATTCTGATTTTCTCGGCTGTTAAGGCTTTCCGATTGTTCCGGCTATATTTTTCC
Source organism: Diaprepes abbreviatus (assembly GCA_034092305.1). Taxonomy (NCBI): domain Eukaryota; kingdom Metazoa; phylum Arthropoda; class Insecta; order Coleoptera; family Curculionidae; genus Diaprepes; species Diaprepes abbreviatus. The sequence goes on along the minus strand of JASJET010000268.1, from coordinate 216,851 downwards.
TGTCCGCGTTACCACGACGAATTTAACCCTCACCCTGCGTTTGGTTGGTGAGTTGGGATTGGCCTTGTGAAGCCCCCATTCATCCACAACAACAACAGGAATCCTAACAACAGCGCTGGATCAAATAAATGGAAGTGAGAGGTACCATAGCATAGACCAGGTAGGAGAAAACTTTAATTTAGAGAATTGGAGCTCCACATCAATTTTTTACATACAAACAAAACAATATAAATATATTTTCATTTGATATAATAACATGTAAGAACTTTTTGATAACTTTCTTTATAAAAAATTACTTTATTGGCAATTAAAGGTTCTAGAACGTTTGCGGCCAAATTTTATATAACCTTTTAAAACGATATAACACCAACAGTTATCAAGAAAGAGTATGTAAAAAAATTGTAGGTACCAATCTAATTTATGTGCATAATAATTTTTTTGGAATAAAATGGAATCGTTGTTTTGTATTAATTAAGTCGTTTCATTATGGAGCTATACACCAGCAGTCAATAAATTAAAATCATTCCTCATACCTATGTGTTTTCCTGTTTAATCACTAGGTAAGTAACACAGATAATGTAAAACAGGTGGCGCCTATTGGATAATCAAAGCAGAGCACAACTATCTCTAAAAGAGATACGAACCTAGCCTCCGACATATTGAGCTGCCGTACGAATCCGTTGCCGTACCCTGTAAAAAGGGAGACGCTGCAAAATATATATATATATATATATATATATATATATATATATATATATATATATATATATATATATACTGGTTGATGGTTTCTTATGATCGAGGTGTCAAAATGTTTGTCTTTTAAAAAATTGGTGGTGTTTTGAAAGATTCAATATGACGTATAAAATATGACGGCTCTAAGCTGGCATTCCACGTTAAATTTGAGAAAAAGTTTAATAAAATTGATGTAATCCTTAAAATATACCTTCTAATTAGGTTTAAAATACTTTGATGCTATACCAACATTAAACAATACCAAAAAAAAAAAAAAATGGCTGATCCAATATGGCGGATTCAAGACATAATAAATCTATCTGAGTTATGAACGGGTTTTTGGTGAAATGCTCGGTATGGGGGTTTAAAGCATTTCTGATTTAAAATATATTATTTAAATTCAAAATGGCAGATTCAAGATGGCAGGCGAAAGAATTAAAAACACATGAATCTGAGCAAATATTTGTACCAAGGGGTTTTTGGGGTCGCTGATTTCAAATCTGAGGTCGAATTTAAAAAATTCAAAGTGGCCAATCTAAGATGGCTTCTAAAAATTATATAGTTACAAATTTTAGTGCAAATAGTACCCTTAGTACAAATTTTTGTTCAGATTCATGTAATTTTAATTTTCTTGTTCACCATTTTAGATTCGTCATTTAAAATTTTTCAAATCTGACCTCAGATTTGAAATCAGTGACCCAAAAAACCCGTAAATACAAGTTTTATCTCAGATTCAAGTAATTTTAATTTTTTCGTCTACCATCTTGGATCCACCATTTTGAATTTTGGTATTTAAATAATATACTTTAAATCAGAGACATATTAAATTCCCATACCGATCATTTTACCAAAAATATCCAAAAACCCGTTCATCACTCAGCAGATAGATTTATGGGGTCTTGTATCCGTTATACTGGATCCGTTGACAGCTTGGTGATCTCTTTAACTATGTCCCCTACTTTCATTCTACTTCTAATCCAGTTCCACCTGTTTCTGTTCTATTAAGGAACTTGAACTGTTTTCACGCTATGGCACTGAAACCAGATAACGTTGATTTCTTTTCGAAAATGTGGCAATAACGCCAACAAATTACATCCTTTTAAGGTCCAGCATCAATCAAAAAATATCAGTCCCCAAACATAGGTCTTAAAATGTAGCACTCAATATATAGCTTACAAAATTTTGCCCCAAAATATCGATCACAAAATATAGATTCCAAAATAAATCAGCTCCAAATTAATCTAAGATTATAAGCACAAAAAATCAGGCCCATAGTATGTTTTTATTCGTGTTCTCCACCAAACGTCACGTCGTTTTAGCCATTATATTGAATCCATATTTTTTTAAAAATACGTAACAATTTTTACATTCGTTGGCATTTTCCTCCACTTTTTTTTTAAACATCATCATCATTAAGAAAAAATGGAAGGATCTTCTATACAATAATATGGGAATTTGATTGGTAATTCTCGAGTTGGATTACATTATTTGAAATTTAATTTCTCTAGAATTAGAGTTATACATCTAAACTTACAATTATTATTAATAAAATAAATGCCATTTATTGCCTTGTGTTTAATCACATCAAAAAAAGCTCGATAATTTTTTAATGCATCCTGTTGTTAACCACGATGTGTGTATTTTTACAAACTTTATGTATTTTTTAAATTCATTTTGTACAGTAAACATTAAGAGGAAAATATCACCATCTTTCTGACTTTTATCTTAATTTTACGACCCTTTTTTAATGCCTAAAAGCTTTTTTCAGTTTTTGCTCAAGTTGAATGAACGGCGGTTTATAAAAAAAATATTAAACGTTTTTTTCGCAGGATAAGCTGATAGATATAGTACGTTTGACCAAAATAGAAGATACGTCTTAGATGTTATTGAAATACTTATTTTTGTTAATTTGGATCTATTCTAATACACAAAAATTATACCACATTTAATAATAAGATTAAATCAATACAATTTACCAAATAGTTTTTGATGCATCGTCGTCATTGTCACTGAAGCGGGATCTTCTAGTTCATGTTTGGCTTATGTAATTGGGCTTATTGTTCTATTCATCTACTAAAAAACATTATTTTTGTTGGGTAGTTTTAGAACTTATTTTTGCACTTATCAGCTTATACTCTTAATTACAAAATCATGCCAATATGCCAATTTTTGCAATATCTAAGTTTTAAGTTGATCATATTTCATAATTTAACAATTTTATCAGTTTAACAAAAAATTGTGTAAACCAACACAATAACCAAAAAACATAGGAGCGCAATTGTTGCCGTCTACGGCCCTAATGAACCTGAACTAACCTGATTGGAACTAGTTGTGCTAAGATACGTAAATGATACTTTGGAAAAAATAATCGGAAACGACGGAGAAGTGAAGGTAAACAAAAGCAGACTACCAGGATACTAAGAGCATTAAAACCATAATAAACTATATAATTTTAAAACAAGATACTAAATGGTATGAAAATTAATATAACAATATATAGGGAATAGAGCAAAATTAGAAATCTACTACAAAACAACGACCAGATAAATATGAACGTTAACACAATGAATGAAATATTAATAGCAGTCAGCAATCATAGAATCGGCTAGCAAAATAAGCTCAAGTCAAAGAATACCCAGCAATTCATTCTCAAATACAAACTAAACCAAAGAAAGAAACAATACAACAAAATAAACGGAACAACATCGATAATTTAAAACTGAATAAATTGCTAAGAAAAATTATCAAACAAAACGATTTAAAAAATGAAGAAGAAAACATAAAACAAGTAATTGAAAGAAAGTAAAGCAAGAAATTCCTGAGACAAAATTTACAAAAAGGCACAACTACAGTACTAAAGAACAAGAAAGGAAATGAAATAAGAGCGAGGGACATAATAAGTGAAAGAAATAAAGGAGTATTACGAAAAGAAACGTAAACGAGGAAGAAATGCCAGAGATTTAAGCGGATGAAATAAGAAGCGCATTAAATAATATGAAAAATCAAAAAGCACCAGACAAAGATAATTGAAGAAACTGCTATCAGACAGAGGAGTGGAAATCATCAATACACTAAACATATTATTAATAAATGCCTAACAATCGGAAAAATTGCTAGAGAATGGAAAGATGTTACAACAGTTTTACTCTATAAGAAGGGCGACAAACAGGATCTCAAGAACTGTAGATCTATAACAGTTTTATCCCAGATTTATAAACCCCTGTCATGAATAATACTCAACAGAATAAACAACAAAATAGAAAAGTATGTATATGCCATGAGCCTGGAAAATTATTAATAGAAAAGTATGTATATAGCTCTAATAGACTAAGGAAAAGCTTTCGATTAACTTGCAATTAGGGCAATTCAGCAATCCTTGAGGATACCGGAATTAATTTTAGATATAAGTCGCTCATTCACGACATCTACCAAGAACAGAAAACAAGTATAAAACTCACCGAAGAAATGGAATCTATACCATCCTCCAGACTATTTACGCTGATTCTAGAGGACGTGTTCCAAAACCTGAGCTGGGAGGAAAAAGGTATCAATATAACCGGGAACGATTAAAATCATCTAAAATATGGTGATGATGTAATATTATTTAGTTTAAACAGCACACAATTTGAATCGATGATAGAAGAATTAAACAAAAGCTCAAAAAAGATCGGCTTATAGATAAACATTTCTAAAATTAAAGTACAAATTCAGAAGAAAAAATGAACATATGAGTAGAAGAACAATTTTGAAGCAACAAACAAAGCTCAATAAGCAGAATCTGATTATGGAAGACCTTCGGTAAATTACGGTATATACCGGGAAATAAGAAGATGAGAGCACAATAACCATTAAATAATAAATGCTGCAAGTTACATTAAAAGATAAGAAGAGAAATACGTGACTAAGAGAATAAATTAAGATGGAATATATAAGAAAGAGGGAACCTAGCAAAAATGGTAATTTTGCAGAACACAGTGATACAATAGCAGGCTTCATGTGGGACGTTCAGATGTAGAATTGACGACCGTGGCTGGGGAACCATACTCCTGGTAGACACCAAAGACGCTGCGAGGACGACATCAAGAGACAATTCGAAGTGACCTGGAGGAGTAGCACAAAAAATGAGAACCATGAAAAACAATTAGGGAAGCTTACAATTAAAAATGGATCAAAGAAGGCTAAAAAGGGAATAAAATGGGGCTCCAATAATTACTTACTGAGTTTGCAAATGAGGAACAAGCTTACAATTAATAGTATCAGACGCGAAACAAAACTTGAACAAGAGGTTTAGTGGTCTATACAAACCCAAGTATCTCAGTTAGAACCATACCTCTTTATGAGCATATAAGCACTTGGAATAGAAAAATCATCTCTACACAAAAAATCATAATCTGACATGGAATACAGAGCTAGAAGAACAAAACAAGAAGCATGTAACAAATGGCTAAAAAAAAAGATACCAGCGAATATATGTCATAGAGACAAGAATAAAGCAAATGTAAAAACATGGTAAACAGTAATAAGAACGAAGTGAGGGAGAGACAACATAAAGAGTTAGCCCATGCTAAATTAAAGGTTTGGCTAACCCAAAAATAACTTCCAACAAAAGAACTTTCAAACCTTTATAACCACCGTTGAGAAAACTTGTTGGCCGCCTTCGAATAAAAAACGAAATATAAAAAGTCAGAAATGTATCTACTTTTATTAAAAGAACTATATTCGTTTAGCCTTGCCCCTGTGATATTTACTTTTCCAAATGGTTATTTTCAGATTTTGAGGAGACCATCAGAGCTGACTGATGATGTCGATGCGGCATTGGGAAAATAAATTTCTTTTCAGGTTTGTGTTCGATGTAATAAAAACTCCTACGCTTTTTCTTTTCAGCGGCGTTACTTTTTCAGACTGGAAATAAAAAATATTAAATACAAAATTAATGATATATACTCACTAAGAAGGCTAAAAAGTTACTAGAAGTGTAATTTGTTTATTATATTAAGTATATATTAATACTACATTAAGTATATATTAGGTATGCTTGCTCTGCGCTAAGCTACTCTTTTGGAGTTGTAAAATGGAGCAGGACGAACATCCAAAACTTGCAAAATAAGGACACACCCTCGAAGTACTATTGTACGTACAATGCTTCCAAGACACCAAGGACGAAGAGGATTGGTGGATATTGGTAAGCAGCTCGACCAACAAATAATAAACTTACGTTCATATTTCCACAGGTTAGCGGACTTATATCGAGCAATATGTTAGGCAGACGATTCAACGCCGCTACAGTTAAGGGAACAAGATATTACTTCTCACCACCAAACAGACCAAGAGAAGTTACAAACCTGGCTACAGAAGCCACTTCATGGACGGCATCCAAATGAGGTCTATCAGGACAATGTCGACAACTCAGCATCGAACTACTGGTTGATTTTAGGACAGATGTTTCCGGAAACGGAGGGCTTCTTGTTAGCTATCCAAGATCAGGTTATTCCGACGAAGAACTATCGGAAGTTCATCATTAGAGATCCCTCAACAGAAAATGACCAATGCAGATATGGCTGTCGAACATCGGAGACAATTCAGCACATAACTGCCAAGCGTTTGCCGCAACCGAGTATAAGGAAAGGCACGACTCAGCCCCTAAGATACTCCACCAAGAGTTAGTAGAAAAGCTAAACCAATTACAGGTAGGAAAAGTGCCTTATTACAAGTACAATCCGGAGCCTATTCTTGAGAACAACCAGTTTAAGCTATATTGGGACCGAACGGTTTTGACGGATCAGACGGTAGCTCATAATAGACCAGACATTATACTAATAGATAAAATTTCTATGCGAACTACACTAATCGACATTGATGTACCTAACAACAACAATCTAAGGCCAAAATACAACGAGAAGATCGCCAAATACAGAGATCTGGAGGTCCAAATCCGGAGACAATGGGCAATGAACAGCGTCCAAACGATTCCCATAATACTGTCAACAACTGAAGTGATACCAAAGAATCTCCTGCAGAACATCAAGGGACTGGGCCTTAGTGAGTATCTGCATAAACCTATGCAGAAGGCAGTTCTCCTTGCAACCACGAGAACCGTCCGAAAGTTCGTAGGAAATACAGCAGACAACATCACCTAGAACCCGATAACATGGAAAGGGTTCCCACAGGGCTTCATACTTTTGGTGTCTTTGTATGCTTGGTATGAGTGAATAATCCCTGGAGGGAGTGCGAAGCCGTTTGGCTTGTAAATCATAATTAATAAAAACATTTATTGGGATATTTATTACAATTGAATAGAACACTTGAAAAAAAAACATGCATTTCTCGACTTCTTCCAAAATTGGTATTGAGGAGTTTTTGGGAGCATATATTACGAATTGAAAATTAAAAAAACTTCAATGTATCTGTCTAAATATTTATTTAATTCAGTCTATATGAAAATTGGCATTTCAGGATTATACTATTTTTCATTTTTTAGTTTAATGAGGTTTAACATAACGAGTTAATATTTAACGTTTATTTGAGGTTTGTCGACAGTATTGAAAATTGACTAAAGTGTGGTTGTCGGACTTGTACTGTCTTTATTTTTTTAATTTTAACAACGTTTCGGTTAGGTTGTATCTCTAATCATCGTCAAGTATAAACTGAATGTTTTTTTTAAGGCTGCGGACTTATATAGGTACGGTGACCATTGAAGCGCAAAATTTCACTTCACTGTACACACCTCAATGATTTGATGTTACAAAGTGGTGTTTGCTGAAGATTAGGTATCTAAACACTGAGTTTACTGAAGATTCCATTATTGTTTTTAATGTATGCTGCTTCTATAAATTTTCTTTTTTTCATACTGGGTTCCATATATATTGCCGCAGCTTCAGACATTTTATATGGTGTTGTTTATCCCAGACGTATTCTGCAATACCTGATCTCGACGTTGCTCCTTTTTGTGTATGAGTTTTATGTTCCTTAATTCTCTCTCTAGTGGTCTCTTGATTTTTCTAATATAAATTTCACCACATTCACAAGGAACTTTGTAAACACATTCTTTCTTGTCGGTAGTTTTTGATTTTGTTTTTGTTAAATGAGCTCTAAATGTATTTTCTGATTTAAAAGAGCGTAGAACTTTTCTTTTACTTGAGAGTAAGCACTACGCAGACAACACTCCGAAAGATCCATCACCCCATCTAGTGGTAATGTGGTTCGATCTGATAATGTTCTAGTTTTGATTATGTCTAGTAATTCCCCCAATGGCACATTAATATACAAACTTTCCATATCAAAATTTATTAGTCTGTCTTCTGGGTCTAGATTAAAGCTACTAATATAGTTCGCGAAATGTGTGGAATCTTTAACATATGTGTTCGTCTTACCTTCTAAAGATTGTATGATGTTTAAAAGAAATTTGTACTTGCTGGGATCCTCTGGAGCTGTTATTGCTCTGAATGGTATGTTCGTTTTATGAATTTTCGATATCTCCGACTTCTTGGTTCTTATGTTACGATGTCCATGATAATGGTTGCATTTCCATTGTCCGCGGTTAGAATCTTTATGGATTCGTCCTTACGAAGTTCTTTTAAGGCTGATGCTTCACTTGATTGATTTTATTTTTCACTTAAACTCTTCGGAATGGTTTTCGTCGACTTGTATGTATTCTACAGAGCTTATGATGTCTAAAACAGTTATTCTTTTAGTTGTTACTGCGAAATTAAGCCCCTTCCTTAATAACTGTTCTTCTGCTGTTGAGAGTATTCTTGAAGATAAGTTTACTTTCTTGAAGTTGTTTCAGATAGAGTCAGTGGTTGTTGTGATTTTAGGTTTTCCAGTTTATTTCAGTGTTTTTCCGCCATATTTTCATTCAACTTGTTGCATATGTTGTCTATTTTATGGAGAATTGGCCCATGATCATCTGATAGAGACGAAATGTCTTGAAAATAAACCAAAATAAAGACAATGCAACCGACAGTCGCATTTTAGTTAATATTCAATGTTAGTTTTGATCACCCTGTATTTATTTATTATCAAAATATCAACACAATCCGCTAAAGTAAATCCCTTTTTAGAAACCAACTCCAATTAAATAATAAAGGCTTCCATATAGATGAATTGATAGTTATGTTTAGTCCTGCAAACGCCATTTTTGACATAAAATTTAAAATATGTCAAGAATAGTTATACTTAGGTATAGGATATTACGCACGAAATATGTCTCTCATTTTGCGTAGACTATAAAAATGAAATAACGTGTAGTGTCTTCAATTTAAAATAAGCAAGAATACATCTACCTCCAGGTATAAAGGGAAGTGCCACCATCTTGAAAATATTTTATCCGAATTGCCTCCATTTTAGTATACTATCAAATTTTAAAAATTTTACAAATTCTATTTTTCAAGAAATCGATTGCGATAATGCATCGTGGGACACCCTGTATATAAATAAAATAAAATATTTTTAAAAAACTTATGTTATGTTACTAAATTCTGCATAATAATATTTCATTGCGATCATTTTTATGGGAATGGCGATTGGAAAGAATAATATGGTAAGTATTTGTAAAAAGAATAATTAATTTCAATCAACATTAGAAGATTATTAAACAGATGCTATCAATATTTATAAGATATCTAATATGCTTTAAAAAAAATTGCTGCGCCACTGAAACAATGATGGTTTTCTTTTGAATTCTTCGCAGATTACTTTTTGTTTTTCTCATTTCTCTGGATGAGGTTTTTATTAGTTGCCCCGCTTCTATTGTGATGATCGATTGAGGAAAAACATTTAGCAAAATTAATAAATGTATGTAGAGCTATAAAAATAAATAATATACCTTTCTAATAAATTTTTATTGTTTTTCGCTACATGAAGGCAAGTATTTTGTAAATTAAAAAAAAATCTGAAGACTAAACGGTAAAACTATTTTTGATATTTAGTTACTTATTCCTCAAAGCCTATAAGGTACTATCCGTGTAAAGAAAGTTATTGTAAAATGGGAAAATTAGCGAAAATATCAATTTTGGGAATTGCATGTACCTCTACCGTGCAAGAAAAAATACAGTAAAACCCACTTCAGATAATTCTAAAGGGAACCAGCAATGAACATGTTTTATTCAAAAAATTGTCTTAGGCGGGAAAGGAAAAAAATTTAGTATATACATAGAAAAATTTATACCTATTTTGTGCATTTATAAAGTTATGTTATAAAGATCATATCAAAGTATATATTATATAATTATTTCCATATTACTTAAAGTACTCACCTATTTTGGTTTGTCAAAAAGATTTGGATGTATTAATAATTAGAAGACATTAACTATAATTTACCTTTTGCAGTAAGTCTTTGTTATTACCCAAAAAGATACGTAAGGCCTTAAATCGTCATCTGCTGATAAAGCCTGAGTATTTCATAAAATTGAAGCCGACCTCTCATCGTCAACATCTTTATCATCATCACTTATGGTCGCTTTTTAGGTACTATTTGTATCTTTCATAAGAACTGCGACTGAACGGATTCCATAGTGTGCAATATTGTCATGCTGGGCTTATTTCTAGACTTACTTCATTACTGGCTGTGTTGTGGGCATTAATTTGTTCTTGATATGTCTGATTTCATTTCTATATATCTCAAATAAAACGGAGTTGGAGCGCTTATTTTTACAATATATATATATATATATATATATATATATATATATATATATATATATATATATATATATATATTGTGACGATTTTATGTGTATTGCGTACCCGCACAAAATATTTGCCCGACTAAAATAAAAGAAAAGGAAACTTAGTTATTATTTATCTCTGAATTAATTTTTTTTTTAATTTTCAAAATATTGCCAAAATTTAATTAAAAATTAGTATTTATTTGTTGTGCGCCAGGTATAGAAAATTGGTAAAGAATAATTATAATAAATTATAACTATTCTTTACCATTTTTAAATATTTTCAATTTTCAAATTATCTATATAGATATAGATGTGTTCCTACCTGGTAACTGACTCCTTCTCAGGTGAGTTCAGTTGTTGTAATTAATATTACTTATTATTACTTTTATCTACCATGCATTGTCCTTTAACAACATGCATCACAAATTTGGTAACGTTTTAGTTTCGCAATCGTCTTATAGATGGCTATAGGGCAGTTTTAGAAGGAACGCGTCGTTATTTCTTAAAAATTATATTATTTTAAACAAATTATCGTGTGCTGTGTTGTGATTCAAGTAGTTAATATGGTTTTACACCTAATATTGATGACGATAAATATTATTATTGTTCTAACAGGTTAGTATAGCAAAATATAATTTATTAATTTAATTATTTTTTATTTTAAGAAAAGTTAGGTTATTATTGGTTGCTAGTTTTCAATGTCTACGAAACATTAAAAGTTCTCTACTGCCTTATCTAATATAAATACCTTGTTATGTTTTCTTTTACTTGGTCCCAATATATCATAAAACACAATTCCAGTTTTTTTAATTTATTTTCTTCTTTGAAAAATTTCCAAATTCCCAAAAATATTTGATGTTGTCGTTTCCTATAAAGTAAGGAAAGGACAAAATATAATCCAAAATCTCGTTCCACTATTTTCTTCTTAGTTCAGTTTCAATTAATTTCTTCTTATCACAATATATCGCATTTGTTGTTGTCTGAGAGTTGAACGATTACTTTACAGGACAAAACTTGGAAACTTTTACGAATTACTTTAATTAAATTATGAAATTCTTTTTAATTGACAACAACAAAACACATAACCTCTTTTAAAAAAACAAAATATTTTACTTTTGTTTTCTCGTGACGTAGAAAAACTTCTGTTTCCTTTTTTTTAAACAATTGAAAATTTGAGGTTATCTATATTTTTTGGGAGCTCGAGAAACGCAGTGCTTTCAGCTAACTGATAAATTCAACTTTCTCGAAATTCCTACGAAACATAAGAAATTTCTAAAATATGAATGGTCAGATTTTTGACACCTGGCAACTTGATAAATCTTAATACCTTGAAAAATTGTATTTTATGAAGACTTTTTAATTTTACCAATTTTGACTGGAATTTTTCATGTTTTTCTTAATATATTGACCTAAATTGGACCATTGAGCATTATTGAACTTGCAATAAAAAAACTTTAGAGTTTTCTCGACATTTTGATATCTATTAAAGTCACTTTGGCACATTATTTGTATATTAAAATTGATAAAAATTAATATTTTGCACATTGATATTTATGACAATTTTACTCAACTTTTGTTCGAAAAAACCCTAAAATGTTTATTGTTGCTTTTGATATTATTACCCTATTATTTAACAAAATTTTCTTAACATATTAGTACCAAAATTGCTTAAAGTTATGGTTTTAATTTCTACATAATTTGTTTAATAAGTCTTAAAACTAATACATTGTTCTTATTTTTCGTACATTAATGTTTGTTTATCATTATATATGGCGTTTTTGTCTTAATTTTGCTCTAATTTTTCCACTACATGCATTTTTGTGTCTAATGAGTGATTGTCTTATTGGGACCAACGACGATATGTAACATTTTATTATTAGTTTTTTAAAAACATCCCCACTCTTTTTGTTCATTCAAATATATATATATATATATATATATATATATATATATATATATATATATTGTATTAACACTTCTTCTAGCTAGTTCAATACTTTTAACATCGTTTTTTAATGAACTTTAGTTTTTATCGAGAAAAATACGTCATATTTTTGAATATATTCTCAATTAATTTACCTGGTCCAGAAATTTTGGAATTTATTGTCTGTTTCTTAAAACTATATCTGTTTATATATACTACAAATTAAAAATACATCTTCAACTAACCTTAAATCTAATTTTTTCCGATTCTAAATCAAATTTACTGGCATATTAACCATTAAAATACTTTATTTAATCTTCCTGTGTCTGATTTAATTTCTATATATCTCAAATAAAATTGTGTTTGAGCGCTTATTTTTACAATATATATATATATATATATATATATATATATATATATATATATATATATATATATATTTTGGCAGCAGCAGCAGTCGAGAAAGCATCGCTTGAAAATGTCAGCTAAGATGTTGACGAAACGATTTTATAATAATTTATATCATATTGTTTTCGATTTTGTTAGAAACAAATATAAATGTGCAGTTGGTTTAAAAAAAAAGCACTTTTTTCTTATAGAATATTAGCGGAGTTTGTTATACGATAGTTTGTCAATATTTAATTTATTTTATCACATTCGATTAAGGAAATTTACGCATTTAAAAATCAAAAGGTTTAAACTACATTGATCAAAAATAAAATATTTTGGTACTTTAACAATCTTTTTTATTGTAAAATTTGTTACCTCTGTATTCCTTTAATATTCATAACTTTTCGTTAATGTGTTTAAAATTTGATAATTCACTAAAATCCATATGATGTCCTTTTAAATCAATATAATTTTACTTACCATACCACCGCTTCAACTATGCATAAACGGAATAGTGATAGTAACAGTAGCAAGAAAATTACACTTATATAACATTACCACATCGGCATTAAATTAAAACACAACGCATATTAATTAGTTCTTGGTCATATACAAGGAAACCGTTCTAGATGCGTACTCATCCATAAAATGAATTGGCCTTTACCTTAGACGAGGCATAATGAAAAAACAACATGTTTTTCTTATGTTACGCTTTACGTCATGTATGATATAGTAATGATAGATCACGAAGCTATTATTTCCCTTGGAAAATGTTTAACTTGAATGACGTATCTAGGTTTAAAAATTTATTAATATCTGTAGCAATTTCAATATTGTAATTTCTTGACAGGAAATTGATATTCATATTTGATATTGACTTATCCTATTATTAAAAAACTGAGCCAGATCCTTCTTTAGCTCGCTTTTATAGTTAGACGGGGATTGCGTTTTGGGGTTTCTGTAGCCAGCAGTTCTTAAATTTTGGCCGTGTAGTTTAAAAAAGGGTGCTTCGGTACTTATGTAGCACTAGCTATAAAAACCAATGCAGGCCATTTTTTATGCCGGAAAAAAAAAGTCTTATCTATTGTAAATTTATTTATCTTGGAAGTTTCATATCTGATTTGTCGTAAAAATGGTAAGAAAGGTAATTAGTATTCTAATCAACGCAACCTTACGATACGGAATTGAATTTTAACATACTTTCCTCAATCATATGAAAAAATATAAATATTAAGGGGAACTTTATCCATCGATTGTGGGAAAACTATAATTAGGAAGAATCTAAAAATTTAGCAGTGTACTAACGTGCATGAGGGACAGCCGGCTAAAATGTTTTCAAGATGGCGGCACTTCCTCTTATACCGGAAGTAGATGTCAACTTGCTTATTCTAAATAGAACACCCTATATATTATCATATTTTTGATTTCTACGTAAAATTCTAGATATATTTCATGTATAACGTTATAAACTTAAGTCTCACTGTTTTGGAGATATTTAAATTTTTATGTCAAAAATGACGTTTGCGGACCAAAACTTAACTATAAATTTTTCCTATAAGGAAGTCTTTATTATTTAATTTGGGTTAATTTTCTTGTAAACAAAGATCGAGTATAGTAGTATTTTTATGATATTTTCAAAATAAAACAATCGAACCCTTCAGAATTGTCATTATTTCTTGCCATTTGAGATTCATTAATAATAATCATGCTGGTGCGATTAAATTATACGTACGAAGATTATTTAAACTTTATTATTTATGGAGAATATATTAGAGATATTTCAAGAACATGCGATACATTCGCCATCCGATATCCGCAGAAACAGAAACTGTTAAAAAAATATATATACAAACTTTAAGGACTTTAGATTTATAAAAGCAGAAATAAATTCCGATCCACAAAGGATCAAAGAAACAACCCGAAAACTACAGGGAAATCAGCCTACTGAATAGTTCAGCCAAATTGTTAACCAAAATACTGTCACAACGGATCGTAGACAAGTTAGGGGCGTGCGAAGAACAGCAGGGCTTCCGGAATAACCGCTCTACTATCGACGGTATATTTATTATCAGACAGCAGGTTGAAAAATCTATCGAATACGATAAACCGCTGTTCATTTGTTTTGTGGACTTTACACAAGCGTTCGACCGAATCAAACTGGAACACATAATAGAATTATCGCGAAGAAAACAAGTAGACGAAGCAATCATACGCACAATATACGAACTTAATTCCAAGAACACCATGGTAATTAAAACAAATAACACTCTAACAGAGGAAATCCCTCTATCCATAGGAATAAGACAGGGTGATAGCCTAAGTCCAACACTTTTCAATGTAATCATGGACGAACTCACTGATGAGGTAAAAAGCACAAATATTGGGTACCCAATGGGACACAACACCGTTCAGATTATATGCTTTGCAGACGATGTTGCCTTGACAGTAGATAGCGAGGACAACTTACAAAGAATGCTTTTCCATCTCAATCGAACAGCCAAACAGTATAATATGACGATATCTGTGGAGAAAACCAAAGCAATGGTAATAGCAAAAGAACCGGTAAGATGCAAACTAATGGTTGATGACAAACATATCGAACAGGTTGGAAGTTTAAATACCTAGGAGCACATATAACAAGTAACAGGGCAGTAACGGAAGAAGTACGCACACAGGCCAACAAAGCGGCCATGATATCAGGCCAACTAAGAAACATAATCTGGAACAATAAACATATGACGATTGAGAGCAAGGCAAGAATTTACAAGGTCTGTGTAAGACCGATACTGACCTACGGCGCAGAAACAAGAAATGAAACAAGAAAGACAAAACAAATTATGAAAACCACAGAAATGAAAACGCTGAGAATGATCTCGGGAACAAGTTTAAGAGATAGAATAAGAAACGCAAAAATACGCGTGGACAGCGGAGTGGGGGATGTTGTGAAGTAGGTTCGAAACCGTCGTAGGCAGTGGAGAGATCACGTGGAACGAATGGATGATGACAGACTAGCAAAAACCGCAATGAGAGAGAAACCAAACACCAAACGGCCGCCTGGACGGCCCCCCAAAAGATGGAGAGACAGCTGGATTTCGACCTCAAACGAGGATCGATGAGGCATTATATAGATAACAGAACTTGGTTCTACCTAGAAGAAGAAGAAGAAGAAGAAGAAATGCTATTATGACGCGCAGAACGCAATCTTCTTACTTTGTCGATATTGTCGGATATGGGGCAAAATATCCTAAAATTGTAGTTTCAATATTTTCATTATTAACAACTGGTTTATTTCTATTTCTTTTTGCTCCAAAGTTCTTGAAGTTTTTTATAATCGTTTAACCAGTTGGTGGTGTTGGTTTCTGTTGCTGCGAAGATCGGATCGTGAATGTATCGCATATTCTTGAAATAACTCTATCACATTCTCCGTTAATACTAAATAAGTTTAAATAATCTTCGTGCGAATAATTTAATCGCCCCGGCATGATTATAATTAACGAATGTCAAATGGCAAGAAATATTGACAGTTCTGTAGGGTTCGATTGTTTTATTTTCGCCATGCCTCGCATTCATTGCCAACCAAAAACAAAACTTAAAAATTATAAAATAGGTGCTTTCTTTTTAAAAAAATTGACTTTTGACGATTTTTTAAACATAATTTTTATTCTTCTTTTTTGACCACTCTGTACTAATAATTTTCAAAATATCCTAAAAAGACTACTAAAGTCGATCTACGGTTACAAGAAAACTGACCTAAATTAAATAATAAAAAGTTTCTTGTAGGAAAAATTTATAGTTAAATTTTGGTCCGCAAACATCACTTTTGACATAAAAATTTAAATATGTCCAAAGCGATGAGACTTAAGTATAGAACATTATACATAAAATATGTTTAGAATTTTACGTAGAAATCAAAAATGCAATAATATATAGAATACTCTATTTAAAATAAGCAAGTTGACATCTATTTCCGATATAACCGAAAGTACCGCCATCTAGAAAATATTTTTGCCGGCTGTTCCTCATACATGTTAGTACATTGTTAAATTTTCAGATTCTTCCTAATTATAGTTTTTCCACAATCGATCGATAAAATTCCCAGCAGCACCCTATATAACCACATTGTTTTATGTTACATTCACTCTTTCGAAATAATGTAAAATATTCTTTATTCTAAAGGCCATGATTGAAGAAATGGTTGAATAAATGAATGAATATACAATATACCACTTTCGATGTCAATCTCATGTGCTGACAAGTCTGGAAAGCATATATGGCCTGCTTGATTCAAGCCTCAATGTGATCATTCCCGCTCAGTCATGAGTCAAGAATTACTCCCAGGTATTTAACTCTTCCATAATACTGCTTGAAGGAGTACTTTAACAACTTTTAATATCTATATTTGTTGCTATATTTTATATTCTATTGTTTGTTGTAGTTTTAAAGTGTTTTACTCCTTTCATCACTTTTTAACAGCTTCTAAAATGCTTTGTTTTCTTTTATTGACATTTCGGTAGGATTGAATTCTTCAAATTCTTGTAAATTTCCAATCAAATCTTCCTTTTAATTAATTTTGTTCCAGCTAATTTAGTATATTAGCTTTTCCCAAAAATTTTCCATCACAATCAGACATAAGAAAATTTATAAACGCTATCCGCTCTTGCTTTTACCAATTTTGAACAATTATTAAGTGGGAAACAAACAACCGGAATTTAATTAAAATTTGATTACACTTTAACCTTAAGGAGCAGCTTCCACTTTCACGCCAGCATAGCATTGAAATTTCTTCAAAGAAAAAATTATTTAGGATTTGACCGTAATTAAATTTGTAGCGTTAGTTGCGGTAGTTTTCATAAAATTTGAAAAAATTTTCTTTTGCTTTGAAGCGTTTTATTTTTTTTTTAGAATTTTATCCAGATGTTAAATTAAGTACTGTTACAGATTATTTCATCTTACCTAATTGATAAAAGGTCTTCCCGCCAAAACTAACTTTCGCAACCTTGTTTACCTCGCGAGGAGGTATATTACACTGAGAGATATATTTCATCTTAACCAGATCCGACAGAAGGTCTTCTTTCCAATCAAATTTCTACTAGATTAAACCTAATTTTATTTTGTACATTTGCTATTCGAATTTTATATTTCTTATGTAAAATTATCATATACAAAATATATTTACTTAAAAATAGGTTGAGAAATTTCTTGTGCTAGCCATAACTGCACGTCGAAAACCGGAGAAAATATGGTTGTCTTTAAGTTTCCTAAAAATCCCTTAAGCTATAGGGGAGGATCTAGCCTCCCTCTTTAGTGGGAGGAAGGGGGGGGGTGACACAACAAAAGTACAGTATGACAAACGAGAGCGAGTTGTCGACGGAGGTTGGAGGTGTTGCCAGCCACATTTACGTTCCTAATGTACCAGCCAGAGGCAAATCTATTTTTCTAAATCCGCGACTCTTAGAGGGGGGGGGGGGGGCGCGATCACTCCGTATGGCAAGCGAACGCGAGCTGTCGATGAAGAGTGCGTTAATTTTTTCTGAATTTGAAGTTCTTGGGAGAGGCCAATCGACCCCCCTTTCCCCACTGGATCTGCGTCTGTTAAGGTAAGCATTTGAGTATAGTCAGAAATATTAAGAATAAAAAAAGTGAAAGTCCAAATTTACAAAATTTAACAAGTCTTTAAAGTATGTTCAACTGTAACTTGGAGTAGAAATATTTCTCTAAATAACTTCCAAAAATATATCATATGAAGTTATGTAATAAAAGTGGTTTTACACTTATTTCTAAAGAATTCTTATTGTCCTTATTAACTGTTTCCAAAAATATGTTCAATGTACAGTGCCCGCAAATCATTCTGAACAACAGAAAAAGAAAATAAAATTTTTATAAAAAAAATTGAACCGACTTCTTAAAGTGCGCTTAAAAGTGGAAAATAACTATACATTTTTATATCAAATTGAAATTTTTGAAGTCGGCGCCAACCTATTACATGACAAAATGGGATTCGCATAAACAGATTAAAAATACTTTATTTCTAATTGCTTTCTTACCAAAATTTGTATATATTAGTAGTAATTTATTTCATTTAGAAATAAATTGACTTCAAAAATTTCAATTTCATATAGAAATTTATAGTTATTTTTCACTTTTAAACGCACTTTAAGAAGTCGGTTCAATTTTTTTTTTAATTTGATTTTTCGATTTTTAGTTTTGAATTTATTATTTATATATTATTTGAATCAAGTACTAGTCCAGATTAGTGGACCTCGCAATGAGTCCAAGGGGACAAAACAGTACCCATTTTATCCAAAGTTGTAAATCACCCTAAAATGAACCACTAAAAATTCTTTGATTCTTAGAGTTCTCCAAATACCAGTGAAATTGTATCAAACAAATATTTAGTTTGTCATAGTAAATCCACTATCTTAAATTTCAAATGAATGTTAGATGGGTAATATGCACTCCAAAACCTTCCAATATCGATATTTAAAGAATTTGAGAAGTAAATTTCTTAGCCCGATATATTTTATACTGTATATTGAGTTTATATACGCCCCAATAACCCCGCAATATCAATTTAGGACAAAATATAAAATTTTTAGTCCCTCATATTGTATCTCATCAACCTAATAGTAAAAAATTAACTTCACATTCGTAATCCATAAGGTAAAATTTTCAACCCACCATACTGAATCCGCCGTATTGAATTTCAATCGTCTTAATCTAATCTAAATGTTAGCCCTTTAAAGTTCTTTAGTTTGTTTTGAGTGAAATCTGGAAATTTAAAATTTCTAGACCGCATTGCATCTGACATATTGGATTTTCTTAAAATAATGTTATTTTCGCTATTTACGTCCTCAAAAACGATTCAGTCCCACCTTTAAACAAAATCGAAAAATGTAAAATTTCTAGTCCGCTGTATTAGATTCGCCATATTGAATCCTGAAAAAATACTTTTAAATTCATAATTTACATCCTCATCAGCTTTTGGGAAAATAAAAAAATGTGAAATTTTTAGAACGCCGTACTGAATTCGCCAGATTGAGTTTTTCAAAAAATATTTAAATTCGTAATTAACACTAATAAAAATCCCACAATACTGATTTTAGATAAAATCTTGGATCTGCCATATTTAATATTTCTTTAAAATGATTTCAGATTCGGAATGTGCGATCCCAAAAACTCCCCCATATCAATTTTAAAAAAATCGGACAAAATTAATATTTTATCCGCCTTATCGGATACGCCATATTGAATTTTTTAATTCCAGATTCTATTATGCGACCCCGAAAACTCCTCCATACCAATTTTGGAGTAAGTCGGACGAAATTGATTTTTTCGTCCTCCATATTGAATTTTTTAAAAATAATTCTTGATTCGTTATATGCGACCCCGAAATCTCCTCCGTACCAATTTTGGAGAAAATCGGATACAATTTATTTTTTTGTCAGCCATATTGGAACCGCCATATTGAATTTTTTAAAATATTCGGTATTCGTTATGTGCGACCCCGAAAACTTTCCCACACCAATTTTGGAGAAAATCGGAAAAAATTAAATTATTTTGTCAGCCATATTGGATCCGCCATATTGAATTTTTAAAAATAATTTCAGATTCGTTGTGTACGACCATGAAAATTCCCTTATACCAATTTTGGAGAAAATCTGACAAAATTAATTCTTTCGGCCGCCATATTGTCAGCGCTGTCTTGGATTTTACTGCACCAATTTCGTCCAAGAAAATAAGGGACCACCGCAGCAACTTTCTGAACATAACGAGAAAAAAAATTATTCAAATCGGTGCCGCCGTTCCGGAGTAATCGGTGTACATACTTACATAAAAAAAATACATAGTCGACGAATTGAGAACCTCCTTCTTTTAGAAGTCGGTTACAAAATCTCGTGTCTTCAGTCTTGCTGCAAAGTAATTTTTTTCCAAAGAACGTGTCATAAAGCTTACTCACTAGATAAAAAAAATCCTTCGAGTTCGCACAAAAAAAAAACGACAAAAAATGGATCGGTGACCGGTTGAGACACACCAAAACAATAAAACTATAAAAAATTGATTTCTTGTAACCCAACTGCATTTATTACCTCCTTTGAAACCTGTCGACGCTGGCCCTCGATAACAATACAAATCGGCAAATTTCAAAGGTGTCTCGCTGGAAGTTCGAGGCATACTTGTCACGCGCTCGTGACGCGCTCGTCATATTTATACGCACCTTAACATGAAATAATCTGAGGTACTATTAAAAACTATTGCCATGCTGATTTTTAATAAACCTCCGTTTATTTTGTAAAAGCATAAAAATATAATTGAAAGGCGAATTTTTGATTACCTGTTTTCAAAAGTTTAAAAAAATAAAGCAATGCATGGTTTGTGGTGATCATATATTAAATAATGTACTGTGGTTATCCTTAAAATCATTAGTGTCTAATATATTATTAATACATGTATACATTTCCTAAATAATATAAAATTGATAATATAATTAATTCGTTCAGGATATGGAAAAAAATTAAGAATAGAAAGACCACATTCTTAGTTGCTTGTCCCCATAAATAAGGAAAATATGGGAAAAAATTTAAAATAAAATTAAAAGTAATAGATAAAAGTAATTTGTTTTTGAAAGGATGCTACAGGAGGTCATCGTTAAATGCATATTAAATATTAATTGATTAGTCCTCGTGTTTAATCCACTTACTCGTCAACCTAAAAACCTAAAATAATACAATAATTAGTCACTAATTTTTCTGACTAGTACAGGAGCAAAAACCTAAAAAAAAGGTAATTAGGAAAATTATTTTAATTTGAAAAATTACTTTAGGAGAGTTAGAATCAAATTAATGCACTAGATACGGATTTAAAAGTATCGGTTAGTGATATTAAAAGTTGGGGAGTTTTTTACAACAAGAGATACATTTGTCTTTCATATTTTAGCTCAGGCAATTGAAGGAACTAGGAATTAATGGTATTTGGGAGATCCGTTACTTTAATTGTAATGCTAAAAGCGTTGATTCAGGATGTGAGCCATCAAGTTACTTGAAGGAATTAACGGAAAGGTACAGAAATGGGTAAGAGCCTAAAAAATAATCCTGACATGAAGAAAATAAATTTAAAAAAAAAATTGAAACGACTTCTAAAAGTGCGCTAAAAAGTGAAAAATAACTATGAAATTTTTGAAGTCGGCACCGAACTAATACCTGACATTCGCATAAACAGATTAAAAATACTTTAATAGTAATTGCTTTCTTACCATAAGTTGTATATATTAGTAATTATTTATTTTATTTAGAAATAATTTGGTGCCGACTTCAAAATTTCAATTTCATACAAAAATTTCTAGTTATTTTTCACGTTTTAGCGCACTTTTAGAGGTCGGTTCAATTTTTTTATAAAAATTTTATTTTTCTATTTTTAGTTTTGAATTCATTACGATATTCATAAATTATTTGAACAAAGTGCTAATCGAGATTAGTGTACCTCGCAATGACGACAAGGTGGCAAAAAATTACCCATTTTATTCAGAATTGTAAATTACCCTATATTGAACCACTCAAAATTCTTTGATTCTTAGAGTTCTCCAAATACCAATGAAATTGTGTCAAACAAATATTTAGTCTGTCATAGTAATTCCACCATCTTAAATTTCAGATTAATTTTAGCTTGGTAATATAACCCCAAAACCTTCCAATATCGATATTTAAAAAATTTGAGACGTAAATTTCTTAGCCCGATATATTTTATATTGCATATTGAGTTTGTATTCGCCCCAAGAACTCCGCAATATCAATTTTAGATACAACCGGAAAATGTAAAATTTTCAGTTCCTCATATTGTATCTTATCAACCTAATAGCTGTAAAAAATTAACTTCATATTCGTAATACACCACCCCGCAACCCCCTAATACCAAATCTGAAAAAATGCGAATAAGGTCATATTTTCAACCCACCATATTGGTTCAGTCACATTGAATTTTAAAAAAATAATTTTAACGTCTTAATCTAACCTAAATCTCAACCCTTCAAAGCGCCCTAGTACCAATTTTAGATCAAATCCAGAAATTTAAAATTTCTAAACAGTCATATTGCATCTGACATATTAGATTATCTTAAAATAATTTTATATTCGCTATTTACATCCTCAAAAACGATTCAGTTCCACATTTGAGCAAAATCAAAAAATGTAAAATTTTTAGTCAGCTATATTGTATTCGCCATATTGAATCCTAAAAAAATACTATTGAATTCATAATTTACACTCTCAAGAACCCTCTTTATCAGTTTTGTAGAAAGTTGAAAAATGTGAAATTTTTAGGCCACCATATTGAATCCGCCAGATTGAGTTTTTCAAAAAATATTTTAATTTCGTAATTAACACTAACAAAAATCCCCCAATATTGACTTTAGACAAAATCGAGAGATGTAGAATCTTTAATCCTCCATCTTAAATCCGCCATATTTAATTTCTTTTAAATAATATGAGATTCGTAATGTGCTATCTCAAAAACTCTCTCATATCAATTTTGAAAAAAAAACGGACAAAATTAATTTTTTATCCACCATATTCGATACATTATATTGAATTTTTTAAAGATAATTTTAGATTCGTCATGTGCGACCCCCAAAATTCCCCCGTACCAATTTTGAAGAAAATGGGACAAAATTGATTTTTTGTACGCCATATTGGATCCGCCATATTAAATTTTTAAAAAATAATTGTAGATTCGTCATGTGCGACCTCGAAAACTCCCTCGTACCAAAGTTGGAGAAAATCGGAAAAAATCGAATTTTTATCCGCCATATTGAATTTTTTTAAAATATTTTGAATTTGTTATGTGCGATCTCGAAAACTCTTTCATACCAATTTTGGAGAAAATCGGCCAAAAATAATTTTTTTTATCCGCCATATTGGATCTGCCATTTTGAATTTTTTTAAAATAATTTCAGATTCGTTGGGTACAACCCCGAAAATTCCTCCGTACCACTTTTGGAGACAATTGTTCAAAATTAATTTTTTTGACCACCATATTGTAAGCGCTGTCTTGGATTTCACTGCATCAATTTCATCTAAAAAAATATGGGACCACCGCAGCAACTTCCTGAACATAACGTAAAAAATTTCATTCAAATCGGTGCCGCCGTTCCGGAGAAATCGGTGTACATACATAAAAAAAATATATACGCAACGAATTGAAAACCTCCTTCTTTTAGAAGTCGGTTAATAAATGTCATAAAAGAGCTATATGTATTCAGCACACAAAGAAATTTTATAGAAATTTTGTTATTAAAATTCCATAAAGTTGGCAATACGGTAGCCAAAAAATTAGAATAAGTTTTGCGGATGCGGCGGCGTCTGGGCGTAGTCGATGCTTATAATTATGTTGACTTTTCTTTGTTGTGCTGTGCCATGTGTAAATCTTCAAAGTTTTTAAATTCAATGTATGAAATTATTCTGTAAATTCTGTGGCACGATATCGGGAAATAATTATGTCGATAAGTAAGTCTTTATTAAAACTTTTGTCAATATCTAAGATTATTCATGAAACGTTGAATCCAGCAATTTCCCTTCAAGAACTTTTAACATGGACCTATTATTTTACAGTACATAAGTATCACTTACTACTGGTCTCAGAATTTTATTCTTCAAGGTTCGCCATTTCATTTTAATTTTTTTTTATCTGACACGCACCCGTTGCATATTAACATTTTTACTGGTCAATAAATTGGATTGCAATCCTAAGAACCATTACCATTTTTGTTCCAACAAATTTCTTTTTAATATAAAGAGATATTCATTTTTGCAAATCAACAAGCGCTACGAACGAAAGTGACAACATATATTTTTTTTTAGATGGCATCCGTCACTCCAAAGAGCTCTCCATTTATTAATAACACGGAGAGCACCCAAGGGTCACACAATAGGGTCTTCACATATGGTGACAAAAAATGGCGACTATGATACAGTATTTCTAATGTCACAAAAGCCCTCTGTGTACAATTAGATACATGGGCACTAAATCTTAAAGAAATATCAAAAATAACACCTAAATTACGCAAATTGTCTTTTATCGGCAACACTGTTTATCTCTACATTAGTCGAAATGGCTGAAGATCATTATACAACATTTTTTAGGAATCAATATAAGAGAGTGTTCCAATGACAGTTTGCTCAACAAACTTAATTCTCTACTTATAGCCTTACAGCTCTCAACAACATCAGCTCTATCAAACGATAAATAAACCTGCGTGTCATTTGCATAACACTGAGCAGAACAAACCTTTAAAGCCTCTAAAAGGAAAGAACTAGGAAATAACTATAGATGGCATACAATAACAGAGACAAAGCCGAACCCTGAAGTACGCCACTCTTAATCATCACACGAGCTGGCACTCTTCTGTCAATCTGAACTGACTGACATCTGCTTAAAAAATTGAAAAAGAATTTAACTACCTTCTCAGAAAGACCAACATAATGAAGAATGATTTAGAGTATCAAAGGCTTTTGAAAAATCTAACAATGCCAGAATTGTAATTTTACCTTTATAAATAGCTCCAAAAATATCGTCAGTAACCTTTGCTAATGCTGTTGAGCATCCATGGTGTTCTCGGCACCCTGATCGAGTTTCAGGTAACAAATTGTTGGACTCAACATGCTCACTCAACTGAGCGTTTGTGACCTTTTCCAAAATTTTAGACACAAGGCAGAATATATATATATATATATATATATATATATATATATATATATATATATATATATATATATATATATATATATATACCTCTGCATTTGGCTTTCGTTGATTACCAGAAGGCGTTCGATTCTATCGAATCATGGGCAGTTCTCAAAGCACTGGACAATGCTCGGATTGATTCAAGATACTCTGCTCTGATTCAGCATATATATGAAAACGCTTACATGCAAGTTACAAGAGACGAGGATATAAAAACCTCGAGGATACCTATAAAAAGAGGCGTACGTCAGGGAGACACAATCTCTCCAAAATTGTTCACGTTGACACTTGAAGATGTATTTAGGGGCTTGGACTGGCATGACAAGGGAAATAACATAGACGGAACACGACTAAACCACTTAAGATTTGCTGATGATATTGTTATAATCAGTGATTCACCAGAACAACTCCAATGTATGATACAAGAACTTCATCAAGCATCAGCTAGGATAGGACTCAAAATGAACTTGTCAAAAACAAAAATAATGAGTCTAAAACAAATACAAATTAAAGTTGAAGATAAAATAATAGAAAACATAAGAGAATACATCTAGGTCATAAAATACAAATAGGGAAGGAAAACCAATCGGCTGAAATTCCAAGAAGAATAAGTCTTAGCTGGGCAGCTTTTGGCAAACTCGGATTCATTCTTAAATCCAGTAACACCCCCATAAGTCTGAAAAGAAAAGTCTACGAGTCGTGCATCCTGCCAGTTCTTATTTCTGGTATTGAAACAACCTCCCTAACATGTAAAGCCGTTAATAAGCTTCGGGTTACACAACGAGCAATGGAAAGGGCTATGCTGGGAATTAGTTTACGAGATAGAGTTCCAAATGAAGAAATCAGAAGAAGAACGAAAATAACAGATGTGAGCAAACGAGTAGCGCAGCTAAAATGGAGATGGGCTGGACATATCGCAAGACACGACATAGACAGATGGACATACAAGATAACAGCATGGCGACCAAGAGAGAACAAGAGAAGTGTTGGCAGGCCCCAAAAGAGATGGCGTGACGACATCCAGAAAATTGCCGGAAAAAACTGGATGGGGATCGCTACGGACCGACAGAAATGGAAAAATATGAAAGAGGCCTACATTCAGGAGTGGATGAACACGGGCTGATATGAATGAAATGAATGAATATATATATATATATATATATATATATATATATATATATATATATATATATATATCACATTTTGACTTTTCCCGTTTTATTTAAAGCGTCTTAAAATGTTATATTTGCAAACAGAACTTATACAGGAGGAATGGGTTGGTAGTATACCATAAAAAAATATTACTGAATTACGAAAGCAAATAAATCATAAAGTATTATTAATAATCGTGAAAAAAGCCGTTTTTTATGCTAATAAATAAGTTAACAATATTGTTCTATATATACACTTCTTGCCATCTGCACTCGATTAAATTCTGTACAAAAACTGATTATCAACGAAAAAAAAGTTTTAAAATAAAGGTCTACTTCCCTGAAGCATTCACGGACTCTTACATACACAATCATAAAGTAAATAACTTGGTCATCTTCGTTCTTCAGCTGTCCTCCGCCAACCATATAAACGAAGACTTCCGCTCGAGTAATAAAAAATGCTCTTACGAAACACGGTCCAAAAAAGTAACAAGGAAAAAAAAGCCGGACATCTGTGCCCCATATATTGCAAATTCATGATGTGGTTAAACATACACATATTCAAGAGAAAACGATCGATCCATACTTGCACCTGTTACAGGTGCAAAAATTAGGGTAAATGCAAAAATCCATTCCTAAATTTGCATCTGTTCCGTGGCACAAGCCGCTTATTGTGCAAAACCAGGTTTGTTTGTACGCGTGTGAGGACGTTTTGGGGTGGGCATATGTCTACATTGTTACATTGTTGTCAATTTTCGTATTAATATATTTTTGAATCTGGTAATTTAATTTATATTTATTTGTTTCTGAATAATTATGGAATATTTATTTCAAATGCTAATTAAGTCCAACCTTAATAGTAAATTTATTGTACGAGGATGGTTCGATAGGTTCTTGGCCTGAAACAAAGAGGGCACTAGTAGGATCAAATAACTATAATATTTTGTAAGCATTAACCTTGAGATGACGCCCTTCAAAGTTTCAGATGTTTGCGTTCAGTTGCTTGTTTGTGGCGATCGAGTGAACACATAAGCTTCGATATTTTGTGAAAGATGAATAAAATTGAAGTTCGAGCGGTTATAAAGTACTTTGTTTTAAAGGGCTTAACTCCTACGGACATTAAAAATGAGTTAGATTCTACTTTAAAGGATTCTTCTCCTTCGTTTTCGACGTTAAAAAATTGGGCTGCTGAATTTAATCGTGGTCGTACATCAATTCAAGATGATGAGCGCTCTGGACGCCCAAAAACCGCTACAACTGACGAAAATGTCACAAACATTCACATGTCATACTTCATGACCGCCGACTGAAAGTACGAGACCTTGCTGGTATAGCAAACATTTCGATAGATCGTGTCCACTACATTTTACATGATGTTCTTAGCATGAAAAAGTTTTCTGCGCGATGGGTGCCGCGTTTGTTAACAGTCGACCAAAAACGCCTTCGAATGAACACTTCGCAAGAGTATTTAGACTTATTCAGACGCAATCCTGCTGAGTTTCTTCGATGTTTTATAACTGTAGATGAAACATGGATTCACCATTACATGCCAGAGATAAAGCAGCAGTCTAAATAGTGGGTGGGGGCAGGCGAAAGTGAGCCAAAAAAAGCAATACCGGTTCCCTCTGCAGGAAAAGTCATGGCAACAGTTTTTTGGGATTCACATGGCGTGGTGCCTATAGACTATTTAGAAAACCATCACCGGGGAGTATTACGCTTCACTACTGGACCGTTTGCAGCATGTTATTAAGGCTAAATGTCCACATCTTTGCAAAAAAAAGTGCTCTTTCATCAGGATAACGCGCTTGCACCAAAATCTATAGTTGTTGCTGCAAAACTTCATGACCTACGTTTCGACGTGCTTCCACATGCGCCATATTCACTGGATCTGGCTCCCAGCGATTACTTTCTGTTCCCAAACCTGAAAAAGTGGCTCGCTGGACAAAAATTCCCTTCAAATAACGAGGTCAGAACAGCGACAACCGCTTATTTTGCAGAGTTGGACAAATCGCATTATAACTACGGGTATTAAAATGTTAGAAAATCGTTGGTCTAAATGTATCAAAGTACAAGGGGACTATGTTGAAAAATAAATAAAAAAATTATCAAAAATATTTTGTTTTCTTTATCAAGCTGAGAACTTATCGAACCATCCTCGCATACACTGCTGGAAAAAAAAATACTGGATAAACAAATTTTTGTAGGCGTTTCCGTAATGAATTTTCTGCTAGAGTGTTGTTGATTTAGATGATCCAGGACATAATGGAGGTTGTCTGCGCCATGCGGCCAAACTACGAACGTATCATCTACATATATGCACCAAAATTTTGGTTTTAGAGGAGGTGATAGCAGAGATCCCAAGGCCGCTCCCGAAGTCTGCTAGAAGAAAGTTCCTTGAAAAGTAAAAGAGGTGGAAATCAGACATGGTTTAGTTAATTTTAGTAGGGTGGAGTCCATGTTGTGATTTCGTAATATGTCCGATATTATGAAAACTGAATCATCTATAGGAACATTTGTGTTCAGGGATTCTACATTAAAACTGACCAATATGTCTCCGGAATGGTTGGTTTTTAATCTCTGGGCAAAGTGTCCAGATTTTTTAACAAATGATTCGGTTTTTCCTGTAAGGGATGTAAGAGTTAGTGGCTAGATACTTACCTATTATGTAGGTTAGTAGTCTGTTGCGCTGACGACTGGACGCAGAGGTACATTTTCTTTATGTATTTTAGTTAATCCGTAGAGGTGTGAAATCTTGGACTGCATGGTTTAATGGTTTTCTTTCCTTCTGGAGGTATAAATTAGAGATGTGAGGTTTCTTTCGATTTTTGGATCCGTCCGAATGACTTTGTAAGTATTGTCGTCCAAGAGCTGGTTCAATCTTTCAGTATATTTTTCCTTATCCATAACAACAGTTACATTTCCTTTGTCAACTGGGAGAACTAAGATGATGTTGTTCTCGTTCAACTTTTTAATAGCCTTCCATTCCGCTGATGTAATATTTGATTTAAGAGGCTGTGAGTGTTTTATGATCTTCGTTCTTTCGTATCGAATCGTGCCTGCATGCTCTGGAGGAAATTTTCTAATGGAAGCTTCGACACTAGAAATTATTTCTTTCAGTGATATGCTCCTTGGAGTGATGGCAAAGTTCTGTCCTTTGGATAAGATGGTTTTCTCTGCTTTGATAAGTTGTATACTTGAAAAATTGACCACTGTGTTTATTGGTGGATAATAATTCCAATTTGACACGGTCTAAACTCAAGAAACATGATTTTCTGCACAATATTTTGACAGTTTATCCAATTTTTACGTCTCATTATTTCTTAACATTTCTTTTTTTTTTTTGATTTTTTTCTAAAGGAAAACTAAATCTAAAGAAAACGGTCAGCGTAAGTTTTTTTTAATATGTGTTCAGAAGATATTACATGAGCTGTTGTACTGAATAAGCATGGTAACTTACTTCTAAACATTTTTGAATTCTTTTTAACAAAAATTGCACACTTCGCGAGGGATAAGTAGGGTACTAATACACATTGCGATTGGATCCGATACTTCATATTTTCTAGTATGATTGGTGCTATAGTAATATTTTTATTTTATATAAATACCCACACTAAAAACAAGTCGGAGAGGATCAAATCTGGTTTTAAT
Organism: Diaprepes abbreviatus; assembly: GCA_034092305.1. Classification (NCBI taxonomy): domain Eukaryota; kingdom Metazoa; phylum Arthropoda; class Insecta; order Coleoptera; family Curculionidae; genus Diaprepes; species Diaprepes abbreviatus. The sequence goes on along the minus strand of JASJET010000268.1, from coordinate 186,603 downwards.
AAGCCCATACTGCAATTTGCCATTCAATATGCCAAAATGGAGTAAATGTGAAACTATCTTAAAATCCGTCACCTTATTACTCCTCCGCTCCTTCATTAAAATATTCCAGGGCCCCTATCCTCGAAAGTGTGATGTGAAAGGTGATGTGAATGGCGCTGGGAATGGCGATGTGAACTTTTTGACAGTAAAAGCCGTATTCTTGAAAATCCAATGTTGCCAGATATGAACGTGCTAAAGCCCGAGAATTTCAAAAAATAAAATAGATGACAGATTGAATTGACCTGTCAAACCGAAAATGTCCGTAGTATATTTTGTTGCCATTTTAAGCAAAAAGTAGTTTTGGTGCTTTAAATTAATCGTCAAAGGTAAAAAAAATAGTGCTGTGTTGTTATTTTTGGAAAGTTATTAATTGCCATTACAATATTTGTACTTTGCCTGGATTAAATTTATCTTAAATTGACACTCTAGAACTGTTACACAAAAATGCATACAAAGAGCCAAGTACTTGAAGATTCTAATATATAAAGAAAAAGGGATATCAAGAAAAACAGCAATTATATATCCAAAGTAATATACTGACAGTAATTACAGAAAGCCAGCACTGATAAACCTTGAAACAGTGGAAATTACAACTCTTCGTAGCATGACTAAAAGCCATCATCCCAGTCCACCACGGAAACTTTCCAATCAGTTATTTATTGTATGAATTCACAAAATATCCAGTCTCTTACTGCAAAATGTTCTGTACTGACAATTAAATTTGAAAGAAAACCTGAAACTTGAACAATCTAAACTGTTTATGACCAGGGACCAAAACCAAAGGCCAGACAGAAGACGTATATTAGATACTGGCGGATCTCACATTCAACTTTTAATATATATATATATATATATATATATATATATATATATATATATATATATATATATATTATAAAGATTTGTGGAGGCTTGAAGATCAAATGTACCATAAATAAAGTTTTTATGCTGAAGGACATTCGTTGGTCTGTAGGGTTCATTTTTATATGTCCCGATAAATTATAATCATAATATTTATTTAATTGTAATGTCGTATAGTATTTAACACAGACTAATTAAGTTAAGTGCTATAGTTAACATAATTTAAATATAAAATTTGTTACTTATTTAAATAAAAGTTTCAGATAGCTTACAAATTGTGATTTCTCAAATTTATTATAAGTCGCGTCGTGAAAATAATTAAGTTAGATTTAACTGTTCAAAACTAAGATACTCAGCTGTTATGGACACAAGTATTTATGTTAAATCCATAAGCAGAACAGGCCCTAGAAAAACATTTTTAAATAGTACGCTCATACAATTGAGTTATGAACAGAATCTCCTGTAATAATTTTATATGTCTGTAATCTCAAATTTACTTAATATTTGCGAGACGTATTTAACTTTCTAAGGATATTTTATTAAAAATTTTGAAAATATTGAAAATATCGGGGTACCACCTAATTAATGTTTCAAATGTTTATTCAAAAAATAAAACGTCTTAAAGAAACGGTTCGTCAACATATTTTTTTTAATGACGAGTTATTTTGAAGAACCAAAAATCAAATAAAATTTTTTAATGCTATTTTATTTTTTGAAATCCGTGCGTTAAATATGTCTTTTAGTGGCTGACATTTCATTTGCGCATATTTCACCGTTTGCTTGCCTTCCACCGGGCGAACGAGGATATGAGTGATGAACATTTCAAGAATACGCGTTCGGCACCTTTTCACCGTTCACTTCACGTTCCCCAGTTCGAGGATAGGGCCCCAGATGAAATTGGTAAAAATGAAAACTACGAGTCGAATTGAGCATCTCTTAGTTGAAGTTGGTAGAAAATGTATATAAAATAGATTAGTGGTCTTCAAATATGCACAGTATTGCAAAGATATGGAATTGTAGAATATCCTAAAAACAGAGACGTGGGTTTCTTAAGAAGTGAATCACAATAAGCTAACCTAAAGTACGAATTTAACTACGGAGAGTCTCAGAAAAGTTTTCCTCCCTACAATGAAACAAAAAATAATTTTAATTTCCTACATAACCTTTTCTAACATCAATGCATTTCAGCTGATTATAGTCTGATAAATGACGTCCTCTGATGCAATTTTAAAATTTCTGAATTTACGCATTGTTAGATTCGCTACAATCATCCTTTCTATAATATTTTTGGAACAGTTATCGTCCTTTGTTAAAAACCTAATGACACTGGGATTATCGAATTTCACAAAATTCATTATTTATCTCGAAACACTTTATGAAACACAATATAAAAACTAATTGAAATAAAATTTTCTACACAAGAATCTATTAAATGTTACAAAGCAAAGCACAGTCAGTTATTTTTCTCATGGCTAAGTAGATATTTTTTTTAGTATCCCTCGTATTAATCGCTTACTATCTATTAAATAACTCAAAATGTCCATCTTAATAGTTCGTGCGGTGTTGAATCTGTAATTTGGAATTTTTAGTTACAAAATTTTTCTTTGAAATTCTACCTCTCCGAAAATTTTTAACCAAAAAAAATCAATCCTCTTCTTAAAAACACAAGACCCAAACATTAGAAATTAATGTGACCCAAATTTAAGATTATTCTTTCAAGCAAGTGATATTTGAAAAAGTCGGGTTTTTATGTCTCGGGAGAATGCACATACATTTGATATGATTTATTTCATAGGATACATATTTGTACAAGCAAAACTGATTTCAGGATTTAATCTGACGGGAACTGCAAAAATATCACATCGACAAGAAAGTAATTTCGGTTTTGTAGTATAAAATAAAACTCTTCCTTTTTTTTATACAAAGAATAAATTTTAATTAATTATAAATTTTTCCATTTTGTTCAATGACCTGTTGCCATCTTTCTTGCAGCTTTATAATTCCCCGCCCATAGAAATGTTGGTTGCAATAAAATTGCAACTTTTGATAAACCAATATATATATATATATATATATATATATATATATATATATATATATATATATATATATATATATATAATCTATTTGTCCTAATGACCTTGAGCTCAATTTTTCAATGTCATTTGGAGGTCAACATGACGTTTTTAAATGGAAACCTCCATCTTTTATTGCAGAAATGAAACGCGGAGAAAATTTCTTATCCACCGGTATAAATATCATAAGGGGTAGAATCACATCTAGAGGTCATTTGAAGGTCAAATATCCTCATACCTTGAATGAACTAATAATTCGGAAACTAAGAGTATTGGAGAATAACCTTTTCTTCAAAAGTTTTTGGAAATCAAACCAAGTATGTTAAGGTGATTTTAAATTTTACGTTGACCTTGGCCTTGAAGGTCATGTCAAGATTTTGATAACTTTCTAAATGGGGCTTCATACATTTGACCCCTAACAGTGAGATAGCGGAAAATTTTACCTTGAAGATAAAAGTCAAGGTCATTTACAAGTCAAATATTAAAAAATCCTGAAAGGTAGGTTATTGGGGAATGTTCAATGCTTAGGGGAAAATTAAAGTGCGTGTCATCCACAACGTGAAACTGCTAAAAATCCTTGGTATAATAGAGCATTTTTTTTTTGAAAGTTGCAAATAATATCCAGAGGCACGAATTTGTATAATTTTACATCAAATGAGAGGCGAAAAAGATGAATTAATCACTAAATTGAACTCTTTCTCTATAAAAAATTGAGAAGAGATAAAAAAACTATAAATATGATTGACTAAAATGTGGTTGTAAGACTTGCATTCTCTTTATTTTTCAGTTTATACTTGATAACGATTAGAGATACAACCTAATCGAAACGTCGTAAAAATAAATAAAAATAAAGAAAATGCAAGTCCGGCAACCACATTTTAGTCAGTCTTCAACATTATAAATATGATGACGAAATGTTCAGCGCCTTTAGCATAATTTTTTTTTGCTAAAAAATATAAGTTACTATTTTTTATAAGAATCAGAAAAAACAATGGTTTTCCACATTTATAATGATAGACATTTTTTCATATTTTTGACCCTCAAGCTTTAAACGAATAAAAATACATACAAATGTTTCTTGAACGTAATACAAATTTATCACCAATCGTTGATAGACATTGATTGCTGATCAAAACTGCTAAAATAAAGTCGTTTTTGATAACAAGTGGTAAACTCTGACTTTAGTTCTTGACTCATACCAATGCCGATGTCTGTCGGTCATTGCCGGTTATTGCTGATAAACATAATTTAAATAAAGTCATGTAAGGCTACAATAGGTCAACATTAAATCAAATCAAGAGGTCAAGAGAGCCATTGGCAATACGATGAAATAGATTTCCGGTCTTATTATGACTATGAATGACCTTGACTTAGCCTGAGAGTGAAGTGAAGTGATTAATTTCGTGTTTATAACAACGACCCAGTCTCGTTAAAAAGCATTTGACGTTGGAATATCCTTGACTTTCAGCTCAAAGTCTTAATAAATACTCTGAAAGAAACCATGACTAGTGCTGTGATTAATGCCGTGTTTAAAAAACCACCTATTCCTAGAAATTACTTTGACCACAAGGTCAGATCAATGTCATAGAGAAACGTAGAATTTTCTGCTCTATTCTTGGGCTAGAAAGATTTAAAAATCAACTTTGCCTTGACCTTGAAGGATATTATCAAGGTCAAGAACATATTCAGATGTAAAATTTACCCCTATTCTCACTGCCAGGGAAAAAAATATTCTCGTTTTAAAAAATCAACTTGACCTCAAAATTACCTTTAAAGTCATGGTCAAGGTCAAGATCAAGGTCATATTTGGATGTAAAATTTTTCTCTCGTACTATTTTCGGGGTAAAAAATATAGGTTCCTATTTTAAAAAACCAACGTGACCTTAAAAAGACCTTGAAGGTCATGTTCAAGGTCAAAGTCACCATTGGATGTCCTCCTATAGATTCATTTGAAATGATTTTCGCAGAGAGCTTTTTTTTCTGAGATATTTGCGTAGAGGGTTTAAAATTGGACACCCTGTAACAAACTGTCGGAAAATTACATAACGAGAATAGGTTTAAATGTGGATACTAAGCAGAATTGAAGGACTGAGGCAGAAAAAATAGTTTAGTATTAATATTTTCAAAAATTTAAAAAAGGTTGAGAAAATATTACGTTATAACCCAAGTCACCAAAAGGAAAACCACACAATGAAAATTTACGAAAGTATTTTATGGAGAAAAGATCTTTTAATGTTAAAAGCAACAGGAAGCATCCGCCTTTTTAAAATATCGAAATAAACATTACTGTATCGTCCCAAGTGGAATTTACTGTTTTCTTTTAACGTTCCTAAAGTAGACACATTTATCTATTAAATCCATGTGTATCTAGAGGTTTTGTCGTTATTGTTAATAATGAAATTCAAATAATTACCATATAAAGTGGTTATTGTTTAACGAAAATAATCGCCAAAAAAAACCTATATTGTTTTATTGAGGATGTAGCTTTAGAATTCTATATTAGCCAAAAATATATAAATGATTTAAAAGATTAGTCAATTAAACAAAAGTAGGATTACCAATAAAATAACGTCATGTATTGTTTTAAAGTAGCTAAAAAAATTTCCTATAAAAACGTGTAGGAACTAACAATTTGATAGTTAATTACAGAAGAACGTTCAAAACTTCTTAGACATTAAAGATTTGAAATTTTGAGAGCTATCTTAGTCCAGAAAAAAGGTAATTGTAAACGGATTTCTATTTAAATTAATGACTTTTCGGAAAAAATAAATTTGATTGGCCTTGATCGGCTTTTTAACCGACTCCTAAAAAAAGCAGGTTTCTAAATTCGAGTGGTATGTATTTCGATTACTTTGGAATTGGAGCACCGATTTGAATGAAATTTTTTGCATTATGTTCAAAAAATTGCTACGGTGGTCCCATATTACTGTGGTCGAAATTGGTTCAGTAAAATCCAATATGGCATCTATAATATGCCTGACAAAAAAATTATTTTTTTCCGACTTTTTTCAAAATTGGTATGAGGGAGCTTCCTCGATCGTACATAACGAATCTAAAACTGACTAAAATGTGAGTGTCGGACTTGTATTGTCTTTATTTTTGTTTATTTTACGACGTTTCGATTAAGTTGTATCTCTAATCGTTATCAAATATATACTTAATGTTTGGTTCAACACCTAAAATATACTGATTTGACGAAAAGAGTGAAATTTGGGAATTTATATTAACGATGATACAAGACCACCCTCGATTTTTGGAAAACATGATTAAGACTGATGAAGCAAAATTTACGAAAAATGGCCTTTTTAACAGACAGAATTCCCATTTTTTGAATGATTGAAATTCTCATGCAGTAAGATTGTGTAATTTAAAAAAAATCTGTCAATGTAACATATTTTGTGTTGTAAGAAATGATGGAATAGTAAAACTGCATTTTTATGAAGAAAACTTAAATGATAATTCATTAGTAATACAAAGCAATGACACGGGGAATACAACAATGGACCTTTTCTGTGGCCTCCTCTTTCTCCTGGTTTGATTGTCTTAGATTATTTTGTATGGGGAACGATAAAAAACATCGTTCGTTGTAATCACGTGACAACGATGGGGAACTGTATGGCAAGGATAAGGGACGCATTCGAAAGTTTATCTTCAGATTCAATTAGAGCGGCCACCCATGATGAAACTAACTCGAAAATTTCAACATTTATTAAAATAAGTTGTTTCTCTGTGTAGGTAAGCCGTTTATCATTTTTACAATACAAAAATGTTTAATTGTCAATATTGCAAAAACTGTAAAAATTTGGAAAAGATAATTTTATACAAAGTCATCCTTATTTTTAATGCTAAATAAGATAACATTATAAAAATAGGAGGTTTACTTTTAAAAAAATTGATTTTTAAGGATTTTTTAAAGTTAATATTTAATGTTAATTTTTGATCACCCTGTATTTTTTATTATCAAAATATTAATCCAGTTCACTAAAGAAGATCCCCTTCTAGGAGAAAACTAACTCCAATTAAATAATAAAGGCTTTCATATAGAACAAATTGATAGTTATGTTTAGGCCTGCAAACACCATTTTTTATATGAAATTTAAAATATGTCAAAACCCGTTAGACTTCGATATAAAGCATTATACATAGGTCTATAATTTTGCTAAGAATCTAAAAATTAATTACATATAGAGTGTTCTAGTTAAAATAAGCAAGAAGGCATGAACTTCCGGTATAAACTGCCAAATTAAAAGCATTTTTCAAAATCTATTTTCTGAGAAACAGATCGGTGCAGTTCGTCTTGGGACACCGTGTATATTTTACTACATCGGAACTTTAATTACCTACAAATATTTTAAGTTCTTTTTTTGTTTCTAATTATGTATATGATATAAATGTAAATTTTTACGTTGGCAACACTGTGAATTTCTCTAAAAAGCATGGTTCGTGCCAGGGCAGATGTAGATTTTAAAACAGAAACAACTTTTACCGATTTAACTTCGAAAGGTTGATAAATAAATAATAAACCCTCTGGTAAGGTCATACAGGTATTCTGATGTTTCGCTTTTTATTCCTTTAATATACCAGTGCAACTATAAAAGTTTAGGATTGGTGGTATATAGTTATTGTATTAAAAAAAAAGTATATTCTTAAAGATAGGTTACCTGTTACCTATTAACATTTAGGTTCAATCACAACATTTTTGAATAATATCAAAAATTGTCAAGATATTTTAAATATATTTCACACAGAATATAAAAGAATAGAATAGAACAGAATGGAATATATTATCTTAAAATACAGAAGTGTACAGCAATATTATTTTTATTAGTAATTAAACACTTATATGCTAATGTAATGCTAAATGTAAAACAAAATCAATATGGCGATCAAAAGACAATGATAAATCGTTAAATGTTTCCAAAAACTTAATGGGATCTCGAAAAACTAATATTCATTCTGCTTTCAAAATCTATAGGCAGCGAGTTCAGAACGTACATATTCGTAAAAACTTCTTTTTATCGCTATTGGTAATTAAATGGATGTTACCAAATATCCTTATTATTTATAACCAATTCTCTCTCTCTCTCTCTCTCTCTCTTTTAGAGAGAGCCTCCACATCGTCAAATACCACCATTGCAGTTGTGTTATCTGCATACAGATCAGCATCAAGTGTTGCAGCGAGATCGTTAACATAAAAGTGACTCAAAAACCGAGCTCTGAGGAACTGGTAGTGTAACTAGCTTCGATAACGACAATTCTGGTCCACACTTTACCTTCATTTCCCTGGCGGATCCATATGATTCAATCCCTAGTAGCAAATTACTACGAATACCCATATTGTAAAGACTAGAGGTAAAAAGCACCTTATTGCTTATATCAAAAGCTATAGATAAATCAAAATATACGGTTACCACATACTGATTTAAGCTTGAATAAATACAATTAAATAAATGAAGAGATGCTGTGACGGTGATCCTGTCTGATAAGAATCCATATTGATTTTTATTAGTGAAATTATATTGAGTTAAAAATTATATTATTTTAAAGTGAATAATTTCATCGAATATTTTGAAAAAAACTAAGTATGGAAATTTCTCTGCAGTTTATCATATTATTAATACTAACTCTATTATGGATATGAAATATAACAGATTGATTAACGTTATTAGAGATTCACTAATCTGACATCTATGGCTTTAACTTGACATTAAGATCATCACCATCAGATAAATTTTTATTTTCAAAACAACTGACAGCAATTAATACATCATTTACTGTCACCTCATTTAAGACAATAGAGTTAACTTGCAGAGCCGAAGTTGTGCCAGTGTCTGTTGTCTCACCATATTTATCTTTGATTTTTTTGCCCAAGCCATACTAAAGTAATTTGCAAACATATTTGCTATACGAGATGGCTCAAAAATAACTATATTCTCAGAGGTAAGTTTTATATCATAATCATTTTTGTTTAGGTTGGTATTTACAAACTTCCCTATATATCTCGGTTATTTGTTGAATTTAATATTGTGTTTATATTTTTTCCTCAGTACATCATATTTAAGTGCTACTGAGCCGACATTATTGTACCAGTCGTGTTTCAATTTCAATTTCAATTTATTCATCAGTATCATATTTTACAACACTTACATTCGTCAGTATATAAAATAAAAAACAGTACAAATACATTTACATTTAAAAACTTAATTATATACATTACACATGAAACTTTGGCTAAGTCTAGTTTAAAAATTATGATTAAAATTTGTAATGAATAAATTCATCAAAACTATAAAATGCATTCTGGATTAAAATTTGTTTTATTCTATATTTAAAAAGACTATCTGGAAGCTCTCTCAATGACAGAGGCAAAACATTAAAGAATTTTATCTCCAGGCAACCAGGCCATTCCGACACCTTTCCAAACGAAAATATGCGGGCACCAAATTATCCCTGTGCCTCGTGTCCCAGCTGTGGAACCCACTGAGCGTTTTGAAACTTTCTTTGTATTTTTTAACATACAGTAAATTACCCAAAAATTTATTTCGAAGGCAATGTCAAAATTTTTAGTTCGAAGAACGCTGCTCTACAGTCCTCCCTAAAGTTCATACCCCGCACCACTCTCACAGCCCTTCGCTGAAGCCCAAACACGCGAGACGCCCGCGAAGCATGGCCCCAGACAAGCAGTGCATATGACATTACCGAATGGAACAGGGCAAAGTACGAAGCCCTCAGAACCGACATGCCAACACACAGCGCCAGACGTCTCAAAGCAAACAGACTGCTACGCAGCCTCCCTGAAACCTGCTCTATATGAGCTTCCCAAGTAAGGCCAGGATCAATCTGGACTCCCAAGAATCTAGCACTCAGCAAATCCCCATTTATATCTCCCACGTCACGTAGAGAAAGTACCACTTACTTGGTGTTGAAGACACTATACGATGTTGAAGACACTATACGATACGGAAAATATACACTTACAAAAGGACCACAGCATTAACAAAATAAATTCATGCAGAATTCACACTATGCACACCTTCGGATTGGCTCAATATTCTTGAATTTCTTATAATAGTTGAAGATGCTGCTACTTTATTAGAGGACATGGTACTTGCTGTAATCTTATAGGCCTGTGTATGTGAGTCTGTATATGAAAACAGTGACGTAAATAACGACCCCACAGAACCTGCAGTGCGGGAGAGGCGCCCTCAAATTCCTTGATGAAAATAAATAAATACAAAAGATCCCGAGGTGCGGGGGGGTGGGGGGGTGCAGCCAATCCAGGGGCGCCCTCAACTCCCTTAATGAAAATAAATAAACACGAAATATTAAGACGGATGCAAAATAGTAGGGCGCATTCAAAAATCTGCGAGGGGAGGGGGGCGCACATATGCTTAGTTACGCCACTGTATGAAAAGTCATTTTGTGGCCAAAATGAACGTTAATATAAATAAGAGTTAACAATCTCACAATTCAGTAGAGGTTGTATTATAGTAACCAAGTGGTCAATCGAACTACAGTGTAACCAGTAGCATTGATAAATTTTCTAATGGGTTCCGTTGCAATCAGTTTAAGCATAAAAGAACAAGTATGTCACATAATTATTTTTGTTATGGATTTCTCTTAAAGAATCTATGCTTAACTCTGCAAAATATTATTTTTTAGAACATTTGCATGCGAGACATAAATTCTGATTCAAAATTTACGGCAAAGTAAGGATTACGAAGAAAGGTAGTTGCTCCTTAGTATCCAGAAGCAAGAAATAGCTGAAAAAAGTTTTTTGGCTTTTAAATGCGGGAGGAAGTGTAACTATTCCCTGTAAACATAATTGTTAGAGCTATATTACTCGTTATACGGTCCAAAACAGGTTATAAAGTACCTTGATAATGTTTGTAGTCGGTGTTAAAAGAAGATATATGTACGTTCCTATTCTAAGAACTCTCAAGAATCTTTGTTTTCTAATAATCTTCTTCTTCTTCTTCCCCAATCCTTATTTGTCCACTCTTGAACATAAGTCACTCTCAATCTCCCCCACGTCTTCCTGTCCTGTTCCACACCCATTCATTTCAAATAACGCTGGTCGACAAAGGAAAAGAATTACGTTAACAAATAAAAATTAACATTCCTTTTGTTTAATTATTATATGGAAAATATTGTAACTTCCCTCGTATTTTAATGCCCTGTTTTCATTTTTCATTTAACGCATTAGCAGATGTAACTTCAATTACGTAATATCACGTTACACTTTTTAGTATTATAATTATATTAATATTTTAGTATATCGAATATATTAATTATTTAATTAGATGTTTATGAATTTTAAATAAGGCAGAAAATCTAATATATAACAACAAATATCTTAAAATTTAATATACCTAAAGAACGAAAGTTTTTACGGCTTTGGTTAAGTTGAAAATTATGGTTTTTGTGTTTAGACTGTGTCAAAGTTGAATTGTTATCCAACGTTTCACCTATGATTGCACGAGGCATGTTCAGGGATCTTTACTCCACGAGATTAGAACAGTGTGCACGTGTTATATACACAGCTTGGGTATTTGTTATAATTTATGTACACAAGAAGAAATCATTAAACAGGTTTACATTACAAATATTTATGTTCACAATATGCATTAACTACTAATTCATTTGTCTTTTTGAAACCACTCGAAGTTCTTAAGCTCATCATAAGATTCAGTTCGATTCTACTCTTCCTCATTCTTTCGTGCACATTCGGGAAAAATCTCGGTTCGCCGAAGTAGAAGTTGCCGAATCGCGCAAGAATGTACTCGCATCGTTAGCGATGTAGCGAGTCACCGCGTTACAATATTTTTTTCGCGAACCTCTTTACAAAACCTCGTAAATACCTGGGGGATCGCGAACCATCACTTGGGAAATGCTGCTCTACCCAAATTAATGAATAAATCACAGTAATTTTGATTGGGAGTTATTTGTACTTTGTGACCATCTTTACTATACCCAAATCAATTGAGCAAAGAAGTTGCTACAAATTTTATATTCTAAAGAAAACTAACTTTATAAAAATAATGGGGATGCTAAATAAGACCCCTCCGTAACGGATCTACAAAAGTTAACTTTTTATCTGTCAAATAACTAGAATCACACTTTGTCGAGACTTAGAACTGATCCAAGAAATTTGGAGCGTGTTTAAGGTACAACAGGCCACCAATAATAAAAAAATGCAATTTCAGGTGATGAAAAACCCTAAAAAAACTAATTCCAAAACTAAAAATAAAAACTGTATGCAAGGTGTAAATCTATCTGCAAACTAAATCGAAATATTTAAGGAAATACTTGCAATGTAAAACATATCTTGGAATGTATTTTCAAGGCTGATTAATCCTTTAATTACTTTTTTCAAATAATTAAAGGAATTATAGATATTACAGTTTATATTAGACTCCTGCTGTTTTATAGGGTCATAATGACAATAATTAATCGGATATTATATATCATTTATTTTTAATAAATCATTTCTCGTTTGAACAGTTAATTTTCGGAATTCACTAGAGTGTAAAAGGTTTTTGTTTTAAAACTATTCCGCACTATAAATTGTTTTTAGCTATAGGCAGATTTCCGGAACTTGCTGAAAAAGCTTTCGCAAGCGCATATTTACGAGGGGTGCTAGAAAATTTGCCTCTATAAAATAAGACTATTTTTGATAATTTTATTTTATAACGTATTTAAAAAATTACGTCAAAGCATTTACACTATCTGTCCTGCAATTATCAGTCATGCTTCCTAGAAGGTTCCGATTATTACAACACAATTCACAAACTGTCAAAGCTGGAGATCAATATATGTTATAGCTTTCAAATAAGGATGTGAAAATAAAAATTGAATTTCATTAACGTTACCTTTGATAGCACAGTAGAAAAACATTTTAATAACACACAGTAAAAAACGCATGTAAATCTACATCTAAATACTTTTACTGCTATTGAAATTTTACTAAGTGTACAATGTATTTTTTCACATTACATATGCTTTCAAGTATGATTACATAAAAACAGTAATTTAATGTGCAATAGTGTAAAATAATATAAAATAATGTAAAATAATGTAAACCAATGTAAAATAGTGTAAAATAATGTAAAATAATGTAAGATAATGTAAAATAATATACAATAATGTAAAATAATGTAAAATAATGACGCTTCCCCCACTCATCTCCCAAGAGCAGCAGCGAGACGTGTCAGTCGGCCATTATTTTTATACTAACGCATAGGTAACACGTTTGGTGCTATAGTTTCTTTTTATAAAGTATATTGTTTTTAGTGACAAGTGGATATTGGCAGGTAAGTCGAGAAAAACATTTCAGTGTCCATTTAGGTGTAAATCTGAAACGATTTTTAGTAATAAAAACATTTATTTCCAAGCGCACCACTGGCGTTGCCGAAATAATTAAGACAACAAAAATGTGACCAGAGACAATTTTTTTTAACATTTTTTTCTTTAAATTGGTTTACTAAAGGCCAAAATATTATTTACCCTATATATTTTTTTCTTTAAGAAGTCATGAAGTTAAAATTGCCATATTTGAAATGGAAATATTTAAAACTATTTTTATAGCAAAAGTTCTGTAAAATTACAGATTGATACTGTATCTATAAATTTAGTACAACAATTTTCAATTTTTAGATGTTGAAGAAAATTTATTTCTTAAGATTTGCATGGAAAAGGAGATAGTAGCAGAGGACTATTTAATATTTACTGATGCTTTTGTAACCACTTTTTGTTATTACTGTGTATTTAATTTACAATACCCAAACGAAATAAGTTCTATATTAGAATTTACTCAAAGGTACTTTTTTAATATTCATCCTGAAAGTGGATCTAAAAAACGAAATTCGAAAAATAGGGTATAAATTTTATTAACAAAATATCTAACTAGAAAGATACATAGATTTTTTTGTATGTAAAGTAAAGCTAAAAAATTAATAGCGCCATTTATTTTTGAAGGCTTTACTTTAAAGAAGGTTTTTTGTTATTATAAGCTGAAATATTTTTTTTGTAAATATAAGTTTATCTATATATATATATATATATATATATATATATATATATATATATATATATATACATATATATATATATATATATATATATATATATATATATTGTATAATTACAAGAAATATATAATGCTAAGTACATAAGTCACAAATAAAATAGACTATTGGGTCTCTCTGATTATCCATTGAATTTATCCCCACTCTATGCTTACAAAATTATGTCTAAATGTATCTGTTATTATTAATCTGAGCTGCTAAGTTTTTTTTTGTTATAAATAAATTTTTAGTTATAAGTTTTTGTAAGCCACGTTCTTATATATAATGTACAATAAATATGTAAATTTAAAGAAAAAACTTTATTTTAAATAATCTCATTATAGCATGACTCCTTCTGTATAAGTTTAACTTTTGTCTGCCTCAGTCTTGTTTGGTACTTGTAAAATAACTACAATATGTACGTATTTGTTTTTCGAAATATTGGTTAGTTGTTTCAATATAAATAAATCGTTATTATGTCAGCTTTTATTTCTTTATTCATATACAGATCATTACAATAATAAAAACCTTAACAGCAACTGTTCGTTGTTTTATTTAGAAGATGAATGAAAATCCCTACCTACTGACGTATCCATATATCTAATTCGCGAATTCTTTTAACAACACATAGGTAAGGAACCCTGTACATTTTTTATGGTTAAGTATTCCTGGTCAAACGTATTCAATTCTTAATATGATGTAATTTATATCCTATTTTCAGTTACTTCTGTTAAAATTCAATATACTGTGTAGTTCTCATGTTCTCGCTTACCAGAAATAAAATTGAATTTTCTCATATAATCAGGCTGAATTTTTCCGTGATCTATTTTTTGTGAAATATGTATTTTTTAATATTGGTCGTCTAAAGATTATTTGAGAAAACATCATCATTATCGAGTTGTGACAAGGATAATTTTTAGTCAGGATGACATAAATTGCATCATATTAAAAATTAAATTTGTTTAATCAGGATCACTTTTTCATAAGAAGAGTGTGGGGGGCTTTTTTTACTTAATGACTTAAATTTTCTAACATATATTATAATGTATTTTCACGTAATCTCACATGATGGTATATGTATTTTTACGTAAACTGACACCGTGGAATACGTATTTTTACATGATGTGTTAGTTACACTGCAGTTAACAACAAGTAAATCGACATGGAAAAACAACAAAAATTACATGATATAAATACAAAAATTACATAGTGATTCATGAATATTTTTTACATTGAAATGCAAGTAATTTTTTACCTAGATACACAAGGCAATATATTAACAATGAAAGTTATGGTAATTTTACATAAAAATTTTTTACTATGCAGAATGATAAAAGTCATTAAGTATAATCCCTGTGCCAAACATCAACTTACTAAGTTGAAAACTAACCGTTAGATGTTAAAAATTAGAAAAAAATTGAACTTTTACAGGCTGTAAGAAATATTGAGTTCTCAACTCTTTGTTATATGACTTAATACTTTTATTTTGCCAAGTAGAATTACTTCGCAAATTATCTTGAACCATTATCAAAACACCCTGTATATAAGAAACATAAAAAAAGCAAAATAAGAAACAATTACTACTGAACTCGAACGTAATGCGTGCTCGACACGCACTTGGTTGGTTTTTTACACAAATACTTTTGATAAGATTCCCTTTATAGCGGCGACAATTTCCCTTTTGTACCTAAAACAACAAACCTTGGCTTATGAGCTTATTCGAGATTAATTCGTGTAAAAATAGGTCAAGCGGTTAATGAGAATGAGACTGAATGCGCGGTATTGACATATATTTTAATTGGACGCTTTTTGACGATGATAATGCCAATGTGATTTACTGTTATATAAAAGTGGACGAGGTTAACACAAATCGAAATCCAATCATTATGTTCCGATAGAACGCGTTATGTTTTGAGTTATGTTATAACGACATAATTTTAAATCAATTTATACTTTTTCCACGAGTAAAAAAGAGAGTCAGATATATACATTTAAAATTAAACTTATATTTCCCCATTTAAAAGTAAATTTCCCTATAAAAGAACGGTTTTCTGAGGATAAAGACACATATCTTTTAAATTAACTAAATAAATCAGTTTTAGCTTTGAATGCTTGATATATTTATTAAAAATCTTGAATAATACTAACCTTTAAGAAATATATTAAATTTAAACATTTATTACCAAATTCACTAACAAGGTTTAACTTTATATCTGGTCTAAAGGCCAATTCATACTTATGAGTGTTTGACATTGACATAGCTCAACTAGATTTACGGTTTTCCTGGTGCTGAAGAACCAGTGGAAACTCATCGTCTTGCGGGCAGAACTTGTCTTTTACTTGAAAATAAACATTATGAAGGCAACACTCCAAAAGATTCATCACCTGGTTCAGTAGTAACGTTGCTCGATCTGATAATGTTGCATTCTTTGAAAATCTAGTTTCGATTATTTAATTTCTTCATTTATTTCAATAATAATACACTTAATAGTGACTTCCCACATAAAACTTATTAGTTTGTTATCCGGCTTTAGATGAATGCTACTTATAATAATCACAAGATGTGTGGCATTTTTTGTGAGCGAGGGATAATGAGAGTGGTCAGGTAATAAAAGCGATAGCGGTTGAACGGAACCTATGCTTTTACGCATGCTCTTAGGTACTCGGGCGTGTTTGTCAATCATCTGATAAGTTCGTCTAACGCTCCCGACTGGCCAGTGCCCGCGTTGAGGTACTAGGAACGGATGTTGATTTTTCGCTCCGCGCTTAGAAAAATTTACGGATTGTCAGCCTCCAGGTAAGCATGAAGATATATGCTTTTTGTATTATATTTATGTTAATTACATACCCAAATCTGTATTCTTCTAAATGCCATTCATTAAACTGTGATCGAAAGTTGAATGAAATATGTGTTATTATTTTTCTTTATGGTGGTTTGCGAGTAATGGGAGGAGCTTACATGGCTCTCATTACCGGACAAGTTCCCATTACCCAATGACAGTTTATAATGTATGTTCAATAGATTTTTAGGTTTAGGCATTTTTAATTTTGTTTCAGGTTTCGAGTAAAATAAATTGTATAATTACAAAAGCTTCTTGAACAGTAATTTTAAAACAGGAGACATTTCATTGTACAAAGAATCTCAGGAAACTAATATAGCTTACAGCACTTTAAAGAAGCTACAATTTAGCTAAAACCAATGATGGTAGTAACAAATGTACTCCAAGGTTGGGAAGACATCCTGTGATCTTGAGCAAGTAAAGGTTCTGGCTGATCTTCATACGATGTCATAAATTTTATGGTCTTATGAAAGAACAATTTTGTAAAGCGTGTGACGCCATAGCTGAAAAGCTAGGTGTCGCAGAAAGGTTTCAGAAAATCGATAAAACTGCTGGCAAAGATTGGCTAGCTAGTTTTTTACAGTGTTATTCTGATCTGAGTTTCAGAAAGTCCGAAGCCACGAGTGTCAATAGAATATTCAGATTTAATAAGACTGACGTAATACGTCTCTTTGATAATTTGAAGAGACTGATGATGAAATATAACTCTGAACTACAAATGATTTACAACGTAGATGAGACTAGTGTGACCACTGTCCAAGAAACTGAGAAAAGTATAGCTCCCAAAGGTCAGAAATGCATTGAATCTGGGAAAGAGGTAAACCGTCACAGTAATATGTGTTATGAGCGCGTCAGGATTTATAATTTTTCCTCGACGTCACTCACCACAGCTGGAAAAAGATACCCCACTAGACCACTAGGAGCTGTTTACACATGTACCCATAATGGTTGAACATAAGAAAATATATTTATTTTATGGCTACATTTTATAAGCCAAAGCTGCTGCTGCAAGACCAGTTTTGCTAGTGTTGGATCATCACAACAGTCATTCTATTCTAGAAGTTTGGGAATTGGCTAAAGAAAATCATATCATAATGCTTACCCTTTCATCTCATTCATCTGCGTCTGCAACCCCTTGACGTTATTTTTTATTCTCCCCTTAAAAGAGCTTACAACAAAGAGTGTGACATATATATGAAATAAAAAAAATGACAAAAATTACACCATATTAGAGTAGCGTATCTGGAAAACGGAGTTTGATGCTTTGAAAGCAACAACAATATTACCTATGAACCCTGCAGTTTTTGTCATGATAAATTCATTGCGATTAATGGGGAAGCCGGTTCTGTGGGTACGAATGTTATTGTTCAGTCCATGTCATATGGTACACAAAAGCAGCTTGTCATTTAGCAGCTAGCTAACGTCAACGCTATTACGATTCAATTCACATCAGCAGTCAGTTATTGAGCAACCAACACTGCCATAAATTCATCCATTTTAAGTAATACACAAATTCATCCAGCCATTCAAAAGCAAGCTACTGTAATCCGAGTCACGATTTTATCCACATCATACGTAACACCAGAGAAACAAGTCATTCGGCAGTCAGATACTTTCAACCCAATCCCGATTTCGTCTCCATCATATGCAACACTGAATCAGTTTGTCATTGAGCAATCAACTATCGTCAGACCTATCACAACTCCGTCCTCATCAAATGATAACCAAAATGTGAAACCAATATTGATAATGATTAAACAATTTGTGACTTTGCAACTATTGGGCCCATTGTAAGTTCAATGACGCAACCCCACACAACAAGCGCACCAGTGAAAGCCACATTTGAAGAAAAAGAGAAGAAACGTATTGAAAAAGAGAGTAAAACAAAAGTGATCCAGAAAAACCAAGGAAAGTATAATAAAGAAAATGATATCAAAGGAAAATGTACTAAAGCTAAAGGTGTTAAACGGAGACAGACTACAATAAAAAAACAAGGAGTTAAAGAGCAAAAAAAAATGTATTCAAAAGTGACGATGAAAAATCGTCTGCTGAAGCACTAAATTACAAATTAATTTATGATGGTGAGTCAGAATACTTAGAAGACGAAGCTGTGTAATTTTTTTAGACATGGGTAAAAGTGAAGAGATGCGGTACTGTTGCAGAAGTTGTGGAAACTGAGCGCGTAAAGAATGTTCGGGTAGTGATAATCCAGTTTCTTATATTTGTATTGAATCCTTAAAATGTCTATTTTTTGATTGGTTTAGTAATTTACTTTCTTTATTTATGTTACAAATAGTTTTCTATATTAAACATTTCGTTTTGCGAAATTTTATTATGTTAAGCTTCATATTTGAGAAGGATTAAAAACTATGGCTCCCACTTCACATATGAGCGTTGAATGTGTTCTCATTTTCCGAAGTCGGAGGTAATGAGAGCGAATGATTTTCTTTGGAAAATCTCTTATTTTACCGAAATATACAACTATAGGTCATTTAAACTGTGATTATCTAAAACTCAAATAAACAAGGCTTATGTTCCTAAAAATTATAATAATTGGAACAAATGTGACTATTATTAACAATTTTTTTTTAGTAGGCTCCAATTTCCCCGTGCTCTCCTTCCTCTTACCTTCTAAAGGCCGAATACATTTTTAGAGAAACTTCGCAAGTGCACTGGTAAGGATTCCTTTGGGCCTGATTATTGGTCATAATAATGGTAACTGTTAGAGCAATCACAGAATGTCAAATGAGATTTGAACGTTTGAAATTTTCCTCGAGAATTCAAACCAACTAACTAATCTATTCCCGGATTAACACAATCGAAACAATATAGAAATTAAGAATGACCCTTTCACCAATCATCTGTGAACTAATATTTATAATGAATTAATGAAAGGTAATAAAACAATACTCGAATAAATTCTAGTACTGAATTCCTGTTTGCATTGTTTAAACGTATAATGCCCCTGTCCCTGACAAATGAACCTAAACGACCACGTTCTTCATAAACCATATCTTTGTTTGCTGTTTTATATTGAAACAATTAAATTACTGCAAATTGTTTAGTGGCAGTGGCAGATAGGTCATTTCCTGATTAACCTTTTACCAATGTCATCGCGAGGCCAAACAAAGCTTACTTTAAAATGTTTTTACATTTATGATAAGGCGAAAAATAAAATTAAGTTTTTAAATTAATAAATTAGATTCACGAATACCACTGCGCTACAGTTAGTCCAGTGAGAAAATACCCATATGTCATCAATCTACGAACATATCAAAGATAGTTTTGAGGCCTGGTTGTCTTAATTTGTATAGAAATAATAAAAGGACGAAAAACAAAACATTATTCTTCCAATCCAAGCCATGCGTCGCAAAAAATCTGACATCATGAGTAGAGCAAGAGAGAAAGAGAAAACGGGACAAACGAGTCATTTCGTTTTATGCATACAGACTTTCTTTTGACTTCAATCAAAACATTATTTTAGTGACAGACATCGTTCAGAGCTTTATTTACAGTGTGATTTTGATCATTCAAGTGAATTTAAAACAGAAAATTGTTTTATATAAAAGCTATTAATTATTGTTTTATAATTTATTACCGGTAAATATGCATTATTTTAATTAAAACACTAAAACTAGACTTATAACACTTTTAACCTTTAAATCTTTCGTCGGTGTCTAAAGGCTCAACACTTGTACATAATTTGAAAGTGTTTTCGCATTACTTTAATCAGTTGTAATAATCAGGCATAAAAATTAGAATAAAGTAGTGAGATTCGATTTGTCTTTTTAGATAATGAGAGGTGAAACTCTTCAGAGACGAGTATAACAGCTTGTTCTTAATTTGTGTGAGTATTTCAAGTTGGAGAAAAGAAACGGTGGTCCTGTGGAATTAGTTTCATCTGTCCAAGATGTAAAAAAGTAATTTTATTTTTTAAAATAAAGATTTTCAATTATACTCTATTCAAGAACTAGAGAGAGTAATAAAACTGTCGCCGAAATCTCCGACGTATCTGTATGTATGACGGATCGTTGGTTGAAAACGGGTAGTTTTGTCAAGTTTAACGAAAAGCTAGACAATCAATCAATTGCTTCTTCTGCTTCAGTCTCTTATTTGGAACCAACACAGGGTGGCAGTTTTAGTAAGCTAACGTCTCCCTAGAATGAAAGAAAAAAAATAGGCGGACAGAGTGAGAAAAAAGGAAAAAGACGAAAATATGACACTGACTAGTTATAAATAGGTTTTTATTTTCCGGAGAGTTAGGGAGAGGAGTTAGAACCTAAACCGTTCTGTGCAATCTGTAATGAAATCCTGGTCATTACTAGTTTAAAACATCTCTTCTTCATAGACACCTTGAAAGAAGACATCCAAATCACAAGGATAACGCATTTTAAAAGAAAAGTGGTCGGTATCACTTCGAGTTAGTTACAAAGTTACAAGCACATACCGTAGCAGAAAATTTTATTGGACCATGTACTATAGACATCAAGAACTATATGCTTGGAGAAAAAGCGGCAAAGAAAATTGATCTTGCTCCCTTATGAAACAACAAAATGTCACAGAGAATTCATGATTTGGCAAATGATGTGGAAAGTGAACTTTTAAAAAAATAAAATTGAATTATCTCACTATTTAGCTTGACAAGTCTACCGATGTAGCAAACGCTATTGTATTGCTTGTCTATGTTAAATATTCAAGAAGATATATTACTTGCAAAACTAAAAACCTGCACGACAGGTCAGCAAATTTCGATATAATCAATGTTTATTTTGAAAAAAATTTTGTTTGGCTGAATATTAAATGGACCGATTGCTGTATTCATAAACAACCACTGACATATAAACGCATTCCTGCAGAGTGATCCAGTACACTAAGCGATGTTGTAAAAACTGTAAATTTTAAAAAATCGCTTGCTTCAAACTCTCGTCTATACAAACATATACGTGCCTTTATTACTTCATACAGAAGTTAGATGACTTTTTCGTGGACTTCATCCAAAGTTCAAGCATTTTTTCTTGACCATCCATTTCATTTGCGTCTTGTGCATCAGATATCCTTAGGCTGCAAATACTTACATTCTTAGCCGACATTTTTTCGAAGTTAAATGATTTAAATCTGTTTCACAATGCCCAGATATCACCATTTTCAATGTGCATGACAGAATAGCAGCCGTGGTAAAGAAGTTCAACTTTTTGATTCAGTAGCTACAGATGAACGGGTACGAATGTTTTGATTCTCTCAACACCATTTTATAAGAAAATGAAAGTCAACTTAACGAAAATATTGAAAGGGATACTACTGAACCTCTTCAATTAACGTTCAAGGACTATGTTCCTAATAAACCTAAACTGGGTTTAAGGAGTTATAACTTCGGATACTTTTTTAACTTTACTGAAAGGAAAGCTTTACTGGAACAAGGAACTCTTTAAACTGATTTTTGGTTCAGGATAAGAACTGAGTATCCTGTTTTGGTGGAAAAAGCCATTAAAGTTTTATTGGCCTTTTGTACAAAATATCAATGTGAGAATGGATTTTCAACATACACTTACCTAAAAGATAACTACAGAAACAGGTTAAATACAGAATCTGACCTAAGACTCAAACTTTCACACACGGGACCAAATTTTGAATTTCTTTGTTCCATCGAACAGGCAAAATTATTCCATTGAGGATATTTTTCATGTTCTATATTATTCCAGTATATTTAGTATTAATTCTTTTTTGTAGGTTAAGCTATTACTTTAGTTTTAATAATGTTTTCTGTAAATGCGTTATGAACGGTTAGTCAATATGGAAAATAACTTTAATAGCTCACATTTACTGTTCCTAATCAATACACAGGGTGTTCGCTAGTTTATTCCGATTTTAAGAAGAGGTTCGCAAGAAGAAAAAGGTTTGAAACCGCTGTCTTAGACTAATATCTAATAGGTTGTCATGAGGAAGCATTCCCAACGATAAGCTAGTGTCGTTTATTCATAAAAGAATTTAAAATATGATATATGCAAACTAAAATAGAACTAAGAAATACGAGTTTAATATGTGCAAACAATGAATTTATTTAAATCTTCGGTTTATTATTCTAAGAGAAGGTCTATTTTGATAAACTTGATTTTAGAGATTATTCCGAGAAATAAATAAAATTAATTTGGTTTGGGAATGGTTACGGATGAGGAATTTTTGATTTTTTTTGGTAGTATATTTAAAAAATATGTTATTTAAATTATAATTCTACGGATGTTATAAAAGCAGAAATGTTATTTATTTATTTAACTTTTCGTGAGAATCACTCATAAATTAATTCATTAATTGCTCAATTAATTAATTTCGTTTATTTTACAAATAACGATAAATGTTAGCAACGTAGCACCACCATCTTCACTCTGACAACTTAAAATCTCGGATTATCTAATTGTTCAACAAACTAATTTATCGCGTCCTTCTGTTCGATGCCATTCAACGAAAATATCTGACGTCACGTCGCACCCACGCCTATAAAGATGAAATAATTCAGCTATTTACAAGTGAAAAATCGTTGTTAACAAATTGTTTATAGTTCAACAGTTTTTTTTCTCTTAATTCAAGGTCCGTCAGGAACGAATTATGTAAATATTTAACAATGTTCGTCGTCTTATTTTCACAAGTCGAGGACAGAGGAGTTGTAAAGTTTGCTACATTTAGTGTTGTAGTAAAGGGCGTATTTAGAGGACGTTAGTCGTGTCAACCGTATAAAATGTGTATTTTTTAAATATGTACCCATGTTATGATTATCTATAGGTAAAGAATCATTTAAGGACAATTGGAATACTAATATTTGCAGGATTATTTAATGCGATAGTAAACCCGACCAGGGTCTAAATCTTTATCGTAGCACTGATGATGCAATACCCAACCAGCAAAGTAATTTTATAATTTGAAGTTCTACAACTGTTTTACTTTATTTGTATTTTATTAATACTTCCAAAATGCTAAATGATTATACAGGATGCGACATTTATTTTGAAACAATGGAATATCTCGGTGGGATCACATTTTTTCAAAAAATATTTATACAAAAATTATAGGGTCGCAGGGAGGCTAATTAGTAATGGCCTTGATCTTGCCTTTCAAGGACATTTGACGGTCAATTTCAGAATTTTAAATGAGACTACCCAATTTCGACGGGAAATTTACCATCGGATATGACCTTGAGCAAAACAAAAATATCGCAGTATTTCATGAAATGTTTCGTATAAAAGTTGTTAGGTAGTACGGGAGCTAAGTAGTAGTGATGTTGAAAATGACATTGACTTTCAAGGTGATTTAAAGCTCAGTTTCAAAATTTGAAACGGAAACCCCAATTTGACCCCCCGAAAATGGAAAAACCGATCAATTTCATAGGAATTTTATCATCAGATATGACCTTGATCTAAAGGTCTAATGTCAAGATCATTTTAAAGTCAAACGAAGATCTTTAACGTCATTATTTTATAAAACGTTTATACTAAGTCAAGTTGTAAGATTGCAAAGTTGCAATAACGTTATTTTGATATCGATTTTCGGGGCTATTGAAAGAAATTCATTCTTTCAAAATTGTTAGGAACAACTGCACTTAGTACGACTATGTGAACGATTAACTACTTTTAGTATTACCCAGGAACAATGACGTGTACATAGTAGTTTTTGTTCTCTTCGGAGTGCTTGTTTTCGGTAAGTTCCCTTTCCTCTCACCGCTCGGGGTGTTTATCTTAGGTAAGTCCCTTCGTTTCTCACCATCGAGTACTTGTTTCTATGAATAACCTTGCCCCCCCCCATAATTTTGTATGACCATGTTAAAGATGTGCACAATTAACTACTTTTAGTATTACCCAGGAACAACGACGTGGACATAGTAGGTTTTGTTTTCTTCGGAAGTGCTTGTTTTCTGTTAAAATCCCCTTTCCTCTCACCATCGGGGTGCTTATTTGTAGGTGAGTCCCCTCGTTTCTCACCATCGAGTACTTGGTTTCTATGAATAACCTTGCCCCCCCCCCATGCATTTTGTATGACCATGTAAGATTTCATAAGAATTTACTTCAACAAGTGCTCAAAAATGGTTACCTTTAACTTCAGTACACTTATTGTCCCGCACTTTAAAACATTGCACGCTTCTGCGGAGTATTTTGAGGTATTATTTTGGCACAAGCATCTCTGATTCGTTGCTTCATGTTTTCACGAGTTGTTGGCCTATCTATATAAACGTCGCTCTTCA
Source organism: Diaprepes abbreviatus (assembly GCA_034092305.1). Taxonomy (NCBI): domain Eukaryota; kingdom Metazoa; phylum Arthropoda; class Insecta; order Coleoptera; family Curculionidae; genus Diaprepes; species Diaprepes abbreviatus. The sequence continues at coordinate 161,495 of JASJET010000268.1, read as the reverse complement.
AATAACCCCATAAACAAAAATATCGTAACATAAGATCTGTCGATCTTGCGGGCCACTTTACTGGACCTCCTCTACCAATCAACCGACCGTTAAATTCGCGATCCAACACTTGATGACCTAAATGGGAATAATGCGCTGGACATCCATCGTGTTGAAACCACATTTGTTGCCTTACATCAAGGGTACGTCTTCAAGCAAAAGTGGAAGTTGATTTTAGTTGAAGATTGATAAAGTTTATCTTTGAAGTTTTCTTTAACATTTATTACCACTTAAAGCATCAGTGAGCTTTTTATATTGGATTTGCAAACTGAACTCGATAATTTGATTTTGCCCTTGAGGTCATGGACATATTTGATGATGAAATTACTGTGAAATTGATCGGTCTTTCCATTTTCGGTGGTCAAATGAGGGTTTTCTTTTAAACTTTGAAATTGTGCTTTTAAAGATCTTGAAGGCCAAGGCTAAGGTTATTTCAAGGTCACGGCCACTTAACCCCCGTGCCACCGCTTTTTTTACGAAACATTTCACGCAATACTACAATATATTTATTTTGACCTTGAAATGACTTTGGTATTTGATCTTCACCTTAAGGTCGAATTCATATTCGATGGTAAAATTTCCCGCTCTTTTTATGGCCGGGGTTAAAATTAGTGGACCCATTTAAAATTCTGAAGTTGACCTTTAAGGGAAAGAATAAGGTCATTTTCAAGCCCTCTGCCACTTTAAAATTTTTGTATAAAACATTTTCCGAAAAAATGTGATCGCACCGAGATATTCCGTGACTCAAGACAAATGTCGCACCCTGTATAGAGGTGCAATGGACACTATTCTGATTTAAGCAGGTAAAGTGTTTTATAAAATATGTTAGAAAACAGTCACAAAATTATGATAGAAGCGTTTCTATAAAGAATTTATAAAACATTTTAGACCAATAAAATTAAATTGTTTTATAGTGATTTTTTAGTAAATTGCAGCGATATTTTAAATTCAGTTATAAATATATTTTAGAATTATTTTAAAATTGCTTCCTCTGCCTTTAAAAAAAAAGTGCTTTTAAAAACAATTTATTTTTATTAAAAATTAATTGTTGTTTTAGAGATCATTTTAAAATTGTTTTATAGTATGATACTCTTACTACAATATTGACATAATTCCATTCCATTCAATTAGTTTTTTTTTCGATAAAAAATATTATTTATTATTAAAATTTATGAGAAATCGTAATATAAAGTCATAATATTATACGAGTATTTATTATATTTAAGTTGTAAAATAATATTTCTGTCAGCCATGGCAGCAGTGATTAATGGTTGTTAATCACTGGTATTAATCAATCTAATTAATTATCATTTTAGTTGATGAATGAAACAAAAGCAAAATGAAATAATCGTGGTCAAATATTTATTCTTCATTTTCATTATCCTAAATCTTAATCACGAAGCCCTTTAGGATACATGTTGGTAAATTTAAATCACATCCTTACAGTTGTGTATGGGAAGATATATAGTTTATATATTTTCAAACATGATTTTTGTTGTATTTTTATTTCTTTAAACTAGGATACAGTGCTGTCGTGTCGCATTTTCATCAGTTTTAAAGCGAAGTATTTTTTAATTGTTTTATAAAGGTGGCATAGTAGCTTAATCACGTTGAAATGCTTACTATTAATACAAAATTTTTTTATTGGAAGATGTCATTGTAAAATGGCCGCATTCCGGAACATCAAAATGGACCGAGTTGAAAATACTCAATATCGCATGTATTTTAATTCTTGCAGCTGGAAAATATATAAGACTTATAAAATAATGATGCTTAGAAAAAATTGGAGCAAGTTTTACTGGGGAAAATGCGGAAATCAACCAAGATAATTTTACAGGGAGCGTTAAAATTTTGTTATGAATATGCTATATATATTTTCCCGATGTAATTTCATTTTCAGTAAAAACTTTGGTGTCGGTATCAGGAACGATGTTTCTAAACAACATATAAAAAGTGTAGAAGTCAAATTACTAACACGGCTTCGTGTGTCTCTTTTGTTTGTAAATTAATAATTCGCGACATTTATCACATTTTCCCTGCATCTAATACGAAACTGCTTCTTTGAGCTTTTAGAAAACATTTAAAAAATGTTTTTATTTTATTTTTGTGACTTCATGTTGCATTTTGTTTTATAACGCTTACATGAAACTACTAAAAAATGTCTATAAAACTATTTTTTGGTTAGTTTAAAAAAAAAATAATATAAGAAATAGCCAAGTAGATTTTATAGCGCAATATGAAAAGCTTTAAGAAAAGTATTTTTAAAATCTGTTGTTAAGTTTTTCTTAAAGTTGAGGAAATATTTTTAAAGTTGTTTTATAATGCTAAAGCAGTTTTAAATATAGAATCAGTTTATCAACTCATGTTGGTAAAACTTAATATTAACCAATATACAGGCTCTTACAGTAATATATATATATATATATATATATATATATATATATATATATATATATATATCTTTGTTTTCTTAAACCATCTATATTTATTTTTCTGAAATTTCTTGGGTATGAGGTTTTTTGTTTTTAAAACAATCTAATCAAAATTTGACGTTTCGCCCATTTTTTTTGGGCTTTATCAAAAATATATTGTCAGTCAGTCTATGGATAAAATCTGCAAAATGTATATTTGACACTTTAAAATTTAAAAACACAGGAAAAACATTCAAATGTTTGCATCTTAACAGGAAGATTCTTCTGTTCTTCTGCTTTGCCAGTTTACTGCAAGTTTTAGAGAATGCTTTCATCGTTTCCGCACATTGTAATCCATAGGTTTCTCTTATTGTTATCAGGAACGTTCGGTTAGGTGTTGTTTGCATTTTTCACCCATGCAATTCTTTATAATATCTTTGTTTTCTTAAACCATCTATATTTATTTTAAGATGCAAACATTTGAATGTTTTTCCTGTGTTTTTAAATTTTAAAGTGTCAAATATACATTTTGCAGATTTTATCCATAGACTGACTGACAATATATTTTTGATAAAGCCCAAAAAAAATGGGCGAAACGTCAAATTTTGATTAGATTGTTTTAAAAACAAAAAACCTCATACCCAAGAAATTTCAGAAATATATATATATATATATATATATATATATATATATATATATATATATATATATATATATATATATATATATATATATATATATATATATGTATGTATGGTTATTCACCCTGCACGGCACGGAGTCTTGTGGCCCAGATACGTGAATTTCGAAAAATTTTATCTTCGTAATATATGGAGGTCTAATACCTTTTAAAATTATTTTCATATTATACAGGGTGTCCTAAAAGCTCTGAAAGTATCAAAGTTGTGTTTTTTAAATGGAATTATTGCATTTTTAGATTTTCCGTTCAAAATAAGTGCCTATTTTAGTCAGGTTTATAGTACCTAAACCTTAAGGGTTTTTCAACAATTTGAATTTTGAAAAAATGTAACCTAATTTTCATGTTTCAAATATTTAAGAAGTATGTAATCGAAATTTACAGTGAAGTTTAACAAAAAATCAAATCGAATATCCCAAGGGTGTCCAAAAATTAAAACTAATCAAATAAGAACTTTAAGTGGTTGTAACTTGATTAATTTAAATAGAACGCTATATTTTTAACTTACCAGAAAATGTACCTTTTAAATACCTATCGAATGGTATAAGGGTGTTCTATAGCTAAGTCTTCTCGTTTTCACAGAATATGCCAATTTTCGTTTTCTGGGCCATTTTGTGTTTTTGAATAGACGTTTTAATTATTATATCGAGTTGCCTATGGGATTTGGAAATGTCAGGTAATTTACAACTATAAGTATAGTAATCAGGAATATCTTTACAAATGTTTAGAAACTGATAACGTGATTTATAGTCGTCCAACAGGCTATAACAGCAATAATGGTAATACCATATTGACTATAGTACAAAATTAAAGCAAAATATTTATAGTAGATGTTCGAAATGTCGATCATCCATTTCCAAACATTTAAATATTCTTTTTTCGAAACCACTGCTAACTCTGGACAACATTTGCGGAGTTACAGTTTGAAAAGCATCTCTTATGTGTATTTTCATATCCTGTGGTGTTGTCGGGGGCGCATTGTAGACAATTCCTTTTATGTATCCCCATAAAAAGAAATCTGGTGGAGTAAAGTCTAGAGATCTCGGAAACCAATTTTGAAATCCGTCTCTCCCAATCCACCTGTTTCTAAAGTTGACATTTAAAAATTGCCGAACTTCGCGATGATAATGAGGCGGATCTCCATCCAGTGGAAGCCACGTTGTTGTTCAAATATTTAAATCTAATCACACTGGAAGTTGGTGTAAAAGAAAATCGCGAAACATCAAACCATTTAAAGGTCCTTCAAAAAAGTAGAGCCCAATTAAGTATGGACCCAGTATTCCTCCTCACACATTAACTGACCTATTCTGGTTTCTCATAACTCTGTATTCATGCTGATTTAAATCAGAATAGTAATGGAAGTTGTGTCTATTCACGAAACCATTGTTATGAAAAGTACATTCATCATTAAACAACACATTATCAAAAAAGTGTTTTTTTCCACCACTTTATCTAACCACACAAGCAGAATTCAGTTCGGTTGTCAAAATCATTTTCGTGAGTTTCGTGACAAAGCTAGATTTTATACGGATGAAATCTATATTTGTTAAGAATCCTTGAAACACTTGCTTGGCTAATGTTAATATTTTCGGATATATGATTTTGACTAATATTGGGATTTTTGGTAACTGAACCAAGTAGAGTAAAACATTTTCTTCATCCTCAGTGACAGGTTCTCTTATAACAGGTTTTTCATAACTGACACTTCCACTTTCCCGAAACTGGGTTAATAGAGTGACAAAAATGGCTAATTTAGGATGGTTTCTTTTAGGAAACCTTTGGGCATAGACTCGAGAAGCCAACAAACAATTTTGATGACATTCTTCAATGATAAAATCGTATCAACATGCTCTTCCTTTGGATAAATCTTGATTTTGACAAAGTAACAACATAACAATATTCAAATAATTCAATTCAATAAATGAAGTTTCACAGTTACAGAAAATAGTACCGCTATAATAGCAACAGGCTTTGCAGACTAAACTGACAGATTAAATGAATTATCTGACATTTCTAAATGCCATAGGTAATCAAATACGTTAGAACATCTATTCAAAAAACACAAAATAGTGCAGAAAAAGTCACGTATTTTGGCCGCAATATCCCGTGCCGTATAGGGTGTATAACCCTATATATATATATATATATATATATATATATATATATATATATATATATATATATATATATATATATATATATAAAAGCCCATATCCGCAATCGAAATTATATATAATATACAAAGTACTCTTGTATGCAATATTTTTTTAAACTCCAGACCAACTTTCCTACTAAGCAACCTAAAATTCCTGAAATAACCAAGCAAATAAAATATTAATGAGATCTAAAAATTTGAAGATAAGCTAAAAAGTAAAGCGAAATATTGAGATTGTATGTTTATCTATTGTTTACTATATTTAAATTTAAACAAATTTTAAATTCAAATTTCTGCTACCTAAAAACGAAATTGATTGATAAATAATAAAAATGTAACGGTACAAGAATAACCTTTTTTATTTATAAATTAGACAATGGCATGGCCCAGACATCATTTTAAAAGATTCAGGGTTAAGATCAATTCAGTATTTGGGACAAGTTCATTATAAATTTATTAGTAGAAGTTATATTTACAAAACATATGATTTCACACATTAGTGGTAGTAGTATTTCTGGCCAGTTTCATAATTGAATAGCGTTTATTTATACAATTTAAAAATATTTTAAATATACAAAGAATATACGATATTTTTTATTTATATTTAACTATTGCACAGTGTGTTGAAATATGTAATGACACCAGAGATATCTCAGGAACTATTTATCGTACATTTCTATAAGGAGAAGTATCCTAAATCATTATTTTATAATTTCATTTTATGTTTGTATTTGGATGTCTACATAATTGCGTCACAAAAGAAGAAAAAATCACGAAGTTACAAAGCTGTGACGTACAGACGGACGAACAAACGGATATGATCAAATTATAAGGATTCCTCGTGTTCCGAGAAAAGGTGGCTATTTATGGTATTTGTGCAAAAGTGTTAGTGTGAATGAAACTGACCTTCGCACAAATCTATAGATAAAAGCATAGAAGAAATATACCAAAAATTCCTATCCTGTGCTATAATTTTGACGCTCCTAAATGGTACGCCAAACTGATACGCCGTCTCATTCATAAAAGGCAATTTACATTATTGTCAATAACTGATATCTATATCAGTATTTTAATGTGTTATACATACTTTTGTTAGAAACAAGTATAAAAGATTTAAATTTTCGGATTTATCAATGACCGAGTTTTAATACTTAGCGCTTCCAATCCTCCCATAAGAATGAGCCGTCTTAGTATAATTCGTCAATGATAAAAGTAATCATTACCATTGCTGACATTTGTGATACTCGTAACAAAAATTAAAAATTCCGTTTTATTAGTGTTGGTAAAAAAAATTTATAACTGTCCGTTTTTTTTATTAATTTTATTTTAATATAACTTTTTTGCTGTCGGTAAGTACGACTCTGTAATGCCCAGTTAGATTTGCTGTTTAGAATTGTGTCCATCAAATTTTTATATTTTTTTTTTCACCAAAACAACCCTTGTCATAAAAACTTTGCTTTGTATTTCAAAATCAAAAGTATATTCATGTTTTACGTTTTAATCCCTAATATTCTCATATTTATTCAAATTTTTAGCCAACTTCAAAAAACTAGGTTATCAAATGCAGCTCCTTCATTAATCAAGCGACTAGGTGGTCGAAACTAGTATGGAGAGAGAACCAGAGTATAAAGTCTCTGCTCCTTTCTGAATCGTCTTACGAAAAAACACACTTTTTCCATATGCGGCTTATGCTGTAGTGTTAAAATCACATTCAGCAAACGTACAACTATACGCAACTCCGTGTATGAATAAAGCAAAATGCGAACAGTAAATACAAACTTCGTTCCATCATATCCTCTCCGTGTTAGAGGTTGCACAGTTTGAATAAATTGCTACAGAGCACAATTTATCCTATTCCACCATCATCGAGATGATGGCCTACCTGCACCATCATATCGAGAAGAAAGTCAAAACTTACCCTTCCCGCTACAGCGATACGGCAGAGGTACATGTTTCGTCTCTACTAGACTCATCAGGGTACCGACATGCACCTGCGTGTGTAAAGGACAGATCGGGACGAAGTATTCAACACTGAACGCGGCTTCGTCGACCTCCCGCCGGTTGGCGTATATATGTTTATGCAGCTTTCACGGATTCCTCCGTGTGAGATGCAATAGCAGTCGATATTTCCACATTATGCCCTTGTAGTGCTAAAATCACATTCAGCAAACCTACAACTATACGCAACTCCATGTATGAATGAAACAAAATGCGGACAATAATTGCAAACTTCGTTCCATCATATCGTTTCCGTGTTAGAGGTTGCACAGTTTGAATAAATTGCTACAGAGCACAATTTACCCTATTCCACCATCATCGAGATGATGGCCTACCTGCACCACCGTATCGAGAAGAAAGTCAAAACTTACCCTCCCCGCTACAGCGATACGGCAGAGGTACATGTTTCGTCTCTACTAGACTCATCAGGATACCGACATGCACCTGTATGTGCAAAGGACAGATCGGAAGGAGATGCAATAGCAGTGGATATATCCACATTATGCCCTTGTAGTGCTAAAATCACATTCAGCAAACGTACAACTATATGCAATTCCGCGTATGAATGAAGCAAAATCCGAACAGTAAATGCAAATTTCCTTCCATCATACCAGGGTCATACCAGGGTACCTATTGTTGTATTCACACGAAGAAAAATGCCCCTGCACCCGGCGATATACAATCTAATTTAATATTTGACCCAAAAGTTACAGCGGTGTTTCGTCCATGACGTCGACGGTTGGATTCATCAGTGGGTCCGTCGACGCCTTTACCCAGACACCCTGTGTTGACGTACTATATTTAGATGTTGTATTTGTACTTATTTTCAGGCGGAGCGTGTCGGTAGGATATTAATTATAAGTGGTACTGTTTAATGCCCAGACGTCGTGATTTTAATTTCGATCCGTAGTACTACGACACTATTCTCGTTCTTGAGAGAACGATCATCTTGATGGAAAGTGGGCGTGGTTCTCACGAAAAAGTACGAAAACGTATTCAGAATAAGGTTTCTTACTTTTTCGTGAGAACCACGGCCACTTTCCATCAAGATGATCGTTCTCTCGAGAACGAGAAAAGCTACCTAAAACACGGTTTCATACTTTTTCGTGAGAACCACGTCCACTTTCCATCAAGTGATCGTTCTCTCAAGAACGAGAATAGGTAGCCAGGTATAAGTAGTGGGAGAAAATCCGGATCCGTAAACAGTGGCGTAGTCAAGCCTGAAATTTAGCAAAAATAAAATATAAATTTAAAAAATTACATATTTGATATTTTTTACATAATATATATAAGATAATTTAATGGAAAAACTATTCATCTCAAATAATTTTCTTTTTCCAGCTTTAAAATATCTCAACTCTCGGTGTCACTTTTTATATTCATGGTGTTACTATCCTGGTTAATGTGCACCATTTCAAGGAAGAGCCTTTTGTGACAAGCAGAAACTCTTTCCAGAATCTCAAAACAGACTGCATCCCTAATAACCCTAGTTTGGAATATTCTTTCTTAACTAGTCAGTTACGACTACTTCCTCCTTTATATATACGAGGTGTGTTCAAGAAATAACGGGAATTTTCGTTAGTTGAAAAAAATATTTATTCATTCGTCTCCATTACTGTTGTCGCCTTCAAAATAGTCCCCACTAGATTTTATGCATTTGCGCCAGCGCTTCTTCCAATCCTCTTAGCTCAGCGATACGCTTTTAATGCTATCTATGCTTGTAAAACGACGGCCCTTTAAGGTTCTCCTTATTTTGGAAATAGGAAAAGTCACACGGAGCCATGTCTGGCAAATGTGGATGCTGGGGCATCGTTACAGTATTGTTTTTGGCAAAAATTCACGAACAAGCAATGAAGTGTGAGCAGTGCAATTTTGCTGCCACGCGTTTCATACCCAAAACATTCGAAAAAATGCCATGGCATGAGCCAATCGATATACCAACATCATCAGCGATTTCTCTGATTGTGATTCTTTCACTTTTCCACGTTTTCATCGGGTGTTGATGTGCTGGGGCATCCGGGACGTTCGTCGCCTTCAACGTCTTCACGGCCATCTTGGAAACGCTTATACTACTCGTAAACTCTTGTTTCACTCATAGCAGACTCACCATAGACCTTTGTTAAAATTTCACACACTTTGTTATACTTTATTTAATTTTTTACGCAAAATTTTGATACAATTTCATACATACAATCCATTTCTTTTAACAAACGTAAATCGCCGCGCTCATAAAAACATGTTTAACCTTAGCGGCTTCCAGAGACAAACAATGAATATAGCTGAAAATTTTATCATACTCATATATCATACAGGGGCATGTACACCAATATAATAAAAAAAAATTGATAATCGGACTCTCCAAACCCGCGAAATTTAAAAATTCCCGTTATTTTCTGAACACACCTATATATATATACATATGCCTGCCCTGCCCTGCCTATTCAAGCTATATATTTTAAATTGTTTTTTAGTAGTCACAATTTATTGTAAAACAAAAATAATCTCAAAAAATTATACAGAATAGATGAAAACTTACGAACGATATTTTGAGTTGTATTATGAACATATAAAACGCTTCTAAAAGTTTTTCTATTTTGTATTGTCAATTTTTTGTTTACGAACTTATGTCAAATTTCTAACCTTTCTACATGATATGTTGAACGAGTTAATTATGTGTCATACTCGCTTCTTTGCTAATGGAATTTATCAAACGTCCATGTAATATGTCGACAATCTGATGGAATGGCGAATAAAAAAATTATGTTTCACAGATCGGAAATAGCAAATTGTATATTATGACATAAGGCGATGTTGCCTAATTTCTCATTCCACTGGAGCAGAGTCTAAATATAACATTAAAATTATAAGTTTAAGATTATACTTATTTCCAAAATGTGAGGAAAGAGAACATCAAAACCATTGTTAAAAACCTACTCTATCATACCATAACCTGTTTTTCTCTTTGTGAACATAGAGTACAATAAAAAATCAAGTTTTTAGTTTCCATAAGAGTACTGTTTTTTGAGACTTTTAGAGTTGTTTTTTCTTCGTAACAACCTCCGATAAAAAATATTTAAAAAATTTAAGGTTATTTTTAACTTACTACAGTTTCATAATTTTCAGACAAACATGGATAACCATTGAACATTCTTAAAAGTACCAACCTTTATTTATCGTTTTAACGCAATCACAGTTTCTGCTAGCATTTTCCTATTACGTACATAACAGGTACAATAGGAAATAGTAAAAGAAACAAAGATTACCTCGAGTTGGAGTTTGAATTTTTATAATTATGCATTGTTTTAAGGTAGGAAGGTGAACAAATGAAGGATAAATTAATGAAATGCGAATTGTATATTAGTGAACATGATGAACTAAGATAAAAATGTTTCACGTAATTTACCGGACACATTTATAAACGTATGTATAATACTTGTCTACAACCATTCATAAAATATTTGACACAAGTTAAAGAGACGAAAAATAAGCTGCGAACGTCGGCTAGCGGCGATTTATTATAAAACAATAGAAACTCTATTTAAGCTAAAATAATTAAACTTTGCAGGAATCGGTTAAATACTGGTTTGGTGAAGCCATGTCTCTTCAGCGCCTATGAAAACCCACTGGAGTTCCGGACTAAATACAAGCTCTAGTCAGTGTCAGCCTAGTACAAATACTAAAAGGAAATCATGTTACTAATTTTTTCTTGATGGTTACAAGGGTAATCCAAAGCTTCACAATACATGAACTATGAATCGAGAATATTGTCGCTATCTTTTAGGTTAGTTTTGGAGGAGAGATTTACTAGATGCGTTTTAGGATAAAGCGACTACCTTCTAATACGTAGTTTATTATACTATACTAGAAGTTTTTCTGTTAAATATGCCCAATATATTTTGTTACCAAAAAATGTTGGAGAATGAGATGAAAGAGTAGTTCGAAAACTGCATATAAGTTCGATTGCGGAGATGAGAAACTATTCATGTGATGTTCAAATGCAAAACTCTGCAAAAGCTTTTAGTTACTACTTTCTTTATTGACATTCAAGTGTGTGTAGAACTGTAACTTCTACTACTTGACCTGATTTTGATTAGTATGGCTTTCTTTTCTCTCTGACAAGGACTCGTGGAAGAACGTCGCTCTGTAACGAGTAATTACTCCTAGCAAATGGGTTGTGTCGAAGGATCTACTGATTGTTTCGCTGGTGTGAGTGATGGTTAAATTGTAAAAGTTCGAGAGAGCTCCAAAAGCATGGGCGTCTGGAGGTCTTGGTGTAGCTGAGCGTTCTCAGAAACCATGAGGCGTCTAGGGTCATGGGAAGGACCTTGTTCTGCTGTTCCTGTAAATGGATCCTCTGCGTTTTTCGATTGGTGTCCCCAAGTCGCGGATACGTGCGAAAGCGCTGACCTGTCGCTTGGTTCCTGAGGGACATCTTGCTTTTTTTCCGATTAGCGGATGTAAAGAGCCCTTGAGCCTGATAACTTGCTTAATTGCAGCAGCCATCTTTTTCTTTCAGACTAGCATCTTATCGTAGATTAGCCCAAAGTACTTCACGCTGTAGAACCATTAGATTTGTTGATTATATAATTAGGGATGGCTAATTAGCTTCACTATTATCGCTTGGGATAGGTGACTTTTTTACTAATTTTTTATGTGCCATTTTAAAACTTAATCTAGGATTTCTGGTTGATGCTTTTGCAATAAAAATTTTTATGGGAGTGGGTCTCTTTTAAATGATCGGAACCTATGGAACTAACGTGACAGAGGTAAGCAAGTATCCCAAAATCATGGACATCAGGAGATCCCGGTAAAACTGAGTGTTTCTCAAGAACCATAGCGCATTCATAATTATATGGAGAACATTATTTTGCTTAACCTGCAGGCCGGTCTACTTTTTTTTCGATAAGTCTATCCATGTTGATATCGTGTACATCAGCTCTAAGCGGATTATCATTTTATTTAATGTAAGTTTGTTTCTGAGGAACAGTCTACTTCCCATTCCTAGAAGCGGATTAAAACAGCCCGTGAGCTTCTGTGCTTTTTTCACTACGAATGCTAGCTGGCTCTTCTACATTAACCTCTTGTTGTAAACTGGACCCTAGATATTTTACTTTGACGACCTATTTGATACCCGTATTGCAAAATCGAAAATGATTGTGTCTTGGAGATGGATGTGTTGTGGTTTTAATTTTCCAACGTCTCTTCCAGACTTCGAGGCTGCCGAGATGCTTCTGCAGACTCGAAGTGATAAATCTGGTATTTCTGTGTCAAGTAATTAGGGCTGTGTTTTCAGCGTAGAGGAGGAAGCTAATAGGTTGGACTTCAAGATGCCTGTTATGTATGTATTGAATAGGAGGGTGCTTAATGTTGACCCTCGAGCGACTTCTGTGCCCGTGATTCTCGGTCTGGATATGGTTGTGTCGGTTTTGATGGAGAATGTTCTTCCAGAGAGAAAGGAGAAAATCAGCTTAGGTAAGTGTGGAAGTTATCTAAATCTTATGAATTTTTTTTCCTAAGCTATTATGCTAGACGTTATCGAAAGCTTTCGATATATCTAGAGTGACAGTTTCCTGGTGTGCTGTCCTATTAAATACCTTTACAATCTTCTAGGTCAGTTTGGTTGTCTCGTGGACTGTTGAAAGTCGTCCATGGAAGTCCAATTGTTCCTGTGAGATGACTTTTAGCTCCTCAGTTACGACTTTTAATTTGTTGAGAATAAGGATTTTTGTCTGTTTTCAGGGATGAAAGCAGGCTAATGAGATGGTAGTTAGACGGTTCTGTTGTTGATTCTTGTGAATCCTTATCATTTGTAATATATATATATATATATATATATATATATATATATATATATATATATATATATATATATATATATATATATATATATATCTGACTAGCCGACAGATCAAAGCACAGCCGAAACTGCTGGGCTTAGGAGTAAGTAAGTAAGTAAGGGAATAATAAGGGGTAAAATTGGGAATGGAAGTTTGTATGAAAGTTCTTAGTTTTGGTAGTTAGAAATGTAAAATTAGTATATAGGCCTATAGTTAGAAAAAAAAATTTACTATATCATTTTTTTTTTAAATTCATATTGTAAAGGCTACAATAGGGGATGAAAGTTTGCATGAAAATTCTTCATTTTTGAAGTAATAAATTTAAAAATTAATATATAGGCTTATGGTTGGAAAAAAATTGACTATGCCACCCTTTTTTGTAAAATCATCCCTTAGTGGGATAAAATAGGGAATGAAAGTTGGTATCAAAGTTCTTGATTTTAGTAGTTAGAAATGAAAAAATTAGTATGCAGGCGTATGGCTAGAAAAAGATGTTTATTACATTATTCGTTTCTAAAAATTCATCTTTTAAGGGGTAAAATAAAGGGATGAAAGCTTGTATGAAAGTTCTTCATTTTTGACGTTAGAAATCTAAAAATTATTATTATAGGCTTATGACTAGAAGAAAAAGATTACTGTGCCACCCTTTTTTGGAAATTCATCCTTTAGTGGGGTAAAATGGGGAATAGAAGTTTGCACGAAATTTCTATTTTGAGGATAGAATTATGGCTAATTGGTTATAGCTCCTACATTGAGGCTGAGGTCACGACGCATACGAACTAAAGTGGCAGGAAAATACTAGTATATATATATATATATATATATATATATATATATATATATATATATGGATCGGCACGTGAAATAAAATACTTAACTGTTTAGAAAACTCTGATGATTCAGTTATAAAAAAAACAAATCTATTTCTAAACAAACAAATCAGTTTAAAACACGAAATAATATTTGATGAACCACATTATCTATTTTAATTTGGATAAGGCCAAACCTTGAATCAAAAAGATAGGAAACACTTAAAAATATCCGGCAAATAATATGGAATGGCAAGGATACGGATTATGTGACCCAATTTTTTCGGCAGTGAATATAGGTGTTTAGCAGTGGTAACCTTATTATTATTTTTTTTTTGGGTCATGATAAATGCATGCTTAATTTGTTGATCATCAATGACGCCACTAATTGTGTGTTGCGTTAATTTAGAACAGTTTATTTTTGGAGCATTGTATTTATATCGGTTGCTTTAGTTTATACGAAATTTCGTAATTTAAAATAGGTTGCGTTTGAAAAAAAAAGAGTGCCGTTTTACGTTAATAGGTGTTAGAAATAGTTCATTTGAGGCGTCTCACTAAAAGTAAAAATATTAATAGTTTCTTTTTTTTCTAAAAAATAGGTTATTTTATATATATATATATATATATATATATATATATATATATATATATATATATGTATATATATATATATATATATATATATATATATATATGTATATATATATGTATGTATATATATATATATATATATATATATATATATATATATATATATATATTATATATATATATATATATATATATATATATATATATATATATATATATATATATATATATATATATATATATATATATACAGGGTGATTCAAAAATCGATCACGAAACTTAAGGGGGTGATTCTACTTGACAAAATAGGGGTAGGGCTTCATATAATTTTTTTTCAAAATGTCATTCGTTTTCGAGTTACAAGCCGTCCAAGTTCAAGTTTTTATTTTTTGTTTTTTGAATTACTCGCTTACAGGAAAACCGATTTGACTAATATTTGAAAGATAGGCTAAGTCTTCTGCGCTTCATCATTTTAGTAACAATTCACATTGATTGTTTGCCGCTAGAGGGCACTTTACCTACATTGAAAATTGTTTTTTTGTCATAATTTTTTAGTGTTGACAGCTACAGTAGTTTTTGGCATAATTTCTGAAAGACTGATGCCAGGCCTTTAAAAAAGGTGCTCTTTATTTACATCGCTAAACCCAACGGTTTAGACGTAAATCACCCTTAAAAATTAAGTGGTAAATTTACTTTTCTCATTTCATTACCACCAGCTACCAGGTAAATAGCTATCAAAGTATGCTAGAGCTGTCAGTTTAACATCAAATAAATTCGCTTTTTAAACTATTTAATTTATAATCTTAAAATAACTAATAATGGCTAATCAGTAAATATTCATATTATGGATTATTGCGATATACATTTAATTGATAAAAATTAATGAAACAGTACTAAACAAACTAAAAAAGATTCTCAAAATGTCCCCCATTTTCTTCCATACATTTCCTAACACTCTTCAAAAAATGTCGCCTAACTCGATGAAAAATTTCTGGTGTTTCTTTAATAATTTGGCACTTTTCGATTATCTTGAAGCGAAGATCCTCGACGTTGATTACTGGAATATCGTACACCAATTGTTTCAAATGACCCCAAAAGAAAAAATCCATAGGATTAAGGTCTGGTGACCTCGCTGCCCATGCCAATGGTCCACTTCGTCCTATCCATCGCTCAGGATACGTTGCATTCAAATACTGTCGGACACGTATACTAAAGTGGGGCGGAGCTCCGTCTTGGAGGATCCACATGTTGGCC
The DNA here is from genome assembly GCA_034092305.1 of Diaprepes abbreviatus. Taxonomy (NCBI): domain Eukaryota; kingdom Metazoa; phylum Arthropoda; class Insecta; order Coleoptera; family Curculionidae; genus Diaprepes; species Diaprepes abbreviatus. The sequence continues at coordinate 145,704 of JASJET010000268.1, read as the reverse complement.
CTTACTTCCAATGGCACATCTTCCAGATACAATGGGAGACGATTTTGGATAAAATCTAAGTATACGTCACCAGTTAATGGGCCATCAAAGAAATGAGGACCAATAAGGTAATCTCCTATTATCCATGCCCACACATTTAGTGAAAATCTATGCTGATGTTTCGTTTCTACCACATTGTTTGGGTTCTCGTAAGCATATGTGTGGATGTTGTGTAGATTTGTTATGCCATCACGAGTGAAACCAGCTTCGTCAGTGAATAATATGACGCCAATTAATCGATTATCGTGTTCATACTTAGCTAGGATCTGATTGCACATTTCCAACCGTCTCGGCCGATCATCGTCATAAAGAGCCTGCACCTTTTTTGAATGAAACGGGTAGAGTTGTTCTTCTCTTAGTATCCTCCATGAACTAGCCTGACAGAGCCGCACTTCATTCCCAATTTTTCTAGTACTAATACCTGGATTATCTTCAATAATTTCAAGCACTCTTTCTTCTTGTTGCACGTTTCTAGCAGTTCTAGGTCTTCCCCTATTTCCATTATAACTTTTAAAGGAACCACATTCCGCAAGCCTCCTGTGCACACTGGAAAATGTTTGAGCATGAGGGATATTTCTTTCCGGATAACTCTCCATATAATATCTTCTTGCCAACTCTGCATTACCATTTGCTTTTCCATAACAAAAATGGATATCACAATATTCGATATTTGAATATTGGTGATTAGCCATTATTAGTTATTTTAAGATTATAAATTAAATAGTTTAAAAAGCGAATTTATTTGATGTTCAACTGACAGCTCTAGTATACTTTGATAGCTATTTACCTGGTAGGTGGTGGTAATGAAATGAGAAAAGTAAATTTACCACTTAATTTTTAAGGGTGATTTACGTCTAAACCGTTGAGTTTAGCGATGTAAATAAAGAGCACCTTTTTTAAAGGCCTGGCATCAGTCTTTCAGAAATTATGCCAAACACTGCTGTAGCTGTCAACACTAAAAAATTATGACAAAAAAACAATTTTCAATGTAGGTAAAGTGCCCTCTAGCGGCAAACAATCAATGTGAATTGTTACTAAAATGATGAAGCGCAGAAGACTTAGCCTATCTTTCAAATATTAGTCAAATCGGTTTTCCTGTAAGCGAGTAATTCAAAAAACAAAAAATAAAACTTGAACTTGGACTGCTTGTAACTCGAAAACGAATGACATTTTGGAAAAAAATTATATGAAGCTCTACCCTTATTTTGTCAAGTAGAATCACCCCCTTAAGTTTCGTGATCGATTTTTGAATCACCCTGTATAAATATATATATATATATATATATATATATATATATATATATATATATATATATATATATAATTTATTTTTGTATATTAAATCTTTTGTTAAATTTTTTTTTGTAATATTTTCTTGGGTATAGGTTTTTCCATTAGAGAAACAAAGGACAACAATTTTTCTGACGTTTCGCTCTACATAGTGAGCTTGTTCAAAGAGCTGGAATATTTTTTTTAATTTTACAAAATTACAAATTTTTTCTAAAAAACATATTTTACAGTAATTACACATTTCATTTATATTTTCAATTTTGATTAAATTGTATATATATATATATATATATATATATATATATATATATATATATATATATATATATATAATTTTTTTTGGTATGCCGTATATTTTTGGTGGAATAGCATTGTGAATGGTTGCCCTTTTTGCATCTTTTTCCGTTACTTCTTTTGCATTAAGTAATTTTTTTATGAAGATATTATTTTTCTTTTGATATAAGTTAGTTGTATCACTCTTAATATTTTTATATGTATTTTCGTCCTTTAGTAAGTTGTTCATTTTTGTCACATTTTCTGTCTTGTTCATAACTACTCTTTTATGGCTTTTATCAGACTTTAGAACATTAATTTGAGGATTGTTGTTTATAAATTTTTGTGTTCGATTTAACTTCTTTGTTGAATTTTTTGGAGGCTGTTACTTTTTATTGTTTTGTGTCTTATTTTGATTTTATGATTAGTTGTAATATTAGTTACTTCAGCTCCAATTGTTTCCTTCTTGTCATCTGGTTCATTGCTAATAGCAGATTCAATTGAGGCTATATATTCCGTTACTGAGATATTTTTTCTTTTGTAACGTCTGATGAGAAATTTGGACCATTGGATAAAACTTTCGTTACTTCAGATGGTATGAAAGTATCAGATATATTTTCGATCCATTTGGACCTGTCATGGTTGGTTTCGTTATAGGTCTCACGTTGTTAAATAATTGGTGTCTTTTTTTAAATTTTTCTATGCAATTCCTTAAATTCTTTGTTTTCTAAAAATAAAAATATATCTAAAATATTATTTGTTACGTATCTTTCAATTGTTTTAATGTTTTCCTTAATGGCTGTATTCAAAGTTTTAATTGCTTCAGTTGCCTGTGTAATTGATAAATTTAAAATACTATATTTTGCTTTCATAATGATATGATTATATTTATTTTCAAGCTACGTACCTGTAAAACAAATATGTGAAACATTCAATTTTAAAAAATTTGGAAACAGATCCAAATGTGTACATTTAGTAAAAAAATCCGTCTATTTGTTTGAGCGGCCAGTTTAGTGTATGTTCTTGATATTTCTTTAAGATGCTTTACTACGTGCGGTCCATGTGATTCTTCTATTTCTTCAAAAAATGTCATAATGGATGTGGTTCTTAGTGGCTTCAACCCAAACTATTAATATCATATTTTCCAGATTCTTGAACCATAGATTATATAATTTTTTTTTATTTTGTCTTTTCTTGGGTTTAGGTTCTTTATTTAATATTGTTAAATAAAGAACCTACACCCAAGAAAAGACAAAATAAGAAAAGTGATATAATCTATGGTTCAAGAATCTGGAAAATAATATATATATATATATATATATATATATATATATATATATATATATATATATATATGTATTTATTGAACCAATATAATTTTTCAATTGGATCTTATCAATGTTATTAGTCACTAATCCAGCGAAATATGGTTTTACAAGAAAAGACAAAATAAGAAAAATTATATAATCTATGGTTCAAGAATCTGGAAAATAATATATATATATATATATATATATATATATATATATATATATATTGAACCAATATAATTTTTCAATTGGATCTTATCAATGTTATTAGTCACTAATCCAGCGAAATATGGTCTTGTTATCATTTATTATTAATACGGGTTGGTTATATCCAATATGCATTGAACGCCTACTGGATGAATAACATCAGCACATATATTAGTGTGAAACAATGATAGGGGCCTTAGCGACAGCACAGTTATGACGACTTATTTTATAAATATTTCCATCAAACTACTCATCGAGATATTTGACGTTGTCGTTTTTTCTATATCTCTGTTTCATCTAGTAAAATACTAAATATACTTCAATATTGACAATAATCAATCAAATCTAAAAGTAAATACAACGATACCAAAGGTCATGTTAAATATATTTAAGCTTCCTCGTTACAGTTTGCAGAAAAAATAAACACACAATAATCAGGCTTTTAAGTGCTTAATAATCGTTTATTTTATCTCAAATAATTGTTTAACAAAAACCTTTTTCAACGAATGAAAACGAACTTGCTCCAATTATTTGCCCATAGATTGTAACCCTGAATCCTAAAATGATGTCTGGGCCATCGGATCGGGTCGATAAATATTTAAAAATGTTTTTGGATGGACGATTCGAGAGCCGCAGCCTTTATAAAAAGCGGTGACCTTTACTTAAATTAAACCTCGAATATTAGGAAGTCAAATTATTGAACCATAGGTTAAGGTTTGCTCGTAGATTTTGCGACCTAATTTGTTTTAGCAAAATTTGCTTTCTTCCTTGAAAATGACTAACCGTTGAGATATTATAACTCTCTAAAACGTAGAAATGAATCTATCTACTTTTCAAAGATCTCCATTTCATTAGAACATCAAAACATGAAATAACTATTGAAATATCAAAAATTTCTAAAATGTGAAAAACAATTCGAATATCTCCATTTCATGTTCTCGGCCTTCATCAGTATTAACACTATTTGCTGGTGTTTCCTTGACCTAATTCGTACAATTTTAGTACCGATTCTAAGATCACATAATTGTTACTGTTTTTAACTTTCAATTTATGTAATTTTAAATAAACACAGGCATAAAAATGAGTTATAGTTTATTCCTCCGGATTCTTCAGAATGTACATATTAACTTTACAAGGAAACTAATTTGGCTTTGTATATTTTCGAAGTCAGATTAGACTCTTTTAAAGTTAATAAATTCTCGTGAATATATATATATATATATATATATATATATATATATATATATATATATATATATATATATATATATATAAATATATATATATATATATATATATATATATATATATATATATATATATATGTACATCGGAAATTTTAACGAATGGTGGAATGAATGAAACACCAAAATATTCCCCTTGGAAGAGATAAGTCAGACAAGACTTAATCCAAATTCTAAAATCATACTGGCTCCCAAACTCACACTTATATGCGAGCCCTCTCATCCTTAAGGAAGAAAAAGAAAATAACAATAGTGCCAGCGAATAAAGGGTTGTAATGAACATCAACGAGTATATGCAATGAATGTCAGAAATCCTCAAAGACAACTCTTACAAACAAACAGAGATTCAACAACAAACCTGGAAAAAATTACAAAGCCTCAAATCTAGGCCCAGAAATGGAAAAAACGAAAATCCTAAGGGAAGAATCGAGCAGATGTTCCAAACTGTATAGCCTCCCAAAAATACATAAAACAAATGCACCTCTAAGACCAACATGCGCCCTGAGATCTCCAACACAAAAGCGGGAAAAATATTTAACAAGTATAATAAGAGTCGAACGGGCCGACACCTTTGTGAAAAACTCCAAACGTCTGACCAGAATGATAAAAAATATTAATTTTGAAGAACACGACATCTTAGCAAGTCTCGACATAAAATTACTATGTCCGAGGATACCAGTGGATGTGACTTAACACAAAATCGCCATAAATGAAAATTTTCCAGCCTACACAATTGAACTTGCAAAATACTGTCTATAAAACACATATTTTATGTTTATTAATCAAATATACAAAGAGATGGCGCACCTTTGGGGTCCTCACTCTAACCAGTTTTAGCCAATCTCTTTATGACATATTTCGAACAAGAGGCACTGCAAAAATTACCTTTAAAACCGAAATTTTGGAAACGCTTTATAATATGGCCCCATGGAAAAGAACACCTACGATTTTTTCGCATACCTATACAACATCCAATAGAATCCAATTCACTCTAGAAATCGAGCAAGATAAAGAACTTCTTGTTTTGGACCTGCTACTAACTAGAAAATCAAAGGGTACCCTGAGTTTCATCGTATTTCGGAAACCTACACACGCACTAACCGATATCTTAATGCAAAATCACATCATCATCTTTTACAATACAAACACGCTAATATTAAGATCTCTCCACCTAACATAATTGGATACAAAACAAGAAGAAACAAAACACATTTCAACAGCTGTACAACAGAATGGTTTCTCGTAATCATCGCGCCATAAAAAGACCAGGCTACAACACCACCAACAAAAACCAAAGAACAAGTAAACTAGGAACGAAACCATCATCCCATACATAAAAGGAGTCACAGGGAGAATTGGAAGAATTTTGAAAAAACACAATATACAACCCATATTCAAACCACAAAAAACAATAGTAAAGATCATGGGAAACCCCAAAGATAAGACAATCCTTGAAAATCATGTCGTTTATAGCACTCGAACTGTAGATTGCCATCAAACTTACATAGGACTAACAGGCGCATTTCAGCAAGATTTCAGGAACATAAAAATAGTCTCGAAACAAACAGACAACCTCAGCTTTATTTCACCACTATCAAAAAATTGGAGATATCATCGGTTTCGAAAGAGCAAAGAAATAGTACCAATACAAATTTACAAAGTACGCGTCATAAAAGAGGTCCTAGAAATCGAAAAAGGCGGGATTGCTGAATAAACGGGATGGTACTTTAAATATTGCAATTACATGGAAACCAGTAATAAAAAATCAAAAAGTAAACAACAGAAAACACAAAATATATGAGAGATTAGCAAACAAGAAAAAATATATCGCAATTTGCAGGGGGAGGAGTCTGCGGAGCCTCTGGACCAGTCAAGAAGCGAACGAAACAATAATTTTATAAACCACTAAAAGTAAGGTGTTTCGTCCTAACAATTGGCGGTGGACTCATCAGTGGGCCCGCAAGTGCTTCTCCCAGACACCTTTTATTTGCTCTTTATATTTTTGATTTTAATATTTGAACGGAATCTATAGGTAAGATATTCTATGGGCGGTCGTTCATAAAATAGAGAAAACCATCAATTCTAAGCGAATAACGAGACGAGCCACTCTTGGAAATGCCAAATGAGGTTTTGACGAAACGTCGTGAAGAGGATTTCTTGGACGATGTTTTGCAACAACAAAAGAATACAGTCCATATTTGGCCTAGAGAGTCTAGAGATGCTGTTGACTTTATAACACTTCTCAAGCTATTCTTGAGTTTTGCCGGTATTCTTTCTCATCAAATAATAGTGTGTTATCAGCGTACGAAATGCGTTTTTTTTTCATTGTTTTGAAAATATCAAAAGGTGCGTAACTAAAAAATAAATATCTCGATGACTAATGGTCGAAATGTCATGACATTTTGACAGTTATTTGAAGGTTGGTACTGATTAAAAATCATATGAATTTTTTTATTAGAGTCTCCATCTATGGGCCAGTCTCGGGAATTTTAGAACCACCTTTATCTTGTCTTGTTGTATAACCACAAATTTTTCTATTTTTGAATTTTTTTTGAACATTTAGTAACTTCATCAGCAAAAATTTTTAACTTCATTATCTTTATTTGAGGTCCTCTGATGATACGGCCTTTCCTCCATCTTCAACTATCGCAGTGAAAAAGTAGTTTTTTTTTTAACAGAACTTTCAGAATGTAAAAAAATAATTTATTTATTTTTTATCAAGCTCTGTAAATTGCATTCTATTTCTTTATTTCTCGTAGTTATAATTTTTGCCTACGGTTTTACTTCATAACATTGACATGTGTCAGCGTACTCACTATCGTTTCTAGAATTCAATGCGTAGTGTTTCATGAGAGGTCAAAATAACGGATCTCCCTATTGTGGTGTTTATCTTTTTGTTTCCAAAAGAGAGCCTTTATTAAATCAATAAGACGAGGAATGCCGGCCAGATAGTCAGTCTCCATTCAGCTAGTTAGGGATTTATCAGCTGAAGCGTCAAGCTTCCGAAGAAGAGGGGCTCCGACAATATAATGTCCACCAACTAAAACGGCATATAAATGTATGTAAATATGTTTCATTCGATCAGCGTATTCACAGTGAATTGCGTGGACACAATGAACTTCGTTTTTTTTATATTTTTTATCCAGCCTTTTACGAAATGGAAGTATGCAACACAAATCACTATTCCAGCTTCTTCCGAGTACATAATAGCGGAAAATGGAAAATTCACATTTGGCCTTTGAGGAATTTGAAGGTAATTTCTTGAAATTATTTCAGGATTGGCAGACCTGCATTAGCTATAGAGGAGTTAATACTTTCAAACATTCATGACTGATTTAGATTTCTTGCTTATTATATAATTATACAGAGTGACCCAGGGTTAAGCCACCAAACGTTCAGGATCTATTTTTTAGGTAAGAACAAGATTTTCTTTCCTATAAGCATATGCCCTAACTGGCTTAGTTTTCGAGATACATGGTGTCAAAATTTCTAGATAAAATTGTTTTTTTATTAATTATTTAAAAACTTTAACATACATGTTAAATGTTTTGTTTTAATTTTAATTTGTGACAAAGTTTTTTAAAAGTTTTTTAATTGTGTACAATTTGTTCTGTGTGGAGGCTACGGCTGGCGACTGCTCTCAAACTGGCAGGGTTAAGGTGTGCCCTTTGACGAGTGAGTATAGTTGGTAAGTACTAAGCTTATTTGCTGACCATATTCTCTTGTTTTTAGGGTCTGAGCCCTGAGGATGGTCTGTTAGACCGAAAGCGCTTGGCCGATATTAATAAAAACATACACTGAAATACAAAACCCGTCTATTTCTTGATTTCTTCGGTGTACAACCTGTTAATAACTTAAAACTTGGTATGCTTATTTGCGGTAGTAAGTAACTTCTTTTAATGCAATTAGAATAAAATCATTAGTTCCAGTGGCGTACCAGAGAGCAATCTAATTGATATTTATCAGTGTATGCTACTGTTTTTTGTATGTTTAATAGTTTTTTAGGTTTAGCAGTTTTGAAAGTTACCTGTTTTGTAATAAAATAAAAAATAAATAAATGGAGACACATTTTCTTTTTCTTCTAATGTTGAATGATGATGTTCATGTGAAATAAGTTTTTTCCGGTTACAAAAAACGAGAACATCCAACTTTTTATTTCTTTTAAATAGTACACACTTTAGTATGTTTTAAGGATTTTTGCTCGGATTTTTAATTGTTTTAATGGGTCCAGGGACATGCGAGGAACAGGTTTTAATTTTTTTTTATATAAAAGTGAAATACGAAAAAAATAGGAGAAACAAAAAAATCTTATTTTCAATTGCTCACTCTAAAAAAAATATTGGACATAAAAAAAAACAGTGGAGTACAATGATTTTTTCTATAAATGTCAATTAGTTTTTCCCTCCGGGATGACAATAAGATTAGTAATTTTATTCTAATTCCATTGAAAGAAACCCTTTATTACCACAAATGAGCATGCCAAGTTTGATCATAATCGGCCAAAAGGTTTCCTGAGTATTTAAAAAAAAAAAAACTTTTTCTAAAAACTTTGACATCCTGCATCTCAAAAACGAATCAAATTAGGACAGAACATATACTTATAAGACAGACAATCGATCCTAAACCCTGTATAATAAGCAAAGTTACAGAAAAACATGAATTTCCTGCCAAGGAAATAATGTAAAGTATTATAAAAGGTTACAAAAAGTGCACAGGGTACATGCCATTAGTAGATAAAAATCTTTTTTAAATTACACCTTCTTCAAAAAGGCGATAAAAGACGTAAAAAGTAATTAAATAAATTTTTATATGTAATTGAAATTGAACAGAATCTAAGGTTTCAGAAATTCCTTAATGTTAAATTTCAATAAATTGATTTAAAATTTGTAATATATACTCCCAAAAGTCTCTCCATAGCAATTTTGGATGAAACTGAGAATATGTACAATTTCATTCTAGAAAATCAGTTTATTATCAGAACTTAAGAAAACGGTAAAATTTTTAACAAAGAAAAGTTAAAAGGAATATGTCGGAAAGAGCGGAATTGAGCGGAAAGCAAAACCGACAAGACAAACCGCTCGGCCGAGCTAAACCTCGTATGGCTCCAAAAATGATTGGAAAAAAAATTGACTATATTTTATAAAACACTTTATTTTGCATAACTTTTTTTCCGCAAGCTTGTCTGTAGGATTATTAGTTTTTTGAGAAAAATATCAAAAATAACTTTTTCGATTCAATGAAAATCAATGCTTTTTTTGGTTCAACTATGTTAATTTTGGCAAAATCATGATTTTTCAAAAATCGTTTTATTCCTCAATTTCTAACGATACCAGTGACGTAAGAAAAATAGCTGTAGCATTTCTAATTGCGGCAAAATTAGTATGTTTATTTAGGCATAACAGCTCAGCAACAAACTCTTAATTTCTTGAAATTCGACAAAACAGTATCAGTCTGGATAGTTTGATGAAGCTTTTCTCAAAACGGCAATTTTTTGAACCAAAAAATGAAACCGCAGCGCTATTTTATAAAGAAACAGGAGAGAGTTTAGCCACCGCTCGTCCACCCGACGCGCATATATCCAAGGTTTATTTGCTATTTTTTTTTTCATTTTAATCTCTCCCAGCTCATGATCGTGCTGCTTTCCGCATCCTATAGTGTTGTTTGTGTGTTGCAAAATTATATTTTAATATGTCTAAATAAGTATTAACGCAGGCTATATTTTTCTATACTGTCAATTATATTGCACTCTCTGTGGCTTGAATTTTTGCTTTTCCTGTTTTCTTTTTTGGTTTTTCAGCATCGACGACATCCTTTTTTTCATTTTTCAAATAATTTTTTTTCCCGAAATGAATCAGTCCTCCACCCTACCAGGCTTAGCTAGGTCGAGCGGTTTGTCGGTTCTTTTTCCCTGCCCTCAATTATAACACAAGGATACATACAGGTAATGCTCTGTTAATGCACAATTCTTAAAATTTTATTCCCTTACACACCCTTACGCGAATTTATAATGCGAACCCCTGCATATATAATTGTAAAAAGAATAATCACAACTTAAAATAAACATGAGGATTTTTTCTGCTTGGTTACTTTTCTTCTACACTCTTACGATATCTTACGAAAGGTCAGTAATAATTTAATTACCTTTATATGTCTATTTAATGTGTTGGTTTGATTTCTTGTTAATCAATTTAAAGAAATATGTAATATATTTCTTACCATTTCCGGGATTAGATATGGAAAATATAATTTATTTCTTTGTAAAGAATGATAATGCACTGTTAATGTGTCGAATACGTCCTTGTTATGTTCGAGAAATGTTAATAATGCAATTTCATTCAATTGTTCTCGGTATAGGTGGTTTATTAATTTCTTTCAGCGAAGAATTAAACAAAGATTTGGCTTTGGAGAAAAAGCAATGTGCATGGAGCTGTCAAAGACTTTCGATAGTGTTAATTATGTTTTATTATGTCGGGAATGGAAGAGTGTGGTATAAGATATTAAAAAAAAACATGGAAGTAATATTAAGTCAGCGAAAGCTGGACGGGGTGTTTCTGAAGGATCTATCCTTGGTCCTTTGCTGTAGGTGTATACTATATACTAGGTTTTATTCAGCTGATATAACTTTTATTTTCGGAGAAACACTTCTTTTAAAAAGTGTAGAGAGAGCGGATGATAAACTGAATCTATATATTTCATTCAGCGATTTTTTTTTTGAATATATCAAAAACTCAATACTCTATTGCCAAATAACATTGGCAATAGAACATGCAAAGTAATTGATATTGTTTAAAGATATTGCGGTGTAAAATTAAAATATCCATTACTTTAACAAGATAAATACCTAAAATCACAAGAGACAAAAGCAGTTCTCCGGTTGTCACTCTCCAAACCCCAAAGTGACTAACGATTTGAAAATCTCAATAATCGTATCTTAGCTCCACAAGACAAAACAATATTTTTGTGCAGGAAATTACAACTTTCGTTGTCTTTTCTAAAACCTAAAATTGTTTTTATTGGCCGATAATCCAAAACATGCCAACCAGTTGACGGTTGAATTAACCTATTCAAAAAGAGTTATTAGATGATGTTTACCTTGATCTCGTGAGGCTTTTGTTCTTGTTCTCTAATTGTTTTCGGCGGGTTTATACAGGAATGATGAAAAGATTCAGTTTTATAAAAATAATTATGTTAAATTAAAAAAATAATGAATAAATTTAAAAAAACTAAAGCTAAAGTAATAAGATAACTAAATTATATAGTTGAGGTTATGATCAAAAACAATAGTTAAAATTATATATAAATATATATATATATATATATATATATATATATATATATATATATATATGAAGTAAAATGCGAACAGTAAATGCAAACTTCGTTCCAACCATATCCTTTCCGTGAAATTGCTAAGGAACACAATTTATCCTATTCCACCACCATAGAGATGATGGCCTACCTGTACCACCATACCGAGAAGAAAGTCAAAACTTACCCTCCCCGTCATAGTGATACGGCAAAGGTACATGTTTCGTCTCTACTAGACTCATCAGGGTACCGACATGCACCTGGCTGTGCAAAGGACAGATTGGAAGAAAACATGCAAATACTGAACGCGGCTTCGCCGACCTCCCGCCGGATAGCGTATACATGCTTATGCGGCTTTCATGGATTCCTCCGTGTGAGATGCAATAGCAGTGCATATATCCACATTATGTCGTTGCAGTGCTGAAATCACATTCAGCAAACGTACAACTATATGCAGCTCAGTATATGAATGAAGTAAAATGCGAACACGGAAAGGATATGGTTGGAACGAAGTTTGCATTTATTATTCGCATTTTACTTTATTCATATACGGAGCTGCATATAGTTGTACGTTTGCTAAATGTGATTTCAGCACTACAACGGCATAATGTGGATATATCCACTGCTATTGCATCTCACACGGAGGAATCCATGAAAGCCGCATAAGCATGTATACGCCATCCGGCGGGAGGTCGGCGAAGCCGCGTTCAGAATTTGCATGCTTTCTTCCGATCTGTCCTTTGCACAGCCAGGTGCATGTCGGTACCCTGATGAATCTAGTAGAGATGAAACATGTACCTTTGCCGTATCACTGTTGGGGGGAGGGTAAGTTTTGACTTTCTTCTCGGTATGGTGGTACAGGTAGGCCATCATCTCGATGATGGTGATGGAATAGGATAAATTATGTTCCTTAGCAATTTGTTCCAACTGTGTAACTCCTAACACGGAAATAATATAGTTGGAACAAAGTTTGCATTTACTGTTAGCATTTTACTTCATTCATATACGGAGCTGAATGTTATTTCAGCACTACAACGGCATAATGTGGATATATCCACTGCTAATGCATCTCACACGGAGGAATCCATGAAAGCCGCATAAGCATATATATATATATATATATATATATATATATATATATATATATATATATATATGGTCAATGCACTTTCGGAAAAAAGTATTGTGAAATGATGAATTAAATTACTTTTAAGTTTTCAAATAGCCCGCGAGAGGGCGTATCTTATGATACAATATAGAAAAAACAACAATTTATCGATAAAATTAAATATAATGGTAGGTGCTCTTTTCTGTTTATGATATCTGCTGTTTGTGTTTCGAAACGTTTAAATAAAAGGAGGGAAAAGCAAGACTTCATGGTATTAAAAAAAATAATGTAATTCTAGATTGCTTTTTTCGACTTTAATGTATCATATTTACGAGAAAATTTTTGGAGAAATAAGTAAAAATGGATAAAATATGTTATAATTCTAAATATTTCGCAAGAGAGGGTATTTGATAGTATGAAAAAGAAAAACAAGAATCTTTAATAAATACGGTGAAAAACATTACACCATTAATAAATATGGCAAAAAAAAATATATCTTTAAAATGTGCGACGAAAAAAATTACGTTTTTAAAATGTGCGACTAAAAGTATTGCAATTTTAAGAATACGACGAAAAAAATTCCTTGTACAAAATATGCGCCGAAAAAAAACCTCTTATTGAAAAGTGCGGTGAAAACTATTACAGCTACAGGTTTGATAAAAAAAATTATATTTAAGAACATTAAAACGAAAAAAATAACGCTTCAAAAATTACGACGAGAACTATAACAACAATAAAAATGCGGTGAAAAAAATTACGGTAAAAATATGGCGACCAAGAGAATAGCACTTCAAAAAGTACGATGAAAATTATTACAGCTATAAAAGAGCGGTGATAATAAATTACATTTCACAACTTTGCGATGAAAAAACTGATTCATCAAAAATGCAACGAAAATTATTTTCCACCATTTAATTTTTTTTCACCATTTTTCATTATTTTTCACCATTTTCAACCCTTTAAAGGTACATCGAAAAAAATGATATTTTTAAAGAATGATATGAATCATACATCAAAAAGTGCGAAATTTTTTTAACACTATGTCGATAATGCCCAAGAAGACAATCACGATGAAATATGCGGCGAAAAAAATTGCGCCTAAAGATTTGCGGTGAAAAAAAATAGATTTATAAAAGTACGACGAAAATCATCATTTCTTCATATATGCTGCGAAAACTAGAATGTCAAACGGCATAACGTCGAAAAAGATTACATCTTTAATAAATGCGGCGAAAAAATTACATCTTTAAAATGGGCGACAAAAAAAATTATATCTTTAAAATGTGCAGTAAATTATCTTCACCGTATGTTAACAAATAAAATAGTTTTCAATGCACTTTTAAAAGTGTAATTTTTTCGGCACATTTTCAAAATTATAATAGTTTTTGTCGTACTTTTGGATGGGTAATTTTTTTTGCCGCATTTTTGGTATCGTAATAATTTTCAGCGCACTTTTGGAAGCGTAACTATTTTCTTCGAAATTACTAAAATGTAATTTTTACACCGAAAATTTTTTAAATCATAGTTTACGCCGTTCATTTTGAGACGTATTTTTTTCACCGCATACTGCTTAGTACCGTTTTTATAGATACTATCGACATGCTAACGTTTCAGTTCAATGAACCTTCTTCAGAATATTCTTGCAGAGCCGATTTTTTTTTTGGAGTAAGTACATGTCCTCTTTTTATTATGAAATATTCCCCTTAAGCATGAACACTTATGTATGGATGGACATGACATTATATAGCCAGATATATATATATATATATATATATATATATATATATATATATACATATATATCAAGAAATCAATAAATACATTAATATATTATACATATCTGTATACAATTCAACAATAATATATATATATATATATATATATATATATATATATATATATTTTAACAAAATGATGGATTGGTAATAAAATCAGAAATAACTTTTTATTAATAATATAATCTAAATATTACAATTTTACCATATACTTTACTCCAAAATGTTACCAGTGGCACAAAGCGATATGTGTGTGTAGTCCATAGCTGAGCGGCACGCCTGCAGCATAGCAACCCGCTGACTAACTGTATCCGGGCGATTTGACTACCGTCGGATAGATTCTGTGGGTAGTTTTCAGAGGTCCATAGATCTTACAGGGATGTTTTTCGGGAACCCGAAAAATTTCTCGATAAACTACAAGTATTCAATAATGTCTTCTGTAAATTTCAGCCTTTATATTTATAAACCGCGACGTTGCGAATTTTTTTTTAAAAAAAGGTAAATTTTATCGTCAAACAATTTTTTTTCCAGAGATCGGAAATGACATATCTAAATCTAATAGACGTATTATAATAATTATAAGTACAATGACAAAAAAGTTATTGCAATTTTTCGAGTGCAAAAAACTGTTTTTCGCAATTTTCTTCGCGGAAAATCAAAAAAAAATTTTTTGTAAATATACGTCATTTCAAACAAATTGCTGTGAACCTGGTTGCTGTATCTTTATTAGGAATGATAATAATCGAAATCGAATATTCAACTCACAAATTTCGGATTAAACACACTTTTTTGGGTCAAAAATATCTATCATTTCCTACAATTCTAAAGCGATAGTTAATTAATAAATATCATTTAATTATAAATTTTAAAAAATGGAATTTTCCGAGAAAAAAAAAATTACATTTCGATAACTAGTGGCGCCACCTATAACTTTAATTATATCAGTCGATAGGTTTTTCAATTATCTATAACTTTTATTTGAAATATTTTTTCATACAACCCTTATTTTTCAAGATAAACTGGAAAAACCGAAAAAAGTGACCATTTTTTGGCCGCCATTTTGTAAGCCATGGACCGTATGAATTTTCATCGAAGTATGTTTTTAGTGATGCCAAAATATACCCTTTTCAGCAATAATATCGCTAGTTACATTTTTTTCCCAAAAGGGCTCTTTTTGAGTCTAATTTCCATGGATCAATGTGTTTTGTTCTGCGGACCCAGTGGGGGATTTTTAAAGGGACAAAACATCATAATATATAAAATTGTTCAGTATGAAAGCACTTCTTCAACTACTAAAAGACTATTGAGTGACTACATATTTTATTTTAAATAGCAAATGTGCAAAAGCCCTGTATACACAATGCCATACCACGGATATAACTGAAAACAATTGCGAACGTCTGTTTCAGTGTAGGAGTCCTAATTTACGGGCAATCGTCCGCGAATTTTATATTTGATCCAGGAGATTTCTTTCAGCTTAATGGTGGTCAATGAACCCGAAAAATACGAGCCAAAGCTTTTATATTTGAACTTGATACGCGATTTTTAGCGATGAGTTAAATATTATCGCAAAAAGTTCAAGATCAACGGCACAGAATGTTTGCTCTGGCTGAAATTATATTTTCCAGATTTTTAATTTTTGGTTCGATCATAAAAACGCGAAGTAAACTTTTCTTAATGAGAATGTAAATAAATGCGGTTATTTTGAGAAAGTTTCAGTTAAAAACGCTGTGGAATTCTCGCAAAATCTCATTTGTAATTTTTGCATTGTATTGTGTGTATGTATGTAGCACGGCGGTTCTCAACCTTTTTCTTCTTGCAAATCCTTTCTAGAAACCGGAATAAATTGGCTAATCCCTTATGTAGTATTGTGGAACCAACATCTTACCACCGGTTTCCGGCAAAACTGGACTTAAATAGAGGTTCTAGTTTGTGGAAAGTACAGGGATGTCTGGTAAAGATGCCGGTGGATCCCACTGATGAGTCCACCTTCGGTATCGGGACGAAACATTCGTACATTTTAGGTGGTCGTAAATAGTTCGTTAGTTAGATGCCCTTAATATCAGGGGCATTACTACGACATGGCGCCCGAGCAGGGACGACAAGATGGAAGGCCGTCGAGTCATGGCTTTGTGCCAAAGCCGGTACCCTACTTTGGAAAGACCACCTAGGATGTCCGTTCCACTTCCTTTTCAGGCCTGTGCTTTCTAACGGCTTGGACTGTCCGACAGTTAAAGCCGGAAAGCAAATGCCTTAGGGGGGCATGTTGTGGAACCAACATCTTACCACCGCTTTCCGGCAAAACTGGACTTAAATAGAGGTTCACGTTTGTGGAAAGTACAGGGATGTCTGGGAAAGATGTCGGTGGATCCCACTGATGAGTCCACCACCTGTATCGGGACGAAACATTCTTACATTTTAGGTGGTCGTAAATAATTCGTTAGTTATATGCCCTTAACATCAGGAGCATTACCACGACAGTAGTCATTAGGAACAGTAAATGAAATAGTAAAATTGTCATAGTTGTAAAACATTTACAGACAAGTATTATCAAAACTAAAGTGATGTGTCAGTTTGGTGGAACAAAGTAATTTAAAATTTGGTTCGATGTTTGAACGTTTGAGTGTTTGAGATCAGGTTCTGCATTTTACTCCATGGAAATTAGATCAAAAAGAGATGTTTTATTAACAAAAATGTAACATTGGTTTTTTTGCTGGAATGTGTTCATTTCGGCATCCTATAAAACATATTTCGATGGTAACTTTGAAAGACCTCTGCAAAAAAAATGGCGGACCAAAAATTGTCATGATTTTCGGTTTTTTGAGTTTATCTCGAAAAATAAAAGTCGTATCGAAAAATGTTTCAAATAAAAGTTGTAGAGAGTTATCGATTCATATAACATAAGTTATAAATGGCGCCATTAGTTACCGATATATATATATTTTTTTTCGACAAAATTTACGGTTTTTGTTTTTTTTTTTAAAGACATTTATTAACAAATTATCGAATTAAAATTTAACATAAATATAGGTATTATTATTTTTAAAAAGTATGTCATACGCGGTATCTGTGAGTTTTTTATTTTCCGAGAAATTCTATGTCAAAGTTTAAAATTCAACCTCAATTTTCCGCTTCCCTAATTAAGATACAATGCTCAATTTTAATGGAAATTGTTTGTATTGTTTTAAGTTTTGAAGATCTATTAAATAAAATTTTTTTAAATCATGGACCGAGAAATTTTGCTAAAACCAATTTTTGCACCAAAAAAATTGCGATAACTTTTCACTGGATGGAAAATTTTTTTTTAATGCGTGCATTGGATTTAGATGTATCATTTCCGATCTCAAAAAAAATTTTTTGGATGAAAAAAACTTTTTTTTTTTCAAAAATTCATAATGTCGTGGCAAATGAATATTAAGGGCTCAAATTTGCAGAAGATGCTTTTTAATTTTTGTATTTTACCTGTGATTTTTTTGGATCCAAGAAATACACTTTCATACGATCTGTGAACCTTCGAAAATTGGGCTCAATCTAATCGAAAATAGCTGCTGCAGGCCGCTGTCGGCGAGTTGCCATAGTTTAGGCGCATTATTCATTGGCGCTTCAAGGAAACTTATGCATCACAAGTAATATTTATAATATTGATGTTGTTTTATTAATTTATATGATAGTAACTATTGTTTAGTCATATTAATTATTAATTTGTTTATTAACAAAATTTTTACAAAAAATTATAGAGAAAATCATACAAATATTCATTTATATATTACATATTCTACTGTTTTTTTCCTTTATATTATTATTATATAACAGTTTATTAATAAAATTTTTACAAAAAATTATAAAGAAAATCATACAAATATTCATTTATATATTACATATTCTACTGTTTTTTTCCTTTATATTATTATTATATAACAGTTTATTAATAAAATTTTTACAAAAAATTATAAAGAAAAGCATACAAATATTCAATTATATATTACTGTTTTTTCCTTTATATTATTATTATATAATAGTTAATTAACAAAATTTTTACGAAAATTTCAGAAATTTCTGAAATGTACAGATTTGTGTGAGCACTGTGATGGACAGTGCGATAATTGCTCTGAAAATTTTATTTCCTGCGATTTAGAAAACGATGACGACAATTCAGTGTGAGAATGATTTTGACTATGAAAATGTTAATAATAATGAGAACGATATATACCGGGTGTCAACGAATCTATTAGACAAGTCATAATAGAGTATTATGTGTATCAAAATGAGAATTGGTACAGGTAAATGGTATGTGAAGGGAGATTTTTCGCATATTTTCCATTTTCCAAACTAATCTAAGGGCCTTAGGTGATGTCAAAAAAATACAATCGCAAAGTTTTAGTTACTAGTGTGAAAGACAGGAATAAGACAAGTTGACAAAATTACGTTTTCATTTCTAACTATTAATTTTCAAATGACGACCCCTTTTTGACAACTACTTTTCGAAAAAAGCATTCTTTGACGAATCTAACGGTACTAATTTATTTGCGATTGGATTAGACATAAGAACAGAAATTAAATATTATTAAGCAAAATACTGGATAATTTATTTACTTATACATGGACAGCCATGATGCATAATAATTTACAACTGTTTTTATCAAGTCTTCTTTGGAAAACAAAGCACTCACTTAAGTAGATAATGGCAGTGACACGCTCTAAGAACAGACGTAAAAGTTTCTTATTTTTCGTTAAGTTTAGTTTAAATTTTCGTTAAAATAATATATACTCAAAGTGAAAAAGTGGATATGTCATTAATATTTGGAGAGTGTCATAGAAATTCAAGGAATGCTGCCGAGTTGTATGCTCATAGATATCCGAATCGGCAACATCCAGCCCATCAGTATTTTCCGTATGTCTAGACTCTTTTTAGGCAAATAGGAAATCAAGAGGAGGAACAGAGGTTTATCATAAATGAAGAGACTGAGATTAACGTACTTGCTAGGGTTGAGGTTGATAAAACAGTTTCGTTAAGAAAAATTAGTCAAGAACTGCAGATAAGTTATGAATCAGCAAGAAAAATACTGAAAAAGCATGGATATCGAGCATTTAAATATCAGTTACATCAACATTTGTATACTGAGGATGGCGATAGACGGGTAGTGTTTTGTGATTGGCTGCTTCAAAATCATAGAGTTAACCCAAATTTTATCGATTTTATTCTATTTTCCGACGAATCCCGATTTACAAATAATGGTATGTTCAATAAGCAAAATACTCGGTACTGGGCCTAACAAAATCAACATAAAATGACAGAGGGCAATTTTCAAGAAAGATTTGGCGTCAATGTCTGGGCTGTTATCGTTGGAAACAGAAATATTTGGCCAATATTGTTTCAAGGTCAGTTAACAGGGGTTAGATACTTAGGTTTTCTTCAAAATGAAATCGAAAATCATCTCAATGATATACCTTTAGCAGTTTTACGGCGAATTTACTTTCAACAAGATGGAGCACCGCCTCACAATACTAGAGAAGTTCTTAATTATTTAATAGAGCATTTTAATAATCGAATTATTGCAACCAATGGTCCGGTACGGTGGCCAGCCCGCTCACCGGATCTTACTGTGCTCGATTTCTTTGTCTGGGGATATGTTAAAGAAAGGGTTTACTATGGAGCAGCCCCAGCTACTCTTGAAAAAACTTTGCGATTGTATTTTTTTGACATCACCTAAGGCCCTTAGATTAGTTTGCGTCCGATCATGGCCACCTAGATGCAATTTTAAAAGTTGCACTAAAAAAATGAAGTAGACGTAAAAAGTTTTTAAAATGTCACACTCTGATCTAGAATTGTCTCAGAAATGCAAAGATGTTAAAATATACAGGGTGTTCTATTTAAGAATTCAAAACCAGGGCCATTTCCGGTGAAACTGGAAGTGACCGCAAAGTGAAAAATATGCGGAAACTCTCCTCTTCACATACCATTTACCTGTACCAATTCTCATTTTGATACACATAATACTCTAGAAATTATGACTTGTCTAATAGATTCGTTGACATCCTGTATGTACAATGAAAATAATTTTTTGTCCGTCCTGTTAGATTCGCCATATTGAATTTTTAAAAAATATTTTCAGAATCGTTATCTGCGACCCCCAAAACTCCCCAATACCAATTTTGGTGGAGAAAATCTGACAAAATGAATTTTTTTGTTCGCCATATTATCAGCGTCATCTTGGATTTTACTACACCAATTTAATCTAAAATGATATGGAACTACCGCAGCAACTTCTTGACTATAACGTAAAAAAATAATTTAAATCGGTGCCGCCGTTCTGGAGTCATCGATGTACATTACATACATGAAACAAATATATAGCAGAAGATCTAAGAACTTCCTTTTTTAGAAGTCGGTTAAAAATAATCAGGTATAACAATTAAGTCACGATTTTTTTGCGCTCAATTTCATTGAAATAATTTATATCAAGTTATCAAAATGACTAGTGCTGGGTATATACTTCGTTAATAAATATTAACATAAATTTCGACCTCTATGTCAATTCGAAAGGTTAAAATAAAACAATAATGACTAATACACAAAGTGTTTTATTTTGAGGACAAAAAAATAACAAATACCTAATTATTACTTTCATCTATCTCAAAAATAATACTACAATGAAATCCTACGTGATGTTCCGCATAACACATTTATTAGCAATAAATATCCTTATAAATTAAATAGTTTCATCGGTGCAACATTGTAAGGTCAAAACCGTGCCAAATATTTTAAAATTATTGCATTTTACATTCATGCTGAAAAACTAAATTTATTTTATTATGTAAAGAACTACTGTTCAAACCATTTTAAATGAGTTAGTTATTAGGATGTGAATTTTTCACTTCAAGTATATATGACGTCAGGAATTTTCACGAATTTGACATGTAAACTGAACTGCTCATTGTATTATGAGTATGATGAGTAAATCTGTTCAGTGCATTTACTTATGGTTTGTGACTCAAATTTTCTAATAAAAAATCATAATATAAAAATTTAACGCATTTAAAATTCCATCTTTTTAATTGATAACAAACTATTTTTGGTATTTCAATTGAACTATTTTGCTTAATATTCATGTGTATTACTTCTAAATACAAACTACTTTTTCAAAAATAGTTATTTTACGAAGTTACCTTACACAGGGTCAAAAACAAATAAACTTTGCAACACATGTGATCAAATTTTAATATCCCTATTTGGATTTTGTAGAAAAACACATATTTAATATGGCGCTAATTTTTAAAAAATGTGTCTGGGATAAAGCATTGTCAAAACTAAGAAGTTTTATGTAGGTTGCGTTGAGTCTTATTTGGCAACAGTGGTACAATTTACAAAAAATGGGCAAAAAATCTTGTATATGGGCTAAAAATTGCATTTAGAAAAACTGTTTCTAATAACTTTTTTCGATATTTTGAGATATAACCCCACTTTTGAATTTTTTTTGGAATAAAATTAAAATTTGACATGACATGACATGACATTTGACAAATGCTAATTAAGTGATTCCTATTTTTTCTTGTTAATTTTCATCTCGATCGAAGCAGAAATTTATGTCAAATTCAAATTTCGAATAAAACTATTAATAAAAAAAATCCCATATGATGCGGACTTTACTGGTCAAAATGTATAAACTATCATAATAATAAATAAAATTTTTATAAAAAAAATTGAACCGAATTTTAAAAGTGCGCTAAAAAGTGAAAAATAATAAATATGAAATTGAAATTTTTGAAGTCGGCGGCAAACTAATATCTGACAAAATGTGATTCATATAAATATATTTAAAAAACCTTATTTGTAATTGCTTTCTTACCATAATTTGTATATATTAGTAGTTATTTATTTCATTTAGAAATAATTTGGCAAAAACAAAGTCGAAAAATTTAGGACACCATATTGAATCCGCCAGATTGAGTTTTCAAAAATTATTTTAATTTCGTAATTAACACCAACAAAAATCCCCTAATACTGATTTTAGACAAAACCGAGAGATGTATCTTCCATTTTAGATCTGCCATATTTAATTTTTTTTAAATAATATTAGATTCATAATGTGCTATCCTAAAAACTCCCCCGTATCAACTTTGAAAAAAATCGGAAAAATTAATTTTTTATCCACTATAGTGGATACGCCATATTGATTTTTTTAAAATAATTTTAGATTCGTTATGTGCGACCCCAAAAAACTCCCCCGTACCAATTTTGGAGAAAATCTGACAAAATTGATTTTTTTGTCCGTCATATTGAATTTTTTAAAAATATTTTGAATTCATTATGTGCGACCTTGAAAACTTCCTCATACCAATTTTGGAGAAAATCGAATAAAGTTAAATTTTTTTGTTCGCCATATTGGGTCCGCCATATTGAATAATTTAAGATTTGTTATGTGAGACCTCGAAAACTCCCCCATACCAATTTTGGAGAGAATCGGACAAAATTTATTTTTTGTCCGCCATGTTGGATCCGCCACATTGAATTTTTTAAATATAATTTTGGATTTGTCATATATGACCCTGAAAACTCTCCCGTATCAATTTTGGAGGAAATTGGACAAAATTAAATTTTTTTTGTACGCTATATTGAATCCGCCATTTTGAATTTTTAAAAAATTATTTTAGATTCGTTGGGTTCAACCCTGAAAATTCCTTCATACCAATTTAGTAGAAAATCGGACAAAATTAATTTTTTTGACCGCTATATTGTAAGCGCCATCTTGGATTTTGCTGCACCAATTTCATCTAAAAAAATATGGGACCACCGCGGCAATGTCCTGAACGTAACGTAAACAATTTCATTTAAATCGGTGCAGCCGTTCCGGAGTAATCGGTGTACATACATAAAAAAATTTGAGTGACGAATTGAGAACCTCCTTCTTTTAGAAGTCGGTTAAAAAAACATTCTTATTCATTCCTAAGAACTGACATTCCGTGCTTGTAACAAATTTACGCTCTTCCAAAGGAATTCAAAAAATTAGCCTTAAACAAATTGCCTTAAACAGAAAAATTATAATATTGAGGAAACTTGAAACTGCGAAATTCAAGTTTATACTTTTTTACACAAACACAATTTTTCCGGTCTTGTTTACTGAATATTCGCAATTGGGTGAGTCAACGATTGGATGAAGTAGGTTTGTGCCCTTTCGGTGAAATTTACAAAGAAACTATATTTATTGTTTGATACAGTTTATTTTTACGCAGATTTTAAAAATATTTAGGACTCTACAGGGTGAGCCAAAAAACTAGGACAGCATAAAGTTGTATTTTTTTAAATAGAACACCCTATGTACGAATCGTATTTTCGATTTAGCTTATAATTTTAAATCTTTTTTATTAAGGGTTTACTATAACAAAACTTTATAGTTTCTGAGATAATTAAGTTTAAAGAAAAAAAGTCACATTTTCAAGCATCAATTCAATCCTAAATAACGTTTTCAATTTTGTGACAAATATATTCAAATTTGGAATTTAGTAAGGCCAAGGACAAGTTAACATAATTTTTACCTAATATTTGCAATAAAAGCTACAGGGTGTTGAACACATCGGCACAAATTTGAACAAGTTTAAATGAATAAATATCTTTTTTTTTAAATGGTATGATGAATACCACACCAAACATTTAATGACCAGTGGTTTTGATGTTGCACCTCTCTAATCCAAAATGGGTTTTCTGTGGCATAATAATGCATGTTGAGTCTATTTACGGCACCGTTACTTCTAAAAGTAGCTTCATCACTAAACATTACCTTGCATAATAAATTTGGATGTAATTGAATCTCCGCATTTATTGTACGACAAAAGTTTACACGACTTTCAAAATCCTGTCCATGCAATTCTTGGTGTAATTCCATGTGATATGGATGATACCTATATTTCTTGGTAGTACGATTAGCGGTGGATTGTGATGTTTCACATAATGCTGCTAACTGACGGCTACCAATATAAGGATTTTCCTGAACATTTAACAATACTTGTAGTTCTTTTTCTTCATTAGTTACTGGTTTGTTGACCACTTTACGTTTTGGATAATCAACAGTACCAGAAGAATCAAATCTTTGCATTAAGTTTTGAAAAGTATGGGTATTAGGCTGGCGTCGATCAGGATACTTCATTTTGTAAATTCTTTGAGCAAGAAGGCAATTTTTTTGAGCCTCTCCTATTGTATAAATCATATCTATTAACTCATTCTTTGGAAAATTCATTTTACAATATAAGATGAATGCAAAAAAAAACCAAACTACACTACCTAAAAACCAAAAGAAGCGATTGCGGTTATAAATTTGAAACACAGAAAAATGTTCTTTTACATTGTTTTTGCCATGGCTACTATGATAATGAAGACTATTTCTGTAAAAAAGTATGGAAAATAAGAAAAACTGAAATATCTCAAAAACTATTATAAATAGGTATAGGATATATTGAACAAAACTTTTAGGGTTTTTATTACTCTATTAAATAACATGAAAATATACAGGGTGTACCATTTAAAAAAAAGATATTTATTCATTTAAACTTGTTCAAATTTGAGCCGATGTGTTCAACACCCTGTAGCTTTTATTGCAAATATTAGGTAAAAATTATATTAACTTGTCCTTGGCCTTGCTAAATTCCAAATTTGAATATATTTGTCACAAAATTGAAAACGTTATTTAGTATTGAATTGATGCTTGAAAATGTGACTTTTTTTCTTTAAACTTAATTATCTCAGAAACTATAAAGTTTTGTTATAGTAAACCTTTAATAAAAAAGATTTAAAATTATAAGCTAAATCGAAAATACGTTTCGTATATAGGGTGTTCTATTTAAAAAAATACAACTTTATGCTGTCCTAGTTTTTTGGCTCACCCTGTAGAGTCCTAAATATTTTTAAAATCTGCATAAAAATAAACTGTATCAAACAATAAATATAGTTTCTTTGTTAATTTCACCGAAAAGGTACAAACCTACTTCATCCAATCGTTGACTCACCCTGTACCTAAAACAAGGACGAGCAATTTACTTTTCTTAGATATACCGTAGAAAGAGATAATTATTGTCTAAATCTGTTATATAGCATAATAGAATTGACATTTATATACGACATATTCACACCAATACAAGAAATTAGCAGGAAATTTAATGCTGCCAAACAATTGTTGGCTCGCAATGACCAGCAAGAGGAGGAGGTCAAAAATGATTTATTTACACGGGCAGTCCAGTTTAATATGTCAAGTTCGTGGGCATTTTACTGAAACGCTAACCAAGTACTATTTACTGCGTTTACTCCATTTAACTTACCTGCTCTAATTACCTAACTGGATTCTATTGCAATTTTCCATAATCTTTTTGTATAAAAAGAAAACAGCCAATCAATAAATTTGTCTCCATGCTTGCGTTTTAAAATAGCACATTCCATTGATAATATAATAAAAATAAAATTAATTAAAAAATAAAAAAGGCCACCCACCAATGCCAATCATCCTACTCTGTCTGACTGGATGCTTGTGACACACAAGGGCGTTTCTTATTAGAAACAAAGGAGGCCAACAACTTGGGAGGCGATTTATTAGGTCAGTGTAAAAAAAGCTTTAAAGTTAATCGGATACAAGCCCTTTCTTATTTCAGAAAAATGGGGTCACACTATATCCTTTGGACTCTTAGATATTTTTTTAGCAGACATGCATGAAGAGTGTTAAGTCGCAAGTCTTTTCCTCGATTTGTTAAAGGCTATTGACAACCTGAATTATGAGTTCGTGTCGCCTGAATCGTATTGCTCTGTTTTAGAGGAAATAAATTGAATCTATTTAAATCATATTTAGATGGTAAGAAATGCTGAAAATTATTACTTGACACGAAATAGAGGTTTCTCAGGTTCCGTTCTGGGAACACTCTTATTCTTGATCTTTGTGAATGAAATATCGTATTAAATATCGAATAGTGTCACAATTATGTTTGCCGATGATACCTCTGTAGTGGTATTAGCGGGTCGCTCAAGCAGGTGTTAGTTATGTACTAAAAAGAACTTAATTTTGAATGTTCTTGTCTTCCAGGTAGAACCAAGTTCTGTTATCTACACAATGCCTCATCGATCCTCGTTTGACATCGAAATCCAGCTGTCTCTCCATCTTTTGAGGGGCCGTCCAGGCGGCCGTTTGGTGTTTGGTTTCTCTCTCATCCCTGTTTATGCTAGTCTGTCATCGTCCATTCGTTCCACGTGATCTCTCCACTGCCTACGACGGTTTCGAACCCACTTCACAATATCCCCCACTCCGCTGTCCTCGCGTATTTTTGCGTTTCTTATTGTATCAAAATTAAATGCAAAACTATATTTATTTATTTCTCAATTTGTTTACATAACCAGTAAAATTCTTAGATCCACACAGTAATACTACAATATCACATTAAATAATAATACACCTAGATGCTGCAGCACCTGTATGTGCAAAAAAAAACAAATCATATCCTAAAATTACAGTGAAAGCCAAAATATGGAAACACTCAATGAAGTAAAAAAAATAAACAAAAAAAAATCAATATGAGTACAGCAAATAGATCCACATTAATACACAATTTAATTCTGACGTATAACTTTTTCAAAAAAAATACTATTCTTTAAAATAAATTCTTTACATATTTTATTTAAGGTTTTCATTTTATCTATTTCACAGATATCTGAGCCAAATAATCAATAAATTTAAGATTCATCGTTTTTTTTTGTTCTCCGGCATTATTAAAAGTTTGTTCATATTTGCTCGAGTCGAGTAGCAATGATTTGTGAAATGATTAAAATGCTTTGATTTGTGACAGTATGAACATATTAACTGTATGTACAAACACTTTATACTACATATATCCTGAGTATATAACAGACATGATGGATAGGTTTTATTTCGCTTATATACAATTTTAATAATATATTTTTGTATAATATTTAATGGTCCTATATTAACCTCATAAGCACCACCCCACACGATCAGACCATATCTCAAAAGCGATTCAACCAACAACTTATAAATTATTTCAAGTAGTTTGGTATTTAAGAATTCTCTCATTATGTAAAACTTACTAATTAATTTACGGATTTTATTTGCTAGATAACTGATGTGTTCATTCGATTTTAAGAACTGATCAATGATACTACCTAAATATTTGGTCTTGGTGACAGGAAGTATTTCTAACTTTGGATTGTCATTTATTATTAAGCTTTGAAAACCTGGCCTACCAGCTCGTGTTAAAGAGAAAGCCATATAATTAGTTTTCCCTATATTAAGGGACAACTTTAGGGGGTCCAGGTTTTTATAATTTTAAAATCATTAATGGCAGTTGATCTTACCCCTTCCCAAGTATTTTCTGAACACGGCCATCTTATGCCGTGTCATCGGCATAAGACAGTATTTTACCCTTAATATTAAGACAAAGTAATGAATTTATATAAGAAATAAATAGGACTGGACCCAAAATTGTCCCCTTTGGCACACCCATCAATATTTTTCATGGTAAACTAATACTCTTATTGACCCTTACGAAGTGATCCCTATTTGATAGGTAATTATTAAAAAGTTCCAGCGCTATACCCCGGACTCCATGGCGTTCCAAAAAGTTAAAGAGATTATAATGAGGAACAGTGTCGAAAGCCTTTGCTAACTCAATAAATATAGCCATAACTTTCCTACCATTATTAAGGTTATCCGTGATATGCGACGTAAGAGAGTACATTGCATCGGTAGTATTCAGTCCCTCTAGAAACCCATACTGATTATCAGAAATAATTTTATTTTCCTTTAAAAAACTGTCTATTCTTCAGACACTTCTCAAATATCTTTGCAAAGTTATTAATTAAACTAATTGGACGGTAATTTTCTATTTTGTTCTTTGGACCGGATTTATGTATTGGGCATACTATTGTTTGTTTAAAGTGTGAAGGTGTTTGGCCCGTTTCAAATATAAGATTGATGATATGAGTCAAAGGTTTAAATATCTCCAAGTGTACAAATTTTATTAAATTCGCCCGAATCCCATCTTTACCCGGAGCTCCATTATTTTTGAGAGAATTGATTTGGACTATAATCTCATTCTCGGTCACAGGTTGCAAGTACATAGAATGTTTATTCGGTGTAGGAAGTGCAAAAGCAGTTACTGAATTATTAATTTTTTTTTTCCATTTCAGAACCAACATTGATAAAATAATTATTGCAGAAATTAGCCATTGAAATGCCAGTATCAAAATTTTAGTTTTTACTGTCTACTATTGTTAATTTAGAATTTACTCTTTCTTTAGCTACTTTTGAGGCACGATCTATAATTTTATAAATTTCTTTGATATTGCGATTATTATTTTGAATTTGTTTTTTGTAGTAATCAAATTTTCGTTTTTTTTTATAAGTTTATGTAAATTATTCGTTTCTAACTTCCTTAATAATTGTTTTTTCAATTTGTCTCTATGTTTAATTGAAATAATCAGACCAGTTGTGATTCATTCTTTTATTTTTTTGTGTCACGGTTTAGTTACGTATTTTGTGGTGTAATCTTGTAAAATTTCTGTAAAGGCGTTCATAAAGATGTTAGTTGCAACTTTAGTATCGTGCAAGTCGAACACTTTTCACCAATTTCACCCGTCAGTCTGTCCTTTAGCTTTTTATAATTTAAAAATTCATAATAAGATTTTTCTGTGTCTTTTAGCGATATGAGTGTTTTATCACTACATAGTATAAAACAAAGTCGCTTTCTCTGTCCCTATGTCCCTTTGTATGCTTAAATCTTTAAAACTACGCACCGGATTTTGATGCGGTTTTTTTCAATATGTATGATAACATCCATTAAATAGTGGAGAAATATTGTTATTTTTGAGGTTTCTAATGTGATGTCGTTAATTATCATATTTTTTTCCGCTTACATTGCAAACGCAGGCTGAACCCTACGAGATTTATCAAAATAATGTACTAATTATTTGTACACATTGAAAAGGTCTACAGAAAACTCCGCGATGGTATATGTCTATCTCTCATGGATATCCCACAATAACATTTTTTTGTCATTTACTTTTTACGACAAATAATGGCAAATTTTGAAGCGATTTTAACCAATACAGCATTAATCCTTATCCAATTAAATAGCTTAAATACATTGTTGATTTAATATAGATCTATATGGTCCTTTACAGCACAAGATTTAAATGAATATTTTCGAAGATATTACAGATTTAAAATTGCAGGAAGTAGCGCTTGCGGCGGTACTGGCCGACCGGGGCGGCGGCAGCGTGCCTATAAATAGCGCGTCGGAGGCCGATGTAATAATTGTTGTAAAAATAAAATAAATAGTCACAGTTTTTCTGTAGTGTATTTAGTATTAGCATTGCACCCGTGCGAAGCCGGGGCGGGTCGCTAGTTACTTATATTTAACATAACTGGAAAGTGATCAGTTATATCAGTATCCAATCGGAAAGAATCTAAGTTGAAATTGTTTAGTTTCAATTTCTTTCTTACAAAAATATGATCAAGGCATGAGATGTTTCGCGTAGGTGAGGTGATATAAGCTACAAAACCATATCTCCTCATTAATGAGAGGTATTCATTAACAAAATTCGAGTGATTATCTCTAATATTAATATTTATATCCCGTGTAAAAACCTCGATATCATCTAACAGACTATTTTCAAAATATTCTTTAGATCATCAGTAAACACATTTTCACCGTTTGTGGGTGACTTATACACTGCCGAAATACCGATATCTATATCCTTAATTTTAAGCTTGATTCTACTTATTTTTACTTCAGTGCTTTTTAATTTCATGTGAGTGACTTGTGCATTTAGATCTGTTTTAATGAATAATATAACTCCATCATTTCTGTTAACAGTTCCTCCATTAAACAGTAAATCGTGTAACCTGGGATGTTATATGTATCTATTTAAATAGTAGTTTAGAAACATCCAATAATATTAAGTTTTTGGAGCTGATTTTTGATGAATATCTTTCCTGAAATATTCATATAGAATACTATGGCTGCAAAATTAATATTTACTTTTATGCACCCCTTGCAGCTGAGAGATGCTATTAATAAGACTGCATTGGTCAACATCTACTACTTTCTGATACATAGTCATTTCAGTTACAATGTAATTTGAAGGACAAGCAGTTCTAATGTTTCCAAGGTCTTTATAAACCTAAAAAGGATTGTCACACTTATTTTTAAATTGAATGTAAAGAGAAGTTGCAAACCAGTCTCCAAAGGAAAGAAACTTCCATTCTTCTTTTCCATCATTATATATTTGAAAAGTGTTATATATCTATGTAATCAAGAAACATTGTAAATATAAACGTTTTCATTAATTTTTAACATTATTAGTCAATTTTATTAATTATGTTTAGATTTAATAAGGCTGGACAGAAAATATATAAGCACTTGGTCCTTCTGTAACTCTGTCCTAAATTTCCTCTGGTTATCCAGATATCCATATTACAACATCTTTTTTCTGTATGAATTACGGGGAACTATATATATATATATATATATATATATATATATATATATATATATATAATTTATTTATAAAGAATGAATTCACAAAGAGATTTTTAGATCTAATGAATGTTTATAATCTTTCTCAAAGTATAATTACGGGGAATATATATATATATATATATATATATATATATATATATATATATATATATATATATATATATATATATATATATATATATATGTATATATATATATATATATATAATTTATTTATAAAGAATGAATTCACAAAGAGATTTTTAGATCTAATGAATGTTTATAATCTTTCTCAAAGTATTTTTGAGGCAACCTGCACAACCGATGATACTTCAACACTTATTGATAATATTTTCTATAATTCAGATAGGAGTTTCCAAAGCTATGTGATTAATACTCCATTTTCGGATCAAAAGACACAAGTTATATGTATTGAGAATATCATTTTTCAGAAAGATGGTAACTATGTATTTAAAAGAATTTTTACAATGAAGGAGGTACAACATTTTAGACAGGAGCTTGAAAATGTTGACTGGTCACCAGTTTATGGTTCAAATTCAGCAAATGTGGCATATGATAATTTTTTGGGTATTTTCTCAGTTCTTTTAGATACGATTTTTGTCACTAAGAAGTATAACTTTCCCTCGGGATCTGTTTCTTGGATTACTGCAAGCATTAAAGTGTCCTGCAGACATAAAAGTGTTTTATACTTTAAAAAAATAAGGGGACAAATTACAGCTGAATATTTTAATACTTATTGTAAACTATTAAAGAATGTTATTATAAAAGCTAAATAGTTAAGCAATAGAAATCACATTAATTCCTCCGAAAATAAAGTTAGGGCCACCTGGCAAGTTGTTAAACAAATTACTGATCGAAAAGACAAAACCAGTATAGTTATTAAAAACTTTTCTTCCAAATTTAATGATCCTTTTAAGATAGTCAATAGTTTAAATAATTATTTTATAAACTCATGCCCTACCGTTAACTCTCGAGGTCATGGTTCACAAATTGAAGGAAGAGTAACAAATTCCATTTATTTGTTTCCTGCTACTTCTAATGAGATATTAAAGGTTATAAAGGGTTTAAAAACAAGAAGTCGGTTGGAGATCATCAGATACCTATTTCTGTTTTAAAAGATGTAGGTGACTTTGTGTCTGAGCCTTTATCTTTTATTGTAAATTTGTGTTTTACAACAGGTATTTTTCCAAGTAAGCTAAAAAATGCCCATATTAGAGTCATTTATTAGAAGGCGGAGAAATCTGAAGAAAAGAATTATAGACCAATCTCGCTATTGCCTAATATAAGCAAGGTTTTTGAAAAAGTGTTATATCAGAGAATTGTAACAGTTCTGGACAAGTTTCTGTAATATTAGATAAACAAAATAGCTTTAGAAAAGGGAAATCCACAGTAAGAGCTTTATACCAAACACTTACACAAATTCTAGAATCACTATATAAAAAAAGCAAACATTGGCCATGTGCCTGAATCTACTTAAAGCCTTTGATACTGTAGATCATAATGCATTATTGTTAAAACTTGAAATGTATAGTATAAGGAGTAATCCTTTGGAAGTAATATGATCGTATTTGATGGACAGGACTCAGCATGTGGTGGAGTCTGATCTCCATGGTAGGGCTATAGTGTCTCAGAGGGTTAAAATGAAGAGAGACGTCTCGCAGGGTTCAATACTTGGATCTTTTTGTATATTCTTTATACAAATGATTTACCCGAAATCTCTGAAGAGCAGACTGTACTATATGCTGATGAGACATCGCTTCTATTCAGTGAGAGCACGGCGGAGTTGCTATCGATGAAGGTTCAATCTGTGATGGACATTCTCGATGGGTACTTTCGGTTTCACAGCCTGTCGCTAAATATTTCCTAGACACAGTGCATTATGCTTTGTAACAGATTAAATAATCAATTTACATTAACATTTGAGGATAAGACAATAACATTGGTTGAGAGCGCTGTTGTCTTGGGACTAAACATGGATAGAAGATTGGACTGGGGGGCCTACATCGAAAGAGTTGCCACTAAAATATCTCAGTACTGTTTTGCATTAAGAATTATTTCGGAGATAGTTGGAATCGATGTAGCTCTGTCAGCTTACCATGCATTTGTAAAGTCCAGACTCAGATATGGTTTGATATCTTGAGGTAATTCCTGTGATGTTAATAGAATTTTGATTTTGCAAAAAAGATGTTTACGGTGTATTTTTGCAATGAAACAACAAAGCGGTTGTAGAAATATCTTTATTAGTAACAATATTTTGACGGTTATAGGTATGTACATTTTGAATTCGGTGATGTTTATTATTGATAACAGGGATCTTTTTGAGGGTGCATCTATTAAACATAACTACATTACTAGAAATAAAACAAATCTGCTTCCTGATAAATATAACTTTAGTTATTTGCAGAAAAATATCGAGTTTTCTATAATAAAAGTTTTTAATTCTTTATCTGAAAATGTACATTTACTACCGAGAAATAGTTTAAAGTATGTCCTAAAAATCTTTTTGTGTAAAAAATCCTTCTATACATTGGAAGAGTTTTATGAGTGTGATATAGGTAGCATTGTCACGAAGTAGAATTTTTGCTGTTGGCTGTATCATTAAATTTTAAATGTGTATAAGTTTCCTTGTTATTTAAATTTTTTTCATTTATAATGTTGCCCTTTATCTTAAGTTTTAATTATTTAAAACTATATAATTATTATTGAGATTTTTTCTTTTTATTTTTTTTTCTTTTTTTATCTACAGCTGAGAATGAACTATAATTTTTATTCTGATGTTTATTACAGTAATGGTATTTTTTTTGACATTGTTCCATGTCCATATGGGTTTTTTTTTGTAAGTGATATTTATTGGAATAAATAAAGAATTATCTATACATAATTTAATATAAAGCAATAACAATTTTCGATCTTGAAATTTCAGGTTTTTAAGAAACATTCATGCGATTTCTTTACGAGTTTAAATTTTGGTAAAAGCAAAACGACTACCATGCGACTCTATATAATTATCTTGCATTTCACTCATTTTTTGAAGAATCATATTACATAAAATATAAATTTTTATCCATTTGGCAGCAATTATGTATCGAAAGATTCCAGCAATCGCCTGTAATCTTCTTAGGCCAGGCCGTTGGGCTTCGACCTAACGTCCCGATTAGCAAAAGAAAAGAAATCGCGAGGGTCTGCCCTTGAGCCTCTCTCATCCCCAAGGCCGGTCCGGGCGTCCTCAGCTGCAGAGTGCAGACGAAGGGTTAATAACCGGGCTGATGCACTCAGACTGCGTCTGGCTGGGTCGATCGGGACGGTATTTATAATATGCTGAATAGGTCAAATAGACCGTTTTTTATTAAGTTCAATAATGGTTTTGTTTGGATACTCGATACCGACCAAACGACGACCCGGCGGGACGAGATATGGGGAAAGAAATGCAATTTTAAATTTTATTGCAGCTATATGATATGGCATCGCAAGGACTAAGAAAATAAAATCACATTCGAATTAGACTAGTTTATACCTTTATATATATATATATATATATATATATATATATATATATATATATATATATATATATATATATATATTCAAAAAAAGTTTATTAAATATAAAGAAATTACAATTTACACAATAATCAACAAAACTATAAACAACGCACTAACGAGCATTTGGCCTCAAAAACCGGACAAAATTAATAACGTCGTTGTTTTTGACTCTAGACGTGTCAAAATCAGTATCCTGGGATTTTTGAGGGCGCTAAGTTGATTTCTGGCATTATTTTACTAATCGGGTGAAGGAGGGCTGACTTAGGGTGGGGAGGGGAGTAATATTTAAAAAAACGTAATAGTTATCGTTTAATATGTTTTTATTTGCTCCAATTTCATTCCTGGCATTATTATACCAATCGGGTGAAGGGGCGCTAACTTAGGGTGGGGAGGGAAGTAATATTAAAAAAACGTAATGGGTATCGTTTTATATGCTGACTTAGGGTAATTGTACGTTTTTCCATAAAAAATTTATCTCAAGATAAAAACAAAGTCTCTTTACTGGGTGATAAAGTAGGTCCTGAAGCACAACGTCAACACTCGTCTCCGTAACTCGGATTGACTCTGGTTTTGGATAGCAGAGTTTTTTATACCAAGGAAATATACCCTTATTGGAATCGTATAACCACTCCCACTGCCTCTTTGTCAAGTCACCTTCAACAAAAAGTCACCTTCAACAAAGATTTGCCAAGCTTGTTCAGGTGTGTAATTTTTTACTTTCGGTTTCTGAGCAGTATTTGTTACCTTCCTGTAAAGTTTGGCTCTTGTTGGTGTTGAAGTTGCATCTATTATAAGTTTAGAGGCCGCGGCATTTCCAGACATTCGTTGACGTACGCTGGCTGCATAGGTAAGCTCCTCAATAGGTACCTGTTCGCGGAGTTCTTTTGTATTTCGTCGTTTACTACGATCATGTAATTCTTGGAAATGTTTCCTTGGGTGTCCCGTAGAATTCGTGGCCTAGTTATGTACTGGTATTGATGTATTAAACCATTTCTTGTTTTTTTTTCAATATAGTTAGATGATATCCATCTTTTCTTCAAATCACTATTAAAATGTTTTAAATCGTGACTAAAAGTATGGTACTCCTTTTTTAGACATTTCATCATTTCGCAAAGCTTATGGTACATAATTGATACCTTATCTTCAAGTGTGTTGGATGTGCTTTGTTTAAAAAGCATGTATATCGTTTTACGATATACCTCAATAACATTTGATGTAAAATTTGTACCTATAGGAAAAAAATATGTATGTTAGTAAAAAATAACCAAAATTATTGCAAAAAAAACCCGTGGAACTTAAAGCGGTTTTTTGAAGAAGTGGAAACATGTGGAAAATGTTTTGACTGTTATGATATGGCCAATGTCTATAGTTTATTATAAAAAAAGAATTATAACCCGACCTAGCTCGGAACATTTTCAAAAACACTAATTAGTTAAAAAGAAAAACAAAAAAATAGAAAATTTTCTTGCATATTGTTTTAGGTCCATAAGAATACTAAACAGTCATTATATTTTTAAATAATATATATTAAAATTAAATACATACCTTGTTTTTCAGATTCCATCACAAAAATTTTTTTTTTAATATTTACTTTACAAAATACCAAACACAAGTCTAAAAAAAATCTATCAAGAGCGTGCGTATTGAACGAAGCTTAGATTGCAATTAACTGTGCGGAGCAAAGCTGCGTGGAGGGGCCACTTTATCATATTTTTATGATAGTACAGTTACTCAGGTATACAAAAAAAATAATTTCGATGGTTACTTGTATAGTTTGCATTTCTCCTTTTTGTCCGATTTTTGAGGCCAAATGCTCGTTAGTGCAACGTTTAGAAATAAAAATCACTGAAACGTTTTTATGCTTGTGTGTGATTTAAGATTAAATAAAGTTACATTTACAATATAGAAGTATTACTACAGCGTCATAGTCTAGTGAAAAATCCTTAGTCAGGTAAAAATGTCACAATTTGAGAATATGTAAACTAAAAATTAACTTCAGTAAAGTCAAAAATCATTTAAGTTTAATAAAAATTTTGTCAACAAACACGACACCAAAATGTGCAGTTTTTTAAATGCACTTCTGTAAAAACTTAAACTTTTCATTTGGAAAAAGCCTGTTCCCACCATGCATGATTTTAATGAAACATTTTAGTACAGTATTTAAGTATTTTATATGGTTCCCCGAAACTCCCCCTCCCCCCTGATGCTAATATTCCATAGGTTAGAAGACTGTATTAAACAAGAATATATAATTTTCATATTAGGAGTGAGAAAGTCCTTAAGGTACAGAAATTTTGACCGAAAACCTCTAATTTTTTTAACTAGGCTTCGAACATGTGTCCCCCAGTTTAATTGGTAATCAGTTATTTACCTTCCTCAATCTTCAAGTTTCCCAGCGGCGATAGCTTTTTTTCAATATTTAAGGTTAACCTATTAGAACTAAACCAATCTTTCAATACAGAAATATCTTCTTCCATTTTTAATTCAAAATTCTGTCAAGTCCCTGCCTTGCAAAAACAGCCAGCGTCATCAGCGAAACCAACAAGTCTCCCATTTAGCTTCAATTGAAACAGATCGTTCACATAAATTATAAATAGCAATGGGCAAAAAAACAGTTCCCTGAGGGACGCCATAGGTTACTTCTCTCTCCACACTTGCAACACCGTCAATCTCCACTTTTTAATATATTATAAATGTTAGCTCTTAAACTGTAGCTCTTGAGCTTTTCTAGAAGTATTTTGTGGCAGACAGTGTCAAAAGCTTTGGAAAGATCAACAAACAGACACATTGATGATTCTGGATTTGGCCAATTGAAAACTGAATTGGGTCCTGAGTGGATCTCTGTGCTCTAAAACCAAAATGAGACTCAGACAAGACCTTATACTTCTCCAGAAACTCAACAATCCTCTTTTTTAAAAATCATTTTTGAAAAGACCGATAAAAGTGACACTGGTCTGTAGTTTATTATTTGATATTTATCTCGATTTATAAGTAATGGCTTAAGTGTTCCATTTTTCAAGCAATCAGGAAAAATTCTGGTCTCAAAGCACTTGTTGATTAAAAAAGTTAACATTGGAGAAATTTGTGAAGCTATTTCTTTAAGTGTTTCACGTCTAATGCAGTCCCAACCAGACGATTTTTTGTTTTTTAAATAATTTATTACTTGTTTTCTCTTTATTTCTTTAGTATTTTCCAGATATAAGCTGTATGCTGTTATTTTTAGATTGTTTTTATAATGTGAAGAGTTTTTTATTTTTTTAGCACAACTTTTGCCCAGTTCACTGTAAATATTTGTTAAATTGATCAGCTATTTTTTATCTCAAAGTTTGATTTGTAACGTCTTTTATTTGTTCAATTTTTACCTTAACTTTATTTGTATTACATATTTTATTTACAGAGTCCCAAACTGCTGATCTTGAGTTGCTATTCTTATCAATTTAATATTCTGCTTGTTTTGTTAAAGCCTAATTCTGTTTTTTAATGCATTGTATTATGGTTTCATGCATGTGTTTTCTAGATTTTGTAGCATGTCTCTATATAATTTGCTCTTTTCTTTTATAAGTTTATATAGATCAGGTGTCATCCAATCTCTTTTAAAATTTTTCCCCTTGTTTTTTTTTGACATTTTTAGTGTTTTTGTCGATGTAAAACTTTAGTTTATTTATAAAATGATTCCAGCACATATTTGTATCATTCATATTAAAAACCGGTTCCCAAGTTTCCTTCTCTAACTCACGACGAAGAATATGATGAGTTCGTATATTTTTAGTAAGTAAGATTTTTTGACTTATTAGAGTTTTGGTCCATATCTAAAGAGATGAAAATTGATATTGGATAATGATCTGGTATGTTTGGTTCAAATATAAACGATTTTAATTGCTTTGTGATATCATACTCCTCTTTAAAGAATATACGGTCCAAACAGGATTTTCATTTTGGTCTTGTGATTTTATTGCTGTATGACTGCAATTTATACTGTGCCATTATGTCCTTATATTACTCAATGTAATCCTCCTCCTTCAATAAATCAGTATATATATATATATATATATATATATATATATATATATATATATATATATATATATATATATATAAGAAGTAAAATGCGAACAGTAAATGCAAACTTCGTTCCAACCATATCCCTTCCGTGTTAGAGGTTGCACAGTTGGAACAACTTGCTAAGGGACACAATTTATCCTATTCCACCACCATCGAGATGATACGGCAGAGGTACATGTTTCATCTCTACTAGACGTAGTATGTCTTTTACGTATTTCCACCGATAAGTTCGATTTTTTTTTGCTTTAGGTTCAGGAAGTTGTTAAGGTGATTCCATGTAATTTTGGCAGATATTGATTAGGTAAAATTCAAGATAGTGCTTATAATATGGCGGATAAAAGAAATATATTATCTAATTTCCCTTAAAATTAGTATAAGACAGAAAAAAGTAAAATTTATTTTTAAATATAAAATGGGGGAATCCAATATGGCAAAAAAAATTTAAGATTACTCTATCAGATTACAAAAGAATTTTTAGGAAAAAGGGCAATAACTATCATTACTAAAGGGGGCTGTGTATGCAAACCAACATCAGACAGTCCAAAAGTACAGAATCGTACCTCAAAACATGATTCAGAGGAAGCTAAAGCTACTTGGAGATGAAAACAGAAAATAAGAACCTAAAAGAACAAATACATCAGCTCCAAAACCACTTAACTCAACTAAGCCTAGTATACAACCCAAAAAATAGATGACCTCGATAGCTGCACAATTAGGAGAAAATCTAATAATAAACACACCGAGGAAATGGCCTAAATGCAACAACATGGAAAGAAAACAATGATCTGTCTACTCTAAAACCAAAAACAGAGGTTGAAGAACACGTCGCATGAAGACGAAAAATGGAAAATTTTTTTTTATAGCATCGGCGATTAAAAAGAAAAATGCGCTTAAAAAATTCATATTTTTGTGAAGTCAGAAAGTTTAAACAACTTTGTTAATTTTCGTCCAAATGAGGTATAAGAAAACAAACCTTTGAGAATTTTTTATGAAGAATCGAATAAAAATTAATAAAAAAAAGTCTATATTTCAAATGTAAATTAACTTTACAAAGAATTATCAAAAAGTGATTGAGAAAGTAAAAGATCATAATCACAACGCCATGAAGATAGAATTAATTTTTATTTCAAAGAAAAAACTCATGAAGTTAGATTGGTTTCTAAGATAAAAAGGAATGTACTGACCCTATCTTGACAGTTCTTTTATTTTAAAATATTTTTTCAGGTAAGTAAGTACAAATTTTGGATAAAAAACTTAAGCCATTACAATTTGCCACAATCTTTTTTATTAACCTACTTCTGAAAGAAGGAGGTTCGCAATTCGTCGAGTATGT
The DNA here is from genome assembly GCA_034092305.1 of Diaprepes abbreviatus. Lineage (NCBI taxonomy): Eukaryota > Metazoa > Arthropoda > Insecta > Coleoptera > Curculionidae > Diaprepes > Diaprepes abbreviatus. Next base: position 105,683 of record JASJET010000268.1, on the reverse strand, counting down.
ATGTTTTTTCTTTATGTATGGACACCGATTACCCCGGAACGGCGGTACCAATTTGAATACAATTTTTAGGTTATGTTCAGAAAGTTGCTGCGGTGGTCCAATATTTTTTTGGACGAAATTGGTGCAGTAGTATCCAAGATGGCGTTGACAATATGGCGCCCAGAAAAATTAATTTTGTTTTATTTTCTTCAAAATTGGTAGGGGGGAATTTTTGGGGTCGTGAACAACGAATCTCAAATTATTTTTAAAAAATTCAGTATAGTGGATCCAATGTGGCGGACAAAAAAATTAATTTTGTCTAATTTTCTCCAAAATTGGTGTGGGGGAATTTTCGGGGTCGCACTTAACGAATACAAAATATTTTGTATAATTTTGTCCGATTTTCTCCAAAGTTGGTACGAGGGAGTTTTCAGGGTCTTACATAACTAATCTAAAATTATTTTTAAACAATCCAATATGGCGGACGAACAAATCAATTTTGTCCGATTTTCTTCAAAATTGGTATTGGAGAGTTTTCGGGGTGGCACATAACGAATCTGAAATTATTTAAAAAAAATTCAATATGTCGGATCCAAGACGGCGGATTAAAGATTCCAGATCTTCCGTTTTTGTCTAAATTCAGTATTGGGGTATTTTTGTTAGAGTTAATTATGAATTTAAAATATTTTTTGAAAAACACAATTTAGCAGATTGAATATGGTGTCCTAAAAATTTAACATTTTTCGATTTTTTCCCAAACTGATATAAAGGGTTCTTGAAGGTGTAAATTATGAATTCAAAAGTATTTTTTCAGGATCCAATATGGCAAATCCACGATAGCGAACTCAAAATTTTACATTGATTCGATTTTGATGATGTAAATAGCGAATATAAGTCTAGAAATTTTAAATTTCCGGATTTCATCCAAAATTGGTTCTAGGGAGCTTTGAAGCTCTTAGTTTTAGATTGGATTAAGATTTAAAATAATTTTTTTGAAATTCAATATAGCGGATGCAATATGGTGGGTTGAAAATTTTACCTTATTCGCATTTTTTCAGTTTTGGTATTAGAGGGTTTTTGGGGTCGTGAATTACGAATATGAAGTTAATTTTTTACAACTATTAAGTTGATAAAAGACAATATGAGGGACCGAAAATTTTACATATTCCAATTTTGTCTAAAATTGACATTGTGGAGTTCTTGAGGCGTATACAAACTCAATATGCAGTATAAAATATATCGACCTAAAAAATTTACATCTCAGGTTCTTTAAACATCGATATTGGAAGGTTTTGGGGCCTATATTACCAATCTAAACTTAATTTGAAATTTAAGATAGTGAATTTACTATGACAGACTAAATATTTGTTTGACACAATTGTACTGGTATTTGGAAAACTCTAAGTACCAAAGAATTTTTAGTGGCTTCTTTTTAGGGTGATTTACAACTTTGGATAAAATGGGTATTTTTTTGCCACCTTGGAGTCATTGCGAGGTACACTAATCTCGATTAGTACTTAGTTCAAATAATTTATGGATATAATGAATTCTAAAACTAAAAATAGAAAAATTAAATTTTTATAAAAAAAATTGAAGCGACTTCTAAAAGTGCGCTAAAAAGCGAAAAATAACTATTAATTTTTATATAAAATTGAACTTTTTGAAGTCGGCGCCAAATTATTTCTAAATGAAATAAATAACTACTAATATATACAAATTATGTTAAGAAAGCAATTACAAATAAAGTATTTTTATACAAATCACATTTGGTCAGGTATTAGTTTGGCGCCGACTTCAAAAAGTTCAATTTTATATAAAAATTTCTAGTTATTTTTTACTTTTTAGCGCACTTTTAGAAGTCGGTTCAATTTTTTTTATGAAAATTTTATTTTTTAAAATATTTTAAACATTGCCTCTAAGATTTTTATAGTCATTTTAGCTAACAAATAAAATATCTACAAAACATTTTCGTTAGTTTCTACTCAATAAATAATAATTTTCCATATCAAACAAAATGAATATTTATTTTTAGGGAATTTCGGTTAATTAAATTAGGGTATCTTTTGTTCTATAAGATACGCTACTGGTGTTTCAGGATATGTGGCAAGTGATATCCTCTTTCTATCCTAAGCTAAGTTTTTAATTCACTTCTAGTAAGGCAAAATTGTTTGCCAATCTAAAAACTGATTTTTTTTTACTCAAAAAATTTTGACTCGACTTGAATTATGGTCATGTGACTAGGCTGAACAGGCTTGATACAAAATGGTCCTTATGGACTTATAAAAACAAAAACTATAAAGGGTTTTCCAATAAGAGGTGTTATTTTGATATTCAAAGAAAAATGCCATTTTTTAAGATAAATGATCGGATATTTATTACATTATAAAGAGGAAGGTATGCCGTTAATGATGGAAAATAACATCAGCCAAATGACCACCACGACCATGCCTACAGGACCATATCCTTTTCATGAAATTTTCCATAACCAAATCGCAAAGTGGCTGCCCTATGTCCTCGATAGCCTCACGAATTCCATCTTTGAGGTCTTGAATCGACGCTGGGCTGTTGGCGTAGACCTTGTCTTTCACGTGGCCCCAAAGGAAGAAATCGCAAGGTGTCACATCACAAGATCTCGGTGGCCAATTGTGATCACCTCTTCGAGAGATAACACGGCCCGGAAACTTTTCCCGTAAAAGATCAATGGTTTCGTTACTTGTGTGGCACGTAGCGCCGTCTTGTTGAAAGTAAACGTGGTCCAGATAAATACCATCCAATTCCGGCCATAAAAAATCATTAATCATCTCTCGATAGCGCAATCCATTCACCGTAACTGTTGCTCCAGCCTCATTTTCGAAAAAGTAAGGTCCAATGACCCCGCCGGACCATAAACCGCACCAAACAGTCACACGTTCAGGATAGAGAGGCTTTTCAACAATAACTCTTGGGTTTTCCGAGCCCCAGATGCGACAATTTTGTTTGTTGACGAAGCCACCGAGGTGGAAATGGGCCTCATCACTGAAGATGATTTTTCGATGGAATTCCGGATCATTTTCATGCATTTCAAGAACCCAATCAGCAAAGGCACGACGTTGTTGATGATCGGCCGGCTTGAGTTCTTGCGTTAACTGAACTTTATAAGCCTTAAGACCCAAATCTTTATGCAAAATACGGTGTAATGACGTTTGTGGAATCCCTAATTCCAAAGAACGACGAGGAATGGACAAACCTGGGTTTTCTTCAACACTTTCGGCTACAGCAGCAATATTCTCGGCTGTTCTTGAGCGACGTGCACGGGTTTTCTTCTTCACATAACTAACTTGTCCCAACAGCTCGAATTTTTTCACCAATTTCTTTATTGCGCTCCGACAAGGTGCTTCATGACGACCCAAAAATGTTCGAGTTTTACGAACCGTCTCTGCCAAATTTTCACCATTTTTATAGTGAATTTTAATAATTTCAATGCGTTGTTGAAGCGTGTATCGTTCCATCTTTATTTATGGCGTAGTTTCTACTTGTCAAACGTCAAAAACTTACAGCTTCAAAAGTGACATCTACCGAAATAGCGGGCTTTTCAAAATGACACCTCTTATTGGAAAACCCTTTATTTCTACCTGTAAAAAATAATTGTAAACGCGTGGTGTTAATTTCCCACTGTAAATAAACAAAATCAATAAAACCGTAATCATGTTACAAAAGACAACGTTCCATATAATCGAAAGTATGCAATTTTATAAAACTTTCATGCAGTAAAAGTCAGTCAAGGAAAATAAACATGAATGTATCGTGCGCTTTATTAGGGAGTTTTCGACACCGATTAACATAGTTTTAAAAACGCAAAAACTTTATAAATGGGATAAACAATATTACTGAGAAGCTTACCAGATTGAAGCACAGACGATATTATTTTAAGAGAGCTAAAAATTATGTGTTTTGGGTTACCCATCGTTACGAATTTTCCAATTTTACGTTTACCGTAACTTTTCAAACACGGCAAAATCTCTCCAATGTATGTACCATACTCTAAGGAAAATGATTAAGTAACAATTAGGTAACGTGACAGAACTACACGATCATTAGATACTAAACAAATCGACTTTTAATAACAAAAGGTTAAAATCTTTTAATTGGGTTAGGTTATTGTACTGTGTCACGGTCCCTTTACTAACGATTTTTACAATTGCTTTATTTTAAAAGGTAAGTTGTGAAATTGTTTTTAAATTGAAAATTTTGCTTATATCTTATTAATTTTTGTTGTTTTTTTTCCATGACCTTCTACTCCGATGTAGAGAAATGTCTTTTGATCTAAAAGCACGATTGATTTATTTTGAAATTTGAATTATGGTTAAATTTGTACTTCGCCTATTCACTAATGCGGTCTAAATTTAAAATTCCTCTAAGTTGGCAATAAAGGGTTTAAACTGAAATGTGCAACAGTAAGAATAAAAAATCGTTTTCTTTTATTACCAAATCAACTTAAATTTTCCCATAAAAATGTTCATTTTTTTGTATATAATACAAATTATAGCAAAAAATGCCTGTAGCCTACAAGGTGGTCGCCAATCAGTTTTTAAAATCAAAATTAAATTTAAAATGTTTTGAACATAATGTGAAGGAGAGCCAGCGTGCTAAACCTCCATGTTTTTGCGCATCTTTAGGGTCACATCTTCTAAAAGAACAGTCAATTGGTTAATTAACAGTTCCAATCAATTGCTCCATGTAAACTTTGTCACATATATGCATAATAATTTTTCTTTTTATAAAGGGTGTTTTTTATAGAGGTATAGAATTTTATGTTGGCAACACTTTTTTAACTGGCGGCCATTTTGTCAGCTGTCAATTGATTTATATTTAGTTTGGCTTGGCATTTCAACATGAATAGACTGACGCCTGAACAACGCTTCCAAATTGTGCAAATTTATTTTGAAAATCATGGTTCTCTTCGAAATATGTATCGCGCACTACGTCCATTTTACGGTCAACATAATAATCAGAGCAATTAATTCGATTAACTATGGAACGTTTTCGCACCACGTTTACTCTAAATGATAATACGCATCCACAAAGACGTCGTACAGTGCGTACAGAAGAAGTCATTGCTGCTGTAGAGCATAGCGTAGAGGAAGACCCGAATCAGTGTATCCGCCATCGTGCACAGGAATTGGATATGTGTCCACTCACTTTATGGAAAATTTTGCGGAAAGATCTTGGTTTGCGTGCTTACAAAATCCAACTCGTGCAAGAATTGAAGCCACACGATCACCTAGCAAGGCGTAGATTCGGTGAATGGGCCCAAAACAAGATTGCCGTTGATCCCGATTTTCATAAGCGAATTTTGTTTAGCGATGAAGCTCACTTTTGTTTGAATGGATACGTCAATAAACAAAACTGCCGTATTTGGAGTGATGATAATCCTCAAGCGTATGTTGAGACACCGTTACATCCAGAAAAACTGACTGTTTGGTGTGCTTTACGGGCTGGTGGAATCATTGGTCCGTACTTCTTTAGAAACGATGCTGGTCAGAACGTTACAGTCAATGGTGACCGCTATAGAGCCATGATTACTGACTTTTTCGTTCATCAATTGAACAACCATGATGTGCAGGAGCTGTGGTTTCAACAAGACGGCGCAACATGTCGCACAGCTCGTGCCACAATTGATTTATTGAAGGAAACGTTTGATAACCGCATAGTTTCACGTTTCGTACCCGTGAATTGGCCTCCAAGATCGTGCGACTTAACGCCGCTAGACTATTTTCTGTGGGGATATGTGAAGTCGCTAGTCTACGCCGATAAGCCCGAAACGATTGATCACTTGGAGGACAACATTCGCCTCGTTATTGCCGATATACGGCCACAAATGTTAGAAAAAGTCATCGAAAATTGGACCTTCAGATTAGACTACGTCCGAGCCAGCCGTGGTGGTCATATGCCAGAAATCATATTTAAATTATAATGCCAGAAGGTCTTTTCGAATAAAGTAAATTTCATGTCAATTTAAAAAATTCATCTTTGTTTTATTCCATTTAAAAGTTCTATACCTCTATAAAAAACACCCGTTATTGCCTCACCACACGTTAATACTAAAGTCAACCGGTATATAATTCAATTTCTAAAAACAATATCAAGTTCTAGTTTGTGGCTTAGCTTTCCTTATGAAGCATATTATTTAGAATGTCGCCTTTACTTTTAAAATATTTGAAAAAATTGAAAAAATTAGTAAGTTTGACAAATAACGCCATCTAACAATTGATTGATAAAATTTTATTAAAACTTAGTTAAAGCTTTTTGCTATATAAGAATTACCTCTTAAATAAGATAAAGTTCATTAAAATTGGTTAAGGCAATCCCTCCCTCCCTTTATTTTTAAGGTTAGAACAAAAAATTAAATACAAAAGTTTTAAAACATGGGTAGTAGATATTAAAAACGTAAAATGATGATTTTTTGAAAAATGTATGTTTTTCTATTTTATATTATGAAATACGCCCTCTTGCGGTCTATGGAAAAACGTAAAAACATTTTTTTAATCATACTTATTGATCTAAAAATTACCTTTTAAATGTGATCAAGTTCATTAAAATCGAATAAAGTAATCCAGAGTTACAATATTTCTTAAATAACAATATTCCTTTCCTTTCCCGACCTGGATTATCAAAGTTTGAGCAAAAAATCCTATACAAAAGTTTCAAACAGACGCTATAGATATCAAAAACATAAAAGCGCACCTACCACTCGATTGCATTTCTTTGAAAAGTTATTGTTTTTTTTTTTAATTTTATATTAATACATAATATAATAAAATACGTCCATTTACAGCCTGTTTAAAAACAAAAAAATATTTTATATTAATTCGCCTTGGCCAGATTAATTAAACACGTTTTTTCTCAAAAACTCAGGAATAAACATTTTCCAAGATACAACGGATGGATAGCTTTAACGACACACCAGGTATATCGCTAAAAATGGGATGCCATTTCTTTCCAAACTGGTTACTATGCTCAATTGTATAGTAGTTTTTAAGGGGCTCACTTGATTTCTGGTTGTTATAATTAATGTTTTGTAGGTTTCCTAATTCCAACAAAACATATTTTCATTCATAATCCAAAAAAAAACAGCTACTCCAAGAGTATAGAGTTCTCTATCCCAATAACCCATTAATTTTGATGATAGTTGCTCATTTCTTTATGGTTTTCTTAAAATCAGAATACATTTTTTCACCTTTTCCGTTTTCTTAAGCAGTTTCATAATTATTGGATTATGAGCTATATGGATTCTTATATTACAATGTTTATCACTTTTTAATATGGCCACCACATCTTCAAGGCGTTTAACCTTGATTAAAAAGGCCTGTTAATTTTTTTGAAGTATCTTAGTATCCGTAATAATTTTCTAGTTCTTGAATTGTATTATTTGCAAAAAGATATATTTTCTCTAAAGATTCTAATCCACTTGAAATATCTTTAAACCTATGTATACATGTTTTTTTTTAAACATACTTAAGTTCTTACTTTTAAAAATATTTATTAAAGTATTTATAACAATGCTAGGTACTTATCATAAAATGAATTTTTTCTCATATAAAAATAGAAAATTTGCTCGTCATTCTTGTACAGCAGTCTGGCTAATCCACTCTCTGTATCGTTTCAATTTTAGTAAATGTAGCACGGAAGCAAGTACCCCAGAAATGAACTACAATCGATATTGATGTGGCAAAGATAAGCAACAAGATTCTAATATTATCAGTTTTAGTTTTTACTAAGTGGACACTCAGGTACAGACCACTGGGTTCACAGTCAGATGTCGAGTCAGGCGATAGTGGGGAAAATGGAATTTTAAATTGCCTTGATCTCTTCGTTCACAAAACAGTTTCGTTAGAAGCTGCGTTGTTGGACAATTCGTAAGAAACGTGATTTTATTTTGTAAGGCCTGATATGCAGGAATTTAGTTTTCAGTTTAAAAATATATATAGAAAGATGATGCCCTGAGCTAAAGTTACATTTTATGGAACGCAATTGTTTTTCGTAAAAGACTTTTGAATTCTCCATCCTCGAGTTTCATTACTCATAACATTATTCTGTATTTTGAATTTTTTTTTGTCCGTCCCTGATATATTTTTCGGTTTTTTGTGTTTACTGTAAGCAAGACATAAGCAATCTAGTCAATTTTCAAAGATTAAAAAAAAAACTCCTTTTTTTCAAAATATACTTCATTTTGTATTGAAGAAAGTCCAATACTATTAATTAAACTATATTGTTCTTTATTCGCTTGTATTCTCCGGGATCGGTTTCACGTTTGAAGGTCCAACGTAGACCGCTAACATGTTTGGGATACATTTCAAAATATACTGCTTCTCCATTTGAACAACTTGCTGGTGAAATCGTTCGCTGTGTTCGTCTGAAACTGAACCTAAGGAAATAATTCCAAATGGGACTGAAGAAAATGCAGCATAAATGACATGATGCAACCTAACGTCTTCTAAGAATGGATAAATTCTTCAACTAGATCTTTGTAGTTCTCCGATTTCTTGTTAACTGGGAAATTGCTACAGTCCATGCCCTATTTTTTTTTCTCGAAAGTGCAGTTTCAAAATTTTCATCTTTAAAAAATTCTCGTATTTGCGGCCCAACGAACATTCTTTCTGTAAGCTTTACCTCACTTGTACTCGCGAATTTTCGTCTCAAAGAAAGAAAAGCATTTCCTTGTTTATTTAAGGCTTTAACAAAATTTTTTATAAGCCCTAGTATTATGTGCAGAGGAGGTAAATAAATTTTCTGCTGTTCTACAAAGGGGTTCATTAAGGACGTTTTACAGAGCGAGCACAATGTTTTTACATAACCTTGATTTCTGGTTCTGCTGTCCCATTTGCATAAAGAACAACAGATCAGCACAAATATTCCATTTATGATCTTCGTATTTTATGCTTTGAAGTAATATACACATGTTGTACGTTTCTTTCATATTTACAGCATAACCCACGGGAACAAATGGTTGTTCACTTCCATTAAACAATAAAACTACCTTTAGGCTTGTCTTCGAAGAGGTAACAAACAGTTGCGACTCAGTAGGTTCATAGGAAAGAGCAAGTTCGTTGATTAAACCCGAAATATCATGACGGTAAACCAAGTCATTTGCCATTGAGAAGAAAACTGTCAGTTTTTTCCGAAACGCGGAAATTTTCACTCTTTTTTGTAAGAGATTCCACTGCTGTAAACGAGATCCAAGCAGTTATGACTTTGTCTTGGGAAGATCCAACTCACGAATAAAATTATTGAGCTCTTCCTTAGGTATAAAATTGAGCTGTTTACTGTTACACATTCGTAATTGTCTTTCTCTTGAAAACTTGGTCTGGAATGTGTGGCAGCAAATTCTGGGAGTTCAAAACATAACTCTTAGGCTTTTCTTACAAGTGGCCTTAAAGTTTTTCGTTGAACTTTCAGTGTCAACTCACCACTTATATTACAGAAACTGTTCGGTTTATTCACACAGGATCGCGACGACATCGTTTACACACTGCGAAAATAATAGCACTACTACAACACTGTCACGATTCACTAGTTCTTTGCACTTTGCTAGTATATCCAATACTGATCCTCCGACGACCGGCCGGCTGATTATATATTCGTTTCGATGACATAATTTCTGTATACAGGAACCCTTCGATTAGTAGCTGACCCTTCGACAACTGCAGGTATGATGAAATTTGGAATTATAAAGGGTCAAACATGACAAACTGATAGAGATTCTCAGAAGCATAAATTTAGATGAAAGAGATTTAAGGCTGATATCAAATCTGTATTACAATCAGCGAGTAGCAGTAAAAATTGGAAAGGAAATATCCGGAGATGTGGAAATACAAAGGGGAGTCAGAGAAGGGTGTATATTGTCACCTTTACTATTTAACGCTTATTCTGAAGAGGTCATATTGGAAAGTCTTGAATCTGAAACAGTAGGGATAAAGTAAACGGAGTTTTAATCAACAATATTAGGTATGCAGATGACACCGTAATAATAGCTGATAGTTTGAAAGACCTAGAAAAAATAATGAATAAAATATTAAGTTAGTGGAGAATATGGACTCTCTCTTAACACGAAAAAGGCCAAGTTCATGATAATTATTAAGAACAACACCAATAATAATGAAACCTTAATGGTAGGAGGCCAGCACATAGAAAGAGTTAAGAAGTACACTTGCTTGGGAACTCTAATAACAGAAAATAATGACTATACCGTCGAAATAAAAACCAGAATCGAGAAAGCACGTGCCAACTTTATTAGAATGAAAAAGGTTATCTGCAGCAAAGATCTAACGTTAGCCCTGAAAATACGACTGACTAAATGTTACGTATACAGTGTTCTATATTATGGAATGGAAGCATGGACACTGAATCGAGAGGCAATGAGAAGACTTAACTCTTTTGAAATGTGGACCTATAGAAGAATTCAGAGGATTTCGTGGGTGGATCGAGTTACGAACGCCGAGGTGTTGAGAAGAATGGGGAAAGAAAAGGAAGTCGAGATAACAGTAAAAGAGACAAAACTGCAATATTTCGGACACATTATGCGGGGAGAAAAGTACAGCATCTTACGGCTCATAATTCAATGGAAAATAAGTGGCAGAAGAGGCGTAGGACGACGACGAATTTCATGGCTAAAAAACCTAAGGGAATGGTTTGGATGCAGTTCAAAACAACTATTTAGAGCAACTGCCTCAAAAATAAAAATAACCATTATGATTGCCAACCTCCGCAATGGAGAAGGCACTTGAAGAAGAAGATAGGGTTTAATGGTATCTCCGGTGTTTTAAGCCCTAGGAGGTTGATATTTAGTAGATAGGGGTCATGCCCAGACGCCCCTTGCGGTGTTGCTAGATTGTGCACAATTTCCCTAAAATTATAGAAAAGTAGATTTGGCAACGACGAAACTCGTTATGCTATAACAACATATATCGTAGAGGTACATCCTTAAATCTACTTTGCAATCAACCAAAATATGTCGTTGATGTTCTCTAAATTTTGCTACGTGATACGACAATTTATAGGTTATATATATATATATATATATATATATATATATATATATATATATATATATATATATATATATATATTATTGTAGGGGTTATATAGGTAGAAATTATCGAAATAACCCATTAGTTTGGCGGTGAAGATTTTCATGCAGAATAGTGTAACCAGTTCAGTTACCTCAAAATATTGATCTTCGTTCGGCTCAACCTCAATTATACAGTTATTAAACTTTTTCCAAATAAAAAAATTTTGCTTCATGATTTAATACATTTCTCACTAATAGTCCTAATATAAGACTCCTTAAAAATAGGAAGTAATAAATTTAAACAATAGAAAGAAATGAAATAAAATTCCTGGATTTAAAAATGATGTTGCTCGTAATTTTCCAAGTTGAACGTTGTTAAGTTTAAAATTTTAATCCTGGGAGTGGAAAAATGGGATTAATACGTCTAAATGGGGATAAAATAAGATAAAGCTCGGATAAAGCATTACAGAAAGGCGTATAATGGCTTACACGGGATAATGGGTTTGTTGAGCTTCCATTTTTAAAGTTATAATGTACCAAATATAATAGATGATATAGGGATGGTGTAAAAAGTTTTTCCACATTTTCGCTGATCTTGAGAAAAGCCACTGCAATATATATATATATATATATATATATATATATATATATATATATATATATATATATATATTGTTGTGGAACCTAACATCTTACCACCGCTTTCCGGCAAAACTGGACTTAAATAGAGATCCAGGTTTGTGGAAAGTACAAGGATGTCTGGGAAAGATACCGGTGGATCCCACTGATGAGTCCACCACCGGTATCGGGACGAAACATCCATACATTTACTACGGTGGTCGAAAATAGATCGCTAGCTACATGTCCTTACCACCAGGGGCATTGCTAATTGTGACATGGCGCCCGAGCAGGGACGCCGGCAGACGAGGGTCTTAACCGCCGTTGGCCTTGATTAAGCCTGACCCGGCCATTGGAAGACCACCGAGGATGTCTGTTCCACTTGCTTTTCAGGCCTGTGCTTTCTAACGGCTTGGACTGTCCGACAGTTAAAGCCGGAAAGCAAATGCCTTAGGAGGGGGGGGGGCATGTTGTAGAACCTAACATCTTACCACCGCTTTCCGGCAAAACTGGACTTAAATAGAGGTCCAAGTTTGTGGAAAGTACAAAGATGTCTGGGAAAGATACCGGTGGATCCCACTGGTGAGTCTACCACCGGTATCGGTACGAAACATCCATACATTTACTACTGTGGTCGAAAATAGATCGCTAGCTACATGTCCTTACCACCAGGGGCATTGCTAATTGCGACAATATATATATATATATATATATATATATATATATATATATATATATATATATATATATAAAGGGGGAAATAGTCGCGACTGACTAGTCAAGAAACAATATTCCAAACCAGGGATATTGGGGATGCAGTTTGTTAGTACAAACTCAGTTTTCCTCATATAGAAAATCTTACTGACAAATTGATGAATATCTTTAAAAATATTGATATCAAAATAGCAAGAACAATTACTTACTCTCTCTAAAATTTATTCTAAAACTAAAACGCCATTGCAGCTAAATGAGACTTCCTGCATAGTTTATAAGGTTCCCTGATCCAACTAGTTTATATACGTCAGACTTCCAGAAGCTTCAAAGACCTCTTGTGCTCAGGCTGAACATGTCTTTCATCAAGACCGCAATATAAACTGGTATGGCACTGAGATTCTAGAAAGAGTTCCTGCTTATCACCAAAGACTCTTCCTTGAAGTGGTGCACATTAACCAAGAAAGTAACACCATGAATAAAAAAAGTGACACCGAAGGTCTGAGTGTCATTTAAGTTATGTTTTAAAGTTGGAAAAAGAAAAGTATTTGGGCCTCCTGGACAGTCCATTTCCAGACGAATAGGTTTTCTATTAAATTCTCTGATATTATGTAAAAAATATTAAACAAATAATTTCTTAACATTATTTTTCTATTTTTGCTAAGTCTTTTGCTTGACTACACCACTGTTTACGGTATCCGTATTTTCCCCCACTACTTACACCACCCACTACACTTTACGGTTGACACATGACAGGTGTCACCATAAAATGGTGGAATAGTCAAGCAGGACGTTTGGCTTTTTTGAACTTTCTAGAATGTTTGCAATTCCACCAAAAATGTGCCTTTAAATACAGTTCAAAAGTGATAATGTTGGTTTTTTCCCCTATTTTTCAAACTTGTTTAATATTCATACTTCTTAAACCATTTTATTGTAATATATTTTTTATATTTTCTTGGGTACAGGTTTTGGTGGTCTTCAATTAAAATTTTTGTATTTTTGAAATCAAATTTGTGTTTTATTTGTTCGTGTTTATGTAAGGCTGTTGATGCGTTCTTGTATATTTGTGTCCAGTTATTCTGTTTTCCAAATATTGTGTAGTCATGCCCAATACTTAATATTTTAAAAATAATGGAATGTCAGTTTGTAGATTAAAATTTAAAGAAAGATTTATGAAATTTTTTTCTACATTTAAGGCCACATTCTCACTGTAGGACCGCCCTTGATACGATCTTGATACGCTCTCGGTTCGGTAAAATATTCTTACAGGAGAAACAATGAATCTATTCACACTATTTGTTTCGCGGAGAATTCGATATCGTAATTTTTTTTCATTTAAAAAAAAATGTATCGAACCGAAAGCGAACCGAGATCGTATCGAGAGCGGCACTATAATAAAAACTAAACCCATTTGCTTTTAAAAAATATTTTGATTTTAAATAAGTGTAACTTCCTATATAATTTTAATATAATCCGGTATGGTCTAGTGGCTAGGATACCTGGCTCTCACCCAGGAGGCTCGGGTTCGATTCCCGGTACCGGAAAAAACTTTTTTGTTTTTAAAAAATGTTTATCGATAACATTTTATATTTAATAGATAGTATCATTATTTCTTTTTAAAAATCATCATCAAAAATAAAGTGATTGTAAATCAAATGGTAATATGTGGTAAGAGTAAATTATTTTTGAACAAAAAATACTAGCTTTAAGAAAACTTAAACACTAAAATGATCTAGCTTTAAAACTAGTCTAAGTTAGCATAAGAAAGTTTAAACTAACAAGAACTACAATAAGTCATTCAAATTTTGAACCTTAAAAATAAAGCTTAAAAAAAGCATTTTCTTTTAATACTCAACCGGCAAAAATCGAGAATTTTATTTGCAGGACAAAATTTTCTTCTCTTACATATTTCAAGGCTTTCTTGTTAAGTTTTTATACTTAATGTTCCTAAATAAGCATTAATTTATTGACATATTTAATATAAATGATGAAGATATCATGATCAAAACTGGTCAACTGGAAAAACTTCCATGGCAACTAGATCAGGTCTAAGTCTCAAATCATCTTACTGAATATGGCTGTTAAAGCCAGATGTCAACAAACAGACCTTTATGTAGAAAAATTAAGGACAAAAACCAAAAGATAAAGAATCTCATAAAAATAAAAATAATTTTCAATTTTTTCAGGTTTAGTAATAAAAGAACTGAACTTTTATCATTTTTGTATTTTTACGGCTCAGAATTTTATACCTCAAGTTAGAGAATTAGGGTGTAACTTTTTTTTAATTTCCATAAATAAATTATTTAACAGGATAAATTAATGCTGTACAGTATTTTAATCCTTAATAATTACTTATTATTATCCGATATGGTCTAGTGGCTAGGATACCTGGCTTTCACCCAGGAGGCTCGGGTTCGATTCCCGGTATCGGAATAACTCTTTTTTTCCCATTTTTGAATTCATGTTTTACTTAATATTTTTTTTTTATAAAAAAATGTACTTCACACTTAAAGTGTTAAAAATTGTCTCTTTTTTCAAATAGAATCTAAAAAATTCTTCTGTGCTTTAACTTCAATGATAAAACAAACAATAAACCCTGAAACTGACCTTCTTAAAATTATTATTTCCTTAAAAACTATAAAATATAGAAAGCTCATCGATGGCCTAAACTAAAATTACTTGGTGGGTAGTAAATCACAACGTATGTAATTAACGACAGAAATAAATCAAAATGAAGATTAGTGTGCGGAGGTTGGAAGGTCATTTTATGCATAAATAACCAAGTGAGAACGATAAAACTCTGTCAAGGCTGAAAATTAATAGAGAAAAAGGGTCGCTCTGAAATGGGGTAAAGGAAATTATTTGTTACGGATTTTCCCCTAATTTTTCACAAAAATAGCCAATCGCAGAAATTCACTTTAAATAATATTTGGAAGGTAACTTGTGGTAGTATGTTTCTTTTGTTATTCTGTTTGACGAAATAAACCAACAATTTTACTAAATTAAAAATTTTATTTATATAAATTGTGACAAAATCTAAAGAAAGTCAACTAAATTAATAAACGCTAGTTTCAAACAAGACAAAGAAATGGTATATCATGAAAAATGTTCATAAGCTTCTAGACAAAATTATCGCAATAATATGAAATCCAAAAAATTAATTTATCTTTTTCTTATGCCACTTTTGCACCCGGATTCACTAAGAGGATTTAAGATTTAAACCCGATCTAGTTGCCATGAAATTTAAATCTTATAGTCGGTCAGTTTTGTTTTGCTTATGATATTGTCATAATTTGTATTAGATATGTCAACAAATATACACTTATATAGGGATATTAAGGATAAGAACCTTGCGATATAGCCTTGAAATATTTAGGAGAAATAGTTGTATCCCGAAAACAAATAAAGTTTTCCATTTTTGCCGGTTTAGTAATAAAACAAAATGATTTTTTATACCTTTATTTTTAGGATTTAAAATTTGCTTGACTTACTGTTGCTTTTGTTAATTTAAGACCCTAGCTGTTAATTTAGGGCGGTTTTAAATTTAAACCATATTAGTGAATGGAGTCACGGTGCAATTTTGTGCTTAAGTTTACTATGGCTAATTCATTTAATTTAACCTTATTTTACAAATACTGTCATTATGGGCAACACAATATCATTTTCCTTAAGTATTTCCGAAGGATTCTTTGAAGAAAAGCATTTCATCAAGTACAGTTTCGATTAATTTTATTTACCATTTTTTTGTCCTACTTTGGTATTTCACTACACTGTGCTTAGGTATTTTCTTATCAATATCAAACTTACTGCTACCTTTTTTATATTCAAAAAGATCTTGTTTTTTCTCTGCCATTTATGTTTGCATTTGAATGGGATTGTATGTATATTGGGTTGCAGAAATCAGGAAATTTCTGTTAATGTATTAATATATATTTCTTGAATTTAAAAATAACTACTGGGATACTTATTAGATTTATTATTCTTGTTTTGAGTGGAAAATGCTAATGATTAACCAATTGGCTTAGGCTGACTGTTGTTGCCCAGTGTAATTCTTTTTGAGCTGTCACTTCTTTCACACATGGTAATTGAACGCGCCTAACGGAAGTCGACTAGTGCGCAAGCTGGGCCATAATTGAAATGGAGGCCATTTTGCCTAGGTTTTTCACTTTTTCCTGGTTTGATTCGGCCGAAGCAGCTGCAGACTTTGATCTCAATTTTTAGTTGCCAAATTTTTGTGATTTTCAGATGGAAAGTCGAAAATTATCCTGGCAATTTTGTTAAGTTTTGGTGTACGGTATCTTTTGTCAGGTTGGCAGTTATGTTTTTTTTTACCAGGATAAATCTGGAGACAGGGATTTTGAGCAGATTGCACGTGTCAGCGAATCAGTCTAAACCCCAAAAACATAGGGGTTCACTCTCTGGGTATTAATATCGGAGTCCACCTTACCAATCAGAATACTGTCAACTGCCACTCCTTTTACCGGGACCGGAGTCCACCCTACCTGATCACTCCACCCTCAGTAGATTTGTTAGACTGCAGTAGATCCTTGCAGTTAGAAGAGTTTATATTTCCATCAACTATTTTAACGTAACTAAACAACTTAATTAGTATTAAACTTGTATCCCCTAATTCACTAGCATGGTTTAACTTTAAAACCGGTCTAGATTGACAGTAGAGAATTTAAAGCAACAATGATAACAATCAGTCAAGCAAGTATTGAACCTTTAAAATACAATTAAAAGAAAATCATAAGAAAAACACAACTGGTGGTCTAGGAAATCTAATTTCCAAGGCAACTAGATCGGGTCTAAGTCTTAAACCTTATTAGTGAATTTGGCCAGAAGAGTTTTATTTATCCCACAAACTTCTTGCCATTTGTACTTCTATAATTTAATTTTCTTATTAATTTTTTACAAGAGTATGTAGCAAATTAGTTGAGTTACAAGCTAGGTCCAAGCGACAACATGAAGGGTTTCTGCATTCACCCGGCCTAGATGCAGTGGCGCCCTTAAATACCTACTTCTACTCTGCGGCATAGGAGTTAACTTGGCACTTTGCTCGCTAGTGCCGCCACTAGCCTTCAGCTCTGCTCTGCTCTTTTACCTTACACCTTTCTGTGAGGTCTAGCGCCTTTTTTTTTAAATACCAGTGTAGCAATTTGAATAGTAGGCTATGAATATTTTGTTTCGTTGTTAATGATATCAATCAAAACAATTCCTTTAGATTTACAGTTTTAAAGATTTTTTAGAAGATAAATAATTTTTTTATTTGTGACGCTGAAAAATTAGAAAAATGAATCGAAAAAGGAATTTAACTGAACAGGGGGTACTGCCAGCATCAGTATTATTGGATGAAGGATATTATCAAAGCTATGTTGTCAATTTGTTAGGCAAACATCGTTCCACAATAAGTCGTATGGTAAGACGTTTGCCTGGAGTAGAAACTTATAATAGAAGGCCAGAACAACGGTGAAAACGATGCACTAACTACCGAGATATACGTTTTCTTAGACAATATGCTTTAAGAAACATGACTGCCACTAGTTCTATGATGAGCAACGAACTCGAAGCTACCCCCAATGTCGCAATTTCTTCTAAAATAGTTAAATTAAGTTGGATTAGACAGTATGAGACCAGCTACTACACCCTTGCTTACTAGAGAGAACAGAGTTTTCATGTTACATTTCGCTCGAAATCATCAAAATTGGTCTAGGGATGATTGGGAACAAGTTTTCTTCATAGATGAAACTTGCGTTGCTGTGTGCGAGCACCTGAATAACGTCTATCGAAACCGTTGGAAAGGTAGAAGAAGACCTATTGCTCCCGACCTAACGCTGTTGGATTTTTACCTGTGGGAACACTTCAAAACCTTGGTATATTCTACTTCGGTCGATAGTAGGGAGGAACTTCTACGGAGAATCGCGTTTCATTCTGATCAAATAAGGAACAATGCTGCGTTAATGTAGCGGGTACAGAAGTCCTCAATTAGACGTGCCCGCGAGTGTATCAGACTTCACAGAGCATTCGATTAATCCCAACCTGTAGTTCTTGGCTTCAAATATCAATTACTGAGCTTAAAATTTGAAAATATTTACAATCAAAAGTTATCTATGTTGAAAGTTAGCAAAAAATGCAATTTTTTAATGTTTAATGCTTTTTAATTCAAGAACTATGCATCGGACGGAAAAATCACAAGAGACATTTTTTGCTTAATATTAGCCGAGCAACACGAAAATATACTTTTTTTTTACAAAAAAGCCATTTTTTTAATTATTAAAACTTTTTTTTTATAACAAATTACCTGGCCAGTTTTCTGGAATCCACCCTGGATATTCGTAAACAGGGGGTCAAAATATATATAATAAACTTTGGCGGAGCCATATCTCTTCATAAACTACGAAAACTCACTGGGCTCTTTCACTAATAACTCTAATGTAAAGCATATCCGATATGCACTTGAGCGATTTTTTTTTATTAAATATCGCCAAACAGAAATGATATTACTAAACAATAACATAAAATTGCCAAACTTAAAAAATTCCTTCGTAGATGTATTTATTTATTTTTATAATGATTGTAAAACAAATAAATACCATTGTATTTTAATGCTGCCAACACCGATAACCACGTTATCTGTGTTTTCAATGTCAATGTCTTCAGGGGCATTGAACCATCGATGAACTGACTCCGATGTCGCAAAGTTCACGAATTGTTTTACTGTCGAAATTGCGTTTTAGATTTTACTTCCAATTTGTGTACAGGGGTCAAGATTAAAAAAAGAATAAAAATAATTCTTGTGATATTTTTTCTGCTGTTCTCCGTTTTCTAACTAACCTTCTGATCGGCTTAGCAAGTATTTTTGCATGCTTTATATATATATATATATATATATATATATATATATATATATATATATATATATAGAAAGGGTAGTCGTTGCTGACTAGTTAGGATAAACTAGTTAATATTGGGGTGTGCAGCAAGTGAAAAAGTACTCTTTAAAGTTAATCCAAGCTTTCAAAAATCTTTATTATCATTTTCATCTTCAGGGAGACTACAATAATTACAAAAAAAGGGAAATTAGTAAGATAAATTTTCCCTAATAGTATTGATAACTTACATCTTTATTTGAGGATGTTCACTAAGATGTTAAATGGTTTTATGACAAAGTACATTGATAAAAGAGACTAAAAAACTACGGTCACAGATCAATTCACACAAATTGTTACATAAAATTGAATTTTAACATTTAAACTAAAATAAAAAAATTTTTAAAACAAGAGAAATCATTTTGTTCCTTCCCGAGTCACATGTAACTGTAAAATGAGTTTGAAAACATTTGAGTGAAATTTGTTCTTATCACTTATTTTTGGATAACTCTTTATCTAGCTCTACAAATATTACTAACAATAATAATCATAGTTTTCCTTAGATATTGACGGTTTAATAATTCAGTATGGCTGACCAAACATTGCATAATTGCTTTTAATTGCAATTTCAACCTAACAAAATTCATTAATGCAATCCTAATAGTGGACTGCCTTGCTGACTCCTAATATAAAGGTAATTTTTTCATATTTTTTGGAAAAAATTTTTATTTTTTCTATCCTAATAACTTCAGCATGACTGGCCATTTACTTTATGGTTAACCTTAAATGCGGTTCATCCGAACTAAACTTCATATTAGTTTTATAAGGTTGGCAGCCCTACTGACAGCTGACAAATTTCCTAACCTCATAATTTTCAAACTAATTTTACAGTTACATGTGACTCGGGAAGGAACAAAATGGTTCCTCCTATTTTAAAATTTTTTTTATTTTAGTTTAAATTTTAAAATTCAATTTGATGTAATAATTTGTGTGAATTGGTCTGTGACCGTAGTTTTTTAGTCTCTTTTATCAATGTACTTTGTCAGAAAACAATTTAACATCTTAGTGAACATCCTCAAATAAAGATGTAAGTTATCAATACTATTAGGGAAAATTTATCTTACTAATTTCCCTTTTTTTGTAATTATTGTAGTCTCCCGGAAGATGAAAATGATAATAAAGATTTTCGAAAGCTTGGATTAACTTTAAAGAGTACTCTTTCACTTGCTGCACACCCCAATATTAACTAGTTTATATATAAAGGGTGTTTTTTTTTAATAGAGGTATAGAACTTTAAGTTGGCAACACTTTTTTAACTGGCGGCCATTTTTTCAGCTGTCAAGTGATTTATGTTTAGTTTGGTTTGGCATCTCAACATGAATAGACTGACGCCTGAACAACGCTTCCAAATTGTGCAAATTTATTTTGAAAATCATGGTTCTGTTCGAAATACGTATCGCGCTCTACGTCCATTTTACGGTCAACATAATCGTCCATCAGAGCAATTAATTCGATTAACTATGGAACGTTTTCGCACCACGTTTACTCTAAAAGATAATACGCATCCACAGAGATGTCGTACGGTGCGTACAGAAGAAGTCATTGCTGCTGTAGAGCGTAGCGTAGAGGAAGACCCGAATCAGTCTATCCGCCATCATGCACAGGAATTGGATATGTGTCCATTCACTTTATGGAAGATTTTGCGGAAAGATCTTGATTTGCGTGCTTACAAAATCCAACTCGTGCAAGAATTGAAGCCACACGATCACCTAGCAAGGCGTATATTCGGTGAATGGGCCCAAAACAAGATTGCCGTTGATCCCGATTTTCATAAGCGAATTTTGTTTAGCGATGAAGCTCATTTTTGTTTGAATGGATACGTCAATAAATAAAACTGCCGTATTTGGAGTGATGATAATCCTCAAGTGTATGTTGAGACACCGTTACATCCAGAAAAACTGACTGTTTGGTGTGCTTTATGGGCTGGTGGAATCATTGGTCCGTACTTCTTTAAAAACGATGCTGGTCAGAACGTTACAGTCAATGGTGACCGCTATAGAGCCATGATTACTGACTTTTTCGTTCATCAATTGAACAACCATGATGTGCAGGAGCTGTGGTTTCAACAAGACGGCGCAATATGTCACACAGCTCGTGCCACAATTGATTTATTGAAGGAAACGTTTGGTAACCGCATAGTTTCACGTTTCGGACCCGTGAATTGGCCTCCAAGATCGTGCGACTTAACGCCGTTCGACTATTTTCTGTGGGGATATGTGAAGTCGCTAGTCTACGCCGATAAGCCCGAAACGATTGATTACTTGGAGGACAACATTCGCCGCGTTATTGCCGATATACGGCATAAATGTTGGAAAAAGTTATCGAAAATTGGACCTCCAGATTAGACCGAGCCAGCCGTGGCGGTCATATGCCAGAAGTCATATTTAAATTATAATGCCAGAAGGTTATCTTTCGAATAAAGTAAATTTCATGTCAATTTAAAAAATTCATCTTTGTTTTATTCTATTTAAAAGTTCTATACCTCTATAAAAAACACCTATATATATATATATATATATATATATATATATATATATATATATATATATATGATTGGTAAGTGATAAAGCTTTTTCAAGAATCCAAAATGATCGACCGATTTCCTTGTTGTCACATCTCTTCTAACAATTTTTTAGGAAAGATGGATTCTTACCAATTTGAGAAACAAGCTAATTTTAGAAAAGATGTTAGTACCATAGACCATTTGCATACCATAAAGATATAGATAAAAAGGGCACCGAATATAACATGCTTATCTGATGGGCTATTTTGAGTTCATTCGAAAATACGAGAATTCTTCTTCTTCGGATGCATATCCATTAATGGATGTTTGCTATCACATGCTCCATTGCTTCTCTATCTCGGGCGGTGTGGATCAGTGTTTGTACATCGCGTAACCCTGTCCATTGTCTTATGTTCCGAAGCCAAGACATTTTCTTCCTCCCCAATACGAGAATAGATTCAAAATATATATATATATATATATATATATATATATATATATATATATATATATACGACAAAGACGCAATCATCTTCGACAGTGCATATCAGACGTAGTGAGATAGGTGGACCCAAAACTTCTATAGTGACTACCAAGAGAGCTGACAAGAAGTGAAGAACAACCACAGAAAAGGTGAGTGAACGACATAAGAAAAATAACAGGAATACATCAAAATATTCTTCTTTTATGAAATTCAAAAGGAAGGATCAATGATTTTAAGTCTGTATTATGAGCTTTACTGTACTTATTTATTGAAATTCCTTTTATAACAATGAATTCCTTGCTCGTGTACTCGTACGCTACGAGAAGTCAAATCTGGTGCAGTCTGAATTCATGGAATAGGATTTTTATTTTGATATTATTTTTCTGCTTTTCGCCATACCAATCGCATTTTCCTTTATATTTGAAAAGTTGATGCTTTATTAAGTCCACACGTGTCACTTTTAAAGCCCACGTAAATTTTTAATAAAAAAACATGAGAAGAGTTCTACAAGGTTTTACTCTTGCCCTGTTCGAGATTTATAAAGTTCAAAAAAATTCTGATTCAATTTCTCATCTGTCTTAGATAAGAAAATTATTAATTATGTTTTGACATATGTCAAGCGAAAAATACGGCAAATCTGGTTATGGATTTCTTAATAATACAAGAGCGCATTTTAATAACAGAAGCTTATTACGAAAACGAACGATCTGTAAAAGTTACATTTCGTAAATTTCGTGAACATTTCGGTCAAAATAGAGGTCCTACAGAACCTGGAATTCGCAAAATTGTTCAACGTTTCAAGGAAACTGGCTCAGCAGAAGGTCGTAGAGTATACTAACATGCTCGGTCAGTTCGTACTTGTCAAAATATAACCGCCGTAAGTGAAAGTGTTCCTGAAATGCTATCAACATCAACCAGGGAGCGTTCACAAGAATTAAATATTTTCCGAACGCATTTTGCATGTTGATTTTAATTTGCATCCATACAAGATCTAATTGACTTAAGAATTGAAGCCACAAGTCAAACACCTACGTCGTACTTTCGTCAGTTTCATGCTTGAGAGAGAAGAGGGTTTTTCTCCAAAAATCATTTTGTTCGAAGAAGCACATTTTTATTTGAATGGACATGTTCGCAAATATAACTGTCGCATTTGAGGCTCGGAAGACCCTCACTTGATTCATGGAGAGCCATTCCATGCCGAAAAAGTTACTGTTTGGTGCAGATTATGCGCTGGCGGAGTCACTGTACCCTTTTTCCTCGAATATGAATGTTAAAAAGCCGTTAGGGTGAATTCTGAGCGTTATCGGGGAATGCTGAGGAATTATTTTTGGTCAAAATAGGATGAATTGAATGTGAATGATATTTGTGATTTTTTGAAAAGTAAAGTTTACACCAATGCCCCACGAACAATTTAAGTTCTCAAACGCGACATTCAACATGAAATAGAAGCCATTGAACTCCAAATACCAGAAAAAGTTATAGACAATTTTGTTGTTCGGATGCAGGCCTGCCAAAGGGACCGTGGTGGTTATATGAACGATATTTTTTTTCATACATAATTGTCTCAGATACACTTTCATTTTCGATAAAGATTCACGAATTTAGTTCGTAAAATATATTGAAAATCAAGGTTCTTGGGTTTAGATCATGTCAAATTATTATCGGACGTTTCGCCTACAATTGCACGATGCATTGAATTCCATGTTTTAATCTCATAGAGTAAAGATCTCTGAAGATGCCTCGTACAATTTGACCAAAGGCGTGAAAGCCTTCGTTCTTTACTAGTAAAATATATGTTTAATTTTAACTTAAAAAAAAACAACAGATGGCCCGCATTTTAGTTTAATTTATTTCACTCTCAAGAGTAAATTTGCTTGTTGGTGGCGAAATTTGTTGCTTACCTGCTCCTTTGAGTAGTGTTCAGTGCATTGCCTTTCTAATTTGTTCATTTTGGACCAACCAGGATTCATCTAATGGCATCCTCAGGAGTGTAACATAGATAAAGTAAGTCAGTTGGTTTACATTGATTCATCGGCAGAATTGCTGTGAAAAGACATACCTTAATCTGAGAAACTATCAGTGTCAGGAGTGATTATTAAAGGTTCATCCACTGCCTCAACGTGTATGTCCCAATGCTACATTCATTAGTGTTTATCATTTTCGAAATTACAACAAATATTGAGTGAAGCTAGTTTTTGGTTATAATTCCGAAGTCGAGCAAGTTTAAAAGGAGTGAAATGGGATCATCATTGATTAACTTTAACAATTCATCAGGTATTGAATTGGTTCCTGCTGTTTTATTAATCTTCGCGTGGCTAAGTTCGTATTCCAACTCTTCTTCCAGGTTATCCAAGAAATCATCTGTCACTACACTTCGTTGTTCATCATTAAACAGTTCTTTAATGTATAATTTTGATCATTGTAATTATTTATTTATTAGAAAATCTGTATACAATTTCAAAAAGAGAGCTTTATCAAAATGGAAGCAGAAATGTCAGAATGAATCAAGCAATACGACCAGGCGACAAAGAAAATCTTAAATCCATGGGAAGAAAACTTCAAGAAACATATGAGAAATGGGGTCTGTCAATAAATATCCGGAAAACCAAATACTTACGGATAGGAGATCATAAAAGTAAATTCTAAATTAATAATAATACAAAAGTTGAAGGATGCGACGATTAAAGAAGCTCGTGTAAGAATTATCCAAGCTAAAAACTGATTCGATCCTAAATGTGATACTGTGGGGCAAAAATATTAACAAAAAATAAAAATAAAAGACATATAACACAATTATAACAAGCTGTTTAATTTACGGGACTGAGACGTACAGTGAGAAATAAAATATTAGTAGAAGCTGTAGAAACGGATGCTTTGAAGAGATCATTAGGAATATCATGGACTCAGATAATAAGAAACAAAGATACATGGTACATATGAGAATAGAAGATACAATCATGAAAGATATAGGAAGAAAACAATTAATCTGGTATGGTCATATTCGACGAATGACTCTCACGACTCCCTAAACAAACAACGAAATGGTATACGGAGTACCCTAGAAGAAGAGGAAGACTTAGGAGAATTTGAACGGATGGAATAAGGAAAGCCATGCATATATATATATATATATATATATATATATATATATATATATATATATATACGAAATGAAACCTTGGAGATGTTTCACTCATACAATTTCCATCTCCAATTCACGGTTGAAAAGGATTAATCACATAGTATACAATTCCTGGACATGTTGGTAATACGCACAGAACTCAACCTTCTGAAAATCAGGTGGTAAAGAAAGCCCATGTGCTCGAATAGATTCTTAAACTTTCAATCTTACCACCCTTCAAAAATGAAAACCAACCTCATACTAGGAATGAAAAGAAGGGCAATTAATCTCACCCATCCAGACTTTAGAAAGGACAGCTTACAACTGCTTAAAACAATTTTCTTACAGAATTCATATCCACTTTCGATGATGCATAAATTCTAATGTAGCACTT
Source organism: Diaprepes abbreviatus (assembly GCA_034092305.1). NCBI lineage: Eukaryota > Metazoa > Arthropoda > Insecta > Coleoptera > Curculionidae > Diaprepes > Diaprepes abbreviatus. The sequence goes on along the minus strand of JASJET010000268.1, from coordinate 79,897 downwards.
AATATGACATACTAGGGAACATTTTTGAAAGGGTAAGCCAACCCTCTTTGATGCATACACAAACAACTCAATTATCATTACCAGTTGAAGACAACAACGCAGTTGAACAATCTATCTACATGTCAATTTCCTACATTGAATTGAATTTAACTCCAAGACTTAGAAAAGTTTTCTAAATGGAACCTCCATTAAAATTGCAATCAAACAAATTAAAACAATCGCGTTATTCTACTCTAAAACAAAAACAAAATTTATAAGATCCCAAGCCTCAATTGTGACCAAGTTTATATAGGCGAAAACTCCAGAAATCTTTCAGGTACAATAAGTTCTCATAAAAGGAATTGTAATAGAGGAGTGTGTTCTTGTGCTCTTGTAGAGCATGTACTAAGTAAGGGTCATATAATGAACTTTGAGAGACTGAAAATCCTAGCAAAAAAAAATAATTTCCACAAAAGCCTTCCTATAAATGGTTCACATAAACAACGAACCAAAGGGGAGACATAGAAAACCTCAGCGTAATATACAATTACTTATGGCAACTAGAAATCAATGAAAATCGGTCCCCCACTGTTCATTTTTCTCAGTCAGATACTTTTTGACCACTGTTCTGAATATTAATATCACATTTGTCCAATTGGGTGTAGGTCCCTTTCTTGATATCTGAATCGCATGAATTTTCATTTTTCATCGCTTTTCCGCTTAATAACATATTACTTTTCAAGAATGGTTACTTCCGCTCCCATAACGATTATCTGTTCTTGGGCAGTGTAAACTTTACCTATTAAATCAGGCTTTTAACGTCAACTATCAAATGTCGAAGTAATTCTTCAATTAAAATGGCGTTTCAGCGACGTCTACGTGTTAAAAATTATTTTCATAATTAATTAGATAAATTTTGCCTTTTAAAATATTCTTTTCATGTTATGTGATCTTAGTGTTAAGTGCTAATGACTATATCTGTTGAACGAAAATGGCTTTTTATACATACTCACTTTGGTAGGTCGTTATTTTTATTTTAAAAGAATAGAACTAAGGAAGGTTATTTTCTCTTTTGTAGAAGTCCTGATGAAAGGAATAAAATTTCTAGAAAGCTAGACTAACAAAAAAGAGTTTTCTTTTGTGGCCAACCATAAATCTGACTGCAGTCCTACAAAAGTTCCTTAAACCTTGTTGTGGAACCAACATCTTACCACCGCTTTCCGGCAAAAGTGGACTTAAATAGAGGTCCAAGTTTGTGGAGAGTACAAGGATGTCTGGGAAAGATACCGGTGGATCCCACTGATGAGTCCACCACCGGTATCGGGACGAAACATCCGTACATTTTTAGGTGGTCACATACACACACACACATATATATATATATATATATATATATATATATATATATATATATATATATATATATATATATGTTTGGTACATCGATAGAAAGTTTGGAAGAGGTGATAGAGAATGTCATTTTGAATAATTTATGTCATATATGCCTTAGTACAAAAATGCACGGTTGTCGAGTTACAACACATTTTATAATTTTTCGGTTTTTTGGTAATTGGTGATTGAAAATTTAATTTTTATGATCCTCATATAATTTTTCGGTTTGAAATATTTTTTTTTATTCTTTTGTTCATAAACTATAATAACAACAAGAGGAATAAAATTAAAATAATACACAGAAAACTGGTCACTCAAAAATTTTATTCATCTACGAAAATTCAAGTTTCACCTTAGATTTTAATGATGTTTTTTTCTAACAGTGAGAAAAATAAATGCATTCAATTTATTTTAAAAATAACTTAGTTGAATTACCTTTACAGAGGTTTATCGAAACCCGTATCAAAAAAATATTACATACATTAATTTCAAGGAAGATATTCATATTAACGAAAACAAAATATCTAATGTATTGCATTGGATGTTTGGAACGCTTAAAAAAAGAATTTTTGTGTTTCTGATCACCAGGCCGGTAATTGTTATTTGTAAAATAAACATAAAAAAAATAAAAACACCAATACATAACCAATCAGTTTTTTTAGCCAACCATACAGATGATATCGGCTTTAGCGCTGGTCGCATACATCTTGCAGTTGTGTTTTACACCAGTTCAGTGTTCACTTGCTAAATTTAAAATTGCCTTGTTGACAAAACGATGGCTACTTTTTCCAATTTAGAAAACTCTGATATAATTTTCATGTTTGGTAGAACAGACGGCAATGCAGCTGCAGATCAAAGACTATACCGAGATCGATTTCCTGGAAGAAGAGTTTCCAATGTACAAGTTTTTATTAACACATATCGTCGTATTTGTGAAACCGGTAATCTTCTTTTCAGAGATTTGTTTATACGGCTTTCACGGATTCCTTCTTGTGAGATGCATTAGCAGTGGTTATATCCACATTAAGCCATCCGACGAGAGGTCGGCAAAGCCACGTTCAGTGTTGCATACTTCCTTCCGATCTGTCCTTTGCACAGCCAGGTGCATGTCGGTACCCTGATGAAGTGAGAGACGAAACATGTATCTCTGCCGTATCACTGTGGTGGGGAGGGTAAGTTTTGACTTTCTTCTCGGTATGGTGGTACAGGTAGGCCACCATCTCGATGGTGGTGGAATAGGATGAATTGTGTTTTATTACAGTTTATTCTAACTGTGAAACCTCTAACACAGAAAGGATATGATGGAGTGAAGTTTGCATTCACTGTTTCGCATTTTATTTCATTTACATACGGAGTTGCATATAGTTGTACGTTTGCTCAATGTGATTTCAGCACTACAACAGCATAATGTGGATATAACCACTGCTAATGTATCTCACACGGAGGAATCCGTGAAAGCCGTATAAACATATATATTAGAAAAAAAAAAATATATATATATATATATATATATATATATATATATATATATATATATATATATATATATATATATATATATATATATATATATATATGTGTGTGTGTGTCTGTGTGTGTGTGTGTTTGTGTATGTTAGTTATAGGTATTAACTGGTTCCCAACCCCAAAGACTTCAGCAGACTTGAATAAGACATAACTTGCATTCTGATAAGAAAACGACAGCTAATGTCAATTTTACCAAAATTTTTGTTGCAATATAAAAACAAATAAGTTATATAACGCTGATTCCTTTGGATCATTAATGGCGGTGTCAACAACCTGGCTCTCGGTTCATTCGTTGTATTCCGCAGGGCTTTTCCGGTAATATTATTTGCCCGTGTAAGCCTACGTTCTGCACGAGCTTTTCTTCTTTCATAAGTTTTTCATTATATTTTATATAAAATGAGATTCATGAATTTTTTAAAAATTAATCCTGTTTTTTGTATTTATATTAATATTATTAAAATAAAAGTACATTAATGAGCTTATTTTAGGGAAAGTGGATATAAAAGGCGGTTCAAAAAAATACTAAATTTTTAAGTTTAAAGAATAAATTAGAAAATAAATTAAAGTGTAAAAATCCATCAAAGAGGCGTGGCGACCCTGATCCATACCCGAATATGCGCCAAATAATGTTTCTCTTCACACAAATCATCAGGGCCCCTATCCTCGAAAGTGTGATGTGAAAGGTGATGTGAATGGCGATGTGAACTTTTTGATAGTAAAAGCCGTATTCCTGAAAAGCCAATGTTGCCAGATATGAACGTGCTAAAACCCGGGAATTTCAAAAAATAAAATGGATGACAGATTGAATTGACCTGTCAGACCGAAAATGTCCGTAATATATTTTGTTGCCATTTTAGGCAAAAAGTAGTTTTGGTACTTTAAATTAATCGTCAAAAGTAAAAAAAATACTGCTATTGTTGTTATTTTTGTGAAGTTATTGATTGCCATTACAATATTTGTACTTTGCATGGATTAAATTTACCTTAAATTGACACTCTAGAACTGTTAAACAAAAATGCATACAAAGAGCCAAGTACTTGAATATTCTAATATATAAAGAAAAAGGGATATCAAGAAAAGCAGCAATCATATATATAAAGTAATACACTGACAGTAATTGTAGAAAGCCAGCACTGATAAACCTTGTACATGTTTCGCAACCATATATAACTATTTTGTATAGCTTCATCTTTGTTCGTCTTGTGAGGTGTTTCGATTTCATCAGATCTTGCACTGCGTATTGGCATCTATTTCCTGCTTGTATTCTATTGTTTATTTCCTGTGATCCGTTGTTATCTTCGCATATTGTTGTTCCTAGGTATTTAAATTCTTTGACTCGTTCAAAGTTATATTCATCGATGGTGATGTTTTGACCTATTCTGTCTCTGTTTCGGCCATTCCGACTCATGAACATGTATTTAGTTTTGTTTTCGTTGATTTGAAGTCCCATCTTCCTTGCTTCCCTTTCGAACCGTATTAGAGTTTCTTTCATTTTTATTCTACTACTACCAATCATATCGACAGCATCTGCAAATGTCAACAGTAGATTTAGTCCATCTTGATGGAATGTAGATGTCGGTGCTTCAATTTTCGAATTTCTGATTATATACTCCAGCGCTATGTTAAAAAGTGGTGGTGAGAGCGCATCTCCTTGCTTAAGACCGTTGTTTTTCAAACATTTCAGAGTAGTACTGTCCCACTTTCACTTGCACTTCAGCCCCTCCATACACATCCTTATTAGGCTGACCAGTTTTTTTGGGAAAGCCAAGCTCCTGCATTGCTGTCCATAGTCTCGTTCTGCAAACTCTATCAAATTCCTGTTTAAAATCCATAAATATGTGATGTAATTCACGATCGAATTCCCAGCATTTATTCATTATTTATGGCAAATATCTGGTCAACAGTTGAGCAATTAGGTCTAAAACCGTTTTGGTTCTTTCCAGCAGAATGTTCGAAAGAACTTTATAGGTTGTGTTCAGTAGGGTTATTCCCTGGTAATTGCTGCATTGTTCTTCTCAACCTATCCAACAGTTTAGATAGACCTTATTCAGATGTTCCCGCACAGCAACGCTGTAATGAGGTGGTTCCCCATCGGGCATGTAATACATGTTTCGGTGGGTTTCAAGTGGTATAGTGTATTCAGAATTATTAGAAACCGACTAAAAAGTCGGGTAAACATAGGGCAGATATAAATTTACAGCCGCATAGGCCCGGAATAATTTGCAAATGCAGGTAAAATTTTAGATATTATTTACATTTACTATGTATAATATAATCGAATCTGAACCGAAATAGCCAGTTTAAATTGTATCTTTAGTCATAGTACACGTGGTTATATCGTATTTTATTTGCTATCTTAAACCTAATAATTATTTAGAAATGTGACCATAATAGACAATTAAACAAAGCACCTTGTTCAAACGATCCAAAAGCCAAAATTCAAGACCATATGTACGATAATGATATATATATTTTTATGAAAACTATACAAAAAAAATTATTGGAAGTGCTTAAAAGTTTTTCTATTAAAAAACAAAATTATTGCGATGAACTTGCGGAAAGAGTGGGCCACACAGTATTGCGGTTACCACCTTACCACTGTATATTCAACCCTATTGACCAAATATGGCACAAACTTAAAGCAAGAATTCGTCGTAATAACATTTCACCTACACTTAATTCTAATGTCTTAGCTTTAATTGATAGTGAAGCGAAAAAAATTCTCAAATTAACTGGGAAAATTGTGTAAAACATGTAAAGGAAATAGAAAAAAACCTATATCTATCTTAAAAATGCAACAGAAAAATTTGTTATTAATCTAGATGACAGTAGCGACAGTGAAATAGATTTAGTTTAGTAATATAGAACTTAGTGTTAACTAAGTATTTATACATATGCAAATATTATAATGTATTATTTTATTATCATGTTTTATTTAATTTAATATAATAAATCAACTTTTGCCTGTTAACTTATTTCTTACGAACATAACAAAATTAGGATTAAAAATAAACATTACTCAGGACCTGAACGGATTTCGGTATAACATTACAGCTCTAGTTGAAAGGTTTTATTGCAGTTTCATTGTTTTAAGGGATTGGACTTTTTTGTCGGTTTCTAATAATTCTGAATACACTATAAGTGCTCTACTGAATCATGAAAAGCGTTCTGGAGGAGCTCTAAATAAAGTTTTCCATTCAGTTGTGCTGGCAATACGAATGGTCCAGCCAAAAAATTGCAAATATTTCATGCTCAGACGTTAATTGATTGGAACTGATGTTGATGATGGGAAACAATAGTTGCATGAGGATTTTCATCAGCCCATACGTGTGTGTTGTGGAAATTTATGATACCATTTTTGGTAAACCTTGCTTCATCCGTGAAGAGAATGAAGTTTTCATTATTTTATTGCTGATCCAATAGCCAGTTTGCAAACTGCATTCTACGGAAAAAATCTTCACTAATCAGTTTTTACACTTTTTTTAAATGATATGGATATAACAGCTGTTCTTGAAGAACTTCATATACTATTGTTTTCGACGTATTAAACTGCGCTGATAATTTTCGAGTGCTCGTTGAAAGAGCGTCATCTATAGCATTTAAAATATTTTTCTCTAATTGCGGCGTACGTACTGTTCTTCCCCGACTAGCTTCAGTATTTCTTTTCCTAAAATTTTCTAAAATTATGAATAAATTTTATAATATTACCTTATTAAATGGAATCGCCTGCCATTCTTCCTTAGACATTGGTCAACTCGTGGAAATGTTTTCTGGTCTGGAAGAGTGTCGCAGCAAGAAATGTTTCCAAAGTACAGAGATGAGTGACACAGTAGAACCAGGTAGCTAGAAGAAAATAGACGCCATTAAAGGTTATGCTTAATTAAAGAAGATACGTCACACTGTGTAATCCATCAGGAGTATTTTTTTTTGTTTTGTTTGTTTGTTTTAAGGGTGATGGTATTATTATTATTTTTTTGTTTTTCTTCTGTAGTTTTTAGGTGATTATATTTGTCGAGAATATTAGTAATGTCTTGGAGTTTTAGAGCAAGCAATTCTTTCTACCGTTGATAGCTAATGGTATCGTTGAAACTGGGTCATTCAACTGCGTATGCGATGTTTGACGAACAAGTTCTCCCTCTTATGAAGCCATGCCAGAGTCCAGGAACTTTAGTGAAAGCGACACAGCAAACCGATCCCGTTGGTCTGGAATTACAACAATGACGCAAAGGACATTGGAAGAGGCAGAAGCAGATGACGAACCTTCCATTTTTCTGGTTAACTCCAACGATGTGTTTGCTTGGAATGGACATGGAGAAGTGGAGTCAACATTGAATTCATTACCAAGGAAGCAGTACCAATTGACAGCAAGGAGATTTATGGGGATCAACCACACTGATCCTCACACAAGGAACCTATTTTCCAAGGTCGAGAGGTCGAGTTCATGCACTTCACATAAGTCACAACAGAGGAAGCTTGAAACGATTCAATAATAGTGGATTTCATTGCAACATTATGGGTACAGAGAACATCTAACAAGCGTGCGAGCAGCCTGGCCTTTTGAACAGCATGGCAATCAGATAGCAGCATTCGCTGCAACGTTCGGGTCATCAAGAGAAGTCCAGAACATGAAGGGGACAATGCAGGGACTGATTAAAGACTAAAAAGGACGTGACAGTCAAACGTGAAAAGCGGTACGTTTTCAGACTAGTGGAAAAGTGCGTGTTCGTGGAAAAGTGAAACTCGATCGTAAAAGATTGAACTTAGCAGATGTGTTTTAAAGGAACTTCTTGATGAAGAAAGAAGAGTGAAGAGGATTAGGTTAAGGTTTATTGTATCAATATACAAACTGATATATTGCAGCGTAGTTGAGATTTGTATTCTTTTACTTTCCTTTTGTGGGAAAATGTTCAATCTAAGGGGGAGGGTAAAATGTAATGGAACAAATGTTAACTATTTTTCATTGTTCAATGTCAACTATATTCTGTTATAATAAATAATTAAATAATCACTCTGTGAATAGATTTCCCGTGGGAATAGGTTAGTTATATTTTTTTATCATTATCCACGAAATTCTAAAGGAAAAATAAATCAGTTATCGAGCTTAACTTTTATTATCTTTGTCGTTTAAATGTTTTCTTAAAAATATATAAACTCAGTAAATTTATGAAGGCATAAAACTAAGAGACCCTTTCTAAGATTTGGCTATAAATCTGTCGAAATAATCCTACTCTGATTATGTAAATAAAACCAGACGTATTAAGGGTAGTTTTTAACATATGGTATATGAAATACCGTTAAAATGTATTAATATTGAACGATTTTCCCATTATTAGAAAACAAAAGAATAATCAAATAAACTCATTATACTGTAATATAACGTTTGATTTGTGAAAGGAGGTATGTAGCGTCTGTTTTTCCTGATTGCAAGAAAGAATAATTCAAATACCAGCATTATGAATAAAAGGGCACTCAGGTTTTTTCACAGACGTAATATTATCTTATTCCTTTAGTTATAGAGAGAAATAGAATTGTTTTATTAATTGTGTTTATATAAAAATTAAGCTTAAGATGCTCACAGGCCAATTCGTGAATCAAGCATCCGGTATAGAATAACTAACGTCCTCAGCACGTAACGATCGAAACCTTCAAACTTTGAGGGAAAGAAATTGACATTTACCGGGTTCCATTGGGTAATATGGGTACAAATGGGAAACAGAGGGGTGTCGAGGGGTGTAAGATTCGAAGGCACTCTTTTAAGGAATAGTAAATGTTAGTCACAGTTTGAATGTAGTTAGAAGGGTACCGTGAGTACCAGTGCCGTAGAATAATTACATCACGGGTATAATCGTCGGGGAAGAAGGTTATCTTTATTTAATTTAGGAAATTAAGGAATTATAGCGTGTTATTTTAGTGGGGCATTTCGCGATTTTCTTACGGTTCGATTAAGTAATATAAATAGCTGTTTTTTCGCGTTTCATTTCTTTTTTTTTTTGTTTAATATTTTTTGAAACTATTTATATGTGTTTTTCAAAATTGGGTTTTCCTTTGGGATATCTATCGTGAAATAACCTCCAGACATGCAAAACATTGCAAGATACAAGACCAAACATGAGATGAATATCTACATACCCAATAAACGTGTATTCCATATTTCGAATTATTTCACCACGAAATCCAAAAGTCAGTGAATTAATATCGAAATAAAGAGTCAATGTGTCATTGAAAATAAAACGCACATTTTTGCGAACCTAGGTCGACCTGCAATTCACAGAAGTAGGTGTTTTTAACTAAAGAGGTAAATTCTAATTTTGGATCGAATTTTTTTTATCATAAGGTTGAAAGTTGAACATTTGATAGGAACAAAGATGTATCTTTTATCGAAATACGCCAAATACATGATGTCAATAAAATGCCGTTTTTTCGAAAACGGTTTGGATTAGCGACATGAATGAAGAGTACCTAATTTTTAGTCAATAGTTAAAGGTATATAAAAAACGTTGTCCAAAATTCTTATTATACAGGGAGTAAAAAGAATGGGGTAATGAGTGTCACAGCTAGTCCATCCCTGCAGGTGTGATTAATTCACAACACTTTCTTGAATAGTATTTTGAAGGATCTTCCTTGGTATACATCATATTAAAACAAATTGAAATATACCTGCTGGTTCAATAATTATGTGCAAAAAACTTGACTACATTGGAGGTCTTCGGGAGCTCATATCGAAGTTTTTTTTTATTCAGAAGATTTCCTACATTTTCCCGAACACCCTGTATATATATATATATATATATATATATATATATATATATATATATATATATATATTTGTAATAATGTTTTTTTATTTAATTTAATAATTTTTAAACCAATTCCTCCAAAGACCACTGCTCTCATAATCGTTGCTATCAAGTTATCAAATAAGTTTTCAGTGATCGAATCGACCTAACATATCAATTTCATTTAATGTGTAATATTATCAATGTAAAGAAAAATATTCAGGTATAAAGATTAATTAACTGTATTATACAGTTATTAAACTAAATTAAAATGGATCCTCTTAATCCTTAGTCTAGCTCTTCAACCCGACTCTTAATCCCTCGAAAGGCCACTGCTGCCGTGAACGTTGTTATCGAATGACCGGACAAGGTCGCAACGAGCGTCAGGAAACAGCAGAGGGCCGACGCCCGGCGTCGTTTCCATGCCAACAACGGTGCTGACGTCCGGACGCTCTCCGTGGCAGGATGCTGCGGCAGGGTTGGTTATCCCGGTGAACTTCACCTTTTGCTAAAGGGCATTAGGTCGGGGTAGAGGTAAGTGTGGAGATAAAAAAATTGAAAAACTCTTGTAACAATTTGCCACTTTGTATTTATTTCGGATTTTCTTTTAGAAATAATCTTTTATGTATGTATATAATTTATATAGACAAAAGTCGGTTTTTTAAGGTGCGTATGAATATGGCGAGACGAACGCGTGACGCGCCCGTGACGAGTATGCTACGAACTTCCATCAAGACTCCTTTGAATATTGACGATTTGTATTGTGATCCAAGGCCACCGTCGGCAGGTTTCAAAGGAGGTAATAAATGCGGTTGGATCACAAGAAGTAAAGTAACAAGTAACCCGATCGATAGTCGCAGCGATCCATTTGCTGTCGGTTTTTGTTGGTGCGAACTCAAGCGATATTTTTTAGCACTTGGCATTGGTTAAAAGTTGTTCATAAGTGAATAGGAAGTGGTGTGAAGAAAGTATGTTGAATTTAGAGGAGACCTGTAAATAATTCCAAAAATTTGTCAGTTATGGACATAAAATTTTAGAAAAGAACAGAAGTGAATATGTGAAATGAAATTGCGTCAGAAAATTTCGAATGCGTCTGCCATATGAAAATGGGCCCCTGAAAATATATTTTTCTTTTGAAAATGACTGCTTCTATTTTGTTTAACAAATATTAAAAATGTAACGAGGAGATTTTGATGAAATTTCTGTATTATCAGCTAATATGTTGGAACTATAAATTTGCTAGAACTTACTAATCCTGATCATTTTTTTATACAAGGTAGTGCGCTATTATCGCCCATATTTTCGTTTCTTGTTTAATATACTTTTTTACGGTAAAACCCTACTGCATAAAACTAACAAAGCTGTCGTTTGTTTTTCATTGTCAGATAAAGTATGAAAATTATATGCACAAGAGATGTATATACCTGTGAAGAGGCGTAAACCAAAGGCATAGCAATTCTCGTAATAGATTTCATAAATAATTCGGCTTTCCGAATTCGGATAAAGTAAAGGGTAAATATTGTATGTGTCTGAAGTACGTATTTGAAAAACTGAGAGAGTAGTATACTTAATAGATAATTAGATTTAAAAGTACACATCTTAATTGGGCAATTAACAGTAATAACATTTTTAAGCATAATTCAGATGTGTATAGGTGTAAGGTCTTGCTATGTTATTGTGTTACAACTTTTAGTGCTAGCTGTTGAAAATGTTTACTTATAGTCCAAAATTTTCTATAGGTGTTTTAGATTTAAAATCCAAGACAATATTTTCTAATGTGCATAATTCACTTGTTCAACCGAGAATCCTGATGAGGGTGCGTAATTTGTTTTCGAAATGTGCTGACATAACGGGACTTAGAGAATCTACAACTTACAAGCGAATTAAGGAAAGGAAAAGTGGAACTCTGTGCGAGCTTAAACCATCTTTGAGCAGAACAAAATTATACTAATGCTTCAAAAATATACCAAGAAGAAGAAAAAAAGCAAGTCTCGATAAAGTTGTGAAACAATACCAGAATGTGCCTAGCATGGGAAAAACCATTCTGTAGAAAGTGCTGACAAAAATGAATTTCTCTTAGAGAAAGTCAAAATTAAGGTGATACAGAGGAAATACTATTTTAGAGAAGACAGTATTTGCAGAACATTTTTATCTGGATGTAATCAATCTCAGTGAAGGACACATAGTACAAAAAATGTATGAATATAAGATTATGACAATTTTTCATGAAGCAATCTTAGAAGGGTTATCGATAGGTTTAAATCCCTTACGAGGGCCGCAAATTCATTATAACTCATATTAGAGATATTAATGGATTTATAGGAGTTTTGCTGCAGTTCCAATCGAAATCTACCAAAGATTACCATGAATAAATGACGGTGGATATCTTTCAAAAATATTTTTCTCAAATGATACAGTTGATTCCAGAGAAGTCGTTATAGTTTTGGATAATTCTAGTTATCATTCTTAACTAGTGGAAAAGTTGCCAGTACACTCCTGAATAAAACGACAAAGTTTTTTTCATATTTAGTCGAATAACTTTTTAAGTTTTGTATCGATTTTGATCATTTTTTGTCAAGTTATAAGCGCTTTTATTCTGAACGGTATTTTATATTGAGTTTGTAAAAAGTTCTATTGGATTTGGTGTTATACAGGGTAGAATCAAAAGTTGTCCTAGGTTTCTACATACCCTGTGGAACCATTGAACGACAAAATGTGTGTTGATTCCAGAGAAGTCTGTTATAGTTTTGGATAATTCTAGTTATCATTCTTGACTAGTGGAAAAGTAGCCAATAACATAGTTGAAAAGAGTGATGTTACAGATTGGTGACACAAAAAAACATATTCCCTTTACGAACGATTTACTAAAAAAAGGAACTTCTAAAAATTGCGAACGAGAAAGAAAGACAATTTAAGAAACATGTGATAGACAAATGGGCTAAAGAACATGGAAATGCTGTGCTTCGGGTACCACCATACCACTGGCAATTAAAGTCCAATGAACTTATGCTGAAAAAATGTTTCTTCTTTGGATATAACTTCTCCTATTTTGTTAAATAAGTACTCAAAATCGGTAAAGATATTCTGGTAAAATTTTTGTTGGAATTTTAAATCCGCTAGAAGTTCCGATCCTGACAGTTTTTTTATACAAAGCAGTATGCCAACATCGTCGAAGTTTTGGTTTTTTATTTAACAAACTTGATGATAATTACACCCCTCTGCATAAGATTAATATAGCAGCTCTATTTTCTTCGCTCACTTTCTATTAATTAAAATGTTTTTAGAAAATTTGCGTGGTGTGCTAGACTTCAACCAAAACTTAAATATATTTTTTTCTTTATCCTTTATTATTTTACACCACGCATATATATTTCTTTTGGTACCGAAAATAAGAGTTTAAATCGGCAGAGTTCAAAGTGGTTCGTTGCAAGCTCGTCGCATACTCGTCATGGGCGCGTCATGCGGATAGTTTTTAAACATTTTCTTTTATTATTTGCTTAGTTAATAACAAAATATAAAACTTAAATTTTTTAATAAGTTTTTTGTACAAATTTATAAAAAGATAATTTGATACTCATAGAAATATTTGAAAACCATAGTACACTCCTGAATAAAAGGACAAAGTTTTTTTTCATATTTAGTCTTGAATAACTTTTTAAGTTTTGTATCGATTTTGATCATTTTTTGTCAAGTTATAAGCGCTTTTATTCTGAACGGTATTTTATATTGAGTTTGTAAAAAGTTCTATTGGATTTGGGGTTATACAGGGTAGAACCAAAAGTTGTCCTTGGTTTCTGAATACCCTGTGAAACCACTAAACGACACAATGTTGGGGGTAAATTAATTTTTAAGTCATTATTTTTTAACATGTCATTTTTTGATTCATACCAATATCTTTATTTTAAAGATTGTTTTTTAAAACTATATAATTTATGTGCAACAATATTTTAAATTTTTCCCTATGTCAAAATCTGAGTTAATATAGATGTAGCAATTTATACGTGGACAAGAGTAAATCCACATTTCAAGTATCGACCAGACAGGTGCAGGCGGACAAAGCGTTGCGATAGGAATTGTTGAATATACTTTCATATTTGATCTTTTGAATTAGTCTCTTCTAATGACGATAGCTTCATGGAAACACAAAGTTAGAATCGTTGAACATTCTACGTTGGTAGAATTAGTTTGCTTTGGAATGCTGTTCTATGAAAATAATTTTTTTTACTTGTGCGAGAAGTAAAATATTTTCTCTAAGATGAACGTACTATCTTTTAAATTTCCTAACCAACTTCTTGAAAGAAGGGGGTTCTAAATTCTTCCGCTATATATTTATATACAGGTGCATGTCAGTATCCTGATGAGTCTAGTAAGAGACGAAACATGTATCTCTGCCGTATCACTGTAGCAGGGAGGGTAAGTTTTTACTTTCTTCTCGGTGTGGTGGTACAGGTAGGCCACCGTTTCGATGGTGGTAGTACAGGATGGATTGTGTTTTGTAGCAATTCATCCAAACTGTGCATCCTCTAACACGGAAAGGATATGATGGAGCAAAGTTTGCATTCACTGTTCACATTTTACTTCACTTACATACGGAGATGCATATAGTTGTACGTTTGCTGAATGTGATTTCAGCACTACAATATATATATATATATATATATATATATATATATATATATATATATATATATATATATATATATATATATTTATGCGGCTCTCACGGATTCCTTCGTGTGAGATGCAATAGCAGTGGATATATCCACATTATGCCGTTGTAGTGCTGAAATCACATTCAGCAAACGTACAACTATATGCAACTCCGTGTATAAATGAAGTGAAAATTTTGGCTGAGACAACTTTACACAAACACCCTTATTTTTAATGTTAAATAAGACAAAATTAGAAAAATTGGGGGTTTCCACTTGAATTGACTTGAATTAACTTGTGGCGATTCTTTGAATTTAATGTTTAATCTTATTTTTTGAACACCCTGTATTATGCGTTATCAAAATATTATAAAAATCTAATAAAGTAACCCCTTTTCAACAACGAATTTAACCCAAATTAAATAAAAGGGCTTCTTTATAGAAAAACCTGGTAATTATTTTAGGCTCAAAAAAGATCATTTTTGACATAAAAACTTAAATATGTCAAAAATACTTAGACTTAGGTATTAGACATGGAAATTATAGAACTTTTGGACAAAGGTAAATTTGGCTGGATTCTCATATTTTAGCTTCAAGAACTTGCGCTAACGTTTTGTGTAGACCTTTTGAAGGCACTCTGTATAAATATTATTTTCTGTGATTATAAATTTAAAATTAAAATTAAAATATTTGTGCTAATAATTAATAAAAATAATTTTATCCATTATCCCGGATTTATCCTATAGGAAAAAATTATGAACGTCTCTGGTTTAGAGACTATAAATAATCACGTAAAGAACAAGAAATTTATTATTTATGTTTAATAAAGATATAGCTTAGTAAATAAGCGATTAAACTTGGCGTTAAATGTTTATTCCCTGAATTCCCAAAGTTTTATTTGTTTAAGGCAGGAGAAACGCTATCAGGCAGAAAATCTAGAACTAAGGCCCAAGAGAACAATTTGAACATTTGGGACATTAAGGGAGACCGTGACCCAGTTTAGGCTCCCTTTTCTTTAAAAATTATTACAGGGATGACACAGTTTCGCTCTTTTAGGCAATTTAGAAATTCTAATTTTTAAATGGGTTTTTGAGCGAGATTGACTAAAAAATTGGATTTTTTTTTGTTTTTATTTTATAAAAGAATGAAACATGATCCTTATCGTAAATAGGGAAGTAAAAACTTTTAATCAAATTTAAAGGGCATGTGTACAGAGAGGATCGTTTTGGATGTTTTTATAGGCTATCTGGGAAACCGTAAAATATTTTAAAAATCGGATAAAGTAGTCCCGAGCTAAAGAAGAATTAAAGCCTTCACGGCTTTGGTCAAGTTGAAAATCGTGGTTCCTGGGTTTAGACTGTGTCAAATTGGAATTGTTATCTGACGTTTCGCCTACGATTGCACGAGGCATCTTCAGGGATCTTTACTTCACGAGATTAGAACACTGAATTACCGTCGAGGAGCAACAACCTGGTGTTTATACCCGACTAGTGCTCAACGAACTGTGATTCAGCATTACAAATGATTTCCACGTGTGATGTAGACTGTAACCTGCATCTCTATTAATTTTGGATATTTATAAATTTCGATTGATTCTCTAATTTTACCTTTAAAGAAACCAGACACTGATACTAGCACCTTAGTTTATTTTACATTAAAAGTGTGACCTGAACAATGCTGGTGTTCAGCTACTGCAGATTGTACAATTTGTTTCTTTTTTATACATCTTTCATGTTCCTTAAGTCTAGTGGACATAAACCGTCCTCTATCACCTACGTACGCTTTACCACAAGAGCACGGTATCTTGTAAAGGTCTTCTGTTTGAAATGCAATTGCGTTCTTTGGAGACTTTCCAACTTTCTTACATGTGTGGAAAATTGTCCGAATGTTAGATTTCCGGCGCAATATGGCAATCTTGTCGGTGGTTCCGTATATGTAAGATAAGACATCACTATCTTTAGGAGGTACATTTATGACATTTTGTTGAGGAATTGTGTTTTCATATTTATTAATAGAATGTCATATCATCCGCGCAATATTCGTTGCCTCTCAGAGCACATGTGAGGAACAATCACTGAAATCAGAAACAGAGAAACTGACTAATGCTCTGAGAAGCAACGGATATTGTGCTGAAGATATAAGACGTTCTATTAATAAATATAAAAACACCATCCATTTTGGTGGTTTTCAGAATGAGGTTTCTTTTTCTTGTGAAGGCTACTAGGATAGTTTTGGTGGGATTGATGCTTGGTACCATTCTCTTCTTCTTCTTTAGTAGCCCTACAACCCAGAGTGGGTCTTGGCTGACTGCACAACTTGCTTCCATCTCACACGGTCGTCCATGATAGTTGGGTCAGTGAGTAACCCCATTGTTCTTAAATCTGACCATATGTTATCTCTCCATCGCATTCTTTGGCTTCCTGAGGGTATTTTCCCTGTCGGGGCCTCTTCCCAAATTAACTTGGTAAGGCGGTTATTAAGGAGCCTATGGACATGGCCAGCCCATCTTAGGTGTTGGGATTTAATTTCTTGTACGATGTCGCTAGCGTTATATATCTGTTTGATCTCGGCATTGGTTCTTATTCGGTATTGATTAGTATTGGGGTCGTGATAGGGTCCGAAAATCCTTCTAAGGATTTTCCTCTGAAAACATCTAAGTTTCATTTCCATTGCTTTTGTCAGCATCCACGTCTCACAGCCATACATGAGCACTGGTCTACTCACTATTCTATATATCCTGATTTTTGAGGTTCGTGTTAAGTTCTTGGATTTGATGGTGTTGTTGAGACTATACATACATCTGTTTGCTGCCTGAATTCTCCCTTTTATCTCCTCTGTGATATCGTTATCTGCGGTGATTGTCGCTTCGAGATATTTAAAACGCTCTACTCTTTCAAAGTTATACGTGTCTATTGTTACATTTTGTCCTATTCTATCTCGATTCTTTTATCTGTTTATGCACATTTAATTTGGTTTTCTCCTCATTGACCATTAGACTGGTTTCCTTGCCTCTATCTCTATTTTGTTGTAAGTTTCCTTTACATTGGTGACGGTGTTTCCAATAATATCAATGTCGTCCGCGTATGCTAGTAGTAATTTTAGTCCATTTACTGTTATTAGTTCTGTTCTAATTTGTGTTGTTCTCACTACTTTTTCCAGGATTATATTAAAGAGGAGGGGTGATAGTGCGTCTCCTTGTTTTAGGCCACTGTTTATTTCAAACGATTCTAAGAGTTGGTTACCTATTCGTACCCTAGATCTACAGCCATTTACGCATACTTTGGCGAGGTGGATCAGTTTTTTTGGAAACGAAAGTTCTGCCATTGCATTCCACAGTTGACCCCTTTTAATGCTGTTGTATGCTTGTCGGAAGTCGATGAAAAGATTATGGATAGTTCTATTGAATTCCCATCCTTTTTCAAGTAGCTGTCTTATAGTAAGGATCTGATCTAGAGTCGATATCTTTTTCCTGAATCCGGCTTGGTATTCCCCTAGGAAATTTTCTGCAAAAGGCGTTAGTCTACGTAATAGGATATTCGATAAGATTTTGTATGCCGTGTTAAGTAGGGAGTTTCCTCTATAGTTGCAGCACTTGGTTTTGTTTCCCTTTTTATGGATAGGGATTATTATGCTTTCGTGCCATTTTGCTGGCATATTCTCTTCTTTCCATATAAGTGTGATTAGTGTGTGTAATTGTCTATGTAAAACCTCCCCTCCGTACTTGAGAAATTCGGCCGGTATATTGTCGGAGCCTGGGGATTTTGCGTTCTTTAATTTGTTAATTGCTTGTACTGTTTCTTCTATTGTTGGGTCCTCTACCGGTGGGTCCACTCCAATATATATATATATATATATATATATATATATATATATATATATATATATATATATATCCTCTCTATGTTCTTCCTCTTGATGTATGTTTAGTAGACTTTGGAAATATTCTTGCCATGTTTGGAGTATCTCCTCTTCGTTGATTATGAGTTCATCATTATTCCTTGTAAGTATAGACACAGAGTTAGGCCTGAAGCCTTTCTTCTTATTTGACACCGACTTGTAGAATGCTCGACTGTTTGAGTCTTGTCTATTCTTTTCCATTTCCTCATATTACTGTTTTTCATATTCCTTTTTCTTTTGTCTAATTAATTTTCTTGTTTCTCGTCGGGATGTTGTATAGCTTTCTTTGTTTTCTGTTATTTCTTGTTGAATCATAATGTTTCGTTTCTTCTGTCTGTCTTGTAGTTTTTCTTGGCATTCTTTATCAAACCATTTTCTTATTCTCTTCCTGCTTTTTCCGTTCATTAGTTCTGCTGTATCTGTAATTGTTTCTTCCATTTGTTTCCATAGTCTTTCGATATCATTATTCTGGTCTATTTTATTTAGTTGTTGTTTCATTTCCTGTGAGTAATTCTCGCGCCTTTCCTTATTTTGCATTTTGTCGCAATGCTTCGTCCGTTTTAAGTTTCTGTGACGATATTCTCATCCTGATTTTTGCTCTCACTAGATAATGGTCTGTATCTCCATCTAATCCCCTGAGGCTTCTTACATCCAGCACATTGCTTCCATGTCAACTACGTGGTCAATTTGGTTCCGTGTGGTGTTGTCGTTGGAGACCCAAGTCTGCTTGTGAATGTCTTTACGTTGAAACATAGTAGACTTTACAAACATATTGTTTGCCGATGCTAGCTCTATGAGCCTCTGTCCATTGTCGTTCGAGATATTGTGGAGGCTGTGTTGTTCTATTGTCGATCTTAGGTTAGGTTCTTTGCCAATTTTTGCGTTGAAGTCTCCACAGATTATTTGCATGTCTTGTTTGGGGATTCTCTCTAGCATTCTTTCGAGTTTTTCACAGAAGTCGTCTTTTAATATTTCGTCTTTATCTTCTGTTGGGGCATGTGCAGATATGACTGAGATATTGTACCATTTTCCTTTTAGTCTAATATAACGCAGTCTCTCACTGATGGGCGTAAAACTTATAATACTGTCTAAGTATTTTTCTCCAATCACGAAACCTGTGCCAAATTCGTGTCTTCTTATCTGGTTTCCACTGTAGAAAATCTCCGATCTATTCTTATGTTTCCAGTGTCCAGCCATCTTACTTTCTGTATTGCCGTGATGTCCATTCCTACTTTTTCTAACTGCTGTACTGCGTGTATGGATGCTCCTGTCCGATACCAGCTTAGGACGTTCGACGTTCCAACATTCATTCATTCCTTGTCCATTGAGATTGTCGTTTTCCATATGTATCCGTTTGATTCCGAGGCATGTTTGCAATTTTCATAACAGGCTGTTTTTTATAAGGGTAAGTTGTTGGCCTTCCGCTTAACCCTTCTCCTTTATCCGGGCTTGGGACCGGCAGTGACAGTTTCAGAGTTACTCAATTCACCCCTTCACTGTCCCAGGCGGAGTTGCATCATTCTCTAGTGTATTCAAATCCTCTTTGAACTATGTCGCAGAGGGTATTCTCGAATTTGTCTCTTGCAATCACGACCACATCATCAGCATAACCTCGACAATATATGCCGAGGTCAGTCAGATCACAGAGGAGTTGATCTACAATTAAGCTCACCAGCGAGGACATCCTCTGGTGGTACATAGGGCGATAGTGTCCTGTCCTATCTCTGTCTCTCTCTCTATAATTGAATACTTTGTCCTGAATTTTTTTCTAATCTTGCATGCAAAGCTATCACTTTTTAAGATATATTTTTTTCAAAAAATTGAAAACAATAAGAAATCAAAGATATTGTAAACTTATAGACGGCAGTCTCTGAACATTAGAATACTAGCAAAGACTATATAAACACAAGACTTCCACCGCTTATTGATGCCTTGGCAACTATCTTTTCCTTTCCAACTCATTCATAAATTTAATTATAGTAAATAGTGGTAAAAAGCAAGAAATGAGGAGAGCAGTATTGCCATGTTGAATAGTAAATCTAAATTACGGGTACAAGTGTTTAATCCCTCCGTTTATATTCATTTATATTTACAAAGCAAATATTTCGATGAATTAGACGATCATTTTATAGTTATGTTGACGTGTTTTTATGGATATGAAACAGTACTATATATTATCCATTTTTTTAGTAGTAGAAGTAAACACTTCGATTCTACAAAATAACTTATTTGCAATAGGGTCCATAAATTATATTTATTATTTTTAGAACAGGTTAATTATGTTGTTACGGGTTTTCACAGTTTTATATTGATTTCTCGTAGACAATGGCTACAAACTTATAACCGGACCAGTAAAAATGGAACATTTGTTTATTTGACTAACTAAATGGTTTACTTCCATAGCAACTACATAGGGTTTAAAAGTTAAACCTTTTTAGTGAATATGGCTAACAGGATTTCGACTATTTCTATTATAATACGATATTTGTGTAATTAATTCTGTCTTGTAATGCGGTTAACTAACTAATCATAGGTAAAGTAATAAAAAGTAGGTAATTAAAACTAATTTCTTAATAATATGCATGTTTTTTTTTTAAATAATCAGGCTTTTAAATTATACATTATATAAAAATGCAACTCATGGCATAAAAAAATACTTATTTGATATTTTTTGGCATACTCCAACATATTACAGAATGAAACAAATGAAAGGCGGACCCAAATGGCCCATAAAAACTAAGTAAACTAAAATTTAAATATATTTCTTAAAAATAAGTAACAAAACCCTAGCAGGGGAAAATCTATTTATTACACAAAAAACTATTTTATTGTTTATAATCAAAACTTTCTTTGCAATTCAGTCTTTCACTTTGCATCACTGAACTCAAAAAAAAAATGAAATAAATCTTGCTAAATAATCGAATTGAAGCTAAAACGGCAACTAAAATGACGGATAACCTACTAAAACCGAGTTTGCGAAAGCGAGAGCAGACAATACGTTACACAAAATATCCCCGATATTTTGCAATACTTTCTTAGGGTTATTCTTTTGAATTATCACTTTCAGTTCTATCATTTGAAGTAATCATGATCACTTCAACCTAATGACAGGTAAATGAATATTGAAAATAACTTGAAGTCATCAGTTTCACGTCTTTCACTTTGATAATTATTCCAAAGAATACAGTTCCATAGCAGTGGCCTCGTCATAGGTTAAATTAGGCAACCAACAATACATCGAAGATGTGTCTTTAGCCGAAGGGACGTGCAGTGTTGTCATATTTCGAAGAAACATTAAAAACTGAAATTTTATCATATCATAAATGTAGCACTGTGAGCATTATTTTAACAATAGGCCTATATTATACTATTGTTATAGAGGTTTTCTTTTCTTAAAGAACACATATATTTAAGTCACCTTATAGTTTGTAGTGTTTCACTTGTTTTTCTATAAAATAGTGATATTTAAGAATTGACAACTTTCTGATTTCAGTAAAAGGTCGCTAGGAAGTGGCAACCGTGCATTTTCAAAGAGAGGTTGATCTTCTTTGGTTGGCAAGAGGGGATATGCAACATTGCCACGTTTTGAACCGAAATCCAACAATGTAAATTCTTTTATACTTGTTACAAAGGCATGAATATAACATTTTATTACTTTATTCAATCTTTCGCAACATTGTAATTATGAATGAGTTGTGTCCTATCGTTGTGTCCATTTTATGAGCGTCAAAATTATAGCACTGGAGTAACAGGCTTGTGTTTATATAGTCTTTGGTATTAGATTTAAAAAAGGAAACTAAGAAAAAATATATTAGAAACCTCCCATTGTTCAGATTTAAATTTTTATTGCTACAAGGGTTCACACTGTCAATAAAATAAAAGAGGCGAAAATAAAACAGGACGAAAAAGGTTCGCCATTAGAATAAATAAAGAAAAACAAATTTTCAGCTTTCTTAAAACCAAAACGAGGCCATCCTAAAGGGGTGCATAAATTGGAATCAATAAAAAATGTAGAACGCAAAAAAAAGTCCCTACTTTGTTTGAAAAATTGCTGAGAAAATCTACAGATTCTCTTACGTAAGTTGACAAAGTACCTGAGATTAGAAACTAGAGCAAACTAGAAATATTATTTGTTTGTTTTTTTGCTAGTAATAATGACTAATTTAAATATATTCATTATTTCATCTGATTATTCGACTTTTGTGTCAAGTGCGGCAATGTTTAGAAAACGTGAAAAAGTAAAATTAATGTTTACTGGTAATTGAAGTTAACTTATTAAAAAAACACAATATTTTAAATGAATACACTAGTTTACAGTACATCTGTTGCCGAAGAAATTTTAGCTTTTGTTGATTACATATGATATGCTAATTTCAAATATTGAGTAGAATTTTTTTATCAGCTCTAGTTTCTGTGTTTCAGTTATGTAGGTATAAAATATAAAAAAAAACATGTATATTTACTAAGAAAAAATTTATTAAAAATCAAGTTAATCATTGAGTTCTAAAAAACTTCGTTTTAAAGCTCTTCTTTGATGTGTACTCTTAGGAAAATGACCTATTAGAGACCAACAATAGTCAGACATCATATTCGTATCCCAGAAACCCTGATAACGCTCTTCCATGACGCGTAAGTCCTGATGCATACGCTCTCCCTCCTCTTCGCTCATATCTTTTAAATTTTCCGGAAACCTGTCATGGTGACTATGGAGGAAGTGGAGTTTTATGCTCATATTGCACCCCAAATTTTTTAATTGTAACAGAGGGTCTTCTACAAGTTCAATATAATTTTCTGATTTTTTATTTCCTAGAAAATTCTGCAACACAGAAACGAAAGCTGTCCAAGCCCTTAGTTCTAACTCAGTCATAGAATTTCTAAATTGAGTATCTTTCGTAAGTTGTTTAATTTGGAGGCCATCAAAAATACTGTCTTTAATCTTTTTCATAGTGAGCTGAGGAAATTTTTGGCAAATGTAAGAAAAGCAGTCCCCGTCTTTATCTTATGATTTAACAAACTGTTTTATGATGCCCAGTTTTATATGTAATGGTGGAAGGATAATTTTGTCACGAGATACTAGTGAGTTCTGGACTATATTTTGCTTTCCAGGCTTCATATTTTTTCTCAAGGGCCAGTTTCTTCTTACCAAAAACAGGTCATAAGTGAATATTATTATGATATGATATATGAGAAAGAGAGAGAGAGAGAGAGTTTTGTTTTAGGTTCGTCGGTATCTATGACCATTTGGAAACATAGGTGTATTGGGTAATTTTGGAAGAAGTCTCTGTAGCTTATTATTTCCTTCCAGCATGTTCCAGTTTATTTGGGAGAGAATATGCATCATAATGTTTATTAGGGGAACTAGATCTTTATGATATAGAATACAGTTTGAATCATTGTGATTTTGAATAGACGATTTGGCTAGGAGATCGGCACGTTCGTTTCCATATATTCCGACATGACTTAGTATCCAAATGAACGATATAGGTATGTTTTTAATTTTACAACAGTGAACGAGGTTGTATATGTCTATTAGAGTTGGATGGTGAGGTTGAAATGTAGTCAGAGAGGTAAGTGAACTCATGGAGTCAAATGCGATCAACTATTTATTGTGAGGTAAATCAAAAATGACTTCAATGGCATATTTGATAGAGTAGAGTTCAGTGCTCAGAATGTTATTGAGTGGATTTAGCTTGTAGGAATTACTAACGTCTGAGCTATAAAGTGCTAATCCGGTGTGCTGTTTAGTTTTTGATCCATCGTATAAATTATTTTATGACTGGGAACAACAGAACTTTTAATATTCTTAAACTGGTTTTGAAAGATTTTGGGATGAGTGTCTTGCTTTTTGTATTTGCTCATGTCAAGGTTGATTTTCAACTGCTCCATCCAGAGTGGGAAAGGGTTTAGTGAGGCTGTTTTATGGATGGAAAAGTGTAATTATGTTCCTCTGAAAAGTGAATAAAGATTTTATTAGAAAGGATGGTGTGATTATGGTTTGTGTATTGATTAGGAAGGAATTTTGGATTAAAGAATTTATCATGCTGGAGAAGATGGGGTTTAGACCAGATATTCTAAATCTAAAAGTATTTCAATAGTAGATGTCATCTTCTATGTTACAATGATTCAATGTGGGATAAACATTGAGTACTTAGGATGGGACTGGTGCGAAAAGCCCCAAGGGTCATACGTAGGCTAGCGTTTTGTATTGTATTCAAGGTTTTTATGTAAGATTTACGAGAAGAGCCATATACAAAGCAACCATAGTCCATTTTGCTTCTAATGATGTATTTATATATGTTTAGAAGAGATAGGTAGTTTGAATTCGATGATGTACTAGAAAGATACTTTATGATATTGAGGTCCTTTAGGCATTTATTTTTGATAGAGACTATGTGCTCTTTCCAATTAACCTTAGTATCAAAGACCATGACTAGGAATTGTGGCTAGAATTAGTAGTTTTCTTTAATCAGAAAAATCACGAAAAACAAAACCTGTCAGAAATGTCACTTGTCCCAAATTTAAGCAGTTGACATCGCATAAATATAATTTCTGTGGAACATTCTTTCCTCTTAATTTGAAAAAAAATTAAAAAAGATCTGAAAAACATTATTTTTCCCACTTTTTAAATTTTATGCATTATTATTCCCCCAAATACTAATTGTTTTAGGGGGACCACCTGGTATAATTTCAGCCTAGGTATAATATAATCGATGAGGGATAAAAATCTGAGAATATATTCCTCAAATTATATCAAATTATACGGTGTGGACGAAAAAAAAAATGAAAGTTATAGAATTTTTATTTTTGGACCTATTTCATATTTCGGAAAATCCATGAGAGAAGTTGTTCAAAATAATGTCTAGAGATACCAAAAAAATCATTAAAAAAGGTATCAAAATTTTAAATATTAAAAATTCAAAAAAAAACAAAAAAACAAATTTACGACAAACCAACGATGTTAATTTATATTATAGCAAGAAATACAAAGAAAATGTCCTATTCATTTTTTTGATTCAATACTTGGTTTTTTTACAATAAGGCTCCCAAGTCGATTTTGAGTTTCAAATTGGCCAGTTTTTAATCGATTTAATTGAAATATGGATCAAAAATCGCTGAAAGTCAACTTTAAATGATACATTTTCTTGGTAATTTTTCCTGTAGTATCGATTAACGTTGCCCGTTTTCGGATTTTTTTTTAAATTATTAAATTTAAAATCCTGTTATCTCTCGCAAATTTTAATTTTTTCTAATAAAATTTTTTTCGTAGTCTCTAGACATGATTTTGAACGACTTCTCGCATGAATTTTCCAAAATTTCAAACAGGTCCAGAAATTCTATAACTACAAATTTTTTTTCGACTGTAGTATATAATTTCTCTCTCTCTGATTAAAAAAGTGCAAATTTATGAAATTTTACATAATATAAAAGCCTCTATTAGTGAGAAATTTGTAATAAAATTTGGTGGAAAAAGTTAAGCCAAAAGTGAAAAGTCTTTTTCTGTGTTTTCTGGAAAACGGGAAAAAATATGCCGGAATAATGTTTCACGACCTCGAAATAGGAATGGAATTTGTATTGTTCCTTTCAAATAGAAATATGTTTTGTTATAAATCACAGTCGCTTCAAATTATATTTGCTCTAATAAAATCTGCCACTAATTTTATTAATTTTATATACATTAATATTATATATAAACCAAAAAACATTCACAAATAAACAATAAATATATTTCATATTTGTTAAAAAACCTAACACACACGCTGTATATATCCCCAGTACATAAGCTTCTTCTGTACGAAAAAAAGATTGGCGTCAGAAGCACGCAAAAGGGTGCCTATCGGGTCAAGGTTAGCATCCCCTTTCCCCAATGGGGAGAAAGAACTACGCACCGCTGGCACGCGCTTTTTGCGTAGACCCCGCGTGAATGCTTGGGCTCAGGGGGAAGACGTGAGTGGGGTCGAGGTCAACCTTGGGAGAATTAACAATCTCCCATTTTGCCCTGTTTGTTCCCTCGGGAGGCCTTGGAGAGTTGTCTGTTTAAGGTTGGTTTATTTTTATAAGGGATGTTTTATTCATAAGAAATTTTGTTTATATTTATTAAAGTACAATGCCAAAAGAAGATACGTAGATATAAATAACATGCAGTTGACATGGTCATTTATTTATTCGAATTTATAGGGGAGCGTTGAGACAGGGTAATGTAGATTATTTGAATAATGGAAATTTCACTTTATATTTTAACTGTTGTCCGTGATCCATCCAACTATTGATATGTTGATTAAATGAAAATCTTTTTTGATGGAAATGATGTAAGCTGAATCAAAATATATGTCAGACTCTTGACGTCGAAATAGGTCAATTTAAGACGTCAAAGTTTTAAGAAAATATTGATTTTTCTCAAATTTCTTGAAAATGTGATAACTGAATTTAATGTTTTTTGGTGTGTGGTGTAACACTATAATATAACGTTTTCTAATGGTATCGCGAACGGCTAAAAAGTAGTTAAAGTGTAACGTGTAAACAGTTTCTGATTTTTTATGTCATCAACGTCATGATAACCTAGATATTTCTATCGGGTACACTTCTATTACCGTTTTGATGCTCTGTAGGTGATCGTTTGTTCCACACCCAGTACAAAACCCCGCTTGCTCTATTTGTTGGTAGAAATCAAGTTTTTTGTCAAGTCGATTCGTTACCATTCTTGTTAGGAGTTTATATAGGTGACTAAGAAGGCTTACTGGTCTGTAGTTTTCCAAATCATGAGGATCTCCTTTTTTGTAAATCAAAATTACCTCAGCATTGTGCTACTTGTCGTGCATTGTACTGTCGAAAAGGCATATATTAAAAAGGTCTTCTATTTTTTTAAGTAGACAAACACTTCCGATTTTGATTGCATCAGTAACTACACCATCTTCGCCTGGAGATTTGTTATTCTTAGTTTTTCTTAGGGCTAGTTTTATTTCGTCTATTGTGATTTCGGACATTTGTTCTGATCCTTGGTTGACAATGCTCTTTTTCCTTGTCAATATTTCTGGTACTTGGTCCTTGCTATTCTCTTTATTTTGGCTTCTGTATAGTAAATTGTAAAAATCTTCGACTATTTTAAGGATTTCCTCTCTGTCTGTTGAAAACTAACCATTCTTATCTTTCACTTAGATTATTTGTCTTGTTCCGGTACTTAGTTTTCTTCTCAATACTTTCATACTTTTATTGTTCTCAATGGTATGTTCGATCTGTTCTTGATTGTATTTTTGAGTGTCTTGTCTAACAGCTTTGGATATTTCTTTATTTATTTTTTGTAGTTCGTCAGCTTTAGTGTCCGTTTCGCTTCTGATTCCTCTTCTTTTCTGCATTAGTTGTCTGGTATTTTAACTGAGCTTCTCTTCTTTTTGGGTTTTAGGACAAAATTTGTTCTGACTTTCTAGTAAGGCAGTTGTTAATTTATTATTTAGGTCGTTAGGATCAGTTTCTGCTTTAGGGCTACTAGTTAGGTCGGCAATACACTGCTGAAAACCATCTACATCTGATGGTTTCATCCATGGTCTCCCTTTGTTCTTCTTCTTGATCATCCTATACCTCTCCTTTTTTAAACATATTTCTATTTTACCTCGTACCATTCTATGATCGCTATTGGTAGCAAACCTCTTTAATACCGTAATGTCTTTAACTATGTGGTTCTTGTCGGTGATAATGAAATCTATTTCGTTCCTTGTTCTTCCATCGGGACTTTGCCATGTCCATCTTCTATGTGGTTTCTTTTGGAAAAAACTGTTCATTTAGTATAGTTCATGTTGCATCAAGAATCTTAACAGTATTTCACCTCGTTCGTTTCTGCCGTCCGAGCCAAAGTTTCCCAGTGGCGTTTCTGTAGGATTATATTTCATTCCTATTTTGGCGTTAAAATCACCACCTATAAAAGTAAAATGTGCTTGCTGGTCTTTAAGAGCAGCTTCAATATCATCGTAGAGTATATCCACTTCTTCCTCATCATGGTCTGTTGTTGGTGCATAAACCTATATTATTCCCTAGTTATACCTGGTGTTTAATTTGAGAGTAAGACCAATCACTCTTGTGGAGAATTTCTTTAGTGATACAGTATTTGTTTCGTGGCGCTTGTGTATAATGAAGCCTGTTCCTCTCACAGAATTATTATCGTCACCTACGTGGTAAAAACTATGTCCGAATTTTAGTTTTAAAAATTGTTCGCCACGTCTTCTGACTTCGCTGAGTCTGACTATGTCCTATTTAATGTTTTCTAGTTCGCACTCAAGTTCAGTAATTCTTTCATCTGATAACAGGGAACGTGCATTGTATGTTCCAGTATAAATTGTCGTCTTATTCGGGTGGCTTACTGTCTTTGTCAGTTTTTTGTCCCCCCCCCCCCCAGAATCCGTGGGACAGACTGATCTCCTACTTGCCTGGGGTACTTGTGTGTCTCAACTGACATTTTCATAAGGGGTATTTAACCTTTAAAACACCGCGCTGGCTAGACATGTTGGTGAATGTTAGTTTCAGCCGCCCATTCTAGGTCCGACGCTGTTTGCAACCGCCCACTCTGGGTTAGACGTTGCTATGCTAGTTTTGGTCCGCCCCAGGTATTTAGTTTCCCTGGTACCACTCATATCTGGGAGGCATTCCCCTATCCGCTACCCGGGGAGGCGCTCGATGGGGGGACCAGCAACCCCTCACGGGGTTTGTCTCTTACGTACTTGGATAATACATGAATAAACAAATATTTGCTTTTTCTGTGATCATTTTATTCGCACATTTTTAAAAATGATTATTATTGCTGCTGTTTTTCAACCTAAAAAGTTATTTTATAAATATTGCGTTTAAAGGAGTTTTATTAAAAAAGGCTTATTTCAAGTGTTTTATTTCACTGACATTTTCACTTACCTAAACCGATGATGCTATTTTTCCATTTTCCTGTTAGCGAATCCGAAAATATAACGGAATTTTTAATAGACTATTTAGTTCCGTTCGTTGGCACAATAGGCACGTCTTTAGTATTGTCTAATTAGTTTTGATTTAGTTCAGATGAATATTATTGATGACGCATGGGTGTTCTCTTGCTGGATCAACGGTATACTGTTACTTAAAAATTCAACAATTTTATCAATATTGAGAATACAACACATATTGTGCTAAAACCATACAATCCCTTTGAAAATTTGGAAAGTTAATTTTTTTTACAGGTCTGAAAGAAAATGTCTGTTCAAGTAATTCAAATATAGAAACCAGGTGGACAAAATTAATTTTTTCCGAAATAAATTATAGAAATTAATTAATACCGGATAATTTTGGGAATCAGTGTATTTTTAAAACATTTTTATGGTAGTCAGATAGTAAAGTAACACTATGTTCAATTTTTTTTTAATCCAAAGATGTATTATCGTCTTTCATCTCCGCGTGAATTAATAATGTAATCTTTTTGTTACTGATCTACGTAATTGTCAACTCATAATGACAATACTTAAAATAAGCCTTAATTCAGATTAACTGGATTTTACATTATCTAAAGTTTATAAGTATTTATATTTTAAGCACTTGCCTATTTAAATTTACGTAACAGAAATATTTGTTTAAATCAATAAAGATAACAAAGAAAAACAAATGCTCTTTAAATTTAGAAAAAATGTCTTCCGTCATTTTTATTATATCATTGACCTTCGAAAATTTTCGCGTGCAAAAGTTGTGTAAACCATATCGCCCTTGAGTAATTCTCAAAAAATATATATAGAAATTTCTTATCAGTCTAATTCAACAGTTCGGTTTACTATCGCTGTTAAACCAATACTTGACATTTAAAGGTCATCTTCTGTTACGATAGGGACGGACGTAGTTTTATAAGCTGTGATTTATCGAAAATCATTCAAGTAAATATACATATTTACTTGCCAATTTTCAACATATATAAAAATATAAAAAACTGGTTACAAGCCCAAAAATTAACATTGAACTTAGCAAAAATAATATATATATATATATATATATATATATATATATATATATATATATATGTATATATATATATATATATATATATATATATATATATATATATATATATATATATATAGCTTTCTCTCTGACAAAGGCAAATATATTTCACAAAAATAAATTATACCCTACACATTTACTTTTCGATAAAAATATACAAAATATTAGATCGATTTATGTTTCATCTTTCTGTGTATATATATATATATATATATATATATATATATATATATATATATATATATATATATATATATATATATCGCCATCCAAACTTACAAACTTTTATTAATCACGTTTATACCACAAGAATAAAAAGCGACAAGCATATACAGATCACCATAAGTAATAACAATATTAATCTAAAGTACAGAAATTATATTGGACCAAAGAAATACAACTTATTGCCCAGTGAGATTAGAATTTTGCAAAGTGTGAAACAGTTTCAAGCACACAGTAAGGAGTTAGTTTTTCTGGGGTTTTTGTAAGTTAATGTAGTTTAGATCTTTAGGAATTTTTTCTTTTTGTTTTGTACTTGAAACCAAACTTTGTTTATATTCATTATATTATATAATCACATTTTAGCACATACAGATGTTTAATATCTAGGTGTTATTATTCTGTTCTTGTAAATATGTTACATGTTATGTTATATGTTATAGGAAAATTTGTAGAGTTTGTGAATATATATATATATATATATATATATATATATATATATATATATATATAACTTTTGCATAAACTTTTGTTGTACATAAACAAACAAATATTTAGATAAAACAAATATAAATAAAATTACCGAATTAGTAAAATGAAAATTCTCTAGATTATTAGGTAAATATGAACTTTGTCTAATACTTTCGTTGTCGTATGATTAAAAACCTCTAACCTGTGAGGTAAAATACAAACTCGACTTTGAAATATATTATAAAGTTTGTCATTCTGAATAAAATCTTAATAGTACAGTTCTGATTTAAAATCAGACGAATAAAAACTAGGCTAATATATTTAGCCGGCCAGTACCTCTCCACACAAAAGAGAAAAATTTATTGGAGATGAGAAAAGAGCTAATTAAAAACGACAAAAGAAATGCAATAGAATTTGTGAAACCTAATAAAACAGTCAGAAAAATGGCAAAGTAGGATATAAGAAATTGTCAAGAGAAACAAATCAAGGAACTAATAAACTAAAACAGAAGTTTAAATGTCTTTAAAAAAGAAAACACAAGGCAAAAATAAATTAATAGGTTGAGAAATAGACAGGGAAATATAACAGAGACAGTCAAAGGTGAATAAAATAAATGTCAAGGAAATATGCAAACAGAAAAAAGAAACAGTATATGAATAAGAGTTGCTCGACA
Source organism: Diaprepes abbreviatus (assembly GCA_034092305.1). Classification (NCBI taxonomy): domain Eukaryota; kingdom Metazoa; phylum Arthropoda; class Insecta; order Coleoptera; family Curculionidae; genus Diaprepes; species Diaprepes abbreviatus. Next base: position 48,318 of record JASJET010000268.1, on the reverse strand, counting down.
TCAAAGAAGATGGAATTGGAAGAGTCTTGAAACAAATAAAATACCTAAAATAATAATAATAAAACGTTTATTATGTCCAAGTAAAAAAATACCTACAATTTCTTAGCCTTACAAATTAGATTAGAAATAAAAGATTGAGTTTTCAGTTTCCTGGGACTGTTGAGGCCTACATAAATTAAATTAAACAATTTGTATGAAATATAAAGAAATTTGAATAAAAGAAATATATATTCAATACAATCAATAGAAAGTCAAGAAAGAGGAAATAGGATTAGAAAAAGAAGACAAGAATAATGTCACCTGTGCAGCACTTATTGTCAGTCACAGATATTTTGACTAGAGATTACAATGTCTTACTGACATTTTAATTTTATTTTCATTTCTCTCTTAAAGAAGCCGACTAATAAGAAAAAATGATTTACTTGAAATTTATTTAGAGGGAACCCTTGGCTATATGAAAATGATCGTATTATTGTTTAAAAAAGTTTTATTGATCCTGGTTTTTAGTACGACGATACCGATTAAGTACTCGATTTGGTAGCTTTATTATTAGCTTTTTATTATCCATAGATAATATGGCTTTCTTTTAGCGGTAGATTCAATTATTGGAGCATGCACATCAAAAAGATATTATAAATTATTTGTATCTATATTATTTAGTTTGTAAATACTGTGGGAGGAGATATTTTCCAGATCATTCTAAAAGGTGTTGTGTTCATATTAATTCTCTTTAAAGCTTTGTATTTATAAGTGATATTTTCATTCTTACGATATTTGAGATTTGGAGTGCAATAAACCAGAAAATAATCGGAAATATTTACATTACGCAAATAAAATCAATTGGTGTAGAACTTGTATTTGATACTCTCGTTGGCTCAGACACACATGTTTAAGTTGAAATGTTTCTAAAATGTTAGCTAATTGTGTGACATTTCAGGAGTCAATATTTAGAGAGTTAATATTGAAGTAACCCATCCATAGTATTTTGTCTGACTATGCAAAAAAGTTCGCTAAAATAAGTCTAAAGTAACCCAAAAATTCACTGCTGTTGCCTTTTGGAGGTCTATAAAGTCGTCTTTGTACAGACTGTGCTGAACTATGTGACATGTTTAAAGAAATACAAATTAAAGCAAGGACGTTCGACCTATGTCAGAAAAACTAAATTTATCACAAACCAAGAGATAAATATAATTGAACACCAAGAAGGAAAGATTAATTCATATGTTTATCTAAGTCAAGAAACAACAACAATGGGAAAGAGCGACCAAAAGCCCAAAATTAACTATAGAATACGCTTGGGATTGGCTGCAATGGTAAAATGAAACACTTCTTCAATAACAACCTTCCCTTACAACTAGATACCAAAGTATACATAGAATGCATTCTCCCAGTAATATATATATATATATATATATATATATATATATATATATATATATATATATATATATATATATATATATATATATATAAAACATTTTATCTGGTTATCTAATAACAGCTACAAATCTAGACACAACTAGCTTTTTTTCCGAATCACATTGTATCAAAAATTTCCATCACAAATTACCGGAGTCTCTTAGAAGACCCTGTATATTTCCATTAGTTACTTGGAACGAAAGGTTAATTAATATTCCATTCCCGATCAAACAATCTTTTAAGATCTTCCCTAAGGATAAATCCTGTTAATTGTTCACCTCTTATACCTTCACCAAACTTTTATCGGGAAACTTAATTCATTTACGCCATTGCTTTATCTGTGTCAAATTACTTTGGATTCTTTTTTCCACTTCCATTTTCTCTGTCTGTTAGAATTAAAATAGGTAATTAAAAACAAAAAAGAATGAAAAGGGCTTCACTTAATCGTTATTTTTAATATGAATGGACGTTTTAAATAAATAGTTACATAGTAATAATACTGTTTTACAGCCAGTTTGCGACTGTACTGTTAAAGGTTAAACTTTGGTCTCTAAATGCGAAAATGATTATAAAAACATTTAAGATTTTTGAGTTATGATTTTTTCAGCAAAAATGAATGAGTATTTTAACCATATTATATTAAAAAGTAATTTTTAATGTATCGAAACGCAACGTGGCTAAATTTACATTTTCCATAAGTTGGGGAAATTATGCACAATCTGGCAACACCACGTGGGGGTGTCTAGGGATGACAAGTCAACCCCCTAGGGTTTAAAATAACGGAAGTACCCATTTAAACCCATATAAATCCAAATTTCACTCTGTCCCGTAGCCGAATATACTTATAGGTGGCCCCTGTATACCAGAAGTTTGCTGTCGCTTTACGAACATCTGATACCCGATGTTTCTAGAAAATACCAGAAGTATGGAACGGCTTTAAAAGCAGCTGGCCGGCAGTCGGGTTATCAGTATTGGTTAAGCACGAGTAGTGGTTAGTATTAAATAGAGAAGCCAAGTGCGCGAATAAACCAATAGTAAGAGCCTTGTATTAGTGTTATCTTTGCGTTGAATAAAGTTAGTTGACGCATGTAAAGGTAGTACCACATCTCTGAACCGACGTACCCGCCATATTTTATGTCGGTATGTAAACATTGAATAACTTTGAAAAAAAAAACTGATTTCTATATGTAAGGCATTTTTATTAAATTTGGTCCTTTACAATTTATTGGGACTACATCGATCAAGTGGTCACCTTTATTGGCCAAAGCAAAATATGATTTTTTTGCTGAGTTTTCCATTACCTTTTCGAGCATCTCGGGTAGTATAGCGGTGATTTCGGCACGAATGTTTGCTTTGAGATCTTCAGTGGTCTGAGGCTTGCTGGCGTACACTTTGCTTTTTAAATAACCCAACAAAAAGAAGTCCCGAGCGGTAAAATCTGGAGATCTGGGTGGCCCGTCAATATCGCTTCTTTTTGACATCAGACGTCCAGGAAATTACCATTGCAGAAACTGGATTGTTTGATTTGTAGTGTGGCATGGTGCACCGTCTTGTTGAAACCAGTAACTATCAAGACCTTTTTCAAGCATTTGTGGGCAGACATAATGAGCCAACATCCACCGATATCGATTTCCATCGACTGTTTCGTTTTCTTTGAAAAAAAAAATGGCCCAATGATGGTTTTGGCACAAACGCCGGCCCAAACAATCACTTTTCGGTCATGCAATGGCGTTTCGTGGATCTTGTGTGGATTCTCCGTCCTCCAAATGCGGCAATTTTGCTTATTAACGCCGCCAGAGAGTGTGAAATAGGTCTCGTCGGTCAGCAAAATTTGCTTCCAAAAATCAGGTTCAGTGTCAACCATTCGAGCGACTGTTTGGTCGTATTTCAAGCGACGTGACCGGTCTTTCGGCAATATTCTTTGTGTTAACTGCACTTTATATGGAAACAAATGCAAATCATCCTTCAAAATGCGCCGCAAAGTGGTTCCACTGAAGCCAAAATGCTGTGCGCGGTGACGATACGATACTTTTGGGTTCTGGGCAACGCTTTCTCTGACCGCTTCAACCAATTCATTGGAACATCTTGGTCGTTGATGAACGGTATGTTGACGATCTCCCACTGTCCAGCTTTAGGGTAGATTTACTTACAGAAATGTTAAATTGCCAATATTTTAGAAACTAAAAATTTTTCGAATAGATGACCTTATTCAAAGTAACCCTTATTTTTAATGCTAAATAAGATAACATTATAAAAATAGGGGATTCATATTTAAAAACATTGACTTTTAACGTTTTGTTTTAAGTTAATATTTAACGTTATTTTTGGAGCACCCTGTATTTATTTATTATCAAAATATTTCCACTAAAATAGATCTCTTTCTAGAAGGAAACCAACCCCAATTCAATAATAAAGACTTTTATATAGGAGAAATTAATAGTTATGTTTAGGCCAGCAAACGCCATTTTTGACATAAAATTTAAAATATGTCAAGAATAGTTATACTTAGGTATAGGATATTATATATGAAATATGTCGATCATTTTAAGTAGAATCTAAAAATGGAATAACTTTAAAATAAGCAAGAAGGCATCAGCTTCCGATATAACCGGAAGTGCCACCATCTTTAATATATTTTAACCGAATTGCCTCCACCGACTTTAGTAAACTGTCAGATTTTTAAAATTTCCCAAAGTCTATTATGCGAGAAAGTTATCGCGGCAGTTCGTCACGGGACACCCTGTATAGACATATTATTATAATACTAGCTAAGTAACAAAATTTCTTAATCTTTTCTAGTCTATTCACAGTGAGTTTTATGTCTAGTTTTCTTCCATTGCTTATTTTTGGTCTTTTCGCGACTTTAATCTTGTGATTATTTGCTTGAGCTCAAAGAACATCACCCGATATTTTTCTCATTTTTATGATCTGCAAAACGAATCATATTTTTTTTGGAACTTCATCACATTATATGTTTATTTTTTATGGCCATATAACTTAATGTGGAAATAAAGCGCTTTTTAATGTTTACGAACAAAAATTCTAAATTAAATTTTTTTAAATTCGCAATTTTTATAACGCAAATGGGCTTAATAAAAAGTTGCTTTTATAAAGCTCCAGTAAAAACTTTTAAATTGATTCCTTGTTCAAAAACCGACGAAAAGGTCTCATCGAAACGTAAAAAGTTTTAATATCGATGAATACCCATGAAAAGATATTTCATTTTCTTTTCGGTTTTTTGCAGAGAGTTTAATTATATATTAAAATTTGATCAGAAAGAAAATTCACAAATTCGATAATGGAATGGGAAGAAAAGCATAATGATTCGGCAATTTATTTTTAACATTGAAAATTTAAAAATGTTTCGTAATATTTCGAATAATAAACAATGCTTTAGACACAGTATTGAACCAAATAGATACTAACACGAAGTGGGAAGGCAGTGCCGGATTCCTATCGGCTAAAACCGCCCGTGGTTGAAGGTCCCCACGAAGCTTACATCGGTTAGCTGTAGTGAAACTAGAGTCAACAGAAGTGAGTGTCCTTTGGTTTCCGGGCCGTGGCCTTTATAAACCTCCAGTCATCACAGCATTAGTGTTTCCGCTCCAGGTGCCGGTGCACCCATTGCATTGCAATCTCTTACATTTTGCATACAATGTAAGGTTGGTCTCTCTTACCTATGTATTCCATGTAACTCATCGGTCTTATCTTGTTTATAATGTACAGTCCTAGGTACTCCCTAGTATTCCAGATGCTGCCCGTTGGGATTGCTCCGTCAGCTTCCGGTTTCTCCTATCTTCTTTCTTCGTATTTTCTCTCTCTTCTTTCTCCTCACTCTTCTTTCTTCTCTTTTCTTGCTTCCTCCATCAGAGTTTCATCAGGATCTTCTACCTAGAGCTGGTGTCTAGGTCTTTTGTGTCTTCTTCCCGCTATTTCGGGATCATAATCGCTGCTTGTCTAATCAGTGAATTATCGTATGTCTCTGCTTTTATGAAGACTTTTGTAGCCTTTTGTCTGAAGACCTCTCTTAAAGGGGTCCATCTCATTTCTCTGCGTATTTGTTCGTTCCTGACGAATCACGGGGCATTGAAAGCCGTTCTCAGTACTATACTTTCCTGAGCTTCTAGTCTTTTCAGATGAGACTGAGCAGCGTATCCCCACGCTGCTGAACCGTATGTCAGTACAAGCCTTAGCATTTTTTTGATAATTGCTATCTTGTTTTTCAGACTCATTTTGCTATTTCTATTTAACAATGGGTATAAATGTCCTCTCACAGCTTTGAACTTGTTGACTGTGGCTGAGATGTGTTTTCCCAGCACAGTCCTTTGTCAATTATCACGCCTAGATACTTGGCTAGGTCCGTCCATTTCACGTCTTCGCCATCAATATCTATCCTCTCGCCCGGTGGTCTTCTTCTTTTCGTCAGGAAGAGCGCTTGACTTTTCTCGGCATTGACAACGATCTTCCAGGAAATGAACCAGTCATTGACTAAATCCATCTAGGGTGGGTTCTCTTTGCCATAATTGCAGTATCATCTGCGAACAGGGCCATTTTCATGTTCCTCGTCACGGGGATATCGTGAGTAAATATATTATAGACGTGCTGTGAAAGTACGATCTCTGTGGTACTAAAGCCTCTGGTCTTCTCGGAAGAGATATTTTCTTCTCTGCTTTGACAGTGAATTCACGCCCTTGTAGATATGAATCAACAACTTTACAGATCCACGCTGGGTAGCCAGCGGTCCGGAGTTTGTAGGTCAAACTCTCTGGCTACATCAAGCAGAATGACACCTGTCGACTAATTTCTGTTGAAACTCTCCGATGCGTACTTAGCAACACGCAGCAGTTGCAGCTCTGTAGATTGTCTTTCTACAAAGCCAAATTGCTCCTGTCTCTGTTTTTAGTCTAGTCTGTATAATTGTTTCTGCTACCTTACTAAGTGAAGGCAGCAGACTGATTGGCCTGTAATTCTGGGGGAAAGTATGATTTGGCCCAGATTAGGTGCTTTCTTCCAGACATTTGAGAAATGCCTTAGTCTAAGGATTGCATTAATTATATGTTCGTAACTGCTGCTATTCCTTTTTTGGGCAAAAGCTTTAGCATTTGGTTTGAAATTCCTGGAGCTTTCCTGTTTTTTAGCCTTTTGTTAACTGATTTAACTTCTGCAGATGACGTGGGCTCAGGAGGGATGTTGTCCTGCCTATCTCTGGCTCTGACTCCTCTGGCCACGTTAAGTACCTCTTGTGTATGAATGTCATCTTCTTCCGGATATTCTTCCTTTTATGTGACTGCTGCCTTTTTATATCGGAAGATTTTATTCTCGTTCTTTCGTGTGCATTCGGAAAAAGTCTTGGTTGGCAACAGATTGTTGTCTGTTGAGACATTCAATTTAAAATTCCATCATTACAGTATTTTTTCCGCGAACCCCCTTTATAAAGCATGCGAACCACTGCTTGGAAAACGCTGATTTAAACAAGATAAGATAAGATATACCAAAAAAACTGATTTTTGAGATGGGAGATTTTATGAGATTTCTAAAACAACCTATAAAATGTCAAAACAAAGACTTATACCTTTTAATTTTTTCATTCTTAGGTTGAATCCTTATTTAACTCTGTATAAAAGAAGACTTGGTGAGACTAAATATTTAGCTCAGGATAAACAAAGAAGAAGAGTTGCTTCAAATCATTCCTAGGAAATAAATTGTAAAAGGAAGAAACTTGTTGAATTGACGCTCAAAAAAATCTCGATTTTATGAATATATAATTCACTAATTCACTATTCACTGAACAGTTCAGCCAAATTATTAACCAAAATACTGTCATAACGGATCGTAGACAAGTTAGGGGCGTGCGAAGAACAGTAGGACTTCCGGAATAACCGCTCTACTATCGACGGTATTTTTATTATCAGACAGCTGGTTGAAAAATCTATTGAATACGATAAACTGCTGTTCATTTGTTTTGTGGACTTTACACAAGCGTTCGACCGAGTCAAACTGGAACACATAACAGAACTACTGCGAAGAAAACAAGTAGACGAAGCAATCATACGCACAATATACGAACTGAATTCCAAAAACACCATGGTAATTAAAACAAATAACACTCTATCAGAGGAAATCCCACTATCTATAGGAATAAGACAGGGTGATAGCCTAAGTCCAACACTTTTCAATGTAATCATGGACGAAATTATTGATGAGGTAAAAACACAAATATTGGGTACCCAATGGGACACAACACCGTTCAGATTATATGCTTTGCAGACGATGTTGCCTTGACAGCAGATAGCGAGGACAACTTACAAAGAATGCTTTTCCATCTCAATCGAACAGCCAAACAGTATAATATGAAAATATCTGTGGAGAAAACCAAAGCAATGGTAATAGCAAAAGAACCCGTAAGATGCAAACTAATGGTTGATGACAAACGTATCGAACAGGTTGGGAAGTTTAAATACCTGGGAGCACATATGAAAAGTAACAGGGCAGTAACGGAAGAAGTGCCACACAAGCCAACAAAGCGGCCATGATATCAGGCCAACTAAGCGACATAATCTGGAACAATAAACATATGACGGTTGAGAACAAAGCAAAAATTTACAAGGTCTGTGTAAGACCGTTACTGACCTACGGCGCAGAAAAAAGAAATGAAACAACAAAGACAAAACAAATTATGAAAACCACAGAAATGAAAACGCTGAGAATGATCACGGGAACAAGTTTGAAAGATAGAATAAGAAACGCAAAAATTCGCGAGGACAGCGGAGTGGGGGATGTTGTGAAGTGGGTTCGAAACCGTCGTAGGCAGTGGAGAGATCACGTGGAATGAATGGACGATGACAGATTAGCAAAAACCGTGATGAGAGAGAAACCAAACACCAAACGGCCGCCTGGCCGTTCCACCAAAAGATGGAGAGACAGCTGGATTTCGACCTCAAACGAGGATCGATGAGGCATTGTGTAGATAACAGAACTTGGTTCTACCTAGAAGAAGAAGAAGAAGAAGAAGAAGAAGAAGAAGAAGAAGAAGAAGAAGAAGAAGAAGAAGAAGACTAATTCACTATTCTGTTGCGTTATTTCATTTGTCCAGTACACTTAGCGTTTTTAAGTTGACTACGGAAAAATACATTTACTTGGAAGGAAGAAATTATAATAAGTTAGACCACCAAAATATAAATATATATAATTTCTAAGTATATAGAAAAATTAAGTGGTTAAGCGATCCTTTTTTTTTTGATTAAAATTACCCATTTATACAAATTAATTTAAGAGAATGCGTTATAAAATATTTAAACGCACAATTTGCTTCAGCTAATTCCTCGTTAAAATATATTTAACCATAGAGCTAATGAAAATAAAACGAGTTTTATGGAACAGATTTTTGTTTTTAAAAACCAAGTTAATAAAACAGTAAATATGACTCTTAACGAGTAACAAAATTCCATTTTTAGCGATTGATGAGTAACGTGACGATTTGTTTTCTTTTTAACGAAACTTTGAAGAATCGATTGTTACTGTTTTTGATACTTAATTTACTATATTTGTCATTTATGACATTCGTTTTATCTCTCACAAAGTCCGCCTTTTTCCATTATCGGGCTTTAGGACTTTTTTCGCTTTTTTACATTTTAAATAGGTAAATAAAGGCTTGCCGAAGTGAAAGCTTTCCAAATTTAATTCTGAATATTTTTGTGGTATTTGAATAAGGGTTGGAAAAAGGTTTAAGGTTTTTGTATCCGTAAAAGCAAATGCGTGGCTTTTTATTGAAAGAGATTTTATTTTCTACTACTTTATTTTCAAAAATCCATGATGTAAAAAACTAGTTTACATTTACGTATTCGTTCAAGTTAAGGAAGAAGTCCGGACAAGGGGTCAGTCTGCATTTTGGGTCCATTCAAAATTTGCTCCACCAGGTTTTGTCATCTAAAGTTATAGGCCAGTCGCATTAAATTTGAAAAAAAATTTGTGTTTTTAAATATCAGCCGGCGAAGGGATATTTAGAATAATGGTGGTAATTCACGGTTTCTTTGGCTTCAATTTTTTTTTGAGCAAAATTTTTTGTTAAAAAATAAAGGTGAGAAAAAACAGTTCTTTTTGAGTTATAGAAAAAGCTGTTGCTTTGTAGAAAAAAGGTTTCAAACAAAAGTTGTATGCTTTAAAATACCTATAAAATAAAAAAAAAGAACATCAAAATCGAATTATTTGTTCATTAGTTATTGAAGGAAAACATACTAAAATGGCAATTTTTTTTTTCAATCGTGAATAAACAGTAGAAAAACATTTACTAAAATGTGGTTGTCGGTTTTGCATTGTTTTTATTTTTATTTATTTTTCCGACATTTCGATTAGATTGTATCTCTAATCGTTATCAAGTATAAACTGAATGTTTTGTCTTAAGACTACGAGCGTAAAGTTTCGCTTCATTGTACATACCTCAATGATTTGATGTTACGAAGTAGTGGTTGCTAAAGATTTGGTATCTCAACACTGGGTTTATTGAAGATTCCATTATTATTTTTAATGTAAGCTGCTTCTATAAATTTTCTTTTTTTTTCATGTTTGGTTCCATATGTATTGCCGCAGTTTCAGACTATTTTGTATGGTGTTGTTTATCCCAGGCGTATTCTACAATACCTGATCTCAACGTTTCCGCTTTTTGTGTATGAGTTTTATGTTCCTTAATTCTAACTTCTATTGGTCGTTTGGTTTCTTCAATGTACATTTCACCACACTCACATGGAACTTTGTAAACACATTCTTTCTTATCGATAGTTTTTGATTTCGTTTTTGTTAAACGAGTGTAGTTCCTGATTTAAAGGCTGTTTTTATATTATAACTTCTGGTAATTCGTATTATTTTTTCCGAAGTTCCTTTAATGTATGGAATTGTGAAGAAAGAATGTATTTTTTGCTGTCCAGTGGTCGTTGTTCTAAAGTTATTTATGACATCGTCAATTAATTTTAAAGGATGACAATTCTATTGTAAATCTGATTTAATGTTTGCTACCTTTTTTTCAAATGAATCGGCATTATTGCATGTAGATATTGCGCGATTATAGAGATTGCGTATAATTTCCCGTTTTGTTACAACAGAATGATTAGAACTATGATTAAGATATTGGCCAGTATGAGTTGGCTTCCTGTATACAGAAGTTTTAATAGTTTCGAGAAATTGACGGATTTTGTATTTCAGTGTATATTATTAAAATTATTACAATCGGCCAAGCGCTTTCGGTCTAGTTTAGACCATCCTCAGGGCTCAGACCTTCTCAAAGGGCACACCTTAACCACGCCAGTTTGAGAACAGTCTCCAGTCGCGAGCGTAGCCTCCACACAGAACAAGATGTATACAATTAAAAACTTTTAGAAATTTTTAAATTAAAATTAAAACTAGAACATTCAACACACTGTGCACATTGACGTTAACACAATAAACCTTTTTAATAACAACCCAAAAGGGTGAGGTTATGCCACACACAGTCATGCTATGACTGTGTGTGGCATAACCTCACCCTTTTGGGTTGTTATTAAAAAAGTGACTGTTCTCAAACTGGCGGGGTTAAGGTGTGCCCTTTGACAAGGTCTGAGCCCTGAGGATGGTCTCAAATAGACCGAAAGCGCTTAGCCAATTGTAATAATTTTAATAATATACACTGAAATACAAAATCCGTCAATTTCTTGATTTCTTCGGTGTACAACCTGTTAATAACTTATTAATAGTTTCGTTTGAATGATTCATCATGACATCTTGGAAGGGCAATTGATTATTTAATTCTTTTTCCATGGTAAACTTAATTGTAGGTGGAATGTTGTTTAGATGTTTCAAGAAATCATTAAGTTCATGATCATTGCCCTTCCATATAATGAAGGTATCATCGACATATCTCAACCAGACGTTCGGTTTCACTGTTGCACTTTCTCTGGCATGAGTTTCGAACCATTCCATATATATATATATATATATATATATATATATATATATATATATATATATATATATATATATTATATATATATATATATATATATATATATTAGCAATTACTGGAGAGAGTGAAGAACCCGTCGGAAGCCCGTCATCTTGAGCGTAAAACTTGTCCTTTACTTGAGAGTAAGCACTACGCAGGCAACACTCCAAAAGGTCCATCACTCCGTCCGTAACGGGGTTCGATCTGATAAAATAGTATCATTTGAAAGTTTAGTTTTGATTATATCTAGTGATTCCCCTAATGGTACATTAGTATACAGACTTTCCACATCAAATTTTATTAGTCTGTCGTCTGGCTCTAGATTGATGCTACTAATAATGTTCACGAAATGTGTAGAATTTTTAACATATGTGTTTGTCTTACCTTCTAAAGGTGGTATGCTTTTTAAGAGAAACTTCGCCAGTGCATTTGTTGGGGATCTGGAGCTGGTTATTGATCAAGAACTTAATGATTTCCTGAAACATCTAAATACCATTCGACCTACAATTAAGTTTACCATGAAAAAAGAGGTAAATGATCAATTGCCATTCCTAGATGTCATGGTTGTATGATTTTTAAAAGAAACTTCGCCAGTGCATTTGTGGGAGATCATCTGAAACTGATTATTAGTGTCAATGATATATTCGTTTTATGAATTTTCGGTAGTCCATAAAGATGTGGTACTGTAGTATGGTGTGAGCGCCGATCATAGGTTGTCAGGTATATGGTCTTGGTATTTCCTCAGTGTTCTATAGATTTGCGTATCTTCCAAAATACCTATAAAATAAAAAAAGAACATGAAAATCGGAGTATTTGTTCATTGGTTATTGCAGAAAAACATGCTAAAATGGCTATTTTTTCAATTGTTAATAAACAATAGAAAAACATGTTGCATATACTTCATACTGCCGCAAAAGAAGCCTCCTGTGACATAAAATAAGAATGCAAAATTTCAAGTAAAATATTCAATAATTTTTTGCACAGTAAATTTGTTTTTAACTTTAGGATTGTATTTAATTGTTTATTCTCTGCGATTGGGAGGTCCTACGGTGATCTACGGATGCGCAAATCAAAATTTGAGGTCTATACTAGTAATATCAAAAAAGACTGGAATGTTTCTCAGTGTTAACATAAATCAGAACCAAAGCCAGTGAACAGAGTCTAACAAAAGTAGAAAATATTATGGAGTTAGTAGAAGATGATGCAACAACCAGCTTACGAAGAAATGCTATCCAGAAATTCCACAGAAAAGAGTACTCACGTGCAAAACTTGTAAATATTGTAATTCCGATGTTTAATTGCATAAGGTAATTAACTTCTGCCCTGAAGAAATTTCAGAAAACCTAAATCTGCTTGATATATCTAAAAAAGCTGGTCCCGACGGTGTTCCTACTATAGTGCTAAAAACTGCTCAGCTTTTCTTGCCACACCACTGCAAAGGATATTCCAGCGCTCATTCGACTCCGGCTATTTCCTGACGGTATGGAAATTTTCCAACCTTCTACCTGTTTTTAAATCGGGTTATAAGTGCGATGTAGCAAACTATCGTGGAATCTCACTCTTGTCTGCAATTCCTAAACTTCTTGAGTCAATTCTGATCGATGAAATCTCTAATACCTATAAGCGATACATCAATCCTGAACAGCATGGATTTTATCAGAGACGTTCCACTGTAATGAACCTTGCAATTTATCAGAATTTCCTAGTCAAATCCGTTGAACAAGGACATCAGATTGACGCAATTTACACCGATTTGTCTAGAGCCTTTGACAGCATTCATCTACTGCTATTCAAGAAGCTGTCTGAAATCGGTATCTCGGGAAATTATTTAAATTGGATCAAATCTTACCTCAACGAAAGAGACAGCGCGTGGAGGTGTGCTGTTCCCTATCCAGCGAAGTAATGGCTGCTTCTGGTATCCCTCAGGGATCACACATAGGACCGGTTTTATTTCTTCTGTTCATCAACGACTTTACCTCCTGCTTTTCCCCTCAAGTCCTGTTATACACTGATGATCTGAAATTTTACAACATTGTTAACTCAGATCATAACCACTTACAAACTGATCTGGATTGTTTTGTCGACTGGTGTTTTCCAAATCATCTAAAGATCAACGTCTCCAATGCAAATCTATCAGCTTCTTCAAGTGCGATCACCCAATTGTTAATTCATATTAAATACTGGGTCAACCCGTCGAATTCGTCGAATCTATCAATGACTTGGAAGTAATTTTCACAAAAGATTTGTAATTCAACGCTCATATTGACAGCGTCACGATCAAGGCTCTAAGAATGCTGGGTTTTATTAAGCGAAACTCGAGACATATTAATGACACTAGAGCTCTGACTTGCTTATACAACTCGCTTGTTCGCAGCATTTTAGAATACTGTTCACTTATATGGACTCCCAGCTATGTCACTCTCAAAAGCAGACTCGAAAAAGTACAAAATATATTCATGAAATATCTACTATATCAGCACCACTTTTCATCACACGGCTTAGCTTATGAAACGAGACTGATGTTGTGTGGACTCAAAAGTCTGGAGAGCAGAAGTAGAGAAGCTATGTTTTTGTTCGTGTTTAAAATATTTAATAATATAATTGACTGTAACATATTGCTGAGCGAGATTAATTTTAGGGTCCCATCAAGGCATACTAGGCTGCAACGGCTGTTCCAAGAAAGCTATCATCGCACCAACTACGGCCAGTCCGCCTTCGTAAACAGATTAGTGGTTAACTATAACCGATTTTATATGGACTGTGACATTTTCAAGGACTCACAGCGAAGGATTAAAACGTTTATAATTTTTAAATGAGTTACTTTGTTGTACATTCTCCTTTTTTTTCTTTTTGAATTTTGTATGAGTGTTTGTTTTTTCTTTTTGTCTTTTATTTTTGTTCTGAGTCATTTGCCATACCATTTAGAATATGTCATTCTGTAGTGTGTGTAATTAGATAAATAAATAAATAAATATCTGATCTATTTACACTGAGGCAAGTAAAGTAAGAGTATTTCACTGGAACGTATGCACGAAAAGGCAAGTGAGACTGGTATTCAATAAAATGTCACTGGCCTTCTTTTATCAAATCTTCGAGGGTCTTGAGTGCGGGAGAAGCTGCGACGGATAAAAGCTAATAAACTAATAAAATGTTCAAAAACGGATAATGTGAAAAGAATTTCTCTCGCCTTTTCTAATTTTAAAATCTCTGTCCAACGGAAGTAAACAAAATCTTAATTAAAAAAGTTTTTACTTTTTCTTTTTATATTCGTGTCAAAGTATGTTTTTTTTTTATTATTTTTCATCATAATATTTCGAGGTTTTCCTTTGGGCTAAAATTTTCATAAAATAACAGAAATTTTATGACTATGCTATAAAAGAAAATAAAATTGAAGTTCTTATGGTTACTTGCTACAATAAAAGCTTCTTTAATTTGGCTGACTCTGTTTTGTAGAATTTGATTCGTCAGTTTTTTTACTTTGAATTTTATGGTTATCAACAGGGTGTTACGTTTTCTTTAAAGTTCCATATTTTAATGGTTTCAAATGCATCCAGTTATGGATAAATTACTGAATCAACTTGACGATTTACTACGTGGAGTAATGATAACCACCTAGTTGGCAAGACTGAGGAGACTAGTATAAGCTACCTTAAACCAAACCATGAGGAAACGAAAACCAAACATGCACGCTCCCACTTTAAATGGAACAATACTGAGTTTTTTCAAACCAGAAACTGACGTAAAATAGCTACAATGAAAAGATTCTCCAAATGTCAAGAGCGGCAAACTACACATGCTGGAGAATCTTTGGAAATCCTGAAGTATGAGACCGAAAATGATGTTATGGTAATACGAAACAAGCTTTAAACCCATGTGTCCTTAATAAGATGACCAAAGACATAGTAAACAACAAAGAATACTGCAAAAAATACAGAAGTAAGTGTAAAAGTCACTGGGGCTATGCCATCATGCCCCACAGTAGCAATAGAGGCAATCCTGAACCTCTTTCGATTGAACATTGTTATAATGAGAGCGGCGGCAATAAATACACTTAAGCTGTTGTTGTTTATTGATGAATTCAACACAAAAGAGGAGCATGCAATTCAAATATGTGTTGACGAGTACTTAAATTGAAATACTAAGAATTAAAATATACATATTGTTAAAAAGTTAATTGGTAAGGAACTTTGATGTCGGTGAAAAGACACAAGGAAATTAAAGAAAATGAGAAAGGGGTCCGCAGCCTATCTATGAACTACCAAAAAGTCACATAAAAGACCTGATTTTAGATACGATTTATTTACATTTACTAATTTAGATCAGAATCTTATCACCGAAAATGTAGAGCATTTGAATTTGTACGGTGTTACGGTTCATCGGCATCCTTGCTGTGTGATCAACTACAGCGTCTCCGTTAGACGATCAAAATTCTTAGATTTTAGAAGCTTGAAGTCTTTCAAAATTGATCTTTTTCATTCAGATTTGACCACCATCAATTGGGGTGAAATTTACGAAATTCAATTCTTGGATGAAAAGGTATATTTGCTTACGGAAAAAATATTACTATTATTCGACCATCATACAAAGAAAGGGACATCTTGGTTCACATACGTTCTAAATATTATGAAAACAAGAACGTAACAAATTAACTAACAAAGGCTGTTCAAGGTTGGGAGGCTTATAAAGAAATAAGTAATTTATTTACTAGAGCTTTTCGCGAAGACAAGAGAGCGTACCAGGATTATGTTGCAAAGAATACTAAAGAAAAGATTTATGGCACGTTCTAAACAACTTAAATATTTACAAGAAAAATAACAATAGCATTATACACCTAGTTATTTGAACAAGCCAAATTACATTAACAATTTTTTATAGACTCGGTAAAGAGTAATGACGAACTACATGTTCCTCGAAGCCTGTAGCTAATGCTGTTGTTTTCAATGCCACATGTTGGCTAAAACGAAATTCATCGTGTACCGACGATTTATCTGCCGAAATGATTAAGCTGTGTTTTCCGGTTATTGTGCCATTTTTGGTTCATATTTTTAATGTATATCTCTCTAGTTCTGTGTTTCCAGCGCGTTGGAAAATTGCTACGGTTGTGCCTCTGCCAAAAATAAATAACCTAAGGGACGTTTCGGATTTAAGACCTATTTGTTTATTATCAGTATTATCCAAGATACTTGAAAAAATTCTACGGCTAAATAGTTACGTATTTTGATCAAAATAACTTCTCTCTCAATCTGGATTTCGCAGAGGTTATAATAAGGCAAGTGTTGCTGTGAACGGTTTTGGATGATCTTATCGAGGTTTCAGATAGAGGTGAGACTTCTGCCCTAGTGCTTTTTGACTACAGTAAGGAATTTGACACAGATGATATGGTATTTTCGAGTTTGAGATTATCAAGAATTATCTGGCATGCAGATCTCAGGTAATGCTCTTGGAACGTAATCATTCCAGTGCTGTAAGTAGAGGTATATCACGGGACTCAATTCTGAGGACTCTGCTCTTTATAATCTATATAATTTATATTGTTACGTTGTACTAAAGTTACTGCAACTTTGCCTACCATAGGAACAGATTACAATGAATTCAAAACTCTTGTATTAGCTTCATTTAAATTAATACAGAGTACGTAATTAAGTTAATTCATTCATATCATTAGGAGTAACACGTTAAAACAATATCGCGGTTATTAAAACTATTGTTAATGGGTTGTTAGCGGATCCATTGGCTTGCTAAAGTTTAATTTTTGCCCTACTTCCATGTGCATTACATATTGATGGATTATGCAAGTTAAGCCTTTTCACCCTTTTAATGGCTTTATAAAGTGGGTAGTTTTCCTGTTACTTGTCAGTTCACTTAGAAATTCATTAATAGCTTTATTTTTAATCCTTTAGTCTCTCGATTCAGTTGTTGAGTGGTGTTGTTCAATCTAGTTTTGTCTACTGAAACTCTAGATTCCTCGGCGACGTGAGTCAATTCAAAATAATATTGACGACTGGACCCTATATTAAAGTGAGCGTGAAAACTTGTATTTCCAAAAACGTAACACTTTTTTGCGGAACTAATTGTAGATGTCTAGCCAAGGTGTCTACAATATATCACAGCGGCGGCGTTAGGCGTTAGGCGTCTCGCCTGAGGGGGCCTTGCAAAAAAGTTTTATAAGTTATTAATAGCCAGATCCACTAAGAAGATTTAAGATTTAAACCCGATTTAGTTGCTATGAAATTGAAATCTTCTAGTCGGCCAGTTTTGTGTTGCTTATGATATTGTCGTAATTTGAATTACATATGTCAACAAATAAACAAATATATAGGGCACTCTGCTATGAATTTTTAAAATTAAATACGATAGTGAATTCGGCTGTAAAAGTTTAGTTATTCGTATTTATTTCTGTACGCGTGAGTAATATTTATCGAGAATCATCTGGCAACACTGTGAAAGTTAGGCGATTTCGGTTGCGACACTCGGAAAATCGAGTGGTTAATTCTTTCTATTTCATTCATCTGTCACAAAACTCGCAAACTCGCATGCGCAGAAGTTTCTTTTCACAGGTGACAACGTACTATTAGTTATCTTGACGTTTTTATTTCTAGTACAAGGTAAGCCAAAAGTTCCAAGGTGATTTTTTTTTTAAAAAGATTTTATTATGTAACGGGTTTCGCACAAACTTAGTACACTAAATGGAGTATGTTCTTTATTAATGATGAAAGACAATATCTGTCAAATGCCTTCCGTTTTCAGTCATACACATTCTGGCTCTTTCTCTGGTATGTTCCATGACAGAAATTAAAATGTCTTGCTGTGAGAGCTTTATTTCCGCTCGAATGTTGTTCTTTAGCTGGTCATGATCTAGGTTTATTGACGTAACCTCCCCACAGAAAAAAGTCAGTGTGTGTCAAGTCAGGCGAACGTGGGGGATATGAAATATCCGACCGTCTTGAAATTATTCGTTCACCAAACAATTCCGTTAGAAGGTGCATTATTGGCCTGGTGGTATGAGACGAAGCTTCATATTGCTGAAACCACATCTCTGATCTATTTTCTAATGCTGAACGAACAACATTTTCCGGTATGATCTTATAGCGTTCACTATTTACGGTCAAAGGAGTTCCGTCTTCTGTTTCGAGAAATAGAGACCGATGGTGCCCTGAGCTGTCACTCCACACCAAACGGACATTTTAAAGGATGCAAATATCAAAAAACCAAATTTGCAATTTGTTACATATCAAAGTCACGTCGCTTTTTACTTTAAAAAATACTTTTAATTTAAGAGAATAATTTTATTCGTTTCACTTTAAAGTAAAAATTTAACTTTGGAGTATAAACTCAACCTTGTCCTTACGTTCCAGAGAATTAATTAATTAATATTTTATACGTAAATATATATACTTAAATAAACTGTTATCTTGAAAACTGACTTATAAAAATATTCAATGTTGGTTTAAGGCGGATAATAAACCACAATTTCATATTATAGTGATAACAAATTTATTTGTAGGGTATCTTCCAAGGGCAATACACTTTACCGCAGTTAATTGATATGCTATGTACGTAAGCAAAGCGCCAACAGTAACATATTTTAAGTAGCTTTTCATGATAATTATTTGCAAATAAATACGTTTTAGACAGGTTTTTAAAAGTATTTTGAAGTACTATATCGAGGAAGTTTCTATATTTGCTTTTTAAATTATCGTTTCGGGGATATTTGAGAAAAATAATTCGTGAAGGCGCAATTAAAAACAAAGGAGATTTAAAAAATGTTAGTCTAGAAGAATAGTAAAATTTTAGTTCGTAATGGAGAGGATGGAGAATGAGCCGCAATGCTCGGGTGACTAGACCCTTATGGATTCTGATTTGATAGCTGAGCATTTCAATTTCTATTGCTGTTCGATTGATGATGATCTCATAAAGAGGATAACAAAAAGACAAACAATATCTTAATTCCTAGGTCTTTTTACTTTACCCCGAAATATTTGATGGAGTTAAAATCTGTATTTAAGAATATCAAAAATAAAAGTGCTTCTGGCTGTGATAATATTTTTATAAAAATATTTATAAATCTTCCTAATGCTGAACTGAAATAAGAAATTCATAATGGACGTTTTCCTGATATTTTGAAGCAGGCTATTGTGATATTTATCTGCAAGAGTGGGGACAAGGAGTTGCCATCTAATTATAGGCTTATTTCATTCTTACCTATATTAACGAAGATTGTTGAAAAATTACTTAAAAGAAATAATGATGTTTTTTAGATGGAAACAGTTGAATTTGTATCTCTTAGTTGGGCTTTCAGGCTTCAAGAATATTTATGACGCAATATTTCATATTCTTCAGGAGCTGCTGTAGTTTTATGTGATGTGATGAAGGTACTAGGCATTTCGGTGGCTGTACCTCAGGGCTTCATTTTAGATTATTTGCTTTTTTGGTTGGATGTGAATGACCTTCCAACTGTCATTAGGCATGGTAGATGTTCAGCTTTTGGCCGATGATAACACCATTTTTTGGCATAATTCGTCAGATCTTAATGATTTAATAAACATTGATTTGGCTCGTATGTCCTATATTTCAAAAACAAATGTTCTGAGTTTCAAGTGTAACTTGCTTGGGTGGTGTTTCTCTTGATGGTAGGGAAATCGAAAGCTTGACATACTGTAGAATCTTAAGGTTATATATTGTTAATAAACTTAAATTTACCAAATATATTGAACATGTTTCTGCCAAATGGCTATCTGCTTGCATTGCTCCTAGAATTATAACAAATGAGTTGGATGGTATTGTAGTCAGAAGCGCATATATGTAATATAATAACTCTCCTCCGGAATAAATATATAAATATATATATATATATATATATATATATATATATATATTTATATATTTATATATATATATATATATATATATATATATATATATATATATATATATATATATATATATATATATATATATATATATATACCGGTTTAAAATGCTTATTTTTGAAAAAAAAAGTACGATTTAAAAAAAAACAGCATTTTCCAAATTTCTCTAAAAAAATATTTTATAATAAATCTAAAACTACTGAATATACGTAAAAAATGGTTGAGAACAAAAGTTTAGGTTTTTTCTTCACAAAAATTATGTTTTTTTTTTTTATTTCTGTAGGATCAAAACAACCGAGATATCAACGTTAGAAGTGTAAATTTTATTGCGAGAATCATGTGACCCGAGCCCCGTAACCCATTAACTTTTAAAAATGAAAAAGCGGAGATGTGAATGATCTTATGGCGCTTGAAATTACCTTTAAAATGGTTTTTGGATAGTATAAAAAATAATGGAGTTATCGTAAAAAGCAATCGCATTTTTCCAGAGAAATTTTAGTAGCATAGATTTTATATCTGTAACTAGCATTCCCCGTCGCGGCTTCGTATTACGTATATTATATATATATATATATATATATATATATATATATATATATATATATATATATAAGTATGATTTACGTAGGTAAATGCTTACAAAATATATATAGTACTTTGAACACCTAGTCCGAAGCGTAGTGGGACTTACATAATAGAATAGATTAATATATGTGTGTCTGTATATTTGTATACACACACAGACAGACACATACATATGTCTTCTATAATACATTGTAATATGCCAGAATATGGTACCCAAGAAATTGAAGAACAAGCAGGTTTTAGAACTGGCCGATCGTGCGTAGATTATATATTTAGTTTAACCCAACTTAATGAAAAGAAGGTGGCAAGAAATAGAGAGGTTCATCTACTTTTTGTTGACCTCACAAAAGCATATGATACGGTGCCAATCCAAAAATTATGGAATGTGATGGAGAAGTCTCCAATCAACAATACAGTGATCCAAGCCATCAAACAGCTCTAGGACCAAGCATTCTCCAGAATTAAGATCAGCAATAACTTATCAGAAAGCTTTCATGTGACTAAAGGCCTTCGCCAGGGATGTTGTCTATCATCAACTCTCTTTAAAATCTACCTCAATGAAGTTTTAAAGAATTGGAGAAGATCATGCAGTGGAATGGGAATAGAATTAAATAATGACACCCATTTATATACGCTTCATTTTGCAGATGACCAAGTGATAGTGACCCAAGATAAAGAAGACCTCGAGACCTCGAATTTATGACGAGGAAACTATTTAAAGAATACGCAGAGTGGGGATTAACGGTCAACTGTAGTAAAACTAAATATATGTGTATCGGTGGAGAAGAAACAGATTTGGAAGTAGATGATAATATCATAGTAAAATCTTGTTCTGATTATACCTACCTTGGAACAAAGATCAGTCAAAGTGGACGAACTGAAGAAGAAATATTGGAGCGAATAACTAAAGGGAAAAAGCTATCGGTTGCCTAAACTCACTATTATGGTTAACAAACATCTCCAAGGAAAGAAAACATCTTTTATACAATGCAATATTTAAAAGCGTTGTATTGTATGGATGTGAAACATGGCAGATAAATAAAACTTTAGAACGTAAACTGCTGGCTCTTGAAATGGACTTTTGGCGAAGATCTGCCGGAAAATCAAGGATTGAACGAATAACCAACGAGAGAATGAGAGAGATTATGGGCGTAAAGAAAACTATTCTCGATGAAATCGAACAACGTCAGCTGGTATGGTATGGACATGTGGAGAGAATGGCTGACGAACGTCTACCAAAGCAAATCCTAAAATGGACACCAAATGAATCAATAAAAAGAGGAAGACCAAAAGTTACCTGGATAAAGGGCATTAACCGAGCCATGTCCGAAAGAAACTTACTTCCAGGGGATTGGGAAGACCGAAAACAATGGAGACTGGGAACCGGAAGGCGTAGAACGCTATGAAACCGGATATATATATATATATATATATATATATATATATATATATATATATATATATATATATATATATATATAATATGCCAATATACTTCCGAAATCGAAAGAATAAACACGTGGCACGCATCGATAGTATCATGTGGAACATGCAGCGGTGGCAATGGTCAGAATTAGCATTCCAATTGACCAAGAAAGAGAGATTGAGTGTAATCATAGCTTTGATGAAGAGTAGTTTTAAAATTCTCAAAAGTACGGTATAATAATTTTTATACATTATATAATGTATATATGTATATGTGCGGTCTAAACTAGAATATGCATCAGTTGTGTGGTCCCCAGGCTACAATACCCACGTCAATACTTTGGAGAGGGTCCAAAGAAGGTTTTTGAAATACCTCAAACTTAAGAGCTTTAGGGTTTATCCTACGCAAGGATTTTCACATGAACTATTGCTTCAGAAATTCAACTTTTCATCTTTAAAGGTACGGCGGGAATTTTTCTTACTAACAATTCTTTATAAGGTACTTAACAATTTTATTGACTGTCCTAATATTTTAGCTAGAATAAACTTAAGTATCCCTCATATAAATTGCCGCAATTTTAACGTATTTTATCTCAGAACTCCTAGAACTAACGTGCTCAAATTTTCGCCTCTATATTCCATGTGCGACACTTATAACAAGAGTAACAGCTTTGACATATTCAGCTCATCTCTAGGAACTGTCTGCCGGATTTTGGCATATTGACCTTGGCATTTCTGTCTTTTTTCTCTTTCTCATTCTTAATTGAATTATATGTTCACCTTTGTATATGAAAGTAGATAGCATAGCATTGAATTATACATTTAGTGTTAGAATTAATTATTTTAGTTAAATTTTTATTTGTATTTAAATTGATATATATTTTTGTCGTTTGATGCTAATTTAAAATTGTTCGTTTACGTATTATTTGTGTAATCACTGCCTTGTAGTAGGGCAGTTATTGTAAATAAATAAATAAATAAATAAATAATTGAGCGAAAAATAAATAAAAAATTTTAATACTATTTAGAAATAATGTTTTTCCTCTTTTATTCAATTAATAAATAATATTTTTGTGAGCCACAAATACAGTAGTAAAATGTTTCAAAATGTTAAATGATGTTTCATGAATTGATACATAAAAGGTTGAGAAGTTGAAATGAATAAACAAATATTTCGTAAGCAGTGAAAAAGATTTTAATCAATTGAAGCTGCCAAACATGCAAAAAAATTTTTTTTTATTAATTTCACGACAAGGGGTAGTTTCTAAGGGTTAAAATTTCATAACAGATAAATAATTTTTTTAGATTCAGTAAAAACAATTTTAATTTATAAATGCACAAGAAAAACGATTAAAGCTGCTAAAAAATATTGTTTTCATTGATTTAAGGATAAGGGGTGGTTTTTAAGGGTTGAAAATTCACAGTATATCAATAAATTATATCATAAGCAGTAAACAAATATTTTGTGCACTGTTAATGTGCGATTTTATTTAATATTTTAAAACCAATTTTTCCATGATTTTCGACTTAAGGGTTGAAAAATTGATGGAAATCATAAATCATGTTACAAAATGTTAAAGAATATTTATTCTTTCTTCTTCTGCTAATGCCTATCCGTTACCGGATGTTGGTGAGCATAATGGCTATACGGACTTTATCCACTGCTACACGAAATAAGCCCACAGTTGATGTATTAAACCATACTCGGAGATTCCTCAGCCATGAGATTCTTCGTCTTCCTACACTCCTTTTGCCTTGTATTTTTGCCTTGTAGTATAAGCTGCAAAAGCCAGTACCTTTTCTCATGATGTGGCCCAGGTACTCAAGTTTACGCTTCTTTACTTGATACAAGATTTCTTTTTCTTTTTTCATTCTATGAAGCACCTCTTCGTTGGTAATATGATCTACCCATGAAATCCTCAGAATGCGACGGTATAGCCAAAATTCAAAAGCTTCTAATTTTTTGCATGATGCTTCAGATAGCGTCCATGATTCAACGCCGTATAGGAGGGTCGAAAATACGTAGCATCTCAATATTCGCATTTTGGTGTGTAAGGATAGGTCTCTACTTTTGAATATTTTTGCCATTTTAAGGAATGTAGTGCGGGCCTTTTCAATACGGCATCTTATCTCAACCGAGTGGTCCCATTCTTCATTGATATTTGTTCCCAAGTAGATATATTTGTTAACTCTTTGGATGGGTCTGTTATGTATCAGTAGTTGGCCGTGTATGCGTTTATTTTTAGAAATAATCATGAATTTGGTCTTTTTTGTATTCATCTGCAGTCCGTATCTTTCACTTACTTCTACCACTCTGTCCATCAATCTTTGGAGTCCTCTTAAATCATTTGAGATAATTACCGTATCGTCTGCGTATCTTATGTTATTAATACATTCGCCATTGATAATCACCCCGTCGGAGGTATTTTCCAGGGCTTCTCGAAATATGTATTCTGAATATATGTTGAATATCAATGGCGAAAGTACACATCCCTGTCGAACTCCTCTCTTTATCATAACTTCCTCGGATTCCTCACTTTCTATTCTGACTGAAGAGGTCTGGTTCCAATAAAGATTTGCTATAATTCTTAGGTCTTGTTTTTCTAATCCAGCTGATTCAAGAACTTCCATCATCTTATTATGCTGAACCTTATCAAATGCTTTTTGATAATCAATAAAGCACGCGAAAATATCGTGATTAACATCCCACGCTCTTTGGAACAAGACTTGGAGACTAAAAAGTGCCTCCCTAGTACCTAAGGCATTTCTAAACCCAAACTGGGTACAACTAATCTGTTCTTCGCAAATCCTATATATTGTTTGATGAATTAATTTCAAGAAAAGTTTAAGAGAGTGACTCATAAGGCTAATCGTACGAAAGTCTTCACAGTCTTTTGCACTTGATTTTTTAGGTAGCGTTATAAATGTACTTTTGAGCCATATTTCAGGTGTAATTCCAGTGGAGTATATTTCATTAAATATATCTGTAAGCCATCTGATATCTTCTTCATTTAATAGTTTTAAGAATTCATTCCGGATATTATCTGGCCCTGGTGCTTTCCCATTCTTCAACCCCACTATGGTTCGAGTAACCTCATCAACGGTTTATTCTACTTAACTAAATAAGATTTCCACCGATAGAATGTTTAAATTTGCATTTTTTTAAATTTCTTGCAGAAGGGGTGGATTTCACCCCTAAAATGCAAAAAGCGCAAATCGAGCACATATCACTTTTGAAGTTAAGAGTAAAATAAGCTTGATCCTAAATTTTCATGAAAACCAATGGAGATTCAAAGAATTCTAAAGTAATAACCTCTTTTTACCTTTAGTGACTGTACTATAAGGGCCACTAAAGAAAATTAGGTTTTAGCTTTGGTAACAAAAAATACTTAATTTGTGTAACCTATTTGCACGAATAAAAAAAATTTGTCAACTATACTTTTTAAGAGTGTAAGTAATTTCTCTTTTTGTTCATTGTCAGTGAATTATTGATTTGAAATATATATATTTTTAATTTTTGGACAATTTTTATTGCTAGATTATGCTATGACTGTGTGTGGCATAACCTCACTCAAGAAATTGAAGGATTTTGTATTTCAGTGTATATTTGAAATTATTACAATCGGCCAAGCGCTTTCGGTCTCTCTATCGGACCATCCTCAGGGCTCAGACTCTAGAAACAAGAGAATATGGTTAGCAAATAAGTTTACTCAGTACTCACTTGTCAAAGGGCACACCTCAACCCTGCCAGTTTGAGAAAAGTCGCGAGCGTAGCCTCCACACAGAACAAGATGTATACAATTAAAAAAACCTCCAGAAACATTTAAAATCAAAACTAAAACTAGAACATACAATACACTGTGCACACTGACATTAAAACAATAAAACTTTTTCAATAACAACCCAAAAGGGTGAGGTTATGCCACACACAGTCATAGCATAATACAGCAATAAAACTTTCCAAAAATTAAAACTACATACAAGTATGTGAAAGCCTGAGTAGGGATTTTCTGTATGAGTTTTCATTTTTGAATTTCCTGTCAATTGTATTTAAAATCAATAATTCATTGACAATGAGCAAAAAGAGCAAAAAAGGGGAAAAAAGGGCAGAAAGAAAGGGTATTAAAAGTTTATTAATCTATAGCGTTACTGTTATCGGCCATTCTGTGCTCTATTTCGAACACTTGGGTTCAGTGGCGTGAAATAATTTCCATTTTTGTAAAAAAGCAACAAATTACACGAACATAGGCGTGTATTACTTATAACTTCACTCTTTTGAGTTGTTATTGCAAATGTTTTATTGTTTTAATAATTTTAATTTGTGCAGTGTTCTGAATGTTTTAGTTTTAATTTTAATTTGGGACAAATTTTTTAAAAAAATTTTAAAAAATAATTTTTTATTTGTACATGACTGGTTCTGTGTGGAGGCTGCGCTGGCGTTGTGGGGGACTGTTCTCAGACTGGCAGGGTTAAGGTGTGCCCTTTGACGAGTGAGTGTGGTTGGTGAGTACTGAGTAAGCTTATTTGCTGACCATATTCTCTTGTTTCTAGGGTCTGAGCCCTGAGGATGGTCTAAGTTAGACCGAAAGCGCTTGGCCGAGAGTAATAAAATATACACTGAAATAAAAAATCCGTCTATTTCTTGATTTTTTCGGTCTACAACCTGTTAATAACTTATAAGTTATTTAAGACTTGATTCCCCAGAGAAAAGTCCTAGTCGCGCCACTGCTATATAATTCAACTACTCGCTTTGCAAATTAATTTGCTATTAATTTTGTGCAGAATCAGCCAAAACCTGCTACTACATTTATTAAGATTAATTATGTATTCCAAATAAAAATCTAATCGCCGCTATAGATTGGTTTTTTGGTCAATTTGCTGTGACTAATTGCTCACGGCACCAATATTTTAGGAGATATGTGTTTCGAGATCAAGGTGACGCTTCTCTCTCATTGTATGTAAATGAAGACAGGATATGCGATTGTAAGAGTTCCAATAAAAAAGTGAAAAGTCATATTGTACGAAAATATGCCGCGCTGTCTATCAGCGCTGAACCAAAACGAATTTGGGCGAGATGATATCGGTGAAATTTGTAACAAACTGTCTTGTTTTCTATGCTAACAGTATTTATTACCTTCACCATGTAGATAGTAAGCTTAATGTTAGACATCTTAGACCTAAAAAAAGAATATTTTTTAAAAATGCTATCCATATGTAATAAAAATATTCCAAAAAGAAAAGGTTTAACAAAAAAAAAATAGCCTATTTACAATCGGAATGAGCTAAAACTGTTTTAATTTATTATATATTTTCATATATTCCTTATTGGCTTATGTATGAAACAGGTAAGTGAGGTGTCGGTGTCCATTTCCTTATATATCAGCCATCTTTCTCAGGAACTACACGTGCATGAGTTCGAATAAAAAAAATGTTTTTATCTTTAGAAAGAAGTAAAAATGAATTTAAGTAGAGTGTCACTTGAAAGCTGACGTCTTAAACATTCAAAAATTGTTTTTTTGTTTAATTTATAATTTTAAAGTTGTTGATTTATAAATAAAAATTATTGTCTAAAAAGTTCCCGAAATCCTAGAAAATAAACCTAAAACTCTACAAACTTTAAACACAAACTAACATTATGAAATGTATAACGCTCTAAAGTTCGTTGCATTAAACTTCTTGGAGGTGGGAAAAGCAACAATAAACTCGTAATCATTCTGTTTTTTTTTTTCAGGAATGTTACGTGGAACCTCCATAGCTTCACCTTGAAGTGCCTGAACAACTGCACGTGCCTTCTACAATGTCCCCAATTATTGCCGGTGGCGGCGGCTTCGAATTGACGGACATAGGTAAGCCAAGGTATTTTGCCCTCGCAGGTAGGTGGCTTCATCACACTAGTCACAGGAACACCATCTACCTTAATTATACCTGTACCGACTACCTTCTTGATATGCAGATGTAATTGTTGCATCGGTTTCTGGATTCCCGTCACCTCATGTTGTACTTTTCCATGTACGTGTTCTCTAATTTTGTTAATCTTCTATTGCATTTCTTGTTCTATGCGCTTCATATCCTCTTGACTGCTCTTAAGTTCCTGTTGCTTTACTTGTTCGATACCTTTCCTATAGCCTTGTTTTTTTTTAATATCTTCTTTCAATTCTTGTTCCATGTCTTCTTGACTTGTCTGAAGTTCCTGTCTCATGTACTCCAAGCTTGTTTTTAGTTCCTGTTTTATAACATCTTGGTTATCTTTAATTTTTGTTTCATCTCTTCTTGGTTTGTCTTTAATTGCAATTTCATATCGTCTGGGCTTCTTTTCAGTGTCATTAATTCTTGTCTCATATTATTTTGGCTTGTCTTTAATTCTTGTTTCATTTATTCTTGGCTTGTCTATAAATCTTGTTTCATATCATCTTGGCTTGTCTTTAATGTCAGCAATTCTTATTTCGTATTGTTTTGATTTTTCGTTATATCTTCTTTCAGTTTTTGTTTCGTCCCCTTTTAGCTTTTCTTCATATCTTCTTGGCTTTTCCCCATATCTTCTTGGCTTGTTTTCATGTCTTATATCATAATTATCTGGTTTAAACTAGTTTGAAGTTGTTCTTCAATTTTTGCTTCCTGTTTTCTAGTTTCAACTGGAATACAATTTCATTTCACTTTTTCTTTTCTTTCTCTCTAATTTTCTAACTTGAATTAACCTCTTTAGGATTTGATTCCACCTCTGACACCAATTTGTTCCAGACGGCCGATTTTTGAACTCACTCTCATGTTCCAAAAGCTCTTTATTGTCAAGTTCAATTCGAACACTGTTACTTCGTCAATGTCTCAAACTAAACTGTCCACGAATGCCGATCTGGACCCTTTATATACCCTTTTTCCGGATACCAGAAGGTTATGGATCTTTCTAGAAGGATTTTCATACTACATGATGTAACGAAAATAAGAAGGAGTAATTTGGCAAATTCTAGACCTTCTGTCTTAGGTGTTCCATGTTGAAAATAAGGATCTAGAATTTTCTAAAAAGTTTCAGACCTTCTTTCATAGACGTCTTCTGAGCAAATCAACAAAGATAAAATTAATTAAATAAATTATGAAACAAACTGTAAACAAAAACTAATACTATGAAATGTATAACGCTTTAAAGTTCGTTACAATATTTTTAATTTTGGGTCGAGAAATTTTGAAAAAAAAAACAATTCTTAGACCATAAATATTACAATAACTTTTTTCCTAGTGAACTTAAATTATTTTTATTGTTCTCATTAGATTTAAATGCATCATTTTCGGTCTCTAGAAAAAAATCTATTCTACGACGAAAAACAATTTTGTTTTCAAAAATTCGAAACGTCGTGGCTAACGAATATTAAGGGATTAAACTTAGGAAAGATATTCTTGAATTCTTCTATTTCACGTGGGAATTTTTTTGTTGAATTAGAAACATTTCCTAATAATCGACAAGGCATACGAAAATGTCTATATATTGGTCTCGACACTTTTGGAGAAATATATTTGGAACAAATAGAGCTTCTCTAGTATCAAAGGCATTTCTAAACCAAAACTGGATCGCATCTAAGTGGCTTTCGCATTTATTCCTTATTCTACAGTGAATAATACTCCGGAAAACCTTTAACTCATGAGACTTATTAACCTGTATTCGTTACATCTTTTAGCACGTTGTTTTTTTTTTGTTCTGTTATAAAAACCTATTTCAGCCATTCTTACGGTATTTCTCCAATGTTGTACACAGGATTAAAAAAATTAACCAGTATATCGATATTGGCTTCGTGAATCAATTGCAGGAGTTCCACTGGAATGTCGTCTGGGCTGGTTTTTCTGGATTTTTCAAGTCTTATGTCATGAAGAACCTCTGACTTCAGAATTTCTGGTCTTTCAGCTTCATGTACATCATCTGATACGTTTAATCTTCGGTCTTCTAATAATTCAGTTATGTAGGAACTCCAGGCATTAAGAATTTCTTGTTTATCAATGAGAGGTTTGCCTGTTGTGTCTACTAGTATATTAGCGTTCCTCCTGTTAAAAAATCCATGAACTTTCTTATACATGTTGAAAGTATTATGCTTTCTCTCCAGTTCCTTCATTTATCTACATCTGTCTCCCATCCAATTTTCCTTATCCGCACAAATCTTTTATTTGACCTCATTTTGCTTCTTTTTACACTCCTCTATGTTATTCTTATACTTTCTCCTTTCCTCCATGAGATCTAATATTTCTTCAGTCATCCATCGTTGTTTATAATGTTTGGTGTTATTTATAACATGTTTCTCCTTTACCTTCGCTTATGGAGCTTATACCATGAGTGTGTTATTACCCTGTCGTTATCCTGGCAAAAATCAGTCTGTCGCCAGGTTCATTGCTTTCATCTAAACCATGTTCTCCTACCAAGTCAGATCTACGAGCTTTACCAATTTTTGCATTAAAGTCACGTAAAATGTATGTGATTTCGTTGGGCTTTAGGCTATTTACAATGTTATTTAGCTATTGGTAAAATACTTCAGAGTCATGGTGGGTTTTTTCTGCTGTAGGGGTGTAATTCTGCAATAAGTTAATATTAAATGGGTGGGCGTTTAATTGTTGAATTCCTCATTAAACTGGATAAAAATGATTGATCACTTGGAGGACAACATTTGCCGCGTTGGACCTCCAGATTAGACTACGTCCGAGCCAGCCGTGGCGGTCATATGCCAGAAGTCATATTTAAATTATAATGCCAGAAGGTTATCTTTCGAATAAAGTAAATTTCATGTCAATTTAAAAAATTCGTCTTTGTTTTATTCCATTTAAAAGTTCTATACCTCTATAAAAAAACACCCTTTATTAAAGATTCTTCTTTAGATTACCATAAAGATACAACTGTCGACCTTTTTGAAGACTTGTTCCTCCGAATAGTGTGATAATTATGGACAACCCTAGTTACCACACTTGCCAACTAAAGAAAGTATATAATATAAATAAACCTACAAGTTTGCAAAGTTTCTCGAGCATTTATAAACAAATTGCAATTATTGCTAAACTAATGAGCAATTTGAAAAGACGTATATTCTGAAATTTTCGTTAAATTTTCCATACTTTAAAACATAGAATTTTTTATTAAAACAAGCGATTTTTTAAATTTTAATGCGATTTTCCAGTCCTTCGGAACAATCACACACTTTGAAATAATCCATTCTTATGTAAAATTACATTAAGAATAATAAATAATACGTAAATTTTTTTATCTGCTATATAATTTTCTGAACTAACCTGCTTTTTCGAGAAAGAGCTTAATTTTGACAAATAAGTTGTTTAAGAAAAAGTTTAGTTTAACTTTTTCGCAAATACGAAACAGATATTCTTATCTTACATAATATTTATGAAATATTCTAATAAAACACCAGTGTCCCTCCCATTTTTCATGTTTTCGAAGATTTCAAATTAAGCTACCTATTTGTAAATTTTTCGTCGACTTTCACACACGTGTTTTTGATCTCATATGGAGATGAGATCGACACACTTTTAATATAATCGCGATAGCGATTTCAAGATCGAGATGCGTAAAAAATACTTTGATAGAGACGAGACGATGTTCACAAGTTTTCTCAGTCGCAAATCACTAATAAATGGATGAAAATAATTAAAAACTAAAAATTTTATATTTAAGAGATATTTACTGTGCACAATAAAAATAAAGAAGTAGCTGTTAACGCATTTTTTTGAAGTCGGCACACAACATTGGAAGTTGTTTTGCTTCCGTTCGTTATCTTTTAGTAAATATTTGAAGTCAATTCGTTTTATAATAGTTTTTTTTTATGTTGATTCACTAACAAAAAATCCTTAGTGAGATGATTAAAAAGGAACAAGTGTACTTAAAGTATTCGCAATATTTATGTTTTCAATTCCAAAACGCGTTACATTCACGCTGCGTTGTGTTACACAGAATCTTAAATAACTTTACTTAAACTAAGTAAAACAAATTAAATTTAAATATAGTGGCCATGACTTTGAAACAGTACAGAGAAAGTAATTTTAAAATGCTTAAACGTGGGTCAAATTTATAAATAGGAACATGTGGGTATAAATTTTGATGGAATGTTTTTACTGTGCTTTATTATTTTTCCTTTTTAATATGCTTTTAGACAAATATAGTGAAATAGGTCTTAATACAATTTAAAAAGTGTTTTTTTATAGAGGTATAGAACTTTTAAATGGAATAAAACAAAGATGAATTTTTTAAATTGACATGAAATTTACTTTATTCGAAAGATAACCTTCTGGCATTATAATTTAAATATGACTTCTGGCATATGACCGCCACGGCTGGCTCGGACGTAGTCTAATCTGGAGCTCCAATTTTCGATGACTTTTCCCAACATTTGTGACCGTATATCGGCAATAACGCGGCGAATGTTGTCCTCCAAGTGATCAATCGTTTCGGGCTTATCGGCGTAGACTAGCGACTTCACATATCCCCACAGAGAATAGTCTAGCGGCGTTAAGTCTTCTTGAAGGCCAATTCACGGGTCTGAAACGTGAAACTATGCGGTTACCAAACGTTTCCTTCAATAAATCAATTGGAGCACGAGCTGTGTGACATGTTGCGCCGTCTTGTTGAAACCACAGCTCCTACACATCATGGTTGTTCAATTGATGAACGAAAAAGTCAGTAATCATGGCTCTATAGCGGTCACCATTGACTGTAATATTCTGACCAGCATCGTTTTTAAAGAAGTACGGACCAATGATTCCACCAGCCCATAAAGCACACAAAACAGTCAGTTTTTCTAGATGTAACGGTGTCTCAACATACACTTGAGGATTATCTTCACTTCAAATACGGCAGTTTTGTTTATGGACGTATCCATTCAAACAAAAGTGAGCTTCATCGCTAAACAAAATTCGCTTATGAAAATCGGGATCAACGGCAATCTTGTTTTGGGCCCATTCACCGAATCTACGCCTTGCTAGGTGATCGTGTGGCTTCAATTCTTGCACGAGTTGGATTTTGTAAGCACGCAAACCAAGATCATTTCGCAAAATCTTCCATAAAGTGAATGGACACACATCCAATTCCTGTGCACGATGGCGGATAGACTGATTCGGGTCTTCCTCTACGCTACGCTCTACAGCAGCAATGACTCCTTCTGTACGCACTGTACGACATCTCTGTGGATGCGTATTATCATTTAGAGTAAACGTGGTGCGAAAACGTTCCATAGTTAATCGAATTAATTGCTCTGATGGACGATTATGTTGACCGTAAAATGGACGTAGTGCGCGATACGTATTTCGAACAGAACCATGATTTTCAAAATAAATTTGTACAATTTGGAAGCGTCAGTCTATTCATGTTGAAATACCAAACCAAACTAAATATAAATCACATGACAGCTGACAAAATGGCCGCCAGTTAAAAAAGTGTTGCCGACTTAAAGTTTTATACCTCTATAAAAAAACACCCTTTATTTCTTGCAGAAAGTCACAAAGTATTTTGAATCCAACCAGCCTCTGATCCCGCATATCATATGGTAATTCTTTTCCCTGTATTGGATGGAGCTATTGTTTGATATCTACCAGATGAATCGCACCATTCTTTCAATGGCGTATCGTGTCTATCAAACTATGTTTCATCGAGGCATATGATGGATAGACGTTGTGATCGATACTCTTTTACAGCTCTAAGGTATTCATATTGCCACTGTCGTAGTCACTGCCTTTTGTCGATTTTAAGGTATTTAAAACCCATTTTTGATACAATTCTCCAAAGACTTGTTGCTAAACAGAAAATATTTTTATCATTTGCAATATATCGTACATTTAAATATCTTATAGTGATCATTAAATTTTCTTCGTCCATGAAGTAAATTTTTCTTCGAATCAAGTCCTTGTCATCTTTGTCAGATTTTTTAGAAACGCTCTGGTCACGACGTTTTTTTTCTCACATTAAAAGGCTTTAAAATAATGTCCTTTACGGTAGCAAGAGGTTTTTTGATCAAATCACATGTTTCTCTTAAAGCAACATAGTAGATATACTTTTTTTACTATTTCCTTGGTTAAACACTTTCTTTTACACGTTTTACTACCAGACGCAGTCGACACACCATAATTAACTTCTTCCCATGGACGAAATATATTTCGAAAAAGTAAAGAACACGAGAACTTCACCAGGCGAAAATAAATTGAACGATCTAAATTTAATCACTTTATATTTTGTTGTTCCGGTAGTTTAGGTTGGATGTTATAAGGATGATACCAAATTATTTAGAAGTTTTATCTATCTGAAAAAGAAAAATTATTTTTACAAGCTTAATCAAAAAAAGACCAAGCATTAGTTAAGGTTTAATAATCGAAATATATCAATATATGTGTTACAATAACCGTTGGATCCAGCCCTCACTGCAATATATCTCTCCGAACGAGCCCCAGGTATAAAACTATTCTCTCTTTGTCAACCTCTGTCCATCCACTCCTGGATGTAGGTCTCTCTCAATTGTTTCCATCTTTCTCTATTCTTCGCCAATCTCATCCACTGTTTGCCCGCCACCACCCTTATGTCATCTACCCATCTTTTTGAGGTCTTCCCGTGCTTCTTGTTGTCTCCCTCGGTCTCCATTCCAGGATTCTTCATGTCGATCTGTTGTCCTTATATCGGGGTATGTGACCAGCCCATCGCCACTTCATCTTGGCATCCTCCTTCACGATGTCTTTGACTTTCGTTCTGCGTCTTATCTCGGTGTTTCTAATCCTGTCTCTTAATGATATTCCAAGCATGTTTCTTTCCATCGCTCTTTGGACTGTTTCTAATTTTTTAGCGGACTTTTTGGTGAGGGACATGGTCTCTAATCCATACGTACACACCGGTAATATGCATGTGTCGTATACTTTTCTTTTTAGATTTATGGGAATTAAATTATTTTTCAGGATGTATGCAACTTTACCGAAAGCGGCCCATGTCAGCTGTGTTCTTCTTTTTATTTTAGCATCCTGGTTTGATTTCCCTAGTCTGATGTCATGACCCAAGTATACATAGTGTTCGACGTTTTCTATCCTCTGGTTCTGTATTGTTATGTTTGCCTGTTCGTGACTCATTATTTTTGTTTTGTTGTAGTTCATTTTAAGGCCCACAGATGCGGATACGTCATAAAATTATTAGCAAGCGTCAAAAAGTAAAAAGATAAAGATAGAAGTTGGAACATACTTCACTACAAGTTGATCTCCTATATTTCCTCCCAATACGTTCAGTGAAAATCGGTGCTGATGGTGCCGATCATTAATGACATGGAAGTTTTCATAAGAGTAGTGATGGGTGAATAATATGACTAATGAACTAATGATTTTGTTCATATTTTTCTAAAATTTGATTGCATATGTTTAGTCGCAATTGTTCATCACCCTCATAAAGGGCTTGCATTTTTTATATATGAGAAGGGCAAAAAGTTCCGCATGAAGAACTTCCTAAGCCACAAAATTGGCAATTCTCTCTTCTAAACCTATCTTCCTAGTACTGGTACCTAGATCAGCTTCTATCCTTTTAAGATTCCTTTCTTTCATTTCAGCACTTCTAACCAACCTTGGTCTTCCTTTAGCACCTAAATTATTTTTGCTTGGTCCGCCTTCGACGGACGTTGGTAAAAGTGGGGGCATAGAGATATTTCTTTCAGGATATGCTTCTAGATACAACTGCCCTGCTTTTCCTGCATTTCCATCTACTCTCCCATAGCAAAAATGTATGTCGCGATTTTTAATATTTCAATATTTATAAACCATTTTGTAAATAATTAAATACTATGTTAATTTATCGTCTAGAGCAGGCCCTCCAGTCATGTTTTCCTCAGGAATCTCAGGATGTTGGACGGCTTCAAGGTGGGTAGCTCCCCCTCTTCGATTTGGTGTGCTTCCAAGAACCTCATTCTAGGTTTTCTAGAGCACTGCACTCTGCAAGGATATTAATAGAGGTTTCGTCTTCCTCTGCATTCTTCTCTTTCTACCAGTCCGAGTTTCTTGAGGTGTCCCTTCAGGTGGCAATGCTCCGTCAGGATCTCTGTCAGGACTCAGAGCTGGTTTTTACTCAAGCTTATGCATTCTTTGAATCTCTTCTTGTCGTAGTTCCCCAGTCCCTTCCGTAGTTTTGAAGCCATCTGTATACCATATAATGGATTTCTGGATGAAAGAATGGGCTTTCATTTATGACCTCATCTCTCATCATAGTATAAATCGTCCTCCTTCCCAAATTCTCTAGAAATATATGTAGAGGTGTGAGGTTTAGAATTACTTCCACGGCGACCGTTGGGTAGGTTTTCATTTTATGCACAGGCTAGTCTCTGAACTTTCGAGAGGTGAGCTCTCCTTTTAGCCAGACTGGTTCTTTTGCTTCAAATCACTACTCCATATGTGATAATGGATCTCACTATTGCTGTGTACATCCACTCCAGGCTTTTTGAGTTTGTACCCCATCTTCCTCCTGCAAAGTTTCTACAGATCATCATGGCTGTTGTAGCCTTGTTGATTACTTCTTTTTCATGCTCATTGCAGAGGAGTCAGGGTCAGTTCCAGATATTTGACCTCTGACTTCCACTCAGTAATATTCCCATCCATTTTGATGGTCTTCAGAATGAGGTTTATTTTCCTTATGAAGCCTACTAGGATGATTTTGGTGGGGCTAATTTCATAAATTTCATGTTTACTAAAATGCACAGAAGATTTAACTTATTAAATATATCATTCAAAAAAAACTTTTCTTGAATATCTGTCACATTTAAACAAATTTGAGGTGTGGTAATTTAATTCTAGGCCTCCATTCGAAAAACTGATTTTACTGGTAATAAAAGCATGGGGTGGTTTAACGATTCGAATAAAAAGTACCTTTTTTTATTAGGTATTCTTTTATCCAATAATTATTAGGTAAAGTGACCTCTGGTGGCACAGTAGAGAAATATTTTTTAACAGATTAATAGAAATCATTAAGAGTAATCTTTGTGCCAAATATCAACTTGATGAATTAAAAACTAACTGCAAGTTATTAAAAACAAGAAAAAAATCATTTTTGACAAGTGGTAACTCAGAAGAAGTATTAAGTTTTCAATTTTTTGTTATATGATATACTGTATTTATTGTATCATGTATCCTGATATATTATGAATTATCTGAACACCCTGTATATATAAAAAATATAAATCATACCTAATATTCGAGAACTAGGAATTTATGCTTCCTTATTTGTTTATAGGAAAACGTGACCACTATGGAATTATTTATTCTTTGTTTATATTTAATGTTGATTTATCTGTAAAAGCATCCTGTTGTAGTTTATGTAACCAATAACACACAAATAGCGAAAGTAGACCAATTATATTAATGAATCACAAATTACAAGATCCCATAACAAAAAAAAACGCATTATAGTTTCAAATTTCTGTGACCTACTCTAAATTGGACAACGCACGACGAAAATAAATTTCTCGTATTTGGTTGCTTCATGGTTTGCCTTAAAAAGAAGAAACAAAACTTTCTTCCTTGTCGATCTTCACACTCTCTTTTATGTGTACATGGATCATGGATCTCTTTATTTAGATTAAGCAAATTAAGATTTTATTTATTTATTTTCTTTCCAGTCAATTATCTATGTGATTTACTGAAACTCTTTTATGTTTTCTACAACTGTGCGCGACGTGTCACCAGGTTTCTTCTGTAATGACATTATTTTTTTGTTAAAATTTAAATCAATGTTGCTAATATCTTTCTAAGAAAGTTAATTTTCTGCACTAGTTTAAAAATTAGTATTATACTTGCTTTGAAAAGTGTTCAAAATATTTTGCAATCATAAATAGTATGAACAAAAAAAGTGGTACTTGTAATGTTTTTTTTTTAAATCCCCTTGACAATCTTCGTATATCACATGGTTAAAAAAAATAATAAATGTCAGTTCATTGGTACATCTTTTAAGTACCTTAACTGATACTGTCTTAAAATCATAAAATTTTTGTTTTGATGGATGATTTAAGACAAAC
Source organism: Diaprepes abbreviatus (assembly GCA_034092305.1). NCBI lineage: Eukaryota > Metazoa > Arthropoda > Insecta > Coleoptera > Curculionidae > Diaprepes > Diaprepes abbreviatus. The sequence continues at coordinate 10,051 of JASJET010000268.1, read as the reverse complement.
ATCGTCGGCTCGTGTCGCATAATAACATGTTCATTGAATAATGAACACTAATGGGTCTTTCAACAAGAACTGGAATTTTAAATTAATTAAAAAACCTTATTTTAATGAGGTTCTTAGAAATTTTAATTGATATACAATATGCAGAGTAATAATTTATATTAAACGTGAAATAAAATGTTGGTTTTGTGGTAATAGCTGATCGCATAGATGAGGCTAAGGAACTATTAAATAAGCTCTATCTATAGAATTACGACCTATTAATATTGATATCTAGGCCCAAAAAATTTGAATTAGATGGGACAATCAAACTATCGCATTACACTAACCTATACTCTATTCAAGAACTAGAGAAAGTAATAAAACTGTTACCGAAACCTCCCACGTACCTGCTCCAGTGTCTCAGATAACTGAGGACTGCTGTAAATCTAATTATATTTAAATATTATGAGCTTTTATAAATGTACTGCAACAAAAAATTTCTGATAGTTCAATTTAGTTTCTGTCAGTGAGCAAAGTACACCTTACAGTGTGTCCTTAGTGATTTACCTTGTTTGCGTTTGTTTTTATATATTATTTGATATCAGTGTGATACCCAAAAGATATGGATTCCACATCTATATTTATTCCAAAATTGTTAAACCAGGGGCATTTTTTCCTTAACGAAAAACTTATTACGATAAATGTTTATGATGTCTTAAAATATCAATATCTAGATCATAATGTTAAAAGTTCTGTTGAGATGTGTTCCAACATTACAGGAGTTGGAAAATCTACTATGTACCGAATACTGAAGGAGAAAAAAACGACCGGAATTGTTAGTACTCCCAAGTCACCTTGGATCAGAGGCAGACGAAAAACCTCATTGGAAGAAAAGATGTAAACTGCAATAAAAGGACCGCCGACAAAATTCTAACTAAAATCAATGAAGATCGGGATTTACCTGAAATTAAAGGAACTAAGCTCTGGAAATTGCTCAGAAAACTTAATTTTTGCTGGGAAAAACCAGATAGGAAATCTGTTCATATAGATCGTCCGGGAAATGTCCGTTGGAAAAGAAAATATCTCTCTCAAGTAAAAGGTAGAGTTGCTGGAAATAACACAACTTACAAAATTAATAATTTAACTGAACTTTTGGAAGATTTTTTGAAATAAAGTTACTGCAGAAATTTGGAAAAATCCATATAATAAAAGAATAGAAGAAAATGTAGAAACTCGATCTCATGATCCGTGAGATAGAGGAACCAATTATACTTAATTGGGCGATGATAGCTTCACTGACTTGGATTACGAATTAGATACGTAATGTTTACCAGCGTAAATACAGTTTATTATTTAAATTTTTTTATTGTATGTTATTGTTTAAAATTGTTTATGTATTTTTTATTCTTATATATTTTTGTTTTAGTGTGTCTCACTCTTAAATATTAAATAAATTTAAGTCCAATTAGCCGTAATTCTTTTATTATTTTATTATTGTATTTGTATCTTTTTCTTAAGCGTGTATAATTAACACGTTTGTTTTATTTTTTGAGGGCTATCGAATTCCCATATAATAAAGGAAATTAAATTGGGATGTCAGTGTACTAAAAATAAAAATAAGTACATCTAATTTTAACTATAACATATAAAAATTAATTACATTTGATTCCCGTTTAAGTGTTTAATTGAAATTCTGCAGATGGTTTAAGAAATAAATACACTAAAACGTCGAATGTCCTAAAAGTGTTCTTAATTAATAATAAAATGACCCATAGCCCTAAAAATTTTAATATTATAGGTACGAATTTATTTTTCCATATATGTTTACCTTCTTGTATTTATGATAACGGGTATTTTATAAGTATTTAAATTATAACTTAAAATTTTTGAGATAATAGAGCTTCGTTTTAGTCTGAATGTGCCTAAAACGGTTTCTGTGCTAAAACTAAACATAATAAAAATACATTTGTGATTTGTTGAAAATAATATTATTATAATATCTTAGTTCTATTTTGAGCTTATGACCAAAATAATATTCTATACCATATATACGTAGTGATAAAATAAACCTCCTTTCGACGCCTATGATAATGATTTAAATCCTTTTTAACACTTCACACTTCCAAACATCTATTATTATCCAACTCAGATAGTCCATTATTATAGACCGGTATTTCTGATATATAATTTCTAACCCATTCCTATAAAAATATATGTGGATTTTGCCAAAGACTCCGGACTAAAGAACACAGGTAGTTTGCGAAGAAAAAAAGGGTAAAAAATGATTTATTACTCTCTCTAGTTCTTGAATAGACTATATGTGGTTTCTAACAAGCTGAGTTACGACGGTGTTAAATATCAGGGAGGTGGAGTATTCCTTTGTATAAATACAAAGTTTGTTACTGTGGAGTATTATATTTTTAATAAGACTATCTGTATAAAGGTGGATTTAAATTTTTTTTTCGTTATAGTTTTATTGTACAGATTGGGGAGGAAACAACAAGATGAAATAGTAGGAAAATACGGAGAGGATACTATACACAACATGGTAAAAGATTAATAGACTTATGTACCCAGAGCGAACTGAAAATAATAAATGGATACTTCACCACCCCCCCCCCCCCAATCGAAAATTAGTAGTCACCTGATTAGTCGAAAAGTAATACATATTATAATTAAGACAAATAAGTACACAGTGTCATCAGTTTGTTATCAGTTAAAAGGTAGAATTTTAAATGCGTTTAATTTTTATATTATGATTTTTTATTAGAAAATTAAAATTAAACTTTTTTCTTAATATTAAGATGTATTACTTTTAAACACAAACTACGTTTTCAAAAAAAGTTATTTTATGAGGTTACCTTATACAAATAAACTTGGCATCACATGTGACCAAATTTTAATAGCCCTATTTGGATTTTGTAGAAAAACACACGTTTAAATGGAGCTACTTTAAACAAATATGTCTGGAATGAAGCACTGTCAAAACTAAGAAGTTTTATGTAGGTTGCGTCGAGTCTTATTTTGCAACAGTGGTGCAATTTACAAAAATTGAGTAAAAAATCTAATTACCTTATACAGCTGAAATTTTGCATATAGAGTAAAAATTGTATTTAGGAAAACTTTTTCTTATAACTTTCTTCGATATTTTGAGTTATAACCCCACTTTTGTTTTTGCGAAAAAAATAAAATTAAACACATAATGCTAATCACGTAACTATTATTTTTTGGGTTAATATATATATATATATATATATTATATATATATATATATATATATATATATATATATATATAAAGGGTGTTTTTTATAGAGGTATAAAACTTTAAGTTGGCAACACTTTTTTAACTGGCCGCCATTTTGTCAGCTGTCAAGTGATTTATGTTTAGTTTGGTGTTTAGTTTGGTTTGGCATTTCAACACGAATAGACTGACGCCTGAACAACGCTTCCAAATTGTGCAAATTTATTTTGAAAATCATGGTTCTGTTCGAAATACGTATCCCGCACTATGTCCATTTTACGGTCAACATAATCGTCCATCAGAGCAATTAATTCGATTAACTATGGAACGTTCTTGCACCACGTTTACTCTAAATGATAATACGCGTTCACAGAGACGTCGTACATTGCGTACAGAAGAAGTCATTGCTGCTGTAGAGCGTAGCGTAGAGGAAGACCCGAATCAGTCTATCCGCCATCGTGCACAGAAATTGGATATATGTCCATTCACTTTATGGAAGATTTTGCGGAAAGATCTTGGTTTGCGTGCTTACAAAATCCAACTCGTGCAAGAATTGAAGCCACACGATCACCTAGCAAGGCGTAGATTCGGTGAATGGGCCCAAAACAAGATTGCCGTTGATCCCAATTTTTCGTAAGCGAATTTTGTTTAGCGATGAAGCTCACTTTTGTTTGAATGGATACGTCAATAAACAAAACTGCCGTATTTGGAGTGATGATAATCCTCAAGTGTATGTTGAGACACCGTTATATTCAGAAAAACTGACTGTTTGGTGTGCTTTATGGGCTGGTGGAATCATTGGTCCGTACTTCTTTAAAAACGATGCTGGTCAGAACGTTACAGTCAATGGTGACCGCTATAGAGGCATGATTGCTGACTTTTTCGTTCATCAATTGAACAACCATGATGTGCAAGAGCTGTGGTTTCAACAAGACGGCGCAACATGTCACACAGCTCGTGCCACAATTGATTTATATATATACCTCTATAAAAAACACCCTTTATATATATATATATATATATATATATATATATATATATATATATATATATATTGATATACCTATCAAAATGACAAACCTCACTTTTTCTGAAGTGAGTTAAAAATTGAATATGGCGAAAATACTCCCTTAAATAGATGGCTAAAATATTCAGAACAAAAATGTAATTATATATCTCAACCTCTAATTAAGCTCAATATTTAAAATTTCTTATTCGCAAATGCTCACAGACCACGCATAAGAAACTTCCTGTAGTCCTTGGGCTTTCCCATCAAAAAACTTCATTGTTTGCTCAAAAAATAAAAAATAGATGTTTATTATTGTGTCTAATTTGTCGCAAACTAAACAAAACAATGTCGATACGTCATCGTAACATCCAACTAAAAGAAAAAAGAATAAATAACTTAGTATTTACCATATGAATAAGTAATAATTATAATAAGACTTTAGAAATCTACGCTTTGTCAGAATTTCTGTAGAAGGTCACCAAACGCGACAAACTCGCTTGTTTTTCGAGCTTAAATGGAAAATATATTAATAAATTCAACGAAGATAAAATATAAATAGAGATTATAATATCCATTTTGACAACGCGCCTACACAAACTGTTATTATAAGTTTCAGGAGGATTTCCATTTGTGTTGGTGGAATCGATTTTTGTCTTGAGTCACATTTATTTAATAATGGAGTTTTGGCTTTCCCGAGAAAAGTGTTTTAAGTTATTTATTCCTTCATTAATGAGTAGAAATTTATTGTACGTTGATAACTGAAATCACATAATTAGTTTTAACATTTCAAGAGGAAATTCAATTTCGAAAGAATTACGAGGGTGAATCAGTGTCATCGCCTACTGCAACCTAACTAACAAAATAGTTCCTCCTGTTTTTTTATTTTAAATTTTGAAGTCAATTTTAAGTATTAAGTTGTTGTAAATTGGTCTGTGACCCTAGTTATTAATCTCTTTTGTAAATGTATATTGTCATACAATCATTTAACATCTTAGTGAATAACCTCAAATAAAGATGTAAGTTATTTAAAATTATTGGGCAAAATTATCTCACTAATTTCCCTTTTTTTGTAACTCTTGTCGTTTCCCTGAAGATGAAAACGATAATAAGGATTTTTGAAAGCTTGGATTAACTTTAAAGAGTACTTTTTCACTTGCTGCACACCCCAATATTAACTAGTTTATCCTAACTAGTCAGCAATGACTACCTCTCTCTCTCTCTCTCTCTCTCTCTATATATATATATATATATATATATATATATATATATATATATATATATATATATATATATATATATATATATATATATATATATACAGGGTGTCCAAGATAAGGATCCTAAGCATGGGGATCTCGGAAACAGTTGGAGATACGAGGTCGGTTAAATTAGAGAAAAGTTGCGCAATTTAGTGCTAAATTAAACGCAGTTAAAAAAATTTAAAAATTTCAAACACTTCCGGAGATTTCCGGAAAAAAACGAAATTGGCAAAATCGTTTTTAATTTTTGCAGGCTTTATTTAAAGAGATATCCGAAAATAAAAGGTAGATTCTCATTGCCACTTTTTATTTTTTATAATTTGGTCTAAACAAAATTTAAATCCGACGTTTCGTTTCTGAGATACCATCATGAACTTTCATTTTTTATATGGAACAAAAAAAAGTATCCCATGTATTTGATAGCATTTCTTATTACAAATTCAACGGTGTATCACACTTGCATATCAAGTGTGTAGTTCATTGGCTTTTATAAAACTGATATACCTTTCTCTCTCGCTCTCACGGAGCTCTTATGGAAAGTACTTGAACTACGTATTCGATATGCAAGGGTGATACACCGTTGAATTTGTAATAAAAAATGCTATCAAATACATGGAATACTTTTTTTTGTTCCATATAAAAAATGAAAGTTCATGATGGTATCTCAGAAATGAAACGTCGGATTTAAATTTTGTTTAGACCAAATTATAAAAAATAGAAAGTGGCAATGAGAATCTACCTTTTATTTTCTGATATCTCTTTAAATAAAGCCTGCAAAAATTAAAAACGATTTTGCCAAATTTCGTTTTTTTCCGGAAATCTCCGGAACTGTTTGAAATTTTTAAATTTTTTTAACTACGTTTAATTTAGCACTAAATTGCGCAACTTTTCTCTAATTTAACCGACCTCGTATCTCCAACTGTTTCCGAGATCCCCATGCTTAGGATCCTTATCTTGAACACCCTGTATATATATATATATATATATATATATATATATATATATATATCTTAAAAAGTGTTTATAGTATTTATGCAACGATACAATGTAAAACTATAATGGATTATGTGCACTAGGTGAGCGCCTGTAAGTAGACTTCCACTTTCCTTCATTTACGAAGGCGAGTTAAAAACCAATAAAATCATTACATTTTCGCACTGCAATTAATCCCAGATTGTAATTTTGGACTTGAACTGTTAATTGCAAAAGTTATTCCTGCTGAAAAGTGGCAAACATTTTTCAAATGTATAACGATTGTTAACTCAAAATCTATGCGTCGAAGGGAAAAATCACAAGAGACATTTTTTGTTTAGAATCGGCCAAGAAATATGAAAATATCTTTCATTCCTCGATATCAGTGGGTCAAAATGCAGAAACCTTGGTGGGGCAATGTTTCTTCACCGGCTATGAAAATCCAATGGGTTTCCTTACTACTTATGTTGTCGAAAATTAGAATGGACTATTGACAATAGGAAAAAAAGTTCCAATCAATCTTCCTCCTCTTGTACATTTTGGGATACATTTTTGCTTTTTATCATAGTCTTTATTTTGCTTTTATTCAATCGCATGTTGTATATTTCACAGATCTCATCTACCCTTTCTATCAGTCTTTGAATTCCTTCAGCTGCAAGAAGGACAGTATCATCTGCATATCTCAGATTATTGATTAAAACCCCATTTAGAGAGATATCTTCTTTTACTTCTTCAAAAGCTTACCGAAATAGTTTTTCTGAATAGATGTTAAAGTGTAGTGGGGATAACAGACAACCCTGTCGAACACCCTGACGATTTTGAAATTTTTGTGATTCCTTTTCCTCCACCTGAACAAATGATTTTTGTTTCCAATAAAGGTTGGAAATAATTCGTAAATCTTTATCATCCATTTGATGCTCTTGTAGTGTTTTTATTAGTTTTTGATGATTTACTCGGTCGAAAGCTTTTTCAAAATCAATAAAGCAGGCAAATACATCGCAAATTATATCACGACTTCGTTGAACTAAAACATTTAAACTAAATAGCGCCTCTCTTGTGCAGTTCCTGAAGCCAAATTGCGTATCGCTAACTTCCTGTTCAAGTTTCGGATATATTCGTCCTTGTATTATTTTAAGAAATACTTTTAGAACATGACTCATAACACTGATGGATCTATAATCCTCACATTTTTTGGCTGTGGGTTTTTTCGGAACAGGAATAAAGGACGAAACTAGCCAGTCATCAGGAATATTTCCTGTATCATAAACATGATTAAAAAAGTCGGTTAAGATATCTAAATGGTCTTCTTGGATGAGTTTCAGCAAGTCACCACAAACTCAATCTGGTCCTACGGCCTTTGATTTTTGAGATTTCTTATTGAATTTATTACTTCTCCTTTTGTGATTGGAGGCCCTGTTATTATTTCTTTTTCTGCAACTTCATCTCTGTTTTCGTCATTGAATAGTGATTGCATATATTCTGTTCATTTCTTAACCTTATGCTCGGCACATATATTCTGTTCATTTCTTAACCTTATGCTCGGCATCCACAATGACTAGTCCATTGTCGTCCGTAATAATCCCTCGACCCGTTTTTCTTCTTCCTACGCCAGCAGTTTTTTTGTGTAGATTAAACAAATCATGCTACGGTTTAACAGTTCTATTTCGTCGCATTGTTTATTCAACCAATCTGCCTTTGCTAGTTTTATTTTATTTCTAGTCTCGCTGTGGACGTTCTTGTATTTTGTTTCATCTTTATTCTTGCATTGTCTACGTTTTTCCATAAGCTCCAAGATTTCATCTGTCATCCACTTTTGTTTCTTTCTTTCCATGTTTGGTCTAAGTTTTTCTTTAGCAGTTTCTTTAATTATGCTCTTGACAGAATTCCATTTCATTTCTATATCAGTTATGTTCTTTTTTATTTCATCGATCTTATTATTTAGATGTTCAATAATATCGTTCATGATGAACTCATTTTTTAATTTGTGTGGATATATTCCTGTGTTATTCCAAGCAATGCAAGGTTTAATCTTAAACCTGTCATATCTACAGTTAAATATCGTGAAGGTAGCGTTTTCTTATTAGATTGTTTCTCATAGAATGGGATATGCATGTATAATACCACCTTATGCAGAATATGAAATGGTATATGGATAATTTATTAATCTAGCTACTCTAATAAATAATTTTGTATATATATATATATATATATATATATATATATATATATATATATATATATATATTATATTTTCTTTTTAGTTTCTGTATTGTTGTAAATATAAAGAACTTGAAAACGTCCTCTATCTGCACTGTAACCTCAATGGAAAACATATTAATAAATCAATAACATACCATCTTTATTCTCAAGGTTACAGATGTGATCAGCAAATGTCAACGAACAAGGTCACCGATTAACAATATCTAATTATATTGATGTAAAATTTTTGCCATTTTTTTAATGGGTGCTGATAGTTTTGTTTGAATAGATTATAATTCGTTTTAGGTCGTCATCGCATTTTATGTTATCGCGCTTTTTTGCTAAGATTTTTGTTTTGTTTTAGTAATAACAATTTGACAAGTGATGTAAACCGATGGAAATGTTACAGAAAATACCGGTTGTAATGTTTGCTGTATGTTGTGCAATTGATACGAATTGCTCACAAAGCAACCTGAAGTACTAAAATATATAATGTTTCGTAATTTTACAAAAGAGTTAAAGTTCAAATAGAGCATATTTTTAATAAAAGTTTGAAGGTCTTTACAAGTACTTATTAATAAGCTTTCGAGCTGTCTAAAGTGCCTCTTGATGCTTTATTTTTATATTTATCAATCACCAGTTACTGACGTAAAAGGAAATGTGTTGGACGTATGAGAAAAAAAATGTGGATAATCTTCCAGATTGTGGTTTATTTAACAAGTGTTACTAGAGAAATCAAGATAAGGTGTGCCAAAAAATCTACTACGACATTAAAAATTAAATTTTTGGTTTTAATGTTTATAAAACAAGTGAAAATTAATTCATTATTATTATATATTTTAATCAGAAACTACGTAAAAAAGGTACTGATATTGGGTCAGACCACAATCCTCGAATTGCCGATATTAGTGTTATGTTAAAAAGGATAAAGCAAAGTATTCAGTTGAAAAAGTTTAATATAGCAAATATAAAGAACATCAGATACCAACAAACATCAACAACCACATAAAAGAGATAAATATGACGAACAATATAAACGAACTGTGGAAATTATTTCATGATCTAAGCTCAAGGTCAATGAAAAAACATGTTATAAATAACACCAATCCTAATAAACAACGACAGAGGACTGAAGAAATATTAGATGTCACTGAGGAAAGGAGAAAATATAAGAACAACAGAGAGGAATATAAAAAGAAGCAAAAGGAGATGAAACAAAAGATACATGCAGCTAAGTAGGAGAGGATGGGAGACAAATCTAGAGAAATGGCGAAACTAGAGAGAAACATTGTTTGTTTGAAAGTCATAGACAATGATGTTTCTTGCGAAGTAGTAGATATCTGTTGGATTTCCATTGTCTTTTATTTTGTTGAATATCACGACGTTTCGG